>OY756421.1:25182551-25854198 GCA_963576905.1 Mystacides longicornis | reverse complement strand
GGGTCGGCTAGTTCAAAACTATATTATAATTATAGATTACGCAATAGTTTCGACACGTGTATTGGAGAAAGTAGGTTGGGTTGGTTTAGTTACCTACCTACGCTGCACCGGACCAGCTCGCGGTGTATGTATGTTTATTGTATGAAACGATGTCGTCAATAATTAAATTTTTACAAAAGTTGTTAAGAAAAGTTCGAGATGTACTGCTATGATGTATGTATTTTTTATAGAAAAATAAATTATCTAGTTGTAGCGTTTCAGCGTTTTTCGATATATTTTTACTAAAATTCTGAAATATAGCACTGAAACTCGTAAATTTGTCATAAAAAAAATATTTTTCTTTTATAAAAAAAGTTTGAGAAATCTGGAACTTCTTCATTAATTATATTTTAGATATTGTATTTTTCTATATACATACACAATTTTAGGGTTCTAGATTTTATGGTTTTTGAGATATTGGAAAAATTAAATAAAAATTCAAAGGTTGATAACCCCTGACTGAAAAAAAAAATCACAATTCTGAGTATACAAATTTTGTATGCTTAAAGTATTCAATATTTTCTGAATTTAGGATCTGTGCATCAAGCAAATCAAAAGTTATAAAGAGGGACGGATACACCACACATACACGTTGGAAAAGTGCCCCCTCACCCCCTCCCCTCTAATTAATGATATTTTTTGAAAACGAAATAGTATAATTTGACTCTTTCTGAAGAAATCATTTTTTTGAAATTTCGATTAAAACCAGTTTTAAACTTTTTAGGAGGCACTTAAAAATCATCCTTTTTATATGTGCCCTTTTTTCGTCCCTTTTAGTTAAATTTTGGAAAAATTGCCGAATACGCTAACACTCATTTCTATAGAAGAATTTATATGCCAAATCTCAAGTTCGTACCATGTCTAGTTTCCGAGATATTCGCATACTTTGGAAAACATTCAACCCTATTTTTCCCCCATAGGGGTCGGGAACTTTCCAAAAATCCTTTCTTAGTGGAAGGTTTTTGTATTGAGACCTACCTGATTTCCAAATTTCACTTCTCTACGATTAGCCGTTTGGGCTGTGCGTGATGAGTCAGTCAGTCAATCAGTCAGTCATCAGTCAGGCACTTTCCTTTATTATTATAGATTAGACTATATAGAGGAAAACAGCAGCTTTGCTGGTCTTCGTATAAGTAAGGAAAGTTTAATAAAACAACGTTTCGTCATATATCATCCTGGCTGAAGATGCAGATAGTTTCCGCGATTTTTGGAACAATACACGTTCCGGCAACGGAGTCAGTCCAATTGGTATATACCGCCTACGTAAGACGTAATTCATGCGTTGTAACCCATGGTAATTTACGCACTGGCCGGGCTCTAGTAAGGACTTCTTTAGCATTCTACGAATTTTATAAATTTTTGAAAATAAAAACACCGATATTTTAAGAGGAGCGCTTTTCTTCCTCCCGCAAGGGTTCCGAAGACAAAGAAGATCTTCTCATACCGAGAGGGTCTTCCTCGTGTTCTGCTCCTTCGAAGCAGAGCTGAGGGATCTGTAAATGGTGTGTGAGGAGGTCATAATATCCGGCTAACTGCTATCCCTTTCGTCTCTATTTTTTATACGTTCCAGTGGACAGTTAATTTTTTCGCACTATACAGTGACGAAATGATATGGTCATTGACTTGCCAGTGTTTTCAAAACAATTATTTACGATCTATCCTAAAATGATGTGAGGATTTTGTAGATAATTTTAAAATTTAATATTTTGCACTTTTACTACATTTGATATAAAATAATTTACCTATTGACTTCATAATACTATT
Organism: Mystacides longicornis; assembly: GCA_963576905.1. NCBI lineage: Eukaryota > Metazoa > Arthropoda > Insecta > Trichoptera > Leptoceridae > Mystacides > Mystacides longicornis. The sequence goes on along the minus strand of OY756421.1, from coordinate 25,852,395 downwards.
TACCTTTTTTCAACATAATATTATATCAACTTGCTATTCATGGTTTACGCAATAAATTCAAAGCAAGATTACTCACATAGTTTTTTTTTTTGCTAGTGTTTTTATGAAATGGCTTCAAATATTTTAATATACAGATCAAGACATAAAGAATTGCAATACAATCCAGATTCTTTTCGTGAACTTACCGTAAATTATTTTAGTAGAGATAATAAATTACTAAAATAGGTAGGTAAATATATTGAAGTAGGTAGGTACGTAAAGTGTTTCTCTGAATTCACGGAAAGTGTATTATTTATCTCTTATATAAAAATGGAACGCTAATTTGCGCGGTCATCGTATGGGTAAGAACACGTTGAAAGCCGATTACAATCCGCGCCGACCAGCTCAAAGATTGTTGTCTATGGTTTCCATGCATTTAAATGGGCATGTCGGAAAGCGGGTTCCTGCTTTTTCTGTGGGTTTCCCCATTCAAATGCATAGTAACATTCTTTGCGCCGGTTGGCGCTAGTCAGAATCGGCATTCTACGTGTTTCTTACCCTATGAGAACAGCTGAACTTATATCGCCCATTTTTTGTCGTGTTTGCTTTTGTCTGAAGGGTCTTATGAAAGAAAAAAGTTGCACGGAATAAAAATAAAACTTCCATATTATTATTACATTTTTTCTAATTTTGAAATTAAATCAGGCGTTTGACAGGAATCAGTTGTTTGATGAATGATACGATTCACGGAATGCTGATAGTAAATAATATAATGATATGTTTTATAACAGATGCAGCGGTTACAGTAGTTAAAAAGGTAAAAATGAATGTATCATTATACTAATTCAAATTCAATAATATAAGGACCACGTCGTCGTCTGTGTTAAATAACTTTAAACTGAAATCAACTTAAAGTTATACATAAAATCTCGAACATATTATTTATATTCCAAGGCGGGACGAAGTTTGACGGGTCGGCTAGTTCAAAACTATATTATAATTATAGATTACGCAATAGTTTCGACACGTGTATTGGAGAAAGTAGGTTGGGTTGGTTAGTTACCTACCTACGCTGCACCGGACCAGCTCGCGGTGTATGTATGTTTATTGTATGAAACGATGTCGTCAATAAATTAAATTTTTACAAAAGTTGTTAAGAAAAGTTCGAGATGTACTGCTATGATGTATGTATTTTTTATAGAAAAATAAATTATCTAGTTGTAGCGTTTCAGCGTTTTTCGATATTTTTATAAAATTCTGAAATATAGGCACTGAAACTCGTAAATTTGTCATAAAAAAAATATTTTTCTTTATAAAAAAAGTTTGAGAAATCCTGGAACTTCTTCATTAAATTATATTTTAGATATTGTATTTTTCTATATACATACACAATTTTAGGGTTCTAGATTTTATGGTTTTTGAGATATATGGAAAAATTAAATAAAAATTCAAAGGTTGATAACCCCTGACTGAAAAAAAAAATCAAAATTCTGAGTATACAAATTTTGTATGCTTAAAGTATTCAATATTTTCTGAAATTTTAGGATCTGTGCATCAAGCAAATCAAAAGTTATAAAGAGGGGACGGATACACACACATACACGTTGGAAAAGTGCCCCTCACCCCCTCCCCTCTAATTAATGATATTTTTTGAAAACGAAATAGTATAATTTGACTCTTTCTGAAGAAATCATTTTTTTGAAATTTCGATAAAACCAGTTTTAAACTTTTTAGGAGGCACTTAAAAATCATCCCTTTTTATATGTGCCCTTTTTCGTCCCTTTTAGTTAAATTTTGGAAAAATTGCCGAATACGCTAACACTCATTTCTATAGAAGAATTTATATGCCAAATCTCAAGTTCGTACCATGTCTAGTTTCCGAGATATTCGCATACTTTGAAAAACATTCAACCCTATTTTTCACCCCCTTAGGGGTGGAATTTCCAAAAATCCTTTCTTAGTGGAAGGTTTTGTATTGAGACCTACCTGATTTCCAAATTTCACTTCTCTACGATTAGCCGTTTGGGCTGTGCGTTGATGAGTCAGTCAGTCAATCAGTCAGTCAGTCAGTCAGGCACTTTCCTTTATTATTATAGATTAGACTATATAGAGGAAAACAGCAGCTTTGCTGGTCTTCGTATAAGTAAGGAAAGTTTAATAAAACAACGTTTCGTCATATATCATCCTGGCTGAAGATGCAGATAGTTTCCGCGATTTTTGGAACAATAACGTTCCGGCAACGGAGTCAGTCCAATTGGTATATACCGCCTACGTAAGCGTAATTCATGCGTTGTACCCATGGTAATTTACGCACTGGCCGGGCTCTAGTAAGGACTTCTTTAGCATTCTACGAATTTTATAAATTTTTGAAAATAAAAACACCGATATTTTAAGGGGAGCGCTTTTCTTCCTCCCGCAAGGGTTCCGAAGACAAAGAAGATCTTCTCATACCGAGAGGGTCTTCCTCGTGTTCTGCTCCTTCGAAGCAGAGCTGAGGGATCTGTAAATGGTGTGTGAGGAGGTCATAATATCCGGCTAACTGCTATCCCTTTCGTCTCTATTTTTTATACGTTCCAGTGGACAGTTAATTTTTTCGCACTATACAGTGACGAAATGATATGGTCATTGACTTGCCAGTGTTTTCAAAACAATTATTTACGATCTATCCTAAAATGATGTGAGGATTTTGTAGATAATTTTAAAATTTAATATTTTGCACTTTTACTACATTTGATATAAAATAATTTACCTATTGACTTCATAATACTATTTACCTTTTTTCAACATAATATTATATCAACTTGCTATTCATGGTTTACGCAATAAATTCAAAGCAAGATTACTCACATAGTTTTTTTTTTTGCTAGTGTTTTTATGAAATGGCTTCAAATATTTTAATATACAGATCAAGACATAAAGAATTGCAATACAATCCAGATTCTTTTCGTGAACTTACCGTAAATTATTTTAGTAGAGATAATAAATTACTAAAATAGGTAGGTAAATATATTGAAGTAGGTAGGTACGTAAAGTGTTTCTCTGAATTCACGGAAAGTGTATTATTTATCTCTTATATAAAAATGGAACGCTAATTTGCGCGGTCATCGTATGGGTAAGAACACGTTGAAAGCCGATTACAATCCGCGCCGACCAGCTCAAAGATTGTTGTCTATGGTTTCCATGCATTTAAATGGGCATGTCGGAAAGCGGGTTCCTGCTTTTTCTGTGGGTTTCCCCATTCAAATGCATAGTAACATTCTTTGCGCCGGTTGGCGCTAGTCAGAATCGGCATTCTACGTGTTTCTTACCCTATGAGAACAGCTGAACTTATATCGCCCATTTTTTGTCGTGTTTGCTTTTGTCTGAAGGGTCTTATGAAAGAAAAAAGTTGCACGGAATAAAAATAAAACTTCCATATTATTATTACATTTTTTCTAATTTTGAAATTAAATCAGGCGTTTGACAGGAATCAGTTGTTTGATGAATGATACGATTCACGGAATGCTGATAGTAAATAATATAATGATATGTTTTATAACAGATGCAGCGGTTACAGTAGTTAAAAAGGTAAAAATGAATGTATCATTATACTAATTCAAATTCAATAATATAAGGACCACGTCGTCGTCTGTGTTAAATAACTTTAAACTGAAATCAACTTAAAGTTATACATAAAATCTCGAACATATTATTTATATTCCAAGGCGGGACGAAGTTTGACGGGTCGGCTAGTTCAAAACTATATTATAATTATAGATTACGCAATAGTTTCGACACGTGTATTGGAGAAAGTAGGTTGGGTTGGTTAGTTACCTACCTACGCTGCACCGGACCAGCTCGCGGTGTATGTATGTTTATTGTATGAAACGATGTCGTCAATAAATTAAATTTTTACAAAAGTTGTTAAGAAAAGTTCGAGATGTACTGCTATGATGTATGTATTTTTTATAGAAAAATAAATTATCTAGTTGTAGCGTTTCAGCGTTTTTCGATATTTTTATAAAATTCTGAAATATAGGCACTGAAACTCGTAAATTTGTCATAAAAAAAATATTTTTCTTTATAAAAAAAGTTTGAGAAATCCTGGAACTTCTTCATTAAATTATATTTTAGATATTGTATTTTTCTATATACATACACAATTTTAGGGTTCTAGATTTTATGGTTTTTGAGATATATGGAAAAATTAAATAAAAATTCAAAGGTTGATAACCCCTGACTGAAAAAAAAAATCAAAATTCTGAGTATACAAATTTTGTATGCTTAAAGTATTCAATATTTTCTGAAATTTTAGGATCTGTGCATCAAGCAAATCAAAAGTTATAAAGAGGGGACGGATACACACACATACACGTTGGAAAAGTGCCCCTCACCCCCTCCCCTCTAATTAATGATATTTTTTGAAAACGAAATAGTATAATTTGACTCTTTCTGAAGAAATCATTTTTTTGAAATTTCGATAAAACCAGTTTTAAACTTTTTAGGAGGCACTTAAAAATCATCCCTTTTTATATGTGCCCTTTTTCGTCCCTTTTAGTTAAATTTTGGAAAAATTGCCGAATACGCTAACACTCATTTCTATAGAAGAATTTATATGCCAAATCTCAAGTTCGTACCATGTCTAGTTTCCGAGATATTCGCATACTTTGAAAAACATTCAACCCTATTTTTCACCCCCTTAGGGGTGGAATTTCCAAAAATCCTTTCTTAGTGGAAGGTTTTGTATTGAGACCTACCTGATTTCCAAATTTCACTTCTCTACGATTAGCCGTTTGGGCTGTGCGTTGATGAGTCAGTCAGTCAATCAGTCAGTCAGTCAGTCAGGCACTTTCCTTTATTATTATAGATTAGACTATATAGAGGAAAACAGCAGCTTTGCTGGTCTTCGTATAAGTAAGGAAAGTTTAATAAAACAACGTTTCGTCATATATCATCCTGGCTGAAGATGCAGATAGTTTCCGCGATTTTTGGAACAATAACGTTCCGGCAACGGAGTCAGTCCAATTGGTATATACCGCCTACGTAAGCGTAATTCATGCGTTGTACCCATGGTAATTTACGCACTGGCCGGGCTCTAGTAAGGACTTCTTTAGCATTCTACGAATTTTATAAATTTTTGAAAATAAAAACACCGATATTTTAAGGGGAGCGCTTTTCTTCCTCCCGCAAGGGTTCCGAAGACAAAGAAGATCTTCTCATACCGAGAGGGTCTTCCTCGTGTTCTGCTCCTTCGAAGCAGAGCTGAGGGATCTGTAAATGGTGTGTGAGGAGGTCATAATATCCGGCTAACTGCTATCCCTTTCGTCTCTATTTTTTATACGTTCCAGTGGACAGTTAATTTTTTCGCACTATACAGTGACGAAATGATATGGTCATTGACTTGCCAGTGTTTTCAAAACAATTATTTACGATCTATCCTAAAATGATGTGAGGATTTTGTAGATAATTTTAAAATTTAATATTTTGCACTTTTACTACATTTGATATAAAATAATTTACCTATTGACTTCATAATACTATTTACCTTTTTTCAACATAATATTATATCAACTTGCTATTCATGGTTTACGCAATAAATTCAAAGCAAGATTACTCACATAGTTTTTTTTTTTGCTAGTGTTTTTATGAAATGGCTTCAAATATTTTAATATACAGATCAAGACATAAAGAATTGCAATACAATCCAGATTCTTTTCGTGAACTTACCGTAAATTATTTTAGTAGAGATAATAAATTACTAAAATAGGTAGGTAAATATATTGAAGTAGGTAGGTACGTAAAGTGTTTCTCTGAATTCACGGAAAGTGTATTATTTATCTCTTATATAAAAATGGAACGCTAATTTGCGCGGTCATCGTATGGGTAAGAACACGTTGAAAGCCGATTACAATCCGCGCCGACCAGCTCAAAGATTGTTGTCTATGGTTTCCATGCATTTAAATGGGCATGTCGGAAAGCGGGTTCCTGCTTTTTCTGTGGGTTTCCCCATTCAAATGCATAGTAACATTCTTTGCGCCGGTTGGCGCTAGTCAGAATCGGCATTCTACGTGTTTCTTACCCTATGAGAACAGCTGAACTTATATCGCCCATTTTTTGTCGTGTTTGCTTTTGTCTGAAGGGTCTTATGAAAGAAAAAAGTTGCACGGAATAAAAATAAAACTTCCATATTATTATTACATTTTTTCTAATTTTGAAATTAAATCAGGCGTTTGACAGGAATCAGTTGTTTGATGAATGATACGATTCACGGAATGCTGATAGTAAATAATATAATGATATGTTTTATAACAGATGCAGCGGTTACAGTAGTTAAAAAGGTAAAAATGAATGTATCATTATACTAATTCAAATTCAATAATATAAGGACCACGTCGTCGTCTGTGTTAAATAACTTTAAACTGAAATCAACTTAAAGTTATACATAAAATCTCGAACATATTATTTATATTCCAAGGCGGGACGAAGTTTGACGGGTCGGCTAGTTCAAAACTATATTATAATTATAGATTACGCAATAGTTTCGACACGTGTATTGGAGAAAGTAGGTTGGGTTGGTTAGTTACCTACCTACGCTGCACCGGACCAGCTCGCGGTGTATGTATGTTTATTGTATGAAACGATGTCGTCAATAAATTAAATTTTTACAAAAGTTGTTAAGAAAAGTTCGAGATGTACTGCTATGATGTATGTATTTTTTATAGAAAAATAAATTATCTAGTTGTAGCGTTTCAGCGTTTTTCGATATTTTTATAAAATTCTGAAATATAGGCACTGAAACTCGTAAATTTGTCATAAAAAAAATATTTTTCTTTATAAAAAAAGTTTGAGAAATCCTGGAACTTCTTCATTAAATTATATTTTAGATATTGTATTTTTCTATATACATACACAATTTTAGGGTTCTAGATTTTATGGTTTTTGAGATATATGGAAAAATTAAATAAAAATTCAAAGGTTGATAACCCCTGACTGAAAAAAAAAATCAAAATTCTGAGTATACAAATTTTGTATGCTTAAAGTATTCAATATTTTCTGAAATTTTAGGATCTGTGCATCAAGCAAATCAAAAGTTATAAAGAGGGGACGGATACACACACATACACGTTGGAAAAGTGCCCCTCACCCCCTCCCCTCTAATTAATGATATTTTTTGAAAACGAAATAGTATAATTTGACTCTTTCTGAAGAAATCATTTTTTTGAAATTTCGATAAAACCAGTTTTAAACTTTTTAGGAGGCACTTAAAAATCATCCCTTTTTATATGTGCCCTTTTTCGTCCCTTTTAGTTAAATTTTGGAAAAATTGCCGAATACGCTAACACTCATTTCTATAGAAGAATTTATATGCCAAATCTCAAGTTCGTACCATGTCTAGTTTCCGAGATATTCGCATACTTTGAAAAACATTCAACCCTATTTTTCACCCCCTTAGGGGTGGAATTTCCAAAAATCCTTTCTTAGTGGAAGGTTTTGTATTGAGACCTACCTGATTTCCAAATTTCACTTCTCTACGATTAGCCGTTTGGGCTGTGCGTTGATGAGTCAGTCAGTCAATCAGTCAGTCAGTCAGTCAGGCACTTTCCTTTATTATTATAGATTAGACTATATAGAGGAAAACAGCAGCTTTGCTGGTCTTCGTATAAGTAAGGAAAGTTTAATAAAACAACGTTTCGTCATATATCATCCTGGCTGAAGATGCAGATAGTTTCCGCGATTTTTGGAACAATAACGTTCCGGCAACGGAGTCAGTCCAATTGGTATATACCGCCTACGTAAGCGTAATTCATGCGTTGTACCCATGGTAATTTACGCACTGGCCGGGCTCTAGTAAGGACTTCTTTAGCATTCTACGAATTTTATAAATTTTTGAAAATAAAAACACCGATATTTTAAGGGGAGCGCTTTTCTTCCTCCCGCAAGGGTTCCGAAGACAAAGAAGATCTTCTCATACCGAGAGGGTCTTCCTCGTGTTCTGCTCCTTCGAAGCAGAGCTGAGGGATCTGTAAATGGTGTGTGAGGAGGTCATAATATCCGGCTAACTGCTATCCCTTTCGTCTCTATTTTTTATACGTTCCAGTGGACAGTTAATTTTTTCGCACTATACAGTGACGAAATGATATGGTCATTGACTTGCCAGTGTTTTCAAAACAATTATTTACGATCTATCCTAAAATGATGTGAGGATTTTGTAGATAATTTTAAAATTTAATATTTTGCACTTTTACTACATTTGATATAAAATAATTTACCTATTGACTTCATAATACTATTTACCTTTTTTCAACATAATATTATATCAACTTGCTATTCATGGTTTACGCAATAAATTCAAAGCAAGATTACTCACATAGTTTTTTTTTTTGCTAGTGTTTTTATGAAATGGCTTCAAATATTTTAATAGACAGATCAAGACATAAAGAATTGCAATACAATCCAGATTCTTTTCGTGAACTTACCGTAAATTATTTTAGTAGAGATAATAAATTACTAAAATAGGTAGGTAAATATATTGAAGTAGGTAGGTACGTAAAGTGTTTCTCTGAATTCACGGAAAGTGTATTATTTATCTCTTATATAAAAATGGAACGCTAATTTGCGCGGTCATCGTATGGGTAAGAACACGTTGAAAGCCGATTACAATCCGCGCCGACCAGCTCAAAGATTGTTGTCTATGGTTTCCATGCATTTAAATGGGCATGTCGGAAAGCGGGTTCCTGCTTTTTCTGTGGGTTTCCCCATTCAAATGCATAGTAACATTCTTTGCGCCGGTTGGCGCTAGTCAGAATCGGCATTCTACGTGTTTCTTACCCTATGAGAACAGCTGAACTTATATCGCCCATTTTTTGTCGTGTTTGCTTTTGTCTGAAGGGTCTTATGAAAGAAAAAAGTTGCACGGAATAAAAATAAAACTTCCATATTATTATTACATTTTTTCTAATTTTGAAATTAAATCAGGCGTTTGACAGGAATCAGTTGTTTGATGAATGATACGATTCACGGAATGCTGATAGTAAATAATATAATGATATGTTTTATAACAGATGCAGCGGTTACAGTAGTTAAAAAGGTAAAAATGAATGTATCATTATACTAATTCAAATTCAATAATATAAGGACCACGTCGTCGTCTGTGTTAAATAACTTTAAACTGAAATCAACTTAAAGTTATACATAAAATCTCGAACATATTATTTATATTCCAAGGCGGGACGAAGTTTGACGGGTCGGCTAGTTCAAAACTATATTATAATTATAGATTACGCAATAGTTTCGACACGTGTATTGGAGAAAGTAGGTTGGGTTGGTTAGTTACCTACCTACGCTGCACCGGACCAGCTCGCGGTGTATGTATGTTTATTGTATGAAACGATGTCGTCAATAAATTAAATTTTTACAAAAGTTGTTAAGAAAAGTTCGAGATGTACTGCTATGATGTATGTATTTTTTATAGAAAAATAAATTATCTAGTTGTAGCGTTTCAGCGTTTTTCGATATTTTTATAAAATTCTGAAATATAGGCACTGAAACTCGTAAATTTGTCATAAAAAAAATATTTTTCTTTATAAAAAAAGTTTGAGAAATCCTGGAACTTCTTCATTAAATTATATTTTAGATATTGTATTTTTCTATATACATACACAATTTTAGGGTTCTAGATTTTATGGTTTTTGAGATATATGGAAAAATTAAATAAAAATTCAAAGGTTGATAACCCCTGACTGAAAAAAAAAATCAAAATTCTGAGTATACAAATTTTGTATGCTTAAAGTATTCAATATTTTCTGAAATTTTAGGATCTGTGCATCAAGCAAATCAAAAGTTATAAAGAGGGGACGGATACACACACATACACGTTGGAAAAGTGCCCCTCACCCCCTCCCCTCTAATTAATGATATTTTTTGAAAACGAAATAGTATAATTTGACTCTTTCTGAAGAAATCATTTTTTTGAAATTTCGATAAAACCAGTTTTAAACTTTTTAGGAGGCACTTAAAAATCATCCCTTTTTATATGTGCCCTTTTTCGTCCCTTTTAGTTAAATTTTGGAAAAATTGCCGAATACGCTAACACTCATTTCTATAGAAGAATTTATATGCCAAATCTCAAGTTCGTACCATGTCTAGTTTCCGAGATATTCGCATACTTTGAAAAACATTCAACCCTATTTTTCACCCCCTTAGGGGTGGAATTTCCAAAAATCCTTTCTTAGTGGAAGGTTTTGTATTGAGACCTACCTGATTTCCAAATTTCACTTCTCTACGATTAGCCGTTTGGGCTGTGCGTTGATGAGTCAGTCAGTCAATCAGTCAGTCAGTCAGTCAGGCACTTTCCTTTATTATTATAGATGGATTCACTCTATTCGTGGCGAGATTTTAAAAATGTAAAAAATACTCACAGTTCAAAAAGTGGCTACTCGCGGCGCTAGTAGTTACAGCTTTACATTGAAAAAATATCTTATAAGTAGGTATGTACGGATATGGCGAGATTTTAAAATGTAAAAAATATCGGTCAAAAAGTGGCTACTCGCGGCGCTAGTAGTTCAAAAATAAAATGTCACTCCTTGCAAGGAAAAGATTTTTGACAAAACTCTTCTAAATGAATATGTTTCAACCTAACAGAATGTAGTGTTATCATTCGGGGAGGTGTCCGGAGAGGTATGGGGGGTTCCACCCCCCAAACCCCCCTTAAAAACTAAGTTCCAACCTTAACCTAACCTATTCAAATCGTAATGTTATCATTTGAGGATGTTGTCAAATCCCTAATCTATTCAAATTGACTTAACTAAACGACAATGACCAGCAATATCTTCATTAAAAAAAAAAAAAACACCAATTTGTGAATCAAAAAATAAAATGTCACTCCATACTCCATGAAAGAAAACTTTGTATGAGAAAATAGGCAACTTTTAAAATTGATTTTTACTTAAAATTGGTTGATAAAATAATTTATGTACTTCAAAAATGTAAAAATAGGAAAAAAATAAGGCCTGCACCGGGAATCGAGCTTACACCCATCAGTATGAAGGGCGGCGGTTACAGTATATTATATTATCTATGGTTGTAACCACTCGTCCGCTGTGGTCTTAAGACGTGACGCCAAAAATTGATAATATCAGCTACCTATACATTCCCGATGGTGACACGTAAATTGGTCGAATTACAATTTTACGAATGGCAATTAGTCGAAGTGACAGTTCACCGAATGGCAATTTTACGAAATCACAATTCGTCGAAAAAAACGGTAAATTCACAATTCATCGAAAATTTCGAATTACCCATTAAATTCACAATTCGTCGAAAAATAGCGGCGTTATGTTGGTAGCATTGTAGTATGAATACATCTGTGACTTACCCACTCCAAAATCCGACAGATGATGAACGCAGCTCTACAAGGACTAATGTTGTTTTTTGATTAAATTTTTTTTTAAAAAACCCCTTCTGGTTTACAAAATCTTTTTTTTTTGCAATGAATGTAAAAATAACAGTTTAAACGTTATAGATACATAAATAACAAACACAAAGGAAGAAATAGTATAACACGAATTTGTCTATTCTAACCCTAACTTAGTTCTTGTAAAATGGTCTTGTTCTGATGCTCTCATTGCAATACTTTATTGTGTATGTAATTTTTCACACTTTGACATGGTACTAAAGGGACCCTTTGCATCCTTTTAGTACTGCACAAAATTAATTAATACTACTATATTCTCCACTGTATCATAAAATCATAATTTCCAAAAATTTTGATTGTTTTGTTACGGATTTTTTGTTTTTGTTATTATTACCTACTGTGTGTTCATAACTTCCTTCCTATAGTTTTATATTATTGTTATTCAGAATGATGAACCCAAGCGTCCTGTAAAGCACCTACAGCAGACATTGTAAAATAAAATGTAAACAGGAAAATTATCTCAACAATAAAAAAAAAAAACGCTCAAATAAAAGTTATCGTTACAACATTGGGTTAAACATTATATTATGTTGTAATAACGATGTCTAACGTATAAAAATACGCAAAAAAAAAACAAAAATAAACATGGCCATGTTTAAATTTTGACAAATCAATAATGAGAAAGAAAGACACTGCCTCGTTCTAGGTAGACCAAAAAATGACATTAGTACTTTTGTCCAAATCCATATAAGTTAGCAGGCGAAATGACATAACAAAATAATATTGACGTAAACGGTAAACCACAGACTACTTATATGTAAACAATAAATATGATTGGTTTTTATGATTTTCATTCGATTTTAAACTCAGGCACAAATCATTCCTTGTATGATGCAATTGCCGGTAAATTCGAAAAAAAATACGATACCTATAAGAATATATTTTGGCAAATGAGATCGACTTCTTTTTATAAAACTAATTAAAAATATTAAACTCTAAAATATAATGTATAGGTATTCGCAGAATATGGTTTTCGTAAAATTGATATTTCGATCAATTGTGATTCGTTAAATTGATTTTTCGACCAATTGTGATTCGTAAAATTGATCTTTCGATCAATTGTAATTCGTCGAACTGAGTTTTCGATGAATTGTGCTTCGACGAACTTTCATGTAATCATTCCCGATACGCTAGTGATATGAAAGAACTACTAGCGCCGCGAGTAGCCACTTTTTGAACTGTGAGTATTTTTTACATTTTAAAATCTCGCCTATTCGTGACCCGATAAACACACTCATACCAACTCTATGCAGTGGCGTTCCGTGGGTTATTGGCGCCCGGGGCGGGAACCACACCCTTCGGCGCCCCCACATAACTTTTCCTAAAAAAAAGGTCATTTATAAAATTTGGTATCTGGAAACATGACATTTCCTAAAAAAAAAGGTCATTTCTATAATTTGGTATCTGGAAACATGACATTTCCTAAAAAAAAAAAGGTCATTTCTATAATTTGGTATCTGGAAACATGACATTTCCTAAAAAAAAGGTCATTTCCAAAATTTTGTATACCGCGAACATATTTTGCCGCCCTGCTAATAGAGGCAGCCGGGGCGTTCCGCCCCTCCGCCCCCACCCCTCGGTACGCCACTGACTCTATGCCCCCCCCTAACGTCAAAATCCACGTGGCCGTTAATGGTCTATTAATGACATGAGTTCGATATGTTGATATTCTCTTCCCAAAAGGGTAAGGAAGGATTAAAAGTATTTCTCTCTTTTAGATAGAGAGACCTGCTATATTTATTAGACAGATTCTATCCAAGGATTGATAATAAAAACACGTTCAGAATATTAACTATTATAATTATTTAAAATACCTACATTTAATGAAAAAAAAGTCACCAAACGAACGGTTGTTTCATTTTATTATAAAAATATGTCGATGGTTCGATTGTCAAGGTACAAATAAGTATCTATAATTACATTATCCTTAGCAAAATATTCATCTTAATCTATATAATATTTGTCTTTGGATCAGAGTAAATACGCATTTTTTATACGAAATCCACACTTACTTCTAATCATAGTTTGCAGTGGCGTAACCGCAGTCCTCAGGGCCCTTAGGTCCACCTTCAACAATATTATGAAGACATCGGATATCATAAAACCTTCATACAATATTTTTTTTTATCTTCTTAGACCCCCCCCCCCCCACATATTTGTCCCTCTGGTGATATTTGGTGAGCTTTCAGAATACACTTCCATCTCTCCGACAAAATCACGTGTACTTTTTAGGACAACAGTTTTTTTTAAGTTATACTTTTTGCTATCGTCAATTTGTCAAAAAGTGAACACACTCATTCGAAATTTTTCACACAAAGCAAAGCATGTGTTGTGAACGAGGAAATGGGTCGTTTGGCACTGCCTGCCCTCTAGACTAGGTATTATAATTTTATTTTGTTTCGAAAAAAAATAAAGACTGCGATTAAACTAATCAATCTAAAGATGAGACTATAGGATTTAAAAAACTTTATTCATTCGTTTATTCTATTTCAGGGAGGCCTTTGGTATGTTATGACGTATCTAGAACCCTATTATCGAATGTCGATCGATGGGTTTTCCAATAGAATTTTTATGACTTTCGCATGTTTTCTTAAAGGACTCATACGAAAGTGATTAAAATTCTATTAGAAAATCTATCGATCGACCTTCGAGAATAGGGTCCCTGGGCACAATTTTCTTAGTTACGCCACTGGTAGTTGCTGAGTGACATTCATGCTAGGGGTAGATTGAAACTCAATTTACTCTTAATTTATGAAATAAATATTACTCAGAACGCAAGAGTGATTCACTGTAAGAATGTTTCAGGCAATTGTCTCTGTATATATGGTTGTAGTAGTTACTATTATTATTGACTCGAATCGATTCTCCCGCATCTTGAGGAAAATAGCCGTCCCTGCTGAAGTACTGGCTGTGGTAACTGTTGGAATTGCAATAGTTGTTGTTTTCCGAGATTTGCTGGATCTCCTGATGACCCATTAGCCCCACGTGGTGGTCCTGGTGAGTTCTGATTGAAGTATTGTGACCATTGTCAGTGTGTAAAGGAGAAATTCTTTCTGAGTTGTAAGTGGCGGACATCCATGGAGCAGATCCTCCTTGCTGGAACGAGAATGGCCAGGACTGAAACAAAGGAATAATTATTAGGTACTAGCTTATACCCGTCTTGCTTTACGTTTTTTATTCCGATTGTCAGGCTTGATCGGTAGGTAATTAAACAGGTTCTAGTCTAGCTTCCCATTGCTTTGTAGACCTCTATAACTGACATAAGCACAGAAAAAAGAAGAATGACACTTTTAATGTTTATTAAAATTTTGTATGAAGATCCTAAAAAATAGGGTTTTTTAAATAGCTCTAAATATATTAAAGTTAATGCAGCAAATTGTATTAAAGAACCTTCTCCGGCATTTTGCACGGCTCTGTGCAGATTCATATCTGACGTAGCATTTGTATTTTGAGCGTCATGCTATGACATATGGTAAAAAGCAAATAAAAAACATTTTTGAATTATTAATTAGATAGAGGAGGGGCTAATGCGAGTTTTATTTAATTTCCCAATTTACCACGCAACTTTCTTAATTTTTTCTTTCATAAGAACCTTCTACTGATAAAAGCCAACACGACAAAAAAATAATTAGTGAAATCGGTTGAGCCGTTTAGGCGTGATGCGATGACATTAGGTAAAAAGCTAATAAAAAACATTTCTGAATTATTATGTAGATTTACCACGCAACTT
Organism: Mystacides longicornis; assembly: GCA_963576905.1. Lineage (NCBI taxonomy): Eukaryota > Metazoa > Arthropoda > Insecta > Trichoptera > Leptoceridae > Mystacides > Mystacides longicornis. The sequence continues at coordinate 25,837,234 of OY756421.1, read as the reverse complement.
TCTTAATTTTTTCTTTTATAAGAACCTTCTACTGATAAAAGCCAACACGACAAAAAAAGAATTAGTGAAATCGGTTTGGCCGTTTAGGCGTGATGCTCCGACATACCGTAAAGCAACGACAAAAGGCAAATAAAAAAACATTTCTAAATTTAATAATAATATTTGTCTTGAACACTGACTCACTGACTGACTGACTGACTGACTGACTGACTGACTGCCTGCCTGACTGACTGACTGACTGATGTCATTAACGCCGCTAGATGGCGCGCCACTCGCACCCTCAAACAAGTTTTGATCCAGCGGATCGGGGATGCTTCTGAGTAACCAATAGCGTTTTGCCGTTATGCGCACGCGCGTTGAACATACAGGTATACTAACTAATATTATTAAGTGTTGCCAACGTGGGCGATTTATCGCCATTTGGGCTACTCGGAACGAGAATTGGCGACGACAAAATGCCCTTTTTTTTGGTGAACTTTCACCTCTCCGGCCAGGGGCGCCACGGGCGCCTTTAAAAAACTAGTTATTATATAGATGCAGACAATGACGTTTAGGAGCAGTCACAATAATTTTTATCCTGTCCAGATTTTCAAGACGAAATCAATTAGGCAGGTTGAAGTGAGATTTACCTTTTTTGGGAACACTAATGTTGTAGTTTTTAGAAAACGTTTGAAATGTTTATAGATAAATGAACCGTTTTATAGTAAAGAGCAGACCCGGGTGCCTGATGTTATGGCCCATCCATTTGGCACATTGTTGGGCAAATCTTTTTATGAGCTGCCGTTTTCCCCCGGTACTGAGTAGAGCCGGGGAAAATCGGCTTCGACGCGTCGAAGGAATGATTGAAGGCTGAAACCACAGAGGCCGCCCCAGGGATAACTACATAGACCAGGTGATCGGAGACATGCGCTGCAGCTACTACCAATAAATGAAAAGATTGGCCAGTGACAGGGAGGAGTGGAGATGAAGAGTAAGCATGCTTGGTGCAGACCAATCCTAGGATTGTGAAAGAAAGATAGATAAATACTATCAATCAACCTTTAGGGGGACAGATACATAGAAACTGAATTCGGTTTGATATAGACAAAGATCTAGTGTAAAAAGGCCGCCGTATAAAACAGTCAATGATGTAGGTAAACATTTGCAATATAGGCACACATATTATATCCATACTTGGGTTAAAATCGCGCCACTAAAGTGTTTTAAAAAACGAGATCAAAGCGGCGAAGTAAACCACAAGACAATGTCTCACCGAGAGACTACAAAGGGTCGGCGTGCGCCAAACTCTTTATTTTTTTGGGACTAAAGGGTAAAGGAATTGCCCCACAATAAAATCCATGATAAAAAATAGGACGAGTTGAAAATAACGTAAATAAACAATATCATTCCCGAATAATCCAAATTCTGTTGTTTCTTTAAACAACAGCTGTGTCCATTTGTGTGATGTTGATATAATTATGGCTGATCTACTTAGGTGCCTGCTTTTATTTTTGTGTTTATCATTCACATCTAGACAGAGGGTAGGTATACTTATTTATTAAATTGGATATTTTAATGTGTACTATTTCCGGTAGTTTACAATGTCCATATTGGAAACCCTCTTAACTTATCTAATGTTCTTGTAAAAAAATATGGTCCAGAATGACGGTGACGGTATAGCCGAGGGATGAAAGGAAGCAACAGAAAAATATCTTAAATTTATTCAAGGACCACCAAGGGTGTTGAATTTTAGCCGATGGCTATCAAGAAACTATATAATTTTTTTCGGATATCCGAACCTGCGACCTTTGATATAATCTTCTTCTCCCCATTGTTTTAGACTGTTTTTCAGGAAAACTATAGCAGGAAGTATACTTCCAGGATGCCGAGGTCCAGCTGTCCTTCCATTTCTTCGGCGGCCTTCCCCAGGTGAAATTTCATTTTCAGCTATAAGTGATGATTCGTCCATTCTGTTGACGTAGACTCTTCAGCTATATTATATTCACCGCAAAGGATTACTCTGTAATGGTGAACAATGCTTCATTTTGACAGAAAATAAATAAATATCTGCCCCATCGCGCGATGTCTTCGGTACCACAGGTTTATGTGATATCGGCGTTGCATATATATTCGATCTCTCAGCGTTTTCAAATTCAAAAGTAATTATTTTCAATTTTTTCCCAATATTTTTTTTTTAAAAAAGTCAATTTGTATTAATAATTTCAATAATTCATCGAATTGTGTTCATTTGGAATGCTCCTAAATTAAGTATCTCAGTGATAAAATAATCTCAAAAATATTTACGAAAAAAAAAGTAAAAAAAGTATACCTACCTCATGTTCCTCTGGACACTGATTCGCTTGTTCCTTTAGACACGTCCAGAGGAATATTAAACCATAGTATTTTTAGCATCTTAATATTTTGTTTTCTTAATATTTCTGTGCCACCAAGCAAAACTGGAAAAACTTGGTATCACTAAGTTGATCAAGATGTGCTCACAGATGCTGTTAGTGATGTTTTGAGTGGTGAATTTTCTTAATAATTTTTTTTTTTTATAGCCTTTTCGGCAATTCATCCATTAGGATGTTTTGTGCCAAAAACACTATTAATTTGATACAACCTATCGACTACTGCAGCAACTACCTCCAAAAATGGATTGTATGGAAGAGAAATTGGAGTATAATTGTGTGATGATTTTATCAAGAAAGCAGTTCTTAATAATTTTTTTTTTTATAACCTTTTCGGCAATTCATCCATTAGGATGTTTTGTGCCAAAAACACTATTAATTTGATACAACCTATCGACTACTGCAGCAACTACCTCCAAAAATGGATTGTATGGAAGAGAAATTGGAGTATAATTGTGTGATGATTTTATCAAGAAAGCAGTTCTTAATAATTTAATACACCTACATAATATGTAGTATTTAGCCTGTAATAATACTACATAGTATTTTTAATTGAAATTTTTGGTTTAAAAATAATTTATTTTAGCTTTGAGTATAAGGAAAGCGGCGGAAAAATACGCAATCATAAAATTATCAATTGCATACTATGCAAAATTAAAAAAAAAAAAACTTTAGTAAACTGTTTTCTATAAATTGTGTACATTTTTATTAAATTGCTTTATGTATATGTTCTTGGTTTTTTCAGTTCCAAAAATTCAATGTTAATGAGCGTATACCTACTGTTTTTATTAAATTGTCCAGAGGAACAAAACCTAATGTCCAGAGGAACATTCTGTCCATGTTCCTCTGGACAAAATGTTATTATTCCGTATAAAAAAAGGAATTTGGACGAAAAAAGTTATAATCCAATAAAATGTTTAATTGACCTAAATGTTACCTAAAAATTTTGATGAAATAATGATTAGATTTTATAAAAAAAAATAATGTTTATCAAAAATTGGGAAATGTCCAGAGGAACACCACAGGCCCCTATCAAAATTGATCAGGACCTCCACAAGGTCTTCGAAAGGGAACGTTCGCGGATACGGAAAAGATGGGTTTTTTTAACATTTATTCTTAAAAAAAAAACGTAAGTTATAAGTTTGTATATTATTATTATTATATAAATATGGCATTACGTCACGTAAAGGACGATTTGTGCCAACTGGCAGTTTGTATATTATAAAAGTAGATCTACATAATAATTCAGAAATGTTTGTTTGACTTTTACCGTATATGTGAGCATCACGCTCAAAATACAAATGCTACGACAGATATGAATCTGCGCAGAGCCATGCAAACTGCTTGAGAAGGTTCTTAAATACAATTTGCTGCATTAACTTTAATATATTTAGAGCTATTTAAAAAACTCTATTTTTTAGGATCTTCATACAAATTTCTCAAAAAGACAGTAAGCCATCTTTTGGAAACAAAATTACTCATGTAAGCGTTGAATGGAATCTTGGTATTACGGTATGAAAATGTAATAAAATAATTGTAGATTGATTTGTTATACATATAAATGTTATTCAAATCTTATTATTCTCAATAAATAAAGATTTAATGAAAAAATTTGCAAAATGATTCCTCCATTTTGAAGTTTGACAGATAGCACAAATCACCCTCTATGGGTGGAATGCCTAATTAATTATCACGCATTAGAGGGTGTAGGGAATGTAGCTAAGATTCAAACCACAGAGCTCTCTATGAAAACTTGCAAATTATGTCGGTAGGTTCGTATAATATTATGAGGTCGGTAAAACAAAAATAATTGTAAAAGTGTCATTCTTCTTTTTCTGTGCTTATGTCAGTTATAGAGGTCTGTTAAGCAATGGGAAGCTAGACTAGAACCTGTTTAATTACCTACCGATCAAGCCTGACAATCGGAATCAAAAACGTAAAGCAAGACGGGTGTAAGCTAGTGATAAATAAACCATTCAATTTTGCCTCGAGCCAAAGAGCCGACCATATGGTACCGTTCATAAAAGTCCAAACACATATTAATTTTATCGTATTTTCTTTGTTTTTATTCTCACATCACTTCAGTCTTGTAGCCAACACCTCGCGGGCTGATCACCACCAAAGTTTGTTTATACAAGTCAGATTGTTCTTGAAATACTCAGACTCCATCCGATACTTTATTATTATTATTTTATACACACTCATAAGTGGTACTTTTAAATTCGAAATCTTTTCAACACACTACCCTTACAGCCAATTTGTGGGGAGGTTTCGTAAAAGGGTTGTAGTTTAGTGAAAATATAACTTTAGCAGATTGCAGGTTTATTTCAGCCCTTTCTTGCTAGCACCAAAAAAAAGCTGCCACATTAGTGTTTGTGGTATTGTGCAAAAAAGGAAAAGCAGAATCTGTAGAAGATTAAAATAAGCGGTTTTTATTCGTAGCTTGATAACAGTAACAAGTGAAGTGAAGCATATACAAAAACTTAACAGGCTGACAAAAATTTCAAAGACAAAAGCACAGTATACAGTAAAATACAATAAAATGTTTTTTTATTTAACAGTGTTTATTACAATTTCCAAACCGGGTAAACCTGAATATTTTAGTCATATTTTTGGCTAAATATGCAGCTATCAATTTTAAAATTTGTAGCAATTAAATGATAAAAAGTAATTTTTATCGGAACATTTTTGAAGTTCCTCTAAAATGCTAAAACACAATGTGTTATATAGGTACACCCATCACATATATTGGTGATTTTTTTTTAAATGAGTTTATTTTGAAAATTGATTCACTTAGACCAAGATTTTTTTATTGAATTTAATTATTTTGAATATTGAAAAAAAAATGCTTCAATAAAACCTATCCGACGATTAGAGAGATAGATTCAGCTTGTTAGTACTAACTATGGGCATATCCGATGATTTCAAATTTAGTTTTAACTAACTCTGCTGAAAGTATGGTTTAAAAAAATTCGCAATATTTATGTGAAAAAGTAAATTAATAAAATAAATAAAACTTTATTGCTTATAAGTTCCATGTGACGAAAAAAAAAACATGTTTACAGTCAAAAGGGCGGGCTTATCTCGAAGGATCTCTGCCAGCCAACCCAGTAATAAGGATAATCAAATTTAAATAAAAATAAAAACCATTTCAGGACTTCCACAAATCGCATTAAGTTTCTAATAACCCTGTGACCGCATGAAAGGTGTGTCCTTTCTAAACATATCAAGTATATACCTAAAATAAATTTGTGGAAGTGCTGAAAAGTTTTTTATTTCAATAATTACTTCCACCGCAAAAATGCATGTTCACCAACTTATTTATTTTAAGTAATAAGGAATGAACATTCGAACTATAGAATGTTAGGTGCTTACCAGATTTAGTGGCTTCCCGGATTGTTGCATATCCTCTGAAGGCTGGTCCGCCAGCAGGGCTCGAAGATGGGCGATGTATCCACTGGCCAGCCGTAGTGTGTCTAGTTTGGAGAGTTTCGTATCGGCTGGAACCCATGGGAGGGTGGTTTTTAACCTGGAAGAATTAGAAAACAAGAGTAGCTTTAATTAATCGCTATAAGTAGGTTAAAGCTCTGAGATCTGAATTCTAGTGTTAAATACAATTAACCGCTTAGAAGCTTTTGAAATGCGGTTTCAAGATGATAGCATGCTTCACATTTCTTGGAGGTATATTTAAAAAAAAAAATAAGGCTTAGATAGGTCAGAAATTTCCTGGTAAGAAGTACCACTTGTTGCAATCATTTCTGATGGGCAAAATAGGTCATCGAGGAACCGGTAAATAAGTATATAGAGACACCGTGCTTTCGGAATATACCAGGACAGTAGGAGGAATAGAGGAACTGTTTTGGATAATGCAAGACTCCAAACTTTGCCATTAACATGGAGATTTTGAACATCAACCTGTCCGACCTGACGTGATCAGTGAATTCAGTTCATAAGAAACAACAGAAAAGAATACTGCAAGTAGTAACTCACCTACAAAATGCTTTGGACAGAACTCGCATCCGAGCTCTTTCTCTCGCATTGGCTGCGTTTCTCTGCTGTGGCGGGCACCTGTCAGCTGGATACAAAGATAAAAGTACATAGTTTGTTGTTTATCAACAATACAGATAGGGGGCAAGATTATTATTTAATTCATTTTAATATTCAGAATAATTTCGGGTCCCCCGAGGCCTTCCACCCGAGGTCCCCACTCCCCCGTTTGAGTGGACACCTCTTATATTATCGAATTATGTAACAACAAATGACTTCATTACCGATGTTCGATTCCCAATGGAACATACCACTACGGGTTTACGACCGTCTTCTACTGTTATTTCGAAGGCTGGCTTAGTGTGATCACTTTACGTTAACAACGTTCGCCATTAGGTGGTAATGTCTCCGAAACTCCTAATCATGAAAATTCTCGACATGTTCAACATGTCGAAAAATCTAATGGTTATTTAATAATAAATGAAATATACTTAGAGATAAAAGTTTGTAATAATTGAGAACAAGAGAGCAACCAAATTTAAAGACTGCGGCTGCTGTCATGTATTTGGCGCCAGGATATATATTATTATCACTCACTGTGGGAGTTATAAAACTAATGTAGTTATTTTACTGGAGTGCTGTGGCAATGTTGTTTCCGGATAATACTATGTTCTATAATAGATGTCTCATAATAATATAGGCAGGTAACGTAAGATTCGAAATGTGCACTATGAGTACGAGAAAGATGTCGACGACGTATTTTCTTTCATTAATTAAAAAAAATATATCGGAATGTGTTCTCTCTTTCTGTTTGAGTTATGGAAAGTCAAATTTGATTCGGTGATCGTCCAATTTGAAAATTTTCCCTTTGAATTGTATACCTACTTGAACGTTCTATTTGATTTGAAAATGTCAATTTTGAATTGAGAATGCCCGATTTGAAGTAACCTGGACCCCTATTCTGTAGCAAGTGTAGGGTAGTCACTTGAAAAAAAGTGACTATTAGGCGATACATTTTGTATGAAAAACGTCTATATGCGATTCTCGCATTCGATACGTATAGACGTTTTTCATACAAAATGTATCGCCCAATAGTCACTTTTTTCAAGTGACTACCCTACACATGCTACAGAATAGGGGTACCTACTGTATAAAAGTAGATGTGTGTCATCATTAATACCTATGTTTTTTTATTTCAATTCTATGATTTAAATAATTCCACAATGCTTATCAGTTTATCAGATTTGCTGGGGGGGGGGGGTTAGGTTAGGTTAGTATCTTAGTATAGGGGGGGGGGCAAGAAATAAGGAACCTCCACGAATTACTTATGATATGAAACAAATATAATCTATAATATAAAGTCGGGTTAGTGTGAACACTACTTATAAATATAATATTAAAGTTAGTATGGAACGGATTTACTGAGAACGCCATCTGTAAGAATTCCATATGTATTTTCTTGTAAGTGTAATAGACGCAAAGGCTTTTTGAAGATGTTAGCACTGATATTTAACAGATTTAAAATAAATAAATAACTACACAATTTTTATTTACTTGACAACCATTGAGTTTCAAAACATTGGTACATCGCAGATTTTTGATAGAATTTATTTCCATCATTTAGAAATGATTTTTCAACATTCAAACATATTTTAAACTTATTTTTGTATAAATTACAAATTCGAAATCAATATTCATAGTAAGGACTACAGGCTACAGGACAACGTCTGTCGGGAAAGCTAGTAATTTAATAGAAACGAATCAAGAGCATACATAAGTAATGAAAGAAATAGAAAACAAATAGACAGGAGTACAGGATATGTAAAGAAATCGCAATCTGGCGCCCCCTGGAAACGACTTCAGTTGGCAAATCTTTTTACCTACTAGCGGACAGGCATGCACCCCAATCCTTATAAGGGAAATTAAAAGACTCAATCAACATTGATAAAATCAGCGAAGGAAAGGAGATTATTTTAATAACAAAGCAATAAATGTTAGGTATACTTACGGCTTATTGGATTGGCAAAACTTAGCGCGGACACGGAAAGTTAGTAGGTATTTGCTTTACCTACTTTTGACGTTTAGACGTTAATGTTTTTTCATCCCCAAAATTCTATTGCAGTGCATACCTACTTATAGGTATTTAGGTGAACTCATAAATTTAACAAATTAAACCGAGGTCTATTAATAATGTAAGAGATATAATAGGTAGGTATGCAAACCTGCCATAGCAACTTGAAGGCAATAAATATTTGAGATAATCCTTCACAGTAATCTTCTAAATATTTTACATAATTTGTTGTTTCCCTGTAGACACCTACTTACTTAGCCATACTTATATAGGGATTGGTAGTAATTTAATCCACCCTATGTTAGTCCTTGGAACAACCATCAGCTCATTTTACAAAATTATAATAAGTAGGTACCTATCGATGGTGTTAAAAAAACATAAATGTACATTTACTGCAAATGTACGAATTATAGGTTAAAAATCGATATATTCCTAACATCATAATCACACGTGATGTAGGTACAAAATACTAGGTATAAGGACCGGGAATGGTAAGTAGGTACCCTCAACTTTTACTATAGCATAATTTACACATGGACAATGTGTGTTATTGCGAAATTTACTTCGTTTCTCTTTCGAGAGACTTGAATACAATTTGAGAAGGTAGGCGAATGCCAAAAGAATGCACTGTTCTAGACTGGTTTCATACAGCATGCCTACAGACGTAATAACTATAGTATCTATTACTAAATTTACGGCGACTAGTTAGCTTTGAGGATGTTTATAATAATTAATCGTTGCCTTGGTATATCTTTAGTGTGATTGAGTATTTTGCAAGCGAGTTTTTGTACTAAACCATCCCTATTGAATAAGTCAAAAGTTTACTATACGCGATCGTGTAGAAAAGCCGACGGAACTGTTTTAGTATTTTTCGAAACAAATTATTTTTCTTATCAACGGTCCCGTCAACGGTCAATTCACATTGACCTCCGGAAGTCCAATGCGGATTTATTTGATGAGATTTCAGGTGCCTTCGAAAATTAGACTACCGACGTCGATATCTTTATTTCCAATGATACCCTTCTCGCTTTACATCTTTAAAAGAAAGCTAACGTTTTTTTAACTGCGATTATACCTAACGTTAACCCTACGAAAAAATATTCTATCAAATTTTCAAGATGGCAATAGCCACGGCTTTTAACCAGATGCAGTATAATACACATGGATTACAATAGAATAGAGGCTGTATGAAGTCCATGGCACGGGTGAGAAATTGTCGCATTTAAGCACCTACTTAAACTTAGGTAAAATCTACTGAGGCTTTCCTTATCCCGTTACCCGGTATAGCGCAAGTATAGCCGCAAGCCCCTATATACTCGATTAAATTTTCGTGTATCTTTTCGTCACAAAACATTATCTTACCTAGGATTTGCATTTTAGTTCTTCTTAGCTGTTTTTTCAATTGCTGGGTTTTGGCCTACCTACTTCTTCATTCAACCCTATTTTACATATTCGGCATAAACTTGCACCCACGATCGGTATAATATAGTTTATTCATGTGAATTTTTATAGTATAGGTAACTACTAAAAAAAAACGTAATTTCGGAAATTAATATTTACGATATTATTTACAAAATTCTGTAAAAGGCTTTGGCCGTTGATCTGATGAATAAATAAAAGGCAACAAGTGCTTTACATTGCGCTCGATCTTGCGCAATGTTTATGACCTCCTCCCACACCATGTCCATGTCCCTCAGCTCTGCTTCGAAGGAGCGGAACACAGTGTGAGAGGGTCTTCCTCGTCTTCGGGACCCTGATGGGAGGAAGAACAGCGCTCTCCTCGGCCAACTGTCATTCGGCATCCTTAACACATGTCCCAGCCAAGTCCATCTCACCCCACAATGGTATAAATAAAACCACATAAATAAATAGCATAGACTAGTTAAGTACCTACATGTAAATCCTCTAATGAAGAATTTATTTGGAACAGTTACTTCAGAATACTCAGCATTTCAAATATGGAACATGGAACTGTTTTTTTTTTTACAAATTCGTCATCAAAGAAAATATTTCGAAGAATTTGTAGATATTTTAAAATGACTCCTGAAGTTGTCAAAATTGAAACTTACATCCTTGAGGAGACAGGTCATCTTGGTTAGAGAATTCATCGTCGTCGTCAGCCATCATCAGGTCAGAAGGGGATGATGAGCATCTTCTTCTTCGTGGCATTTTTAATATTAGGTACACTCAGTTAAGAAACAAAATCCTTTTCTCCACTAAAACTCATTTACATTTTATTTTCACATAACAAACACTGATGGGTTATTTTTCAAATAGTGCAACACTATAAATATTTAATTCGTCACAGATATTTCGATTGGAGTTCTTTTTTTAAATTCGCGAACATTTTTGAATTTGACACTTGCCACTTTGTCCCGCTAATTAATAGTTTGTTTGTTTTCCGTTTAAGAGACGAGGATCTGTAGGACTAATGATGCAAACGCAATGATCCCGAAACTAAAATATTTCAATCGTAGGGAGGGGTTTAACAACTATCTGAAAAAATGATACATGGGGTCGGCAACCTTTTTTACGAGTTATTACTATTAAGTACATAATATGTTATCTACTAGATAAGATTTTAGATTTAGTTTTTTATCCATCATGCCGTGTCCTTTTAACGGACAGCCAGAGAAAATAATCTTCTTATCCAAACGCAAAATCTTTTCGATTCTTCGAGTGACTTATCATCAGAGAAATGAATCAATAGCTACATAGGTTAATACAGGTGGGGGTATAGGCTTGATTCATGCCAGATAGGATATTGGTGAACGCTGATAACGTAAAAATTATTACACTCTTACAGCTTTCGAAAAAGCATTAAAATAAAGACATAAATTAAACGCTTCCTGTGTATTATGTGATAAATAACATAATATACTTCCTCTGTAGAGATGGGCATTATAACGATAGCTGATAAAAATATTAGATAAATAAAAACAACGCCTCTAACGTTATTTACATATATTAAACGATATTTGTAAATATTAGTTGAACAAAAATAATAGTGACGCTAATATTAAGCAATAATAATAGCCTACCCCCATTCTTTACATGACAGCTAATATTAGTTGAGGGGGTTTTTTTTGGAGAAATCGTACTTTTCCAGATACCAAATTTTGGAAAAGACCTTTATTTTTTTTTAGGAAAATGTTAAGTTTCCCTATACCAAATCTTCATATAGGTTTGCAAATTAAAAAAGTTTTCAGCTTTTAATAATATTTTCAATTAATGAAACTACTCACCCACCTCTACAGGAATGACCCCACCAAGGGGCACAAGGAAGCAACAAGAGCTCACCAACGCCCTCGATATGGCACAGCTTCAATGACCTCCTCCCACAATATGTCCAAATCCCTCAGATCTACTTTAAAGAAACGTAACAAGTGTTATTGGTTAATACTTTGTTGAAATTTTTGGATGCTTTGTCTTCTGCCGCGGTTTCAATCCTGTGGATTGGTTCGCATCTAGCAAAAACATCTCCTCCTCCACTCTTGTTTCTCCGCTGTATTCTTCAGTTCGATGTATGAACTGCGCTCCATGTCAGGTTGCTTCGTAAATAATGGATTATCATTGTAAATGCGTTTATCATGAATATGACACTTAATTATTAGGAATAAAGGTGTATCATAAGTAGGTACATAACATCATTGAGGGAAAACGGAGGGAAAACCTCCCGGGTATAACCACGCTAAGAATACCCATAAGACGGGCATTCAGACATGTACTGTAGCCCTAGTATAAGTTTTCGATGATCGAATATCGAAACGATCATCGAAAGAGTTTCGAAAAATGTTCATACTAAAATGATCGAATGATTCGATGGTTTGAATTAAGAAAACTATTTGCACGCTAATAAGCGCTTATTTGCGTACAATTAGATTTCGATGAAACTCGTACTAGCCCCACTGTTCATCCTATGCTGCGGATAGGGCGGAGGGAAGAGAAAGAGGAAATTGCTGCCAACCAATCCTAGGATCGTATCACCCGATTAAAAAGAAAGTGAACAGAAATATTGTTTTGAAACCAAAAAAAAATAAACATTTTGTCGAGATAAAAATCATCTATGTATATTCTTCAGTTTAACATTCAGGTAAACATAAAGTTTCGAGTTTGGTAGCTAAGCCCAAAGGTTGTCGACCGTTGCTTGGCTGAAAGTTATTTATTGTTTGGATCTATCTGTAGGAGGAGCGCGCACTTACAGACAACACCCGATTGGTGGATCACTGCTGCCTATACATCTTTCATATTCTTCAGCGCGTTCACATGCTTAGGTACATCTCAAACTGTAAAATATAGCTACCTACATATAACATATCATTTTTGTTAAGAAGATTGCATGGCTGCAAACGAGACTAAAATGTATAGACAAACAAATGAGTGAGACCAAAATATTGAATAATGAGCTTTTAGTAATGTACCGTTTTCGTTTTATCAATCCTGATGCATTCGTTTTCTAGTGATTCTGTTAATCAAATTTTTAATGTTGATGAATTAAAAATAAGTAATTAACCTTGAACTAAAATTCAGAATGAAAAATGTCGAAGAGTGAATGAGCGAAATTAAATTTTGAATAAATAAAATAAAAAAAACGATCGATTTGAGAAGATTTATTCTCTGATTTTTTTGGCATTTAAATCTTCTAAAAAGACTTCATCGCTGAAGGTGGCCAATTCTTCATCAAACTCTACAATTTCTTTCAGTTTCTTCTGTCACCCATTTTTTTTTAAGAAAAATGAATCTGATGGGCTCACCCAAAGTGAACACAATAAATACACTTTCGATATCTTTCACATGAAGCAAAAGCTTGTGTTGTGAAAGTGGACTTTTTCAAAAATTCGAAAAATTGACATAGGTACCTACTTAATACTTACTTGCCGTTTCCGGTACATCAAATCTGAAACCTCGGTAACTGGCCTTCGAAATATTCTGACTACCCAATAGCGTTTTCGATATGATCATTCCACTGCATTTTCTTGGATGTTAGGTTGTCATTTTAAGAAAAATTACAAATTAAATTGTGAAGAAAAATAACGTTTTCTGAATCAGATACCTATGTTGACCTTTGTAAGACTGACTCTATGGTTGAAACTCCCACAGTAATTATTGTGAATGCAGTATCATGTGACATTTAAGGTGAAGGTAGGTACCTACAAGAGAAAAGGAAGTTGCACTAACGTCTCACTGAACCTTCTATAAAGCGATGTTCACACGTACCTACCCGTGGTGAGATGACAAGGGACCCTTAATAAGTATAGGTACCTATACCACATCACAGATGACATCTCAACTTTTGATTGACGCCTAGCTGATATTTAATACCACTTCAATAATATTGTTCTGTTTGCCCTGTCCTTATTTGTATTTATGTAATGTATTGGTTTAGATTTATTTCTTTTAAATTTAGAAAAATCTAAACTTATACTATTTCAGTGAGTAAAACAATAAGAAAATGAACGATATATTATATATTAGGTATGTTGACAAAGAATGTATGATATTGGATAAGAAGATACATTTTTAGTAAATCGAATCGGAATCTCTTTCAGAGAAGTCGATACTATATCGAGAACGATATAATGTATGCACCTATAGATACAATGTGTAGGAAATTATATGGTTATGGAGAAGTAGATGAGTAGGTACCTATACCTACCTGCGTTTTGAATGTTTCCGCAAATTCCGTTCAGTGATTCGAATAGAATGCCGTGAGGTTAGAATGCCTGCCGTGAGGTTGCCGGCGAAGAATAGCACCTTTGCTCTTTTTGCTGATTTTTCGAGCATCCTGTAAGAGGCAGGTAATCGAAAAATCAGATCGGGACCGTGAGGTTGACCACTTCACGTCCTTAAATCTCAACTGGTCAGAAAAGGCACAATGAGCCTCGGACGCCTTCAAGCGCAATGGAGAGCTCTTGATGCCTTCCTATGCTATACCGAGTGGGACTTAGGCCCCCGCATTGCTGGTTGGTTTGGGGGTAGTTCGCGGCGGGCTTCATTTGTCCGGGGCCGGCTTTTTGGTTTGATTGCTTCGATCGAGCTAGGAGGTCGGTTTCGTGCGGGTCGGGTTTGTTGCGGATTGGTCTCCACCGGACTGGCTTGCGGTGTGCGGGGTGCCTTAAAGGGAGAATGTATGTATGTATGAAATAGAAAATGTTGGTGATTAATTGGTTGATTGTCCCATAAATTAGTTACACATATACCTACCTACCGTTTCTTAAAAGGGTCCCATTTTCACTAACCATGTTGAGGACTGCATGCGGACAATTTGACATTTCTTGTCGTATAGCAAGAGTTGTATGTAGGAACAATATTTCTCGCGGACATCTGTTGATTTCATACAGAAAGCATCGACTTATAAGTATGAAAAAATGTTTCACGTGGAGTAATATTTGACTGAGTTCTAATGAAAGAAATAATTCTGACTTAAATGAATCTAGTTAAGCATGAATTGGAGGAACTCTCATTTTTATGAAAGGAAAATTTGTGATCCATTCACAGTCAAATTCTTGGTGTCTGCAGCCAGACGTGTGGGAAGTTTGTGTTTATCTGTGGATAGAAACACTAAAAAGAAACAAAGTGTGAAAAAAAAACTCCATTAAAATGGTGAGACGATAGTTATCTGAAAAAAGTCTCAATGAATACACGCATTGTAATCAAGTTATAAAAGAGATCGGTTATTGCCCCTGAAGTAGTCGCTGAAAGATTCTGTTGATAGATGGATTAGGACATTGGTCATATTGTCACCGATTTTACATTCTTCGAATCAAAATATAAGATCTATGGACCCCGTTGAGATATCTGCACGCCGTGCACCCACCTATATGTGTATAAAACACTTTGACTAATGAATACATAAACAGACTCGTAAATAATAACATTGTATTATTTTTATTTCCAGGTGTGAACTGTCAATTTAATTATTGTAAAACTAATTAATGAAACTTTAGGTGTGTCCATTTTGTCGTTATGAAGTAAGAGAACAATCTGATGAAGTACTCAACTATTCAACATACTTGTATATATACAGTTTAGAACTAGTCAAATATTTGAGACTTAAGGGTGCTTTACACCAAAATACCCGTTTTTGTCACCTTTAATAATCGATTTTACTTGATGATTCCGCGTGTCCTTATCGTAGAGTGAAAATTAATTTAATAGTTTAGCATGCTTTTTGGCAAAATTTTTTTTAACGTCTCATAAATTTTCATATAGGTATCAATTAATATTGATTGAAATTGGTCTCATTTATCTAAACATGATTTATTTTAGCGTAAGAATTCTCCTTAATAAAATATTTTTTTTCGTGAAAACCCCTGCTGTATTATGATATTATGAAGAATTCGAATTGCTATACTAGTGCATTGACTAATCTAAAAATGATATAGAATGGGATGCGATTACCCACTACATAGATTAGTAAAATTTTCTATTTTTTAAACGCTACTGAAACCTGCCACCGTACACAATTTGAATTTTGCGAACGAATTTTTCGTCTATATAGACTGCGAAAAAAATGAACTGTCCACTGGAAGTACTGGAACATATAACAATTATAAGCCAAACAAATCACTTATATGATAAGTGGACAGTGAATTTTCTTCCTACTCTACATTGACGAAAAATTCAAAATGTCTATATAATATGTAGGGATTGTAGGGCCTCTGGACCGTAAAGTCGCGTGACCAAGGACAGAGCATCGAACACAATGAATAAATCAGTATTTTATTATTATCTATCTGATATATAAAAATGGAGAGCTATTTCCCGATATCATCGCATCACGCCTAAACGGCTGAACCGATTTCGCTTATTCTTTTTTGTCGTGTAGGCTTTTATCAGGAGAATGTCCTTTTAGAAGAAAAAAGTAAGTAAAGTGCATGGAAAATTAAAGAAAACTCTACGTAGACAACCTTATTTGTACTTTTTACCTTATAATTTTTATTCCAATTTTGAAATTTTGACAGTAATTGTCAATTGGTGTGATTGACAGAATGCCGATGGAATATACGTGGTTTAAAACAGACGCATCGTTCGGAATCACATTGGTCAAATGATAAATTAATTCATCACCATACAAATTCGAATCCAATATTCATAGTTAGGAACACAGGACAACGTTTGTCGGGAAAGCTAGTAATAAATAAAAGTATAAACAAGGAGATGGCGGGTAGTTATGTCGAATTTTTCAAAATTCGAATCCTTTATGCTTTAGGCATCAAAAGTTGGGTCACTACCCTCATCAGCAATGAGAAAAAGAAAAATAATGTCGGTAGTTAAATTTTTTGTTGATTTGAAAGAAAGAAAAAGTGGCATTGTGTATAGGTACTGATAAGCAGTCTAGGTGAAAATATTTAAGATTTCTGTAGCATGAACAATAAGTTCCAGTCCACGTCTGCCACACTCCGTGCCACTCCAGGTGGAGGATGTCAGCCTGACGGCTCGTACTTCTTCATTAGACAATAAATAATACAAATACTTCCAAACAATCTTAATATATTATTATATTGCTTTGGGTGCCTGAAATGTACTGGGAGGGTCATAAAAGAATAGAATGCAAAATCTTCGATATGTTTGTGTCAGCGGTGTTTTATTACATTTGACTATAAAAAATACCTATATCAAAAAACTTCATATTATAGAATATATTTTTATCAAGAAAGTTTTATAAATTTCAAGTAAGTACCTAAGTGCCTACCTACTTTTTAGTAGAGAAATTTTTATAAAAAATAATATGAAATCATGCATTTTTTTAAATACTCATAACTTACTTACTTCTTCTTTTGATATTTCTACAGGTTTATTCATCAAAAGGAACTATTTAGTCAAATATTTGAGACTTAAGGGTGATTTGCGTTTATACTCTTTTACCTTATGATTCCGCGAGCCTTTTTAACATACAAAAATTAAATTTGTTTTATTGTAGAGTGAACTTTTATTAAATAGCTTTGCTAGTTTTGGATGCTTTTGAATAATTTTATTTTTTCTGGAACGCAGACCATTTCATTATTTTCCAATCCATAACTTAAAAACTTATTATTTTAAAGAATGCGAAAAAATGTAAATATCAATGTTTATTTATTTATTTAGAGAATATTTATACGGCTGAAAGCCTTTTACATTTAAAATCAAAATATTTATAATCACAATATTACTTAACAACAATGTTACAATCGACAGTTATTTACAGTTATTTCGAAAACGACCAAAGTACAGAATTGTTAATTTTACAGGAGAATGGAAAAACTATCTCTTGGAAAAAATATGTATGTGACAAATTGATATTTTGATTCAACATCGTCAAACATAGAAAAAGGAACTTAATCGACTTTTCCAAAATGTTAATTTTGTTTTTCAATATTTTTTTAAATTTATTTGAAATATTTGTACTTTGGTTGTTTTCCAAATAATTTTAATAAAAAGTTTGCGGAGTCGAGTAATTTAAAGAATGACATGCGAACTCATAGCAAAGAAAAGCCATATGAATGCAATAATTGCAACAAAAAGTTTAATCAATCATAATAACTCATGATAAAAGCACAAAATTTGATGGATCTCTACGTCGTTTATGCCTACTATCAGCAAGATCATCATCACTTGAATCCCATAAATCCATTTTCATGCTGAGAAAACCAAAACGCGAGGAACAACAAAACGAATAACACGATGTTATGAGTTAACAAATCTCAAAAAATTCAAATGTCAAACATACTTTAGTTCGAAAACAAAATACTTTGGTCGTTTTCGAAATAAACACTGGAATCGACCTTGAATATAACGAGGTTGGGGTATAATCCTTTAGTTGTTTTCAATGCAAAAATGTTAAACTTAGTCCATAGATTCTGAATCCGTAAAAAAGTGTTATTCGACAAAAACTTGAGTTTGGTCGTTTTCGAAATAATCGATTCATTTATAATCACAATATTACTTAACAATATATGTTACAATCGACATAAGAACAAAAATACAAATTACAATTTATTCATATCTACCTTATTAGAATTTGTCTCATTTACTTAAACATGATTTTTTAGTGGTATAATACACCTTAAGAAAATAAATCTATATATTAATACGTGAAGCAAATACTTTGTGACCATTTTTACGAAAATTGCGCGGACGGAGGAGTAGGAAATTTCGTACATTTATACTTAGTTTAAAACTAAGTATAAATGTGCGAAATTTCACTCCTTCTCTATATAATATTAGAGGTGGGCATTTATTATAACGAAAGCTGATAAAAATATTCGATAAAAAAAATAACCTCTCTAACGTTATTCATATTAAACCTTATTCGTTATTCGTAAGCTGTGAAAATAAGCATAACAAAAATAATATCTCAAAAAAAAAATAGTTTACACCTTCAAAATAATCGTCTAAAATATCACAATATTAACTCTCCTAAGTCCATTTTTTGCATGAGGTTAAAACGGTTTGTTTATTTTCAATAATATCAAGTATAACTATTTTGATGACTAAACCAACATATAAAAATAATGCATGTTCAACAACTTATAAATTTCATTTATTTTATTATTCATCATATTGAGTTCTTCACTCTTAGTTGTGCAGTACTGAATCAGGATTTATGAACTTTCTCCATACAACAATAATATTAAAAAGTAATAAAAAATCAAAATGGAAAAATTGTACGGTTGATAATTTTATGTAAATATTATTCCTATTGCATACTTATATAAATTATTGTTATTATTCTTTAATACTTAGGTACTTTTTGTGCTGTGTAGATCGCGTGATTGTTTACCTTCAGGGGGTAAGTTGTTATTTTTTTATAACTAGGTATACCTACCTATTGTATATACGCTACGAAATAAATAAGCCTTTTAGCTTTTAAGCTTTTAAAATAACGTTTTTTGAAGTTAACAAAACAGCTATAGTACGTTTTTGAATTTAAGCCGTTATTCCCACCTCTAGGGGACGCCCACGCCGAGAGTACCCGGAGGACCTGTTGGTGGACGTGCGATGCCGGTCATATGAAGAACTTAAAAGAGCCGCACAAGACAGGGAAGAATGGAGGAGAAGAATTGCTGCAAGCCAATCCTAGGATTGAAACCAGAGAGAGAGATATAATATATAGAGAAGGAGTGGCGAATGCTAATATTTTTTTAAATTATGCACAAAAATACATTCAATCAATAAAAAAAAAATTACAAACACAACTGTAGGTAATGTTATGTACCTATCTGATATATAGGTACTTACACACACTTCGATGTGTTTGACATTCATACAGACGCATTTATTCTTTTGTAGACATACCTATACCTAATTAGAACGTTGTGCACCAACAAAGCCATAGGCAATAAAGATGAGACATTAACAAAAATTGATATAGTCATATCACGGCGCCAAATACATGACAGCAGTCGCAGTCTTTAAAATTTGGTTGCTCTATTGTTCTCAATAATTTCCAATTTTTATCTCTATATTTCTTTAATTATTAAATATCTACTTGTTGTATACATGAGATTTTTCGACAAGTTGAACATGTTGAGAATTCTCATGATTAGGAGTTTCGGAGACTTAAACATTACCACCTAATGGCGAACGTTGTTAACGTAAAGTGATCACACTAAGCCAGCATTCGAAATAACAGTAGAAGACGGTCGTAAGCCCGTAGTGGTTTGTTCCATTTAAAAATCGAACATCAGTAATGAGTTGTTAGATGAGTCATTAGTTGTTATATATTCTTTAAAATATAAATATCTGATATGTTAAAAAAATATATATATTACATTTTTTTCGCGAATACGTGGTCCTGCCGTCCTACCGACGTCGACGTCGACTACCACTGGGGCTTCTACGTCCTGGGATATCCGGAAGAGTTCCTCCAACCGCTGGACTCCGGTTCATTACCTGATGATTAATATTGGTCCAATGGTCCAAGTCCTGCACCGTATCGTATGTAGGTACCCACCTATACGTACGTAGCAGTGGCGAGCGGCTGGTACAAGCCAATAATCCTGGCTTACCCTAGAATTTTGGAGAAGAATATAAAAATAAAAACATTTCAAAGATTGCTATAACTCTGACGAAAAATTAAAAAAACTTTTGATGCACGTCAAAAAAATATTCTCACATGACCCCTGGTTGCCATGGTATAACAGTATTTTTATATTCTATGGACCAAAAATAACGAGAAAGTACTGCTTTCATCTCCTCTAACGTTCCTGAAGCACTCCTTAGTCAAGGCTCAGTGCGTCCCTTTCGCACTAGCATTTTGCAGGTCGATCCCTTCCCTTTAATTTTGTCGACACCGTCGTCAATATCAATTGGCCCACAACGGCCACAACGGGTCATTTTTTCCAAAGGAAATTTAATCCGGGATTAATTAGAGTTGCCAACTCTCAAACAAAATCACGTAATGAAATTATTGGAATTACTTTATATAATTCAGAAATTAATGAGGATTGCATACAAAATATCCTGTTATTTGCTTTTTTAATAATAAACAATGAATGTATCACGGAGCAGATTAACCCATACATATTTTATCGGTTACTATAACAACAGTAAGTTCACATTATTTCGATTTATTTTATTTTTGTATTATGGCAATTTAATCGGTAATATAAACTGTCAAAATGTATTTTAACACGGTGTTTTTAAACTGAAGGTAAAGGGTGATTGTTTATTATATCGGTTTTAAATTTATAATATAGTTTTTTTGTCATTTAATGTGGTAATTACTTACATACTTAGGTAATTTAGTGTCTCGACGATTCAAAACCTGTTGGCCTTTTAGGGCAGCCGGCCTTAGAAAGTTTATCAATGAAAGGTTTAAAAAAAAAACATCAAACAAACATTTTTAATAAAATAATACAGTTGTTGCTGTTTAACCTGATCATGATTTAATCATGTTTTCTGTGTCCAGTCATTATCAAGAATATTACTGACGTCAAGGTATGTTTAATTTCGCAATATGTTTTTAAATGAATAATCTTAGAATGTTTAACAGTAAACCTTTAATTAATCTCAGAATACTAGTTTTTTTAAGTGCTCCCATGGCCTTTTCTTGCAAATTTTGCTTTCTTATAGCTGAATTCATATGTGAGACTTTAAATCACTTGATTAATAATTGAACTCTTCATGAAAACTCAAAAAACATCTTTAACTTTTTATAACAAAGTGTGCATTCAAATGGCTTTTATCATGAGCTATTATTTGATTGATTAAACTTTTTTATTGCAGTTATTGCATTCGAATGACTTTTCCCCGCTATGAGTTCGCATGTGATAATTTAAATTACTTGAGTCCGCAAACTTTTTATTCCACACATTGCATTAGTAAGGCTTTTCTTCGCTTTGAAGTCCGGCTGTGCGTAAAAGATTCCGGATTTGGTAAACTTTTTTATGCAAACTTTTGCTTTATTATGGCCGAATTCATATGTGAGACTTTAAAGCACTTGATAATAGAACTCTTTATGAAAATTCAAAAAAATCTTTAACTTTTTATAACAAAGTGTGCATTCAAATGGCTTTTATCATGAGAGTGATTAATTACTTGATTGATTAAACTTTTTATTGCAATTATTGCATTCGTATGGCTTTTCTCAGCTATGAGTTCGCATGTGACTCTTTAAATTACTCGAGTCCGCAAACTTTTTATTGCACACATTGCATTAGTAAGGCTTTTCTTCGCTTTGAAGTCCGGCTGTGCGTAAAAGATTCCGGATTTGGTAAACTTTTTTATGCAAACTTTTGCTTTATTATGGCCGAATTCATATGTGAGACTTTAAAGCACTTGATAATAGAACTCTTTATGAAAATTCAAAAAAATCTTTAACTTTTTATAACAAAGTGTGCATTCAAATGGCTTTTATCATGAGAGTGATTAATTACTTGATTGATTAAACTTTTTATTGCAATTATTGCATTCGTATGGCTTTTCTCAGCTATGAGTTCGCATATGACTCTTTAAATTACTCGAGTCCGCAAACTTTTTATTGCACACATTGCATTAGTAAGGCGTAATTAGTAAGTCGCGCTGTGCGTAAAAGTTTCCTGATTTGTTAAACTATGCTTTCTTATGGCAGACTTCGCATGTGAGTCTTTAAATGACCCGAAAAATTATTTTTCTCCACATCAAGACCTTTGAAAAAGTGCTCAGCCACCAGTCATAATATAATAATATGTTACTGTCAGCCATATTACTAGAACAAAATTTGTCTTTAGTTGCGATCTTCTGGGAAACGCAGGAACTACAGCGTTAATGACATCAGTCAGTGAGGCAGTGTTCAAGACAAATATTAGACAAATAGATATAACAGTAATAAAAAAGAAGAAGAATTTTTCCAAAAAAAATTTTCGCTTGTTCCGCATTTTTATCCATGAATCATCAATGTTTGTAGGTAGTTATCTACTGTTAAATTTTTTTTTTTTTTTTATTAAAAAAAAAAAAATTTTTTTAGAAAATAAATAAAATTTAACAGTAGATAGCTACCTACATAGTACATACATTGATGATTCATGGATAGAAATGCGGAACAAGCGACGAATTTTTTTTGGTGAAATTCTTCTTCTTTTTTGTGTCGGCTTGCCCAATTTTTTGAGAAAATAAAACCACCGCACGCCACTGGTACGTAGTAATATTTTGGTTTTTAATAATTACTTCAACTATTTAAAACAGTAAAAATTACAAAGTTTGTTTGATATTAAAATAAGATTCAATATATTTTTAATACTTGTCTTTCTCATAAATGGTAAGAAATATTATTAAATATGAAAATTTTAATTTATTCATCTCTGTTAGTCCTTTCCAATGCTAAAAATTCATATTTGAAGCGATTTTCGAAAAATTACACAAACCACGCGATTGGTGTCCAACAATATCCCTATTTGAATCAAGAAAGATCTATTGAAGCATACTTCTTGCGTGAAAGAAATGCTAGTTGTGATAAGTTGTAAATTGTTATCGTATGTAATTAATTATATTAAGTAGGTACATACCTAGTTATGCACCTATCTAATAGGATAATAATAATCTTCACAAGTAAATCACTATACGAATTATTATTATTATTATTTATGTCAAATAGTTCTGTAAATATTATACTTAATAATATCCAATATAATTGATAAGTTCGTCTGTAGGTAAGTCGATGTTGTTTGCATGGGGGAGAAAAAAATGACAACTTTTCCACAATCAGCAACAGTGTTGCCACCTTTGTAAACTTTTTGACCCGGACACATCCTTAAAAGTGGTCATTCCGAAAATTAGGTATCCGGAATGTTGAAAATTCACCAAAAAGATCGTTCTGAAAATTTGGTATCCGGAATGTTGAAAATTCACCAAAAAGATCGTTCTGAAAATTTGGTATCCGGAATGGTGAAAGATCGTTTAAAAAAACTTATGACCCGGATATTTACACAAGTCGCGAAACCCGGACTGTTCGGGTTTGACTCGGACAGGTTGCAACGCTGGTCACCAACGTGGTAAAGTAAAATTGGGTCGCATTAAAGGATGATACGACTAACATATCAATGACATGCCTGTCGTCCGATCGTTTTTGCTGCTAGTATATCATAAGAGATGTCTTATATTATATAGTAGGTACGTACCTACCTACTACAAAGTGATCCGTAAATAGGCACCTACCCGTCAAGTATCGCATTTCACGCACAATTAAGACTTGGCAAAATACTTAGTCATATTTTTTGTCTAAAGTGGTTTAAGAAATATTAGAAGTTGCGTCAGAAATAATCTCCACGATGAAAGGTTAGTCTCAGGATAACTATGGGTACCTACCCTTCCCTTACATCACCCACCTACCTACATCACCTCTAGCTTACCTACGCGTGTCAATCCTATTAAGTGACAAATTACTCTCAGAATTGAGACAAAACCAGATGTCGGTTTGGACTGGATGGGCATTCATGAAACGGTCTAAATACAATCTATAGGTACCTATAGTTGTGATCTTTCCGACACTATTTCATTTTAACATTTTTTTAGATATTATAGATATATAAGAGTAATATTATTCATCAACCAAATCTATATCGGCTATAATATGAGTGCTTTAAAAAGCAGGTAGGTACCACATTTCTCAAAAACTACTTGTACAAAATGACAAATGAATAATCAAACTAACAAATAAAAAAAAAAACGGTATTTGACTGTAATTCGGTGTTCACACGAGGCGAATATCGCCAGGACACCAAAATATCGCCAGCCAATTGAACCGTGTGAACAGATTGTCGATAAATCTGAAATCTTTTTCTTAATTAGGAGTGTCCTTATATAGTCTAAAACAACATTTTCAACTAACCCTAAACACTCCGTAACTTCTACCTCGCCGTCCGCCATTTTTAAAACTACGTCAAAATCAGCGCACCTGACAGATTGAATGTATGTCGGTGGACTCGTGTGAACACATCACACGATCAATGGGCGATATTTTTTTTTATGCAAGTGAAATCGTCTGGCCTTATATCGCCTCGTGTGAACACCGCATAAGCTGACCAGTTTTCAAATTGGAAAATGTGAGACGTCTAGACAGGGACAGGAGGAGGGGGGGAGGTATATTGCGCAAAAAGAATTTTTTTTGATTGTGTTACTTTGGCCAAATTTTATAAGTTTTTTTTAATGAATATCTTTGCTCACTCAAAGTGAACACAAATAAGTACATTCTATGACTCACAAAAAAATAATTATAATATTATTATTTAAATTAAAACATACCTAAGCACAATTATAAGTTTTAGAATTTATTAGGAACAATTTCTCAGTATCTTCGACTTCTTCCTGGAATTTTAGACTTAAATATGCTCTCTGTAGAATCGGCAAAGAATAGGAGTACCAAATGACTGTAAAATTAGCTTTAAAAGAACAGTCAGTGTTCCAAGAGATAGTGTAGTAATTTCCAAGGCTCACATCGATGGTTTTGTAGCACATTCCTTCGATTTACGGAATACAAACAAAGGAAGGCTAGTACTACCAACTATTACAGCTTATCTCTAGGGTATATACCTAAATATCAATTAATAAGAAGAAAACGGAGGACTTGTTGAAACTGAAAAGTTAGCTGCTTCAAGAGAGAGAAGTTGAGGAGTTTTATGAAAACCTATTAGAGTGGCCAACTACGGAGCGAAACACCATAATATGTTTGTTTGTTTGTTTTGTTATATTATAATGACCCAATGTGTTAAGATACGATAAAAAATATTTTATTTTATTTTTCAATATAGTAACTAGGTATTGTATATAAATACAGCGAAGACAGTTTTTAATACTGTTTTTATATTGTGTAATTATATATGTTTTAAAGATAAAAACACATCATGTTATTATTTTTTTTCTTTATTTGATAAACCCTTTAAGTCAACGACTTTCAGGTGTTTGATAATCAGCAAACTCATCTACCTACATCAGTGGCGTAACTAGGGGGGGGCGGGGGGGGCGGTCCGCCCCGGGCGGCACTTTTCAGGGGGCGGCAAAATGAGCCGACAAATAAAAGAAAACTTTGTAAAAAACACAAAACTGAAATAGTATAGGTACGAGAATTTGTGAAGGAAAAATAAATGAGAAAAAAATCGGGTCCCCGAGTTTGTGAAGGGAAAATAAATGAGAAAAAAATCGGGGCCCCGAGCTTGTGAAGGGAAAATAAATGAGAAAAAAAATCGGGGCCCCGAGCTTGTGAAGGGAAAATAAATGAGAAAAAAAATCGGGGCCCCGAGTTTATGAAGGGAAAATAAATGAGAAAAAAAAATCACTAAAATTCTTAAAATTGATAAAATATTTTTTTTCCTTTTACCCTGTCTCAGCGTAAGCTAGTACAAAAAGTGTACACCGGAGTGAGTTAATTCAAGTTCTTTTTTTTCTTCTTTAAGTAATTTCGGGTTAAGGTCTTAAAAAAAACTTTTGCGGTGATTCCGCAGGTACAAAAATCTGTGTCAGAGGTAAGCTCTATCCCATTATCCAAAAATCGAATTTTTGTACTATATTGTAGTGTTGTAAGTATCTATATATTAATAGGTGAAGGGAAAACTTTGTACCCCTTTTTACGAAAATTGAGCGGACGGAGGAGTATGAAATTTCGCACACTTACAGTTTTTATAGAGAAGGGGTGGCAAATGCTAATATTTTTTTTAAAATCGTACATAAAAATAGATTAAATCAATAAAAAAAACTCTACGCACACTATTGTAATAGGTATATTATACCTAGTTTAAATTAATTATGGTCGAATTTCGACCAATGAACTGAACCACTAGTTATAAAAAATATGCGAACTTTTTTATTTTTTTTCCATTTATATAGGGGTGGGGCGCCAAACTTTATTAGGTAGGTGGGGGGGGGGGGGGGCGCCAAATGTTAATCCCGCCCCGGGCGGCGAAAACCCACGTTACGCCACTGACCTACATAATAATTTAGAAATGTATTTTTATTTGCCTTTTGTCGTTGCTTTACCGTATATGGGAGCATCACGCTCAAAATACAAATGCTACGTCAGATATGAATCTGCGCAGAGCCGTGCAAACTGCTTGAGAAGGTTCTTAAATACAATTTGCTGCATTAACTTGTAGATACCCCCTCAAATATATGTTATAAAAGTAGCCAGATTGTGGGATACGCGGATGACATCAATATCGTTGGCAGATCAATAGCAGCCATTAAAGAGGTTTTCGACCCATTGGAAACAGCTGCACGAGAGGTGGGACTGCAAATTAATGTGGATAAAACCAAAATGATGACATAAATCAGAAATCCATCGCACAGACCAAGAGGCAGTGTCCAATACAAGGATAATTACTTCTTCAATGTGGTAGAACAGTTCATCTATTTAGTATCTTGTCTCACTCAGAGTAATGAAGACCCAACAGAAATTCGAAAGAGAATCACAGCGGCCAACAAAACTTACTTCTCCCTGCTGCCAGTGTTCAAATCACGTAGCGTCCACAGGAAAAAAAAATAATCATCTACAAAACAGTCATACGTACTGCGTAGGGTAAGGATGCCTAATATGAGATAGTCGCCAAATATGAGATAGTGAGGTTTTGGCGAAACTAATCACCGCAGCCATTTGGCACTACTGTCGCTAGATGACGCGTGGCAACAGACCGAAACTTGTGTTAAACTAATTTACTTTATATGACAATAAATAAAAATGGTATCTCATATTCGGCATCCTTACCCTACTGTGTTGACCTATGGGTGCGAGGCACTAACACTGCCAGTGAGAATGGCAGATATGCTGGACATCGAATATGTGGACCAGTGAGAGAGGGCGATCAGTGGCGCATTAGAACCAATTCATAGCTGTACAATATATATCAGGCCCCAAATATCTCAACGCACATAAAGCTCCTTAGGTTGAGATGGGCTGAACACGTACAGCGAATGCCCGAAAAAGAATCCTAAGTGGACATCCAGGAGGAAGGAGACGAGTCGGCAGACCTCGGCTTAGGTGGGAAGGGATGCAGCACAAATCATCCAAGTGGCGAGTTGGAGGACAGCGGGATAGGACTTGTTGGAGGCGAATGCTACGGGAGGTCAAGGCTCGATATGGGCTGTAGCGCGATTGGAGAAAGAGAGAATCTTATGTTTCCGGACAAGAAATTGTGAATAAAGTTCAAATAAAAAATTGAATAACTTTTCCACAAATTTTTATTATCCTGACTAGCTTCGTAGGCACACGTCCTACATGGTTTAACTAAGTTTCTTAGTCTCCTGTGATCATGTAGGACGTGTCCCTACGAAACTAGTCAGGATAATAAAAATTTGTGGAAAACTTATTCAAAGAATATCTAACAACTAATGACTAATAATTCATTACTGATGTTCGATTTTTAAATGGAACAAACCACTACGGGCTTACGACCGTCTTCAACTGTTATTTCGAAGGCTGGCTTAGTGTGATCACTTTACGTTAACAACGTTGTTTTTTGCGGGAACCATATTTGGCGCCCCCCCCTCTTGTATAAAAATTGAAAATAATGTAGTAGGTAAAAAATATTTATTTCAAATTAAAATAGTAAAAAAATAGGCACAACAAAAAAGCCAATAATTTTTTTTTTAAATTAAAATTTTAAATTTTTAAGAAATTAAAATTCTAAAATTTTTAAGAAATTAAATTCGTGGGTTTGAATCCCGGTAGGTACCGCCCATTTCCAATTTCACAATACAAAACTAAAAAATCTGATTTTGTCAATCTGGGAGTGTTTATCACGGCGTAAGCAATTTTTGCCGCCCTCCAAATAGAGGCGCCCGGGGCGGTCCGCCCCTCTGTCCCCCCCCCCTCGGTACGCCACTGTGTAAAAGCAACTTATAGTTGTGTAGAAATGAATAACATAAAAATAAATAATTAATCTTTTTATTTAAACATAATATTTAAAGAATGAATAAAAATAAAAAGGGTTCTGTCTCTCAAAAAGGAATAATGAGTCCTTTTTGAATCTCAATTCTCCTTATTGTAACAAACAAGTCACAAAGGAAAACATAAGAGGAAAAAACTATAAAATAGAATTTCCTTCATTTAAATTTTCGCGCGGAACTTGCATTTTGACAGCTTGCTGTTATTTCGTGTTATTTCATTGGATGGTACGCTCCGACGTACCGTCCAATCAGAGAGCTCAGGTGAAAAAATACTTCTGCTGAAAAAATACCTTTGGTCTAGTGTGAAAAAATACTTCTGCTTCTAAGGTCTAGTCATTTTAATTAAAATTTGAAGGTGAAGGCAGCTTACTATACTATACTGAATTACAGGAATTATAGCCACATTATCTATAATAATAAAGGAAAGTGCCTGACTGACTGACTGATTGACTGACTGACTCATCAACGCACAGCCCAAACGGCTAATCGTAGAGAAGTGAAATTTGGAAATCAGGTAGGTCTCAATACAAAACCTTCCACTAAGAAAGGATTTTTGGAAATTCCACCCCTAAGGGGGTGAAAAATAGGGTTGAATGTTTTTCAAAGTATGCGAATATCTCGGAAACTAGACATGGTACGAACTTGAGATTTGGCATATGAATTCTTCTATAGAAATGAGTGTTAGCGTATTCGGCAATTTTTCCAAAATTTAACTAAAAGGGACGAAAAAGGGCACATATAAAAAGGGATGATTTTTAAGTGCCTCCTAAAAAGTTTAAAACTGGTTTTATCGAAATTTCAAAAAAATGATTTCTTCAGAATGAGTCAAATTATACTATTTCGTTTTCAAAAGATATCATTAATTAGAGGGGAGGGGGTGAGGGGCACTTTTCCAACGTGTATGTGTGTGTATCCGTCCCCTCTTTATAACTTTTGATTCGCTTGATGCACAGATCCTAAAATTTCAGAAAATATTGAATACTTTAAGCATACAAAATTTGTATACTCAGAAATTTGAATTTTTTTTTCAGTCAGGGGTTATCAACCTTTGAATTTTTATTTAATTTTTCCATATATCTCGAAAACCATAAAATCTAGAACCCTAAAATTGTGTATGTATATAGAAAAATACAATATCTAAAATATAGTTTAATGAAAAAGTTCCAGCATTTCTCAAACTTTTTTAATAAAGAAAAATATTTTTTTTATGACAAATTTACGAGTTTCAGTGCATATATTTCAGAATTTTATAAAAATATCGATAAACGACGAAACCCTCCAACTAGACAATTTATTTTTCTATAAAAAATACATACATCATAGCAGTACATCTCGAACTTTTCTTAACAACTTTTGTAAAAATTTAATTTATTGACGACATCGTTTCATACAATAAACATACATACACCGCGAGCTGGTCCGGTGCAGCGTGTATGGGTAAGAACACGTAGAAAGCCGATTCCGATCCGCGCCGACCGGCGCAAAGAATGTTACTATGCATTTGAATGGATATACCACAGAGAAAGCAGGAACCCGCTTTCCGGCATGCCCATTTAAATGCATTGAAACCATAGACAACAATCTATGAGCCGGCCGGCGCGGGTCGGAATCCGCTTTCTACGTGTTCTTAGCTTATGAATATATACATAGGTAGGTACCTACCCAACCCAACCTACTTTCTCCAATACACGTGTCGAAACTATTGCGTAATCTATAATAATAATATAGTTTTGAACTAGCCGACCCGTCAAACTTCGTCCCGCCTTGGAATATAAATAATATGTTCGAGATTTTATGTATAACTTTAAGTTGATTTCAGTTTAAAGTTATTTAACACAGACGACGACGTGGTCCTTATATTATTGAACTAGCTAGTTACCCGTGGCTTCGCTCACGTGCTTTTTGGTTTCTCTTCCTAAACTGGGGGAACGCTGACACCTACATTCACTGTGTATCAGCATTTTCTAATTCGTCAAAGAAGATAACTCTTGTATGTATCGTGAGTAAACTAACGAAGAGGCGGTTCGTTGATATATCTGCATAATGTGCACTGTGCTCCCTGCTAAAAATACATTATTAATTCGTCTTATTTAAACTAATAAATTAAAATCATCATTAAAATATTTCGGAAACAACATCCATATTTTATTTTATTCGTATCCCAGGTGGGAACAAATAGGCGAGAAAATATACCTCGCCTATGAAATATTACTACAGTACTGCGAGTTAACATTTGAACGTGCCCGAGAATTCGGTTGATTTTGTATGAAAATTTCTAAAACGGCGTAAACGGTGGAGTTTGTTAAAAGAAAACAATCACGAAACATAACCAGGGAAGAGGGGCGCCTTTTGGGAAAATCACGTGCATTTATTCTTTTTTTTTTCAATGTAGGTACCATCAATATAGGCAAACTTATAGCACACAATAACAGCCGTATGTAAATTACCTACAGTTTGGGAAAAAGTCGTACCTATTCATAAAAATAATTTAATGACGTCATTGGTAGGTAGGTACCTACCTACCCAGCTAACTCCCGATTACACAACAGAACAGTGTCCTTGTTGGCTTTCACGGCCATGAGGCGTGCTCGTGTTGCTATAAAAATAACACCGGTTACGTATGTAGGTACCTACATAAGGATAAAGAAATACTGGTGATCAATTAATACAGTTAGGTACGTTAGCCTAGTTCACAGTAGGGTAGTTTACGTTGGTTGAGTGTTTTAGTCGAGTGACGAATAATTTAGTAGGGGAGAGTGTGGAGGTATGGGACAGTACTCGTATTATTAATATTTGGCGCAGTTATATATTCATATACTTGTCAAACGATGTATATAGGGGTACGTTTAGTAAAAAATCATTGACGACATAAAAATTAATAGTATACCTTTTACAACCCATCCTTTTGGGGGAAAGTAAACCAAAGGTAAGATTATTTTTATGTTTTATTCCTAAACCTGTGATAATTATTCGTCATATTAACGCATTGTTTTAACATAACTTAAAACTTATTGTTTTAAATTATGTCATTTACCATTTTATTGTTCATGGTGGAGGTTTCGGACAGTTCATTGAGTGAGGTATCGGACATACCCCATACCTCCTGTATGTGAATATTTTTGCACAATTAGTTATTTTTTATCAAATCAATGAAATATTGAAGCTGTAATGTATTTTTTGTAGATGCCGAGATTAAGGATAAAAAAATATAAATTGAATAAGGAATTATTATACAAAAATTCGCCAGGCTGTTCAATTACAAAATAATGAAGTACTGGTATTGCCATCACCTCAAAAACATGGCAGTGCAAAAAGAATGCAAGAAGTTTTTGCATTCGAAATAAACTTTGATCGTTTTAGCGAAATTAATTAAATAAGTTACAATTTTATTTGGATACAGGATATTTTCAACGTATTTTTAATTTCACAAAAATAATCTTTAATTTTGGAAACCACTGTTCTGGGCATTACAATAAGGTACATGAAGTATGTATATACCTAGCCGCACGTGTAACTTCATCGTGCCGCGTTTCAAGCTTAGGATCTCAATAGTATTATTTTGTTTGTTGCAAAAATCTTTATCATACCATAACACTGCTTAAAATAAATCTTTAACAAAACAATGAAACCGGTCGATTTTTATTTTAAAGTAAGAATCTGTATATTAATTTACAGCTTTCTCACTTAATTTATCTAAGAGATATGGTTTTTCGAAAAAAACTACCACGCACCGTAATCGGAATTATAAAATTTGACTCTATCTGCAGTTGAAATTTCGATAAAACCAGTTTTAAACGTTTCGGCTTTTTTCGATATTTTTATAAAATTCTGAAATAGGTATAGGCACCGAAACTCGTAAATTTGTCATAAAAAATGTTTTACTTTATAAAAAAAGTTACATGTAAAAATGAGATCCAACTGTCGATGGCCTGAGTCGGTATGTTTATTGTATGAAACGATGTCGTCAATAAATTAAATTTTTAAGAAAAGGTTGAGATGTACTGCTATGATGTATGTATTTTTTATAGAAAAATCAATTATCTAGTTGGAGGGTTTCGGCGTTTATCTATTTATCTACTTATTTATTTTTATAACCATTTAGTTAGTTTTTATATTTTTAGGTATATTTTTTTTTACTAAAATGACTTCAAATAATTTGACAGATCAAGAAATAACGAATTATTATATAACCCAGGTTCTTCCCATGTACTTGCCGTAAAAAAATTGAAAAAAAAAATTTTTACCTAAAAACCGCAAAATAAAAAAAAATATTTGCGTTGTTTTTAGACCTTTCACGTTCCTGTATTATTTAAGTTTTTTTTTAAATTTATTTATTTTACTTTGTGGTGAAAATGGAAACTTTTAAATATCTCATACCTACTAAAAATACCTATCTCTTTTTATTATTTTTTTTGACAATGGATATTTTCAACTTATTTTAAATTTCACAAAAAAACTCTTTAATTTTGAAAGCCACTGGCGGTGGGACTGTACAAATATTAGCTGGCAGCACGTGCACCGTTAGGTAGGTCTCAAGGTCAAAGTTACGACACTCAATGTCTGCTGGTATGTTTATTGTAAGAAACGATGTCGTCAATAAATTAAATTTTTACAAAAATTGTTAAGAAAAGTTTGAGATGTACTGCTATGATGTATGTATTTTTTATAGAAAAATAAATTATCTAGTTGTAGCGTTTCAGCGTTTTTCGATATTTTTATAAAATTCTGAAATATATGCACTGAAACTCGTAAATTTGTCATAAAAAAAATATTTTTCTTTATAAAAAAAGTTTGAGAAATCCTGGAACTTCTTCATTAAATTAAATTTTAGATATTGTATTTTTCTATATACATACACAATTTTAGGGTTCTAGATTTTATGGTTTTCGAGATATATGGAAAAATTAAATAAAAATTCAAAGGTTGATAACCCCTGACTGAAAAAAAAATTCAAATTTCTGAGTATACAAATTTTGTATGCTTAAAGTATTCAATATTTTCTGAAATTTTAGGATCTGTGCATCAAGCGAATCAAAAGTTATAAAGAGGGGACGGATACACACACATACACGTTGGAAAAGTGCCCCTCACCCCCTCCCCTCTAATTAATGATATCTTTTGAAAACGAAATAGTATAATTTGACTCATTCTGAAGAAATCATTTTTTTGAAATTTCGATAAAACCAGTTTTAAACTTTTTAGGAGGCACTTAAAAATCATCCCTTTTTATATGTGCCCTTTTTCGTCCCTTTTAGTTAAATTTTGGAAAAATTGCCGAATACGCTAACACTCATTTCTATAGAAGAATTCATATGCCAAATCTCAAGTTCGTACCATGTCTAGTTTCCGAGATATTCGCATACTTTGAAAAACATTCAACCCTATTTTTCACCCCCTTAGGGGTGGAATTTCCAAAAATCCTTTCTTAGTGGAAGGTTTTGTATTGAGACCTACCTGATTTCCAAATTTCACTTCTCTACGATTAGCCGTTTGGGCTGTGCGTTGATGAGTCAGTCAGTCAATCAGTCAGTCAGTCAGGCACTTTCCTTTATTATTATAGATTTGAATTAGTATAATGATACATTCATTATTACCTTTTTAACTACTGTAACCGCTGCATCTGTTATAAAACATATTATCATTATATTATTTACTATCAGCATTCCGTGAATCGTATCATTCATCAAACAACTGATTCCTGTCAAACGCCTGATTTAATTTCAAAATTAGAAAAAATGTAATAATAATATGGAAGTTTTATTTTTATTCCGTGCAACTTTTTTCTTTCATGAGACCCTTCAGACAAAAGCAAACACGACAAAAAAATGGGCGATATAAGTTCAGCTGTTCTCATAGGGTAAGAAACACGTAGAATGCCGATTCTGACTAGCGCCAACCGGCGCAAAGAATGTTACTATGCATTTGAATGGGGAAACCCACAGAAAAAGCAGGAACCCGCTTTCCGACATGCCCATTTAAATGCATGGAAACCATAGACAACAATCTTTGCGCTGGTCGGCGCGGATCGTAATCGGCTTTCAACGTGTTCTTACCCATACGATGACCGCGCAAATTAGCGTTCCATTTTATATAAGAGATAATACACTTTCCGTGAATTCAGAGAAACACTTTACGTACCTACCTACTTCAATATATTTTTCGTACCATGCATCCTGTACAGCGATTCTGAATTGTTTTTTTTTACGATCGACATTAAAATCATTATGTAGGTACCTACCTATTTTAGTAATTTATTATCTCTACTAAAATAATTTACGGTAAGTTCACGAAAAGAATCTGGATTGTATTGCAATTCTTTATGTCTTGATCTGTATATTAAAATATTTGAAGCCATTTCATAAAAACACTAGCAAAAAAAAAAAAACTATGTGAGTAATCTTGCTTTGAATTTATTGCGTAAACCATGAATAGCAAGTTGATATAATATTATGTTGAAAAAAGGTAAATAGTATTATGAAGTCAATAGGTAAATTATTTTATATCAAATGTAGTAAAAGTGCAAAATATTAAATTTTAAAATTATCTACAAAATCCTCACATCATTTTAGGATAGATCGTAAATAATTGTTTTGAAAACACTGGCAAGTCAATGACCATATCATTTCGTCACTGTATAGTGCGAAAAAATTAACTGTCCATTGGAGCGTATAAAAAATAGAGACGAAAGGGATAGCAGTTAGCCGGATATTATGACCTCCTCACACACCATTTCCAGATCCCTCAGCTCTGCTTCGAAGGAGCAGAACACGAGGAAGACCCTCTCGGTATGAGAAGATCTTCTTTGTCTTCGGAACCCTTGCGGGAGGAAGAAAAGCGCTCCCATTAAAATATCGGTGTTTTTATTTTCAAAAATTTATAAAATTCGTAGAATGCTAAAGAAGTCCTTACTAGAGCCCGGCCAGTGCGTAAATTACCATGGGTACAACGCATGAATTACGCTTATGTAGGCGGTATATACCAATTGGACTGACTCCGTTGCCGGAACGTTATTGTTCCAAAAATCGCGGAAACTATCTGCATCTTCAGCCAGGATGATATATGACGAAACGTTGTTTTATTAAACTTCCCTTACTTACGAAGACCAGCAAAGCTGCTGTTTTCCTCTATATAGTCTAATAGTCTATATAACGAAATATTATATAGAATTACTCTCCATAATTTACCTTATGCTTGATAATCAATTTTCTAAGTTGTAGAATTTATTTTGTGATTATAAGGTGTATTTCTTAAGTGATACTGTAATAAACAAATCAATGAGTTATCCAAACATGTCTCTTTTTACTATCCGGTATCCGGCAGAATATTATTTACGCCGCCGGATAGACCGGATATCGGATAGTTGCCGATATCCGTTTCATCTAATAAAAAATATAAACAGTGGACAGTTAATTTTCTTCCTACTCTACATTGTCGAAAATTCGTTTATAGTCGAACGCCAATTACTTATACCATTAGAATACTGAGGTTGACCACCTCACTTCCATAAACCTCAACCGGTTAGAAAAGGCACAATGAGCCTCGGACGACTTCGAGCGCAATGGAGAGTTCTTTATGCCTAACCTATTCTCCTGAGTGGGTCCAAGGCCTCCCGTATTATGGGGTGGTTTGGGGGGAACCGCCACGGGCTTGATTTGTGTGCGGCTGGCTTTTTGGCAATCGGGCTAGGGTTTGGCTTTGTGCGGATCGGGTTTGCTGCGGTTTAGTTTCCTCCGGGCTGGCTTGCGGTGAGCGGGGGGGCTTAAAAGGGAGAATATTACGTTATTATAAAAATGGAGACCTACTTTACGTGGTCATCGCATCACGCCTGGAGGCCAAGTCGAAATATTAACGACAGCTCCAACGTTAACAATTTGTTGTTATTTCCATAGAGATAACGTAAAAACTGTTGTTCAACGTGCGTTAACAATGCTGTTCCAAATTCCGAGTCAAAAAAACAATTCTGTCAGTTATTCAAAATTAACGTTAAACGTTACCTCAAAATCTTTGGAAGTATTACGACGCTGCTATTATATTGAAGACGAAACGCTTTTTTTTTTGTTTGGAAACCATTTTCAATTTGGTAAACGTTAACGTTCGGAACGTTAACAGTTTTCACGTTTAACGTTATTTATTTCGACCAGGGAGCTAAGTCGAAATAAACAACGTTAAACGTGAAAACTGTTAACGTTCCAAACGTTAACGTTAACCAAATTGAAAATGGTTTCCAAACCAAAAAAAAATGTGTTTCGTATTCAATATAACAGCAGCGTCGTAATGTTTCCATAGATTTCGACGTAACGTTTAACGTTAATTTTGAATAACTGTCAGAATTATTTTTTCGACTCGGAATTTGGAACAACATTGTTTAACGCACGTTGATCAACAGTTTTTACGTTATCTCTATGGAAATAACAACAAATTGTTAACGTTGGAGCTGTCGTTAATATTTCGACTTGGCCTGCTGAACGGCTGGACCGATATCGTTTATTCTTTTTATGTCGTGTTTGCTCAGGATAAGATATTTATGAACTAAATTTCGAACCTACGACCAGACAAACAACAACAAATCAACGTGAAAGATATAAATTGAAATGTTAAAAAAACGTCTGTAGCTTGAAAAATGCCCAAAGCAGATAGAAATAAGTGTTTTAAAGATCACTAATTTCATTGCTTTTCGAGACCTGAATATTTTTTTATTCATATCCAGCAATATAAAAATTGATTTCAAATAACGTCATTTGATGGAATAAAAGTTATTCGAGTTATTTTTTGGGATTCTCATAGAACAATGTCAGTCAAGTTAGCGAAATTTTTAAGTTCACGGGCTGATTCTATTTGTATAAGAAGCACATATTTTTTAAATACAGATTAATAACGACAAATATAAATAAAAATATAGTAATTTAATGGAAATTTTAGAATATATATTTAAAAAAAGAAATGTTGATGATGTTTCTTATTATTATTAATTTTGATGCGAATATAATTAATTCTGCATTGTTTAGGAAGAGAAAGCAAATACAGTAACACGTGAGCGAAGCCACGGTAACTAGCTAGTAGCTATATAAATGTTACTGTCATTTTTTTTCTTCTTCTTCTTTACGATGTGGCAATTCACTCTCGAGAGAGTGATCTATGGTCATTTTTTTGTTATGATTAATTTGTTTTGACAGAAAGGTCGTCTATGGTCAATGAACATTTTTGTTTGGGAATGTTTACATTGTGAATAAGAAATCACTGTAATGATTATTCATTTGTTGCGTTGTGAATAAGTTTTTATAATGTTACCTGGAATAGGTGTATTTGGAACCGGACCCGTAGTTAAGGTAATAGTGCCTTTTCTTCGGGAAAAGGGTTTTAAAATAGAAGCTATTTGGGGCACCACATTACAAGAAAGTGAACAGGCAGCGAAAGAGTTGCAAATACCGTTTTATACTAACAAAATTGACGACGTTTTATTAAGAAAGGATGTGAACCTCGTATTTATATTTTGTTCTCCAAACCTCCACGCGCAAATATCCGTTAAAGCGTTAGGAATTGGCAAGCATGTTGTTTGTGACAAACCTGTTGGACTGAATCAAGCTGAAGCTTTAAAAATGGTCCGGGCTTGTCAATATTATCCAACATTGATTTCGATTGTGAATTATTCCCTCCGATTCTTGCCTGCATTCACAAACATGAGAAAAGCTATAAAGGATGGGTTTATTGGAAAAGAAGATGAATTGTCGATGATGGATATTAAAGTGCAAATGAATTCTCTCCTAGGTAGTACTTACAATTGGTTGTGTGATGATACTATGGGTGGTGGCACTTTGACCCTAATAGGAAGTCATGTTATAGATCTTGTTACTTTCTTAACTGGACAGAGAGCTGTGCGCGTACATGGAGTTCTCAAAACATTTACAAAAACAACTGAAAAAGTTAACGGGATCAGACAAATTACAGCCCCAGATTTTTGTACATTTCAAATGGAAATGGATAAAGGACTGTTAGTTACAGCAACCCTGAATAACTGCATGGTGGGGCCATGTTTTCATCAAGAAGTTTTACTTTGTGGAAAACTTGGTCAATTATTAGTGAAAGGTGGAGATTTGCATGGTAGGCTACATAAATCAGCATCTGGAAATAAACAAAATGACCACAACACAAAACATTTGAATGATGTAGGAGATGATGTTATTTATTTGGATATAGAAGACTTGGAGTGTTCTATGCAAGACAGCATAGTACCTAAAGCTTATATAAAAGGCATAAACAAAATGATTGGTGCCCTAAAAGAGGCCTTCTTGCCAGTTAAAGAACAGATAGGATGGGCGAAGGAGCCAGTTCAGTTAGCCGCTTCGTTTGAAGAAGGCCAATATGTTCAGGCGGTGATGGAAGCAATAAATAGATCTAGTGTGGACAGAGAATGGGTGGAAGTGGTCACAGTGACAGAACAGCCAGACCCTAACCCTAGCTTATCGGCAGCTGTCAGGAGAACAAATATATCTTTACAATAGACAATAATATTTAATAATTTATTACAGATAGGTGGATATGAATTAAGCTAAGCACTGATATATACTTTTTAAAGTTGTGAAATATTTAAATTATATTTATTGCTCTCTGTGTGATAAAATGACGTATAAACGATCAAATAGGCTTCTATATTTTTATAAATGAGAAATCATTTTATTATATTATATTTTATAACTTATCGCATCAAATAAGTTCAAAAGCATGTTTTAATGCAACATAATCAAGATTATAATATTATTATACAAAGGGCTCATTTAAAATGATCAAATTGTTTCTTTACAGACAATATTTAACACAGGCGGAGCAACTTAAATATTCTTACAGATAATTTTTGAAACATAAAGAGAGAGTTAAAGTTTTTAAATTTATTTTTAAATGTAAACATAAACCTATACACTGTAAAGAAATATATTATATTTCAATAAAATATATAAAAGAAATACATACATATTGTGTTTGTTCGATTTTAAATGAGACTTTATATAAGTATTTTTTTTTATTTTGATTGTTGGCTTGTTGCACTGTAAGAGTCATTATGATTAAAAATATGTTATTGTTTTCAAATACACCTTGTTTTAAATAGTTAAAAGATATTTTTTTGGGTTGATAGTAATAATTATCTTTAATACTATTAAGATCAATTTGTTTTGATCTCAACTTACAGCTGTGCAGAACAATAGCAAGTGATCGACTAGGTTAAAATGGAATACAACCTTTGTATATTTATTGTAAGCATTTATTAATTGCAAACAGGTCAAGTGTTATATAATTAAGCTTCATTTGATCTTAAATATTTAGTTTTTCATAAATAGAATATGAGATTTTTTTCAAATCTAGTATGTAATTGATACACCTAAAAGCCTTGTGTAATCAACTATTTGTACTAGAATAGTACTTTGTGTTTTAAAATTTATTCATCCACATATTGAATTCCTACATTTGTACTGATTTTTTATTTAATTTTTTGTGATTATTGACAGTTTATCTACAGGTGATTCAATGGGAGTTATGGCCGGTTTACACGGGCTTCGTAGCTAAGTGCTTAGTACTTGTCACTAATACTAAGCCTCAATGTGTAAACTGTGAGATAAGTGTTTGTGAGTAGTGCAAGGGAATAGAAAACGATCCTATTTACTAAGTGACAAGTCGATACTGTTGAACTTGTGTAAACAACTATCAAGTTAGTTAGTGACAAGTTGTACACGGTCGTTCCATTTCGAATGTCTGGTCACTAATAACTTCTTGGCTCCAACGTGTAAACGGTTACTTCTCACTTGTCATATTGAGGCTTATTATTAGTGACAAGTATTAAACACCTAGCTACGAAGACCGTGTAAACCAGTCATTGTGTTTGACGTAGACTTGTATGCATTCTTGCCAGTTGTAAACTATAATATATTTATTATGACACTATATTACTAACGCTAATAAAATTCAGATGACAAACTTTCGACCACTGAGTATATTACCATCAAACATCATGTTAAACAGCCATTATCTTCTTCAAAGATCTTCAATATCATAGATAGCTCACAACACCACCTATATAAGAAGGCCTTAGCGCTGGCGGCCATTTTTCCTCTAACGTCACACCCGACCCGTGCTATATGATAGATATCATACAGTACAGGTAAGTGCATATAGATATAAGGCATGTGCATACCGGTCCTTACAATGTGACAACACACTCTCAGCGCTAAGGCTTTTTTATGTATATGGGTGGTGTTGATATCTCATTATTGGCCCTCTTTGACAACTAATTGTTATCTGTGTAAAGTATGTTCAATTTGTTTTTATTTCAAACTATCTGATCACCCACTATATTTGAATAAAAGCATTTAATTGACAAAAATGTCAAAATAAACAATATATAAGATTATTATTTATTGATCTTAACTCTTGAGTTTATTATTTTTCTTTTTTTGAATTTACCGGCTATCGCATTCCACAAGGAATGAATTATCTAATATCTTTTTTTTTCAATAAAAGAATCTGTGCTCACTCAAAGTGAACACAAATACATTCTTTCACAGTAGGCTGCTTAAAGCTTACGACGTGAAAGATGGTTGGCACTTGGGATCAAACCCACGACCTCCAAGTATGAAACGTCATACTAGCGTCATAACTGCTAGTAATAATTTATTGTTTAATTGATATTTACGTGTGCAATTTAGAAGTTTTACAGTTTTTTGAAAGTATAATTGAACAAAATTTTAGATCATATTGATCATTTTTATTTTTTTGGGTGTAGAACCAACTGTTCTCTAGATTTAGAGGTATAAAAAAAATTGAGATTTGCAGTTGTAGTTATGTAAATATATAGTTGTTTTTTATGGAATGCATAAACAAATGATTTACCGCATTGGCACTTTTTCTTATGTTTTTTTACACATTTTTTTTCTTACTGTGATATACTAAATGTGAATTCTTTTATATGAAACTTATTTGTAGTTAAGAGTGTGTAATCTCCACTAATTTATTTATAAACCTTCCATTTTGCATGACAAACCTATTATCAAATCTATGTGATAAACATCGTAAAATAATTTTACTATTTTATTTAATATTTTCCTTATTTTAACCTAAAAATTTGTTAGACCTTTGGCTGGATTGGATGCGAACCTTTTGTAGAAGTATCTTTTTGACTGCAATCGATTGTGGAATATAATATTTTGAGTCGTAATCTTCACAGAAGAAAATGTTTGCAAAACAACTGTGTTTCAAAGCTTGTTGGCTTTATATGAATATTTATAGGAAAACATTAATACTTTTTATTGTGTATACCAACATGATGATATTTTTTTGTCACGCTAATTAATGATAAAATATGTATCAGATGATATTGAAGTCACCATGCTTACTTTTCAAACTTTGGAGGCCGTTGTTATGTCGGAAACTAGGCAAGTATTAGCAAAGAAGTCTGTAATGCACTGGGTTCCTAGGAAGCGGTGCATCGTCTATCATTTAACAGTATGACATTGTTTTTCGTTACTACGGTAACAATGATAGACAATGTTCTGCACTGACACATTCACCCCTCTTTATAGCAGAACTGTATTCTTAGGAAAACAGAGCATTAGTGTGACCAGAGATTTGGTGTCTGAAACTTACAGAGTTAGATTTATCTTCTACCAATTTAAATCCTAATGTGCGACCTCTACTGAACTATAGATTTATCTTACTGGACTAACAAAAATGAGTAATTTATCTCAACATCTCGTCATTTTCCTTATTTTATCAACTAATGGACAATAAAACGACAGGTGATGAGGAGTCAGCTGCTCCATCGCAAGTATGCTTTGCTACTCTTTGAATTTTTTCCTTAAATCGATTATTCTGGATTGAATTTAAAAAAAAAATGAATCTGTGTACACTCCAAGTGAACACAAATACACTTTTGACATCTTTTACATTAAACAAATACTTGTGTCGTGA
Organism: Mystacides longicornis; assembly: GCA_963576905.1. Lineage (NCBI taxonomy): Eukaryota > Metazoa > Arthropoda > Insecta > Trichoptera > Leptoceridae > Mystacides > Mystacides longicornis. The sequence goes on along the minus strand of OY756421.1, from coordinate 25,794,502 downwards.
AAGTGGAAATGGTGGGCACCTGGATTCGAATCCACAACCTCCAATACGCTATACATATGAAAGCCGTTTATTGATACCACTGTGCTTACCAATCACTTCATTTTATTTCCCACATGATCTTATTGGTTGTTTTCATCATTTTTAAGGTGTGGTCTATTGCCTATCTGGTTTCCATGTCCCTGACGGTATCTCTCCAACCCTCCTGGCACTATACCAATTATTGTGTAACCACAGTTATATACGAACCCTATTCAGCCCTATGGTGTTTTTTCTCACATAATATATTGTTCGGCTATACATAGCATAAAATTTTCACATGTTGCTAGCTAGCTACTACAATATTATAAATTCTATTTTAATGACTGTTTTGTAATAAAAATACCGATTTAAACACAACATGTATAAGTTATTTATAGAAAGAATACTTTGTTCTGAATATTTGTTGGAATAAGTTTAGAAGTTGAAATGTATATTTCCTATTGATTTAGTTTTTAAATCATATAATAGAAGAAATTTCTTAAATTAAATTTAGTACTCTTGGCCATGTTTTTCTTCCCTACATATCCTATAGTGTCGCTAATATTGACATCCACTCCGGCAAGTATCTTAGACTTGTGGGAAGAACTCTTTCACATTCATTGTGCTGATGTATTCTTCTGTATTTTGCAGCAATGAGGACTTCTATCAAATTGTTCTCTTATAGAATGGAAGTATATTTTTTCCTTTACTTGTGTCAAGTATGAAGAACAAAGGTATGTCCATGATGAACCATGTTTCCAAAATAGTGCTCTTAACAAACTTCAAACCTTATGGCGAAATACTTATATTATGTTCCCGACCACTCGTCAAATTGCAGACCTCTAGAAAGCACTCTTACTATGGTATTCTGAAGATATTCCTAATAATTGAACTGGGTAGGTATATAATATTGAGAAAGAGTATGTTTTGTTCATTCATTAATGAAACACATTGTGACTTCTTTCAAAGCACATTATCTCCGACCTGTATTTTAGAGAAACTATAGCCCACAAGACAGAAGCAGAAAAATAAATCTCAACAGCAGAATTCACAGTGAATAACTTAAAGATACTTTAGTGTTGGGATTCAGCGTATTTCAAGGGTGAGAAGTTTTGAAAAAAGATGTGAATTTTAACCTCATTCTACTGATTTTAGAATGCAGTAACCAATGTCAAATCTCCAAACCTTTCCGTTGTTATACTGTCAATTTATTTTCATTGGCACGAACTGAAGCTGTTTTGAATCAAATAAAAAAGAAACATGATTATTTGGTTTGTGAAAAGGCATATCCTTGCATCACTGTTCAACCAAGTAGGTACTTTAGTAGATGATGTAATAAGTTGAAAGCCAATATCTATGAGAATTAATTGTACAATGAAAGCCAAATTAATAAATGATGACTTTTATTCTTCTTTGGACTTAAAAATATAGTAACATTAAAGTTATAGTACGGAATTGCGCGAACATAAATGCGAACTAACCTAACTCATATTCACTTAATATTCGACAAACATGGAATTATTGTTTCGCACAATAATAGCATTTAACGACTAAATAAAACTCTAAAATTAATTGATCAATTGATTTTTGCTAAAATATCAGACTCTCTGTACAGGGTATATTCATTATCATCGTTTTCAAGTTGCACTTTGGTACCTCCAAACTCCGGTAGAAGAACTCTGTCTCCAGTGGCGATGCCTGGCTTGATGAATTCTCCTGTGGTATTCCTTCCACCAGGTCCGATAGCTACTACAACTCCTTGAATAACTTTCGACTGAGCTTTTTCTGGTATGACGATGCCTCCTGCGGTTTTTGTAATAGCTTCAGCCTTTTTTACAAGAACACGGTCGAGAAGAGGTATCAGCTTCTTGATTGCCGACATATTGGACGATTTTCCTTACGACGAAAAGTTAATTCAGAAAATAACCCCAGATTTCGATTTCTCTACCGTGACCTTCCAGAAAGATCTGCGGCGAACCAAGTTACCGACTATCTGTCAACGACCGAACACACGTGCTCTTTAGAAATATCAAGTTATAAAGCCGAGAAATAAGCATAGAAAACAGACAATTTTACTTTCATGATTCCTGAAAGATTGGATGTCAGTGTTGCCATCAATAAAATACTATTCGTCGCGGATTTATTGAAAAATGTAATGAAAAATGAAACTAATAATAAAAATCAAGTTGTGTAATGTAAGTACATACATAATTATTTAACGACGCAATAAATAAACTCATTCTCGTGATATTGAAAAATATTACTTTTTATCATTGTCAAACGACATCTATTGAATAATTTGTTAAATACAAATCAAATCAAATGTGAGAAATGTACGAATAATGGTTTGTACAACGAACCGTTTGTAAGTAACATGTTTATCCATAGATGGCGGTTGTTGTACGAAAAAACAGCGCAGATATGCTTGATGAAAATAAATTATTAGGTATACCACCGAAGAACTAATAATAATAATAATAAAGTATTCATGAAGATGGCGTCACAAGGGATCCGCGATCCCTCCTATTATAAAAAGGTTGTTGAAATTGGCACAAGTGCATCGCGTTTGACACAAATCGAGAACACAAAGCTTGTTGCAAAAGTGTCCAATGTTTCACTAACATCGTATATGATCGATTCATTAGACTTTACACCACTTTAAACATTAGGTACTTACCTACATATTATTTTCAATTTTGTAGATTGAAATAGTACCTATACCTAATGAGATGTTTGATTCAAGAAAAGTATGCATGCTCAATAATTTGGTTCCGTGGTAAAATTAGGTACATTGGGAACCAGAGAAAGGTATTATGTATCTACCTATAAATAACATATTTCTATGAATAAAAATGGTGCCTTATTTCTCATGGTCATCACATCACGCTTGAACGACTGGACTATAGTGAGGAATATTAGAAAATTTAAGAAAACTTAACGCATTCTTAGTAGGTAGGTACCTACTTTTGAATTGAATTGACGTTTGATAAACTGCCAGTTCATGACTGATAGTTGTTGCGATTGTCAGAATGTGCCCAGTATCTAAACATAATTTAAAACAGATGCATCGGTCGGAATTGTATTGGTAATTACCTACATAATTTATCATTGTACCTACAAACAGAGACGTGTTATAATAATATTTCTAACATATCTTTTTTTTTAGATACCCATCACGTCGTGCCCCGTGAGGGGTAGGTACTTAGGCAGAAAGAAACATATCACTGTATATAAATTCAAATAAGTAGGTACTAAAGACAGCGTCTGTCGGGAAAGTTAGTAGGTATTATGTAGAAAAGGATGTTTAGTTGTACAAATACCATTTTTCATCAGTAAAATTGAAAAAGTTTATGCTACTATAGACAAGCGTTTAGGATGTTTTTACTTTTTTTTTTAGCAAAACGTTAGTAAAAAGTGAAATTGTCGCAAAATTCGCTAAAAATTCGTATCTACCTGTGTCCTGCTAAGCTAAGAATAAGATCACCTAAGGATGGTCGCTGGTCATAAGAAATCAGGGAGGTGACTGATAAATTTATCGGCCTCTATGGTGATAAACGACAAAATAAATGAATACCTATCAAATGACGTGTTAGTCCACAGTCACACGTGGGAGTAGCGATTGATTAGAATCTTCATTCAAATGTCTAGGAGAGTCTATTTTCTCTATTCCAGTCCTACTTGTCTTGTAGATAGGTAGGGGCTACATCTAATTTGCAGGTGTGCTCTAGACTCGCTGGCGCCCACTACACATTCCATTATACACATTTAAGGAGATACACACATAGAGCATGTTGTCTTGTATCATAGTAAAACACGTTTATTGTTTATGCTCCACATATCATTCAACCTTTTTTTTTTTTAAATGAATCTGTGCTCACTCAAAGTGAACACAAATACACTCCTTGACTCTTTCACAGTAAGCTACCGAAAGCTTGTGTCGTGAAAGAGGAAGATGGTCGGCACCTGGGATCGAACCACGACGTCCGCAGTACGAAAGCCGACGTTGTAACCGCTGGGTCACCAACCACTTCATTAGATTAGCATTTCCGAAGACTAAAGATTAGCTAATAATTATTATTGGTGAAAGATGTGAAAATACTTATGTCTCTGACAGGAGTAAGTTCTGGATTCTAGAGCATGCTATGACCAACAATAATAATAATGTCTTGTAATTATGAAGCAATGAGCAACTTTGTCATTTGCATCAATGCGGTACAGGTATTCCCGAACGTTATTTTAGACGAATATTTAGAAATAGACAATAGGTGCACTTTGATTGGTTTTGTGTGCCACGAAGTCCACTTTTTGAGGTAGGTAGGTATAATACCTATCTATCTGTTACAGCACGACACCCTCTATCATAATTTTTTAATTGTTCTCTAAGGATAAGGGGATCAGCAGAAATCAAGTAGTTATTTTCTCTTTCCATTTGCAGGATTGAGCGAGACAACTTTTCTTTCTTCTCCCTAATTCCCTTAGTGGGGGTCTTAAATAAAGTATAGATAGATTGGACTCTTTGGCGAAGAGTGAAAATTTTCGACTCCAAAACTATGACGGAAAATTAAGCAAGCTTTATAAGGATTTTTTCACTTTCCTTATTGGTACTTAAAACACTCAATTTCTGAAAATATGGAAAATAATTTGATATTTAAAGCTATGAGGAATCCGCTTGCATGGACGCTGCTGCTATTTAGTCTGAAGAGCTTCTTAGTTCTTACCCACAGCTAAACCCAGAGCGATTTGAAATTTGAACGTAAGTTCGTATCCCATCACGACTCATTTGTGACTATAAGAAACGATTCAACGGATCGAGACGGCGAAAAAACGATTAATGGACTACTTTGTTACTGTTCAGTGATCATCAAAGGGTTTATAGGTCCTGTCATCCGTATATTGTTTTTTTGTCTTCGATAATGGTTAGAGAATCATTTCATTTCGGACACACTGTACGAAAAACTGCTAACAGTCCGAGTACTTAAGCTTCTATAGATCTCTCCCGCAGGCATCACAATGGCCTTATAGGTGGAAGCGACTCAGACGAAGGACTCCACAAGTCGCTTTGGACTCATCCCACGCAACCAGCTTTCCTCTCTGTCATCACCTCATTACACAACCGCGGACTCTGATATTAAAGCCTACTTACTTATAATTATGTACATATCATAAAACAGAAATATAGTTGTTTTTTTAAGTGTTACAAATGGGTATTTTTGATAAATAATTTGAGGAGGTTAATAATAAAATAATAATATGTTGTTAATTTGTTTTAACCTTTTATAGTCGCAGTCTTTAAATTTGGTTGCTTTCTTGTTCTCAATTATTTCCAACTTTTATCTTTATATTTAATTTATTATTGAATTTCTACTTGTTGCATACATGAGATTTTTCGACATGTTGAACATGTTGAGAATTCTCATGATTAGGAGTTTCGGAGACAAAAATTACCACCTAATGGCGAACGTTGCTAACGTAAAGTGATCACACTAAGCCAGCCTTCGAAATAACAGTAGAAGACGGTCGTAAGCCCGTAGTGGTTTGTTCCGTTTAAAAATCGAACATTAGTAATGCATTGTTAGTCATTAGTTGTTATTTTTTCTTTAAGTAGGTACCTATATCAAAATATAGAAGAGAAACAAAAAGAGACACAAAAAAAGTTTTTGCTTCATGCAAAATTCTCTTATATCCAACCATCAATCAGGTATTCTACTCAATTTAGGCCTTGTGGCTTGAGAGGTGCATGGGGTAAGCTTCCTGCGAGCTCGACTTCCAGCTGTCCCTCCACCTCTTTGGTGTCTGGATGAGTCCATTCTCTTCATACTCATTATGTCTTCGACCTCGCATAATGTTTCCCCTAGCCTAGTGTTTCTTACACTATCTCGGAGGGTCTCACGAATTAGGTGTCTTAGTATAATTACGGTTTGATAAAGACTCATCTAAGTAAGTCAACACTACAAAATCTCCCTCTGAACTAAAACTCCTAGCCATGATCTAAATTCTTATTCAAATGTGTTGCCATATGTTTGCGATAGAAAGGACAAATATAGGGCATACGTATAATGAAACTCCATTGAAATTTTTGAAAGTGGTTTATTTAACTTTAATAATTATATAGGTAGGTACTAAAATCAGTTATTTTAATACACAATAATATGTAGGTGTTTTAAATTACCGTATCAATAAGATTTAAGTGTTACCAACACAAAGCAAAAACTGCCAATTTAAAGTTCGTTTTTTTATTAAGGCTCATACGCAAGTAGGTAGAACGTATTATGTAGGTACTTAAAGGTACCAGCGATTTGTATTGCCTTTTTGTGGTTTTTCATCCTTGACTTTTTTTACATCGGTGTACTTCGTACAGCCGTAGCAAACAAAACAAAAAGAGATAAATCTAGGCATATTGTTATATACCTAGGTACCTCCAAGCATCATTGTTGGTGTTTAAGAGGTTTTTTGTTTGTGAACACCTGGGTCGCTGTTTCATCATACGTACATAATATGACTTCGCCTCTCTCTGCACGGCTGGCTGTTTGTAGTCTGGCTTGGTAAGAATAGGTATGAAGTATTGACATTTAACATCGTCAATCTGCGGTTCAACGCTTTGTACTGCGGGCGGTAGGTACCTACATACTACTCAGTACTCGTGCATTGTTTTTTTTTTGTAATCAAAGCCTGGAGAAGTATTATCTATTATAAAAATGCAGTACAGAAATGAGAGCTTTAGGAAGAATATGTTGAAAGACTCTGTTAGACATGGAAATAAATAAATGAGAATAATATAGGAAAGGTGTAAGAAAGCGTGGGCGACCGAGAATGACGTGGATCGAACACATCGATTCCGTCCTCAAGGAAGGCCAGGTAAGAAGTAAGAGAAATAGGAGAAGCTGTATGAGAATGGTATGTCGGTGGAAGACGCGAAAGAAGTACCTATGCTTGGATAAAAAAATGGTAAAAAAAGAATAATATATCTATAATATAAGAAGAACACTAGTCTAATAACTCGAGATTGGATGAATAGATTTTTATGATGCTTGGTTTATTGGATTCTCCACTTCGGATAACAGAATAACTAATAAAAACTACAAAAGGGATATCAAATAATAAAAAATATAATATTAAAGTTAGTATGCAACGAATTTCCTTATGAATCTGTGAAATGCCGTCTATGAAAATTCTAGGTATAGAAACACAATTTTTATTTACCAGACAACCATTGACATTCAGGTACTGGATTTTTTTTCCAAGCTTTTTCGTTCAATTGTCATTTTTATCATTATTTTACTATCCATAGTTAGACCACAGGACAACGTCTGCCGGGAAAGCTAGTAGGATATAAAAAAGAAGTGTGGTATGGAAGACGGTGTTGTTACACATCAAAGTTAATAGGTGGATATGGTTTGGGCATAAAGGATGCAAATAGAATTATTACAAAAAAGATTCATAAATCTGAAAGAAGGCTAGAGTGACGTGGATTGAACATATCGATTCCGTCTCCGAAGAAGTCAGGTCAGAAGACAAAATGCACAGTTAGAAGAGACAAAGTTTCCGCAAGTGTGTTTTTGATGTATAGCGTTTTTAACGGGCAGATAAAGGAATGTGTATGTTTGGGAAGTAGAATAGCCCAAGATGACCGTTTGTTTAAAGATAGTAGAGTCCATCAGGAAAGAGTTGTGTAAAACCCCCAAAATATCAATTCGAGGAAGATTTGATAAAAAATCTTGACTAATACTGCATTATAGTAGCAAAACATGGAAAGGCAAGTCCGAGCGTCTTAGTGCTTTTGAAATGTGGTGCTACAAATGCATTTTAGGGACCCATGGGTTGGATCGTATTACTAATGGCGATGTACTGAGTAGAGCTAGGGAAACAAGGCAACTCCCAAAAAGAGTTGGCCAATAATGTGCTGAATGGATAGGCCATAACATAAGGCACCCGGGTCTGCTCTTAACCATCGTCGAATGAATGATTGAGGGCAAAAACCACAAAGGCCTGACCAGAGATCGGGGACATCAGCTGTGGCACCATCAGAAGTGGAGGAACGGAGCTAACATGCATGATTGATGCAAACCAATTCTATAGGATTGTTATCAGAGGGAAAGGATAAATGGATAAGAGAAAATGGAATAAACTAGGTACATATTTTTATTTCTTAGTAAAGTAATTAAGTATTTACATAGTGTTACAAAAAATGGGTAGGTATCTTTGGAGTCACACCAAATCTAAAAGCTTGGTCGGCGTGACAATGGGAGGTTTTCTGGGGAGCTTCCGACAATACACACTAGATGGCAGCGCTTCTAATCCGGTCTATTGTCAAATTATGACAGCTGTCAAACATACCATCTAGCATTGACTGATGAATATTATGCTAGTATATCTCCTCTCTTTTTTGTTTTCTCAATTAAACAATTTAACGTTATAATAATTATTGATGATTGCAAAAGTGGCTTTTTCTAGGAGGTAAACCATAGTGTGTCCTTTTACACTACACACAAACGAAAGCACTAGGTATGTATTTGTCTTCAAGGGTGGATTTGCAGTAGGTAGTTCTCTGAGAATTAGTATCAGTTCTGTATCTTCTTGTTTTATTGTTTTCTGTTACGGTATTTTTTCATTTGTATTTAGGTAGGTATATAAAAAATAAAATAAGATAAACAATTATTTTATTTGTAATGCACAAAATGGAAAAAAAAAATCCCATTAACTCTCAATGTGGTAGGTAAACAGAGTATTGTCGTGGTTTAGTAGTAGGTACCCATCATTTAATAGGTAGGTACCTAAGTGTTATAAAAAGTGGGTTTGAACAATTAGTACCTACCTGGTGCTTTTATATAAAATGTAAATTGCCAATAAGAAGGAAAACTTGAATGAGACACGCACGTAATCTGCAGATTTCAATATGTTCGTCATCATAACGTCATGCTAGGTATTACCGTATGACCAAGTGTCTTTATAAACAAATATCTACCTAAATATATTATTTTACCAGCATATTTTTCATACTACGATTTAGTTCAGTACCTATCTGATGGCTATATTGAACAGAACATACCTATAAGTTGTAAGGAAAATTCCATAGATGGCTACGTCTCATCTCTACTGGGTACTATCCTTTGAGTGTGAAGATAGCCTTAGCGATCTCTTTCATCCAGCCAATCACTTTAAATCAATAATAATTTATCTTTGGAAGATACTTTCCAAAAAGGTAGATAAATGTTCCGATTCACTTGGTAGTGCAGCATTGAAAAAAATGTTTAAGTAGGTACCTAAGTACAAAAATACGTAAATAAATAAATTCTGCACTGTATTCGTGTTTGTGCATATTTTATTTAAACCAACATCAACATAAAGTTAAAAGATATCTATTTAACCATTAAAAATGCTCGAATAAATAAATTTGCCTTAGAATAATTATCATATAAGTAACGGAGTTAATACAGAGCCTACTCAATTTAATACTCGAGGATATTTTTATCCCAGTCAACGAAATATCAAACAATAAATTAACATTTCCGACTAGATTCATTTCTTGAATCGAACCAGCGACTTTGGTAGCTTAAAAAAACAAAACATAGGCTACTGAAAAATCACAATTTAAAAAAAAGCAAAAGACAAAAAAAAACCTCTATATTTATACGGGGAAGTGCTTTGCTTTCCGTCCCAAATAATGAGCGATGAAATCCAGTTTAAAGCCAATAATGGTACTATTTAGGGTCGTTTCGGAAGAGAAATACTTTTTGAACGCAACGAATATCTTTATAAGAAACCCATGGAAAAATTTTGAGGACACTTTCTAATTTTAACTACTACTATAATGTGTGTACAATTCTATCCAAATATCCCTACGCTTCCTCATATACTCATCCAGTCCTCTGTTCAGGACCAAGTCTTCATTTATGTCCATATACACGAACTCCTCCTTGCTCAGCGGACACCATTTAGTTGTGACTTCTTGGTTAAGTCTAGGTGTAGGATCTCTGAAGCAACAAAATAGGAATGTTAGCGGAAAAATAACAAAATGAGTCATGAATTTAAGTAAAATCTAATACTGTAAAAATCTTTGTATTGAAAAGATCCTGAATGAGATATTTACTTAAATAAATCGAATGATGAGGAAGTCAACAAACTGTGCCTAAAAGAGATTTTAAGAGTTATAAGAAAAGGCTTACCCGAATTTCGCAAAATCAGTCCACATGTGTATGACTGTCTTCCTGACGGCAATATCAGCAGGGTCTACCTCCTCCTCGGTGACCACAGAATTAGTTCCTATGTAAGTCTGATCATCCGCATGCGCTGCCCCTTCTCCTACAATTCCTTGACGCCGTTTACTGTAGTTCAATTTGCCATCGTATGAAAAACAATAAAAATATAACGGTAGATTACAGGTCAATTTCATATCCACGGTGGAAAATATTCCATTTAGCATGACCAAGTCTGTTATGAAGTCTCCGCTTTTTTTGCCATTTTTTGAATCTTTATCGAGAAGGCCGTAAATATTCTTAAAGTCTTGGGCGTATTGGTTTCTCTCAACATCCAATTGTAAAGGAAGAAGATCTTCATATCTTTTCTCTTTGTATTCATCAGTATTGTCGTACAATTTTTTTAAAAATAAATATTCGCTGGAGCAAAACCCATAGATTGTAGGAATCTTTAGGAATTCGCCTTGTGCCAATAAATCTATGGGCAGTTTGTTGAGGAATTCATTTCCGCTCCAAACTACGGGCTTGAAACAGCCGAATGAACAATATTTCTTAAAGTCATCTAAGGTTAAGATTCTAACTGCAGCTGAAACGAGGTCTTTTGCTGAAGCATTTTTGAACAATTTCAACATTTCTTTTGTATCTTTAGTATGCTTGCCTAATTTATCAGCCAACCTGTAAGCAATGTCTAAATAGTCTCTCTCTATAGCCCACATATTTGCAATGGTTCCAGATTGTAGAATTGCTTTGTGAAACAGATTTTTGGCAGTTTTTGGAGAGAGTATATGACTTTCAACTGACGCGGCTCCAGCGCTGATTCCAATGAGTGTCACATTGTCTGGATTTCCCCCGAACGCCGATATGTTTTCGTTGATCCATTTCAGTGCTAAATGCTGATCCTGTAAACCCATGTTGCCAGGACAATCATCGGTCTCCAAGCATAGGAAACCTAACACATTGAGTCTGTAATTCATTGAAACAAATATGCAGTCTTTTTCGACGATGTGTTCTGGTCCGCAACATTGGAAACTGGATGTGCCGTTGATAAATCCACCTCCGTGGATGTATACAAATACTGGCAAAGAGTCCAGAGCATCTTCTGGGAACGAAGGAACTGCTACGTTGAGATAAAGACAGTCCTCATCTCCAACGTATTCTTTGCTGTGCTCATCTATTTGTGGCGCGTCGTTTCCTTCTTTTGTTGCCATCCTTACTCCTGCCCATTTTTGTGGTAAAGTGGGGTTCTGAAAAATTGTGAAATATATATTAGGAATTTTCTTGAATTAATTTTTAACTATATTATTTTTAGTATTAAAAACTATATATTTGGGAATCGTATACAAATTACTGTTTCTTAATCGTCTTTTACTGTTTAAGTTTTTTTCATTTAATTGTCAAATAAAGTTATAAATCGTGTTAGTAGTGATATTTGCTTGGTAGTAGTTTTTACTTTTATATCTGTTATAAGTTAACTTACACAATAAGATTTTTTTAATATTTCAGTAATTAGGTATATAAATGTATAATATAAAAAATCACTTGTTTATGTTACAGAGCAGCAGACTTTAAATTAAAAGAAAATGATTGATGACGAATGGATGGAAACATTTAAAAGGAAGGTGTTTCCTACACAAAAATGGCATTTCTGTTCTGGAATATTTATTTTCTTCACAGCATAGATGATTCAACAAATACCTAATATTAAATAAACTGTTTTGATGTTTTTTGCAAAGACATTGCGTTTTTATTATTTTTATAACATGCAAAAACTAAACTTTAAAATATAAACAGCTCATATTGTAAACATCGCGAAAGAGAATAATATATTGTATTTTGATTTTACGAACATAAACAAAACTATGATTTTGCAAGCACAAATGAATTTATTGATATTAATAATGTTGCTTTTCTGCTCACCCGAAACCTGAGTTCTCCGAGGGGTGGATGGGCGTAAGGCACCCCAAGATACCGCCAGTATTGTTTACCATTTTTTGTCACGCACGCTTCGCCTTGAAGTAATCCTTGGGTGACACAAACTCTTCCACTATTATCACTGTCACTTGACATACCTAATATTATTGTTGCTATCACCACTTACACACACACAGGTCCAACTGGTAGTAATCTTTCAACTACTTATCAGTAGAGACTGGAAAATTTCGCGATCGCGATAAAACGATTTTTTCCGCGAATTTTGAGGTTTTTGTGCAAATAACGCGAATTTCGAAGTTTTTGCGCAAATAGAGCGAATAATGTGATTTTTGGAAAAATAAATGCGAATTTCATGCCTAATTTACAGAAAAATAATACAATCAATAAGAACATTACATTTTTGTATGTAGTAAAAAGCGGTAAAAAGGATTGGAGCGCAGGGGAAATTTTCCTGCATGTCAGACTCAAATGCCCTGTGCTAGCAAATCGAAGGAAAAACCTTAACTAAGACAATCTTTCAACAAAACAATGATATTTTTTATTATTTTTTCGGAGGGTAGTTTCAATTATTGAAGCATTGATTTAATTAATGTAGGTATAATTTTCTGTAGTATTGAATATTGATTTTAATTTTTTTTTAATTTGTTTTTTTTTTTGTAAGTACTACTTCTGTTGATCAGATTTTTTCATTCATTTGGCAATGCGTGTTTACAAATTTTGTTAATTATACTATTAATTCTAAAAATTGCTATTATTTTTTGTTTTGCTATAACATCTTCATCATTTTGAACAAATTAACGTTGAAAAAATAACGCGAATTTTCGTGTTTTAGAGCAAAAATAACACCGAATTTCTCCAAAAATAACACCGAAATTCACAAAAAATAACACCACCATTTTCCAGTCTCTACTTATCAGTGTTCAGTCAGGCCACTAGAGCAGATTTTAGAATTTCTCAAAGTTTAAGTTAACTCTGAAACTTTATTTATAATTTTGTTTACTGAATGTCAAAGTACAACTACTAACAGGCGTGTGTCACTAACGCTAAGAGTGGCAGCACTGATTAGGTTGGTTTGGTATAATAATACTTACTTAAAATAGAGTGGCAACTGGAGGATATTTTTGTAGACTGGGAATACTTACGATTACAACACCATATTATTATTTTGTTCTTCGTACTAAAAATACGCGCATGCGCGCTTTCAAATCTTTTACCCGGCAATATTCAATTTTGTATCAGCACTATATTTTTCAGCAGCAAATGTATATTTATTTTAACGTAACATTTAAAACTTGTTTTTATACATTCAATATTAAAATGTTAAATTAAAACAAAAATATATCCATTTTAGAAATTGGATTTAAGTCACTTTAAGAAACTATAAATATTCATAAGTTATGGACAAAATAATAATAATAATAAGTCTTTATTGATAAAATATACAAATATAAAAATAACATGCTTACAAATAATAATTATTAACAACTAAAATATACTTGAACAAGATACCTCAAAATACTACCAAAATTGAATGTCAGTGTCTTGATGAATATTTTACACTATATATTTATGAAAAGGAATTAAAATATGAGATGTTATTCTGCATTAATAAAACAATCCAATAAAATACATATCTATATTTATTTGTTTTTTATGCTTTTTTGACACAATATTTTTTTTAAATAAAATTTATATCACGAGTAAGAAAAAAATATCACAAATCCTCCTATTTCTTGAGATTTGTTCATCACTTAGACCTTCCAAACTTCCAATATTGAACCACAGATTTGACATTAAATTACGAGACAGATCGTTCAAACATTGCTGCCCTGATGAAAACAAAACAAAGCGAACGTATATCGCAACACCAATGATAACAGGGAATACAGCGTCCAAATATCCAGAGATGTGCAAAATGGGTATCGAAACCATTTGAAATGCAAAATGGAAATGGGTCAAAACTTTTCCATTTGAAAATGCAAAATGGGTTTTAGAAAAAAAAATCAAATGCAAAATACCTATTTTCAAAATGCTTTTTTCAAATGCAAAATGGTTTTTCAGGTCTATGGAAAAGTCGTGTTATTTATTCTATTTTTCGCGTTATTTTTATAAAAGTGTTATTACTATTCCGCAAAACGTTTTTTTTTCGGTGTTATTTTAATGGTAAAATTGGTATTAGTTATCAACGATTGGGTTTAATCTTTTACAAATTTCGATATAATTTTAAAAGATGAAGGTATTAAAAAAATAAAAACTGTTAAAAATATTAATAAGCTTCCAGTGAATATTTTAGAATAACAATAAAATATTCGAATGCTAGGCAGATAGTATTATTCATTTGCTAAAATCCTTTATTTTTGTTTAAAAATAATATTAGGGTTGCTTGTGTTTTTGCTTTTAATGTGTCCTTAGTTTATTAATCAATTCTCCCTTTTACACCCGACTCAGGGGCATAGGGAGGAAACAAGAGCTCTCCATTGCGCTCGATCTTGCGCAATGTTTATGACCTCCTCCCTCACCATATCCAAATCACTCTGCATCGAAGGAGCGGATCACAGTGTGAGAGATTCTTTATCGTCTTCGGGACCCTGATTGGAGGAAGAACAGCGCTCTCCTCGGCCAACTGTCATTCGGCATCCTTAACACATGTCCCAGCCAAGTCCATCTCCTCCCCACAATGGTGGAGGTGATGGGCTCACGCTGGGGGCGCCAACGTATAGCGTCGTCCGTGATGCGGTGGTACCATCTTATGCCCAGAATTCTCCTGAGGCACTTCATTTCAAAAGCTGAGACTTTTTGTGCCTGGGCTTTGGACGGGTGCCAGGACTCACACCCATACAGGAGAATGGGCAACACACACGCATCAAACAGTTTACATTTCGTCTCGACACTAAACGCTGACGCTTTCCAAATCTTGGTCATGTTGTTTAAGTCGCCACTTGCCATACGATACGTATCGGGAGCTCAGCCCCGAGGTCACCATCAGAGGTGGTAATGGTTGCTCCCAGGTAATAATAATATAATAATTATTAGAGCGCCATTTTGTGATCAAAAGACCACTTCAAGGGCGCTAAGGTACTTAAATTTATCCACCCGGGAGACCTGGTGATCGTCGATGGTAATCGATAGCTGTTTATCGGGGCAGACATTACTCGCCATGAGCTCCATGAGAAAGTTTAGATACGAAAAATAAAAAAAAATATGCCAAATGTGGAGGTAAAGTCCAGAATTGAGGCAGCAAGAACTGTTAACAAATTATTTATGTTTTTGGCGGAAACTTTGTGAAATCCCATTTTTGTAGAATAGGTAATTATTTTTAAAATAAAACTTTGTTTATTTCACTATAAATTATTTTATTGGCAGAGGCCTTTCGGTCACTCGATCATCTTCAGTGCCACAAATACTTACTTAAACCTTTAAGTATTTGTGGCACTGAAGATGGTCGTGTGACCGAAAGGCCTCTGCCAATAAAATAATTTATAGTGAAATAAACAAAGTTTTATTTTATAAATAATTACCTACCTATTCTACAGCAAGAACTGTATTTAATAAAATGAAACCCCTCTTCTGGGACGATAATATAAACTTAAAACTCCGGCAGTGACTAATGAAATGTTATGTGTGGTCCATTTTATTGTACGGATGTGAAACTTGGACCTTGAAAGTCAACTCAATGAACAGACTGAAAGCATTTGAAATGTGGATTCATCGTCGACTGCTCAAAATTTCCTGGACAGTTATGGTAACCAATGTTGAAGTCCTGTAAGGTGTTGAAAAAGAAAGAGGATGAGGTGGTCTTCTCCTCTCAGTTGGTGGTTGTCCCTCCTTCTTAGATTTCATCCTCTTCTACCTTCTACTTGCGGCTAGCTCTCGGCAGTATAGAGACAGGACTCTTGAGTCTCATATGGGAGAAAGGATTCATGAGAAGAATCAGAAGTCATCTGGTATTTTTAATTGAGAGTTTGTTTTATTCACTTTTTATCTTTTAAAAACAATTTACATTTATATTTTACAAATTGCTATGGTGTTAGCACAAAACACTTTCTTATTTAAATTCTATATTATAACATAAATAAATCTGTACATTCATTTTGTAATTTTAATTATCTTTGTGACTTTAAATTTATTATTATAGAAAATTATAAATTGGCGGGCCCTCGCGCTGGAGGCGCGGGGACCGCTAGTTTTATCGACTATCTTCCAAGTAGGCAAATTTGCAAGTGCGCGCAGAGAGGAAAGCTTGTAGCTAACCTACCTCGCCATCCCCTCCCCAGCGACAGCATACCTCAATGTTATTGGTTAAGGCGGCCGCCGCCATCTTTGATTAACTATAGCCACTTAGATGTATCTTTATTTTCTAGATGGTACTCTTAAATAACATGCATCCACAGCGTGGGCTCTGCATGATCCCGTACAAGGGTCAAAGAAATACTTGCGTGATAGGTGCATGATATGTGAATGATCAAATGGTACTTTCATAATGAGGTCACGCGTGATCACATGACACAATTACTTGGTACCTAACCCGGCAATGCACCTACTTACCAATACTCTGATGAAGATTATATGAATTTATTATTTTATTACAATTGAAAACTTTTCCCAAATTTTAACTCCTTACAGTCCTTAGGCGAACTAGTGTTGACAGAGAGCTGATATCAATTACAAGGTCCAGAAAATATCATATCTTGGCCATGTACTGCGAGGAGAAAAGTACCACCTTCTTTATCTTATACTGAAGGGAAAAATAGAGGGATGCCGAGGGCTTGGCAGGAGACAAATTTTCTGGCTGCAAAATGTATGGGAGTGGAACGGCATCCGAATTGTGGAGGATCTGTTCCGAGCAGCACAGGACAGGGACTAGTTCGCCGAAGTGATCGCCAACATTGGGGGTCCAGACAGCCCACGTAAAGAAATTTAGATAACCGAATCACTCGAAAACGAAAATGCTAAAAAAATGTTTAGATTATAGCGTGATGTAAGATGATAATTATCTTTCTGAATGGATATTAGCAGAAGACATCCGTACTCTGATGCTAACCTTCAGCCGCAAGTATTGGCATCTTATTTTAATTACATAGGTTCCTTTTTAAACGTTGATGTTATTAATTTTGTCACTTTTTGCGGATTCCGTTATGTTTATTTCTTAATATAAGCATGTTATTATTTCGATTTTATTTTACCAAAACATGAAATTCGCGAATAAAGTACCTACTTAAGGTTTATCGCAAAGGCGAAAAATTCCAGTCCCGAGTAATCAGTAATTAAATAAGTAGGTACCTACCTATATTTGAATTTTAGAATTCTATGACAATGCTTTCTGCCATAGATTTTTTTTTAAAACTCTTGACAGCCGAAATTTATATTTATTTATTTATTATATGTGACGAAATGTCGCGGCGCCATTTGCTAGCTCAAGAAATGAAAACAATTTTTGGTATTTAAAACCCATTTCCAAATGGAAATGCATCAAAAATTCATTTGAAATGGAAATGGAAATGGGTGAAAATAAAAACCATTTAAAATGCAAAATGGAAATGTACATTTTGTATTTTACACTTTCATTTGGAATGGATTTATTTGAAATAAAGCACATCTCTGCAAATATCACACAAAGATACAAAAAATATATATTTCCGTAAAATGAAATCACAAAACTTTATCAAGCTTCGAAATATAAAGAAACTGACACATGGTGAAAAAAATATAAACTCACGCAACAAAATCAACAACTTCTTAGCAACTCAATCAACAACTTCTTAGCAACAATCAACTACTTCTTAGCAACTCAACAACAGCTGTCTTGCGGCTGTGCGGCTGTAGTTCTATAGTTCATTTTTTTTAAAGATACAGTACTGGAAAATTCGGCATACTTCCATTTCATTCTTTACATACATAAGAAAGAGACAAAATACTTCTATAAGATTTATGACTTCGCAGAGAGGCGGTACAGAACCTATTGTTACGCAGGTAGTTGTTTTTATGGGTTGCTATACACACTGCACGAGTTTTATGAAATGTAGTCAGTTTATCGTATTTACTTCTCATTTTTATCGAAACTGATTTAGGTTGCTATCACACTGCACGAGTTTTATGAAATGCATTCATTTTATCGTATTTACTTCTCATTTTTATCGAAACTGATTTAGGTTGCTATCACACTGCACGAGTTTTATGAAATGCAGTCATTTTATCGTATTTACTTCTCATTTTTATCGAAACTGATTTAGGTTGCTATCACACTGCACGAGTTTTATGAAATGCAGTCATTTTATCGTATTTACTTCTCATTTTTATCGAAACTGATTTAGGTTGCTATCACACTGCACGAGTTTTATGAAATGCAGTCATTTTATCGTATTTAATTCTCATTTTTATCGAAACTGATTTAGGTTGCTGTCACACTGCACGAGTTTTATGGCGTGTAGTCAGTTTATCGTATTTACTTCTCATTTTTATCGAAACTGATTTATGTTGCATTTTTTATCCTGGTGTATATTTTACTCGTATATCATTTTTGTTTCTTCAACAGGTTATATTCTAAAAAAAAAATTCATTTGTTATATAATATAATGTTTATGTATTTCATAAAGTACAAATTGTTAGATAATATTGTACACAGATTAAAAAATGCGCTATTAAGACATAAAAAGTGCAATAGGTGTAGGATCATTATAGACAGATCAAAATAAAAAGACATACAGATAAAAAAGCATTAGGTATAAAATAATTATACACTTTAATTAATTGATTAAAAAACGCGGTATGCCAATATGAAAAAATGCAATAGCAGAATTTAAATAATCTTTTCTCTGACTTATCGAGATCTTAGCGAAGACAACCGCACTTCTCGAGTTCGAAAATATTATGAGTGTGCTACCTGGTTAAGGGTGGCTACTGTTACCGCCTCTCAATAAAACAATAAATCTTATAGAAGTGTTGTGTCTCTTTCTTATGTATGAAAAGAATGAAATGGGAATATGCCGAAATTTTTCTAGCACTGTATCTTTAAAAAAAATGAACTATAATAATTTCCGAAAAAAAAGTAATGGCTCAAGGACCATGAAGTGTCAAAAGTATCTGTCAAAATTTATTGTCTATGGAATTTATGGAAGTTTCACTACCGTGGGTTGGTTGACAGAATGTCCCCTAGGTAGGCCCATCTCTCCCGCATGTTATCATAGTAATGTGAAAGTTAATGACCAGTAAACGAGCGTATATTGTCATAACGTCCACCGTTCGTAAGTCGTCAAATAGTTAAATACATTATAATACGATCTAATGGCGTAAGAATGTCAAAAATTTGTTTATTTCCTCACCGGGCTACCGAAGAAGTTGGTTAGTATCCGGTTAGTATAAAATAAATGTACCTATATTATAGGGACTAAATTCTTTCATTCTTATAAGTATCTTTTTGTCTGTCTCCTGTGATGTGGTGACCAGTGAAGCAAGGTGAAAATTTTCGGTAGAAAAGCTGTGAAGAAAAAATAAGCATATTTCAAAAGGTTCCAAGTATATCTTTGGTTCTGAAAATATGGATAAATTAGGTTAGTTATAGTAGCGCCTCTTCTTTCTTAATAAAATTATTAGCATTAAACTTTAATTTACATAATGAAATTTGTCTTACGAGTTAATATGATGACTTTGTTTTTTAAGATCACTTACATATTATTTGTGACCGAGTTAAAAGAAGTTGAATGAAGATATGCGACATTAATTTCGTCACGAAATCCGTCACATGGTGGAAAATGACACTCACATCTAATTTTGATATTATAAGAAGTACTTACCTATGATTGAAAGAATGGATTTTATTTGAGACTCACAAGTGTCCGTATTAGAAGGGTTGTTCAAATTGCGGAGGCCAAATATCTTGGAGGCTTAGAAATATACATGCCTTTTAACCTTTGACTGCATAGGTGAAATGTTTTCCCATTAATACACATGTGTGGTCCCCGGTACCCACATTGATTTTGTCGTGATATTATAAAACTATAGCAATTATATAACTAAATAGGTACTCTTTATTATTCAAGATTAAGCTATCATAAAGTCAACTTATTAACAAAAATAGGAAAAATAGAAAAAAAATATGGTATTTAATAAGTTTTAAAAAGATTCCTCAATTATTCGTGAAAAAAAAATCACAAGAAAAAACATATTATAGACTCTAGAAAAATAAAGCAAAACGAAATATTTCTTTTGTTACCAAAAATTAACATAATAAAATAAAATAAACGTCAAAAATAATATTTTTTTATCAAACGATAAAAAACCTGCATATTATTATGTTAAACTAGCTAATACCCGTCTTGATTTACGTTTTTAATTCAGATTGTCAGGCTTGATCGGTAGGTAATTAAACAGGGTAGTGAGTACGTAACTGCTATAGCACGACTAACCACACATCAATCTAACTACACATAACCTACATTTGTAGTTAGCGCGAGTACGTAACGCGATAACGCAGTGTAGTTAATTTTTACCCCGGAAATAGAAAGGTTTGCCAACATCTAACACTAAAAAATGATTTTTTCATTATATTTTTGAAAGTTTACCGCTATTTGCCGTTAATTTGGAACATCGCTCGGAAGATAGAGTAGTGGACGGACACTGCCGAATATTTTAATCGCGCGGTGAGAGAAAAAAGCTTGTGTCGGCTATCATTCTTTGATATTTTTCATCAAATATAATATAAAAACAATTATGATTTGTGGAATTTTAAGAAGTATGTAAATACACTTGATGTTTTCTGATACTCCTTGAATATCCTTTTATTTTCCCTATAGATTTTTTTTCATAATTATTATTTGTATGTATGTCTTTATTGTTTGTAAAATATTTGCTTGCGAGAAATAAAGAGAGATTTTTTAAATTTATTTATTTTTTAATAATTTCCATACAAATGTTCAAAATCATGCATTGTTTTTCCTTTCGTCTGTTCATTTTTTTTACAAACTTGAATTGTTCCGATCGGCTGACTTCAAAAAAATATTTTAGCAATATGTCGTGCGATAATATATCCCAAATAAAAAAATATTAACTTAGTTTATTCGTTAGTTTTATAAGTATAACGGTATTAGTATTTTATTATAAAATATTTAATTTGGGAAATAAAAAAAAAAAATAAAAAATAAAATTAATAAAAATAGTCTTGATGCATTATTCTTATTTTCAATAAATTAAATATTTAAAAGTGTAACCACGGCGCAATACGTTCCGAATAGAATGAGTCGCCGGTAATCTAGAAAAAAAATATTCAAAACAAAGGATACAAAAATAATAACAAAGCGTGCAACTTTGACAGCTCTAAACCACATATAAACAGCCTGACTACTGCTAACTACTCTGGAACGCCACGCTACAGATGCTGTTATAATAACTACGTTGAAACGCACAACTAACAACATTTGTAAATGCATAACTAACAACATTAGTGTTACATTCGACCATAAAAAATCAAAAATATTAATCACGGAGTAGGTAAAAAATTCGTAGATAAGATTACATGTATAAAACGAAGGCAAAATTATAGACGTTGAAACCTGCAGCATAAAAAAACGACATACCTAATTACTATGAAAGCGCACTGAGCAGTATTTTATATTTTGTATGCGACATATTATTATTTGTTTATAATACTTAGGTACACGAAAACTTAAAACATGTTTGTGTGAAAACTGTAGATAAAAGGCAATATGTACTAATATTTTCAAAGATCGTAAATTAGTTCAAGCCATAAATCAAAGTATATACAATAGCATTATTTTTGTGGGTTGGTCCAGTAAGAGTCCATTAAATAGCTTAGCAAGATTTTGGTTAGATTAGAATTAGAATTTAAGTTTTTTTGATTTTCCAGGAAAACAAAGACGAAATTTAAAAAAGTTACACGCTAATTTATTGAGTTGGCTTAATCGTAAAAATATCCAGTAACTTGCGTATCTATAAGTATTATATTTTTTGAGTTATCGACCGAGAAAAATTTGCGAGATGTTCCAGAAAAAAGAAAATGACTCAAAAAGCATGGTTTTATTAAAAAATATGCCAGCCTAACTTTTTAAATTAAAGTTCCTCTCTTCTTCTTCTTCTTTGTCAGCCGTCCCTCCACTGCTGGATGTAGGCCTCTTCCAAAGTTTTCCACCTCTTTCTGTCCTGCGCAGTTTTCAACCAGTTTTTCCCCGCGACAGGAACCACATCATCGACCCATCTCTTTTGCGGTCTCCCAATTGGTCTTTTATTTTCATAGGGGCGCCATTTTGCAATTCTGGGTGTCCATCTTTCATTTCCCTGTCTCGCCACATGTCCTACCCATTGCCATTTCTGTCTCGCCACACGGTCAACTATGTCTGCGACTTTTGTTCGTCGTCTTATCTCTTCATTTCTTATTTTGTCTCTAAGACTTACTCCTAACATTTGTCGCTCCATAGCTCTTTGTGCGCATCTTAATTTACGTATTGTGTTGGCTGTAAGTGACATTGTTTCCATTCCATATGTCATCACCGGGAGGATGCATGTTTCGAAGACTTTCCTTTTCAGGTTCATTGGGATGTCCTTGTCTTTAAAGATATGGTCCAGTTTGCCGAAGGCTGCCCAGCCCAATCCGATTCTTCTAGGTATTTCTCCTGTTTGGTTTTCTTTCCCCAATCTAATTTTATGTCCCAAATATATGTATTCTTCAACAGCTTCAACTGTCTTGTTGCTTATTTTCAAGGTACTGTTGTTTGGACTCAGTATTTTAGTTTTGGAGATATTCATTTCTAGACCCACTTTTAGGGAAGCGTCATGCAGTTCTTTTATCATATCATTCAATTCTTCCCGGTCTCCGCTAATGAGAACAATATCATCTGCGAAACGAAGGTGATTCAGAAACATACCATCAATCTTAATTCCCTTTTGATCCCAATCCAAAGTCTTAAAGATATTTTCTAGGGTTAGAGTGAATAATTTAGGTGAAATAGTGTCACCTTGTCTAACTCCCTTTTTGATTTGGATTTTTTCCGTTTTTTGTGTCATCGTCGATTCTTACATCTAGAGTGGCATGATCGTAAATAAATTTAATCAGTCTGGTATATCTGGAATCAATTCTTGCATCATTCAGTGCTTCCTCTATTGCCCATTTCTCTATGGAGTCGAAAGCTTTCTTATAATCTATAAATGCCAAATGTATTTCTATATTATATTCTGTAGATTTTTCAATAAGTAGGCGTAGAGTTTGAATATGATCTGTAGTTCCGAATCCCTTTCTAAAGCCAGCTTGTTCTATTGGCTGGTAGAAATCTAGTTTTGGTGTCAAGCGGTTTGTGAGGATTTTTGTAAGTAACTTGTATAAGTGAGATAACAAACTTATTGGGCGGTAGTTCTCTAAGTTTTCAGGGTCTCCCTTTTTGTATAGTAATATTACTTCTGCATTTTGCCAATTTTCTGGGATGGTTTCCTGTTCTATGCATTTATTTAGGAGTATTTTTACTGCCTCGATGATTTCATCTCCACCCAATTTTATCATATCACTCGTCACTTGGTCTTCTCCTGGAGTTTTGTTACTTTTCATGTATTTTAGGGCTTCTCTCAGTTCACTTTCGTTTATCTCTGGTATTTCTTCAGATCCTACGTTCATGACGGTATTATTTGTCTCAGTACGTGTTGCTGTTGATTCATATAGTTTTCTGTAAAAATTTTCTATCGTAGTTTTTATACTTTCTTTGTCGTTCACTGTCCTTCCATCTTCGGTTTTAGTTCTGATTAAATTTGATTTGCCCATGTTCTTGTTTGATCGGAGAACTTTCATATTTTTATTTGATTCTATAGTTTGGGTAATAAGGTCTGTGTTATATTTTCGAATATCTTTTCTAACTTCCCTTTTTATTGTTTTGTTCAAAGATTTATATTCATCTGAGTCTCTGTCTATTTGTCTTTTTTCTTCTATTAGTTTTATTGTGTTTGGGGAAAGTTTATGGTTTTTATTTTTTCGTTGGAAGGATATAGTTTTCATAGCTGTCTGTATTCCTGTTGTGATTTTTTCTGTTATCTCATTTATTCCCATATTTTGAAGATCAGTATTTGCGTTTATTTTACGTTTTAACATGTTTTGAAATTTTGGCTGTTGTCTTTTAATTATTTCTGTTGTAGGAGTTTTGTTTGGTTTTTTATGAGTAAAGTTATATCTTTCCGTTCTTGTATTTATTTTAAAGGAAGCTCTCACTATTCTGTGGTCGCTTCCTGTGTCAAATTGATTTATTACAGATACGTTTTTACAGTATTTCAGATTGTCTGTTATTATGTAGTCTATTTCATTTTTTGTCTTACCGTCTGGACTCTTCCACGTCCATTTTCTTTGTTTTTTCTTTTTATAAAAAGTGTTTGTGCAGTACAGTTTTTCACACTGTAAAAAGTCCATTAAAGTTTCTCCTCTTTCGTTTCTTTTTCCTAAGCCAAATTTTCCGATATATTGTGGATCTCCAATATTTTTCTCACCCACTTTCGCGTTAAAGTCTCCTATCAAGATGGTCAGCTGTGTTTTTTTCTGATCTCCTCGCCCTTGTTATATCCTCATAAAAATTTTCTATTTCCTCATCATCCGCTGTGCTTGTCGGTGCATATGCCTGTATAATCTGTATTGTAAATCGTTTATTTAGTTTAAATAGTATATATATTACTCTGTGTGATATGCTGTTCATTTTAATTACTCTATTTTTAATATTCCTATGTATCATAATAGCAATGCCTCCTATTGATGACTGAGTATTGTTTCTATATAGTAGATGTCCTGATGGAAGTGTATTTGCTTCTTCTCCCTTGAGTCTTGTTTCGGAGATTCCTAGAATATCCCAGTTAATGTTTTCGAGTTCTCGTTCTAGCCGAATTCTATCTTCTTCTCGTCTCATTGTTCTGATATTATATGTCGCTATTTTGAGTTCGGTGTTACTTTCTTTCTTCGAATTTTTGCCTCCCCCAGAATCCTTGAGGCTGACCGATTTAGGGTCGGTATGAGATTCTGAGCGGTCCGCTCTACTCATCTGGGGTATTTTTGTTTTAAAAGTCGAGGTCATGGTGTACTTTAGAAGGTTGTTGGCGTTAAAACACCACGCTTGCCAAGCGTCTTGGTGAGTTTGGTTCCAGCCGCCTCTAACATGAGGAACAGACGCTGTTTGTAGCCGCCCCTAACATGGGAAAACAGCCGCTACTACCTGTTGGTCCGCGAGAGGTATTTTATTTCCCTCTTACCCTGCATATCTGCCGAGCATTCCCCTATCCGCCACCTGGGGACGCGTCCTATAGCGGTTTCAGGCTCCGCATTAGGAAAATTTAAATATTATATATTAAAGTTCATTCTACAATAAATCGTAACTTTCATCTTTGTAGGTATATTACGGACTTGCAGAGTAATCGATTATGTAAAACTGCCAAAAACGGGTGTTTTGGGGGAAAGGCGCCTTAATCGAAGGGTAAAAAAATACTTTAATAATAATATTATACGAACCTACCTACATATGCAAGTTTTGTTACTACATATTTTACTCTCTAAATTTGAGTCTTAACTACATTAGCACCCTCTATGTGTTGAATGGTACAAATTTTATGTGAATTGCCTAATCATGATAACGGCGGCGGTTTTACCGACCTCAAATGTCAATCGAAACGTAATCCGAAAATGTAGGTACTACTCGTATTTTCATTTAAATGTTTATAAAATATGTTTTATATGGTTTGAATTGTTTTTATTTCAAATCAATCTTGAATCTTTTAAATACGTTTTTATTCAGTCAAACTTTGGTTCCATGCAACATTTACATGAGTAATTTTGTTTTCAAAAGAAGGCCATCTGTGTTTACGGAGATTTTACTATGAAGATTTCATAATTTTTAGAAATTTATTAATAACTTAAAATATGTTTGATGAAATGGTAATATTTGTATTTAAGATTACCACAAATGTATTTGCGAAAAACTGCGAAGAAAAAATCTAACATAGAGTCTGCGGTTTTAGAGTGATGTGCCAATATACAAAAATATACATAAATATACATACATAACTGAATTATTATGTAGACTAGCTTACCCAAACTTAATAAAAATTCAAGAACTGGTGGTGTAGTAGAAAAAAAGTCACATATAAAATACCTATGTTCCGCTTTTGTACATAGTATTGCAACCATTGCAAGAATAAACTCCATTAAAACCAAATTATTATGGTAAGATATTATGCATGCATTCTTCTTCACCTACGCGTACTCTTTGCGAACACATGAGACATATTGGATAATGCCAGCATGAACACACATGTTATTTTGGTTCTTTTTTTATTAGAGACATATGAAGCATGCATTTCTTTTGTTTCTTTCTAATCTTTCTACTCCAATATTTCGATAAATAAGCGAAGAACCAGTTAATAAGGATAAAACCGAAAATTTTTGCCTAAGAATCCTTGGATTCTGCATTCGTTTCAAGAGTAATTGCATTTGGAGTTGACACATTATCAAATAAGTTGTGGTTTTGTTTAATTTCATTAGTGTTTAGTGCTTAAATTTCAAAATTTTACAAAACCACTTTTGTTACACGCGTGGTCCCCGGAACCCAGCCACTACAATAAGTTAAAAAAAATGCGTAACAGATTCGTTATTTCTCTCACAGGGGTTTGATCCTACAGAGAGAGAGCATACGAGAATCGGCAGCAAACAAAAACTAAAAATATAGAAGTTATGAAGACTTAAGTATTGCGTGGTCCCAGGGACTACACCTATGCAGTTGAAAGTTATTTGGCGTAACAATAATTAGCTTTTAGGCAATAGTCATGCATGCTTTTTATCCCAAATCGTAGCAAGTAGCAACAATTTAATTGAAATATTTTTTGACGTCATAGCTACCGACGTGATATTATATCAATGGGAACAAGGCGTCTGCTGTACTCCTTATATTTGACCCGAGCTAACAATATTCTAGAGATAAAACATGCAAATTATCTAACGTACATTATGTTTAATTACAGTAAGATTTATCTAGGTATGTTTACAATATCATACTAGCAGCCACACACGATTGTATAGCACAATACATTAATAGGTAGCCACCTTCATGACACAGCCTTATTAGTATTGTTTATATTTGCATCTCTACAATATTCTTTAGTTCATCATTATGTAATGTTTTTTAAGCAAATTATTACGTAATAGCACTTCAAATACATCTAAGCTACTAGCGACAACATTGAAGTAAATTAGATTTCTAAGAATCGTATCCTTCTTTAGCATATTCCCGTCTACGGACGAAGGCCTTATCTATCTACTTCCAAATCAAT
The DNA here is from genome assembly GCA_963576905.1 of Mystacides longicornis. NCBI lineage: Eukaryota > Metazoa > Arthropoda > Insecta > Trichoptera > Leptoceridae > Mystacides > Mystacides longicornis. The sequence continues at coordinate 25,767,068 of OY756421.1, read as the reverse complement.
ATATCCTGTGCTTTCTGAAATTTAGTCTTAAGTAATAGCAATGAACTATACCTAATATGATTACTTTGTCTTCTGGGCCAGTTCAAACATAAAAATATAATCAATTCTCCGGCAACTCGAATGGACCCTTCATTGATTCCCACTTTACACTCCACAAGTTGGCAGATCTAAGGATAGGTACTTCTCTTATTAGTTGGAGTCCTCAAAAGGTCACAAAAAAATAATTCTGAAAATAGTCCGCACATTTTGCCATGGCCCGTACGAATCCTATTAAATCCCTTTAAAAGTTGAATCACATCGAGACAATGCTCCAACATCAAAAGAACATAATTTAACTAAATAAGCATCTTATGGATAATTACAATGACTTGCAATATTCGGAGATAGAAAGAACAGTTAATTTGAGTTAAGATAAAAGCTTATTGAATTGAATTAAAGATATTGCCTCACATTTTCCGCAATAAATAATTAAAAAATACAATCAAGTAGGCATCAATTAGATAATTTAACATTGACAGCGATAATTGTATGAGATAATTGCCTGACTTGAAGATAACATATTAGAGGTATCTGCCTATAAATAAAATTTCCATTGATGGATGTTGACACCCGGCAGTTGGTATTCGTAATCAACAGACGGAACTCTATGAAATAAAAAATAATGTTCCTTTACAAGAATTCGATAGTGGTGATATATTTTTTTGTTTTGGTGTTCGTCAAAGATCAAGCAAACTCTGATGAATCGGTAAGCATATTATTTTTCAAGCTTCTAATGTTAAAAGATAAAATAAATCAATCGAGTGTTGATTTTTATAGTTTTATCATCATTTATAAATATAAATATTATGAAATAAATTTTCCTTCTCAGTAACGTTTTATCACAATAGTTCAGAAAAGTTATCTGTGCGAATTTTACAAACAATGAATAGTAGTGAGAGTGACACATTGATGTTAGTACATAATATATGTAGAGCTCGAATATAATGCTGCAACGTCGACCGTCGAATGATGGCTGATGAGGCGCCATCGTTATGTACATTTCATATGTCATGTTGTTTTTTTTTCGTATTAGTTTAAACTTGATTTGTTCATTGAATATTTTTGATCTTTATATAAGACCTTTGGAAGTTGTTAAGTGAATTGTTTTTTGTTATGTTTTAATCAGTATCTGATTGATTGTGTTATATTTTGTTGACATCTGTCGGCGCTAAGGTGAATACTGTAATGCCGGCTAATGAAAGAAAAATCGAAAATAAATAAATACCTAATAATAACCTAGTTCTTAATTTTATAGATCGATGATCAGTATGTAGTTATCACAATCAATCAAGGACAGCTCAGAGGGCTGCAGCGGCAGACGACCACAGGCAAGACATTTTATTCATTCAAAGGTATCCCTTATACGCAACCACCATTGGGATCTAGAAGATTTAAGGCTAGTTTTGGAGTATCGAAATATTGTTATGTGGTTATTAAAAGATACATTTCTGCAATAAATAATTTTATTAACTTTTAGGATCCTGTTCCTGCTGATTCTTGGACAGGTATTCATAATGCGACTGCTGATGGTAACAGATGCGCTCAAATAAATGCATTAGATGGGACTACAGCTGGGCAAGAAGACTGTCTGTTTATTAATGTCTTTACACCAAGTCTTCTTCAAGATGAAAACAAAACACATCCCGTCATCATCCACATCCATGGAGGTGGGTTCAGTATGGGGGGTACAACTGAAGCAGAAGTCAACCCAGAAGTGTTTCTAAGAAATGACATCGTGTTTGTTTCAATGAACTATCGTTTGGGAATATTTGGATTCCTGTCATTGGATATAGCGGATGTACCCGGAAATGCAGCCCTGAAAGATCAATTGCTTGCAATTAAATGGGTACACCAGAACATCAGATATTTCAACGGGGACATTAAAAATATAACCCTACACGGAATCAGTGCGGGAAGCGCATCAGTAGAGTACCAAATGCTGAATTCAAAATCAAAAGACCTGTTCCACAGGGCAATTCTTCAATCTGGCGCCACACTTTCAAGCTGGGCAAGATCAAGAAAAAACGAACGTGTTCTGGATAATCTTTCAAAAATAATCGGCAGTAAGAATGACCCAAATGAAATACTCAAAACACTAAGCAATATGACAACGAAAGAAATATTAATTGCACAGAATAAGACTAATGACGAGGAGGTTATAAAAGCTGGTTATATTTTTACTCCATTCATTCCGGTGGTAGAAAAAGAATTTCCCGGAGTGGAAAGATTTTTGAAGAATGATCCTATAGAGTTGTTTAGATCTCAAGATTATCTCAAAATTCCAGCTTTGACAACATTTTGCAGAGATGAGGGTAATATATTCCCTCACTTTTACGGAGAAAAAATAATCAGGGAAATTTACGACAGGAAGTATGCTAACTTCATGGATTTCTTAAATATTACGAATAGCGAAGCCGTCAATTCTGATTTGACCAAACTATACACTTCTATGAATGTCAGTGAAACTTCACAAGTTGATGAATTCCTCTCAGATATCATGTTCGTATCAGGGATTTACCAATCCCTCAAACATTTCATCACTGACGGAGCTCGATCATATTATGCTTACATGTTTAATTATATTGGAGACTACATTTTGGAAATCCCCGGAATGCCTCCGGCAAAAGGAATCCCCCACGCTTTTGATGGAGCTTATCTGATATTGCCAGAGAGCTTTTTGAGTGAAAGAGACATTGCAATGAAAAATTATTTGACTGCTATACACACTAATTTTATAAAATATGGGTCAGTATAAGTCAAGGTGTGATAAAATTGACTAAACAACTGTATTTATAGTTAAAGTATTTACTTATATTTATTATGTTTCAGAAATCCTGTCCCTTCTGCAAATTCCACTTGGAGTCCCATCACCAATGATAACTTCAGCATCCTAAACATAGATGGAATTAACAATACCATGATCCCGTTTCCGTTTGCAGACAGGATGTCCTACTGGAACAGTTTTTTCTAAAGAGATGAAGATAGGATGACGAGACTTTTACTTTCAGAAATAGTTTTTAATGGCTATTCCTATAATAAATTCTATATTCTTGGCTAACACTTGCAAGCTATAACATTTGTGAAAATATTCTCCGGTGGACTTTCTTCTTCCATGCCCGCTCCCTAGATGGAGCATATGAACTCCACAACCCTCACCATGCTGCCCTGTCCTCGTTATCCCCTGAAATTATTAAATTATTAGAAATTATAGATAAAATTAAGAGGTGAATATTGAGAATAATTATTAATGTCTTCTTGGTTGTCAAATTTCTGAACGAAAGGTTGGATTTGTGCTCAATTCAGGGTTTTTCCAAGTGTTTTTCGCTTGAATTTTCTACCCAAGGATAGAATTCTACCTCAGATTGATGCGGAGCTGTTAATTGAAAAAAAACGTTAGGTTTTTACTAGACACTGTCGCCTACATTGCTTTGAACAAGAGAGCGTGATTTATAGGATAGTAAATGAGCGCATATTATTATATACAAGATTCTTCAAGGCGCTGAAAATACTTCCATTCCTGTACTTAAATACTTCCTTCCAATTGTTCTGAACATCTACTTTCTTTTACGTTTTAATGCAACCAATAAAAATATTATTCATGAAAATTATTACGTATTTTTTTCAATAACTATATTATTTTTTAATGGAATAATATAAATTCTAAGCTATCAAATATCATGGATGTTGATGAATCCTCACGCGAAGACGGTAACGATGGAGTAACATGACATCGTAATAATTCGAACAATAGTAATTTCTGTCAATGTCAATTTCTATGTATTCGAAAAACTGTTTTTCGAAAAATTGTGAGTCGAACAATTGTGTTTCGTATAATTTTCATGTACTTAATCAAAAAATCTTACCCTTTCTTTATGAAGTTGATGAAAATATGATAAGCATGCTCGAGGTCTAGGGGAGGAATTAGCCACCGAAAGAGGGCCTTCCATGTCAAACTAACCTTCTTACCAAAATTCAGGCAAAAATAAAACTCCGAAGGTCCGAGACTGTCCCAATTCGATGCGACCTCACGCCTCGAGCAGGTACCAAAAAGGGGCCAAAATTCGGCTATCAGATATAGTGTAGGTATATATACAACTGAAAAAGGTTCCTGATGGTGTACAGACTACAGGGGATGAAAGCTATCTTTTAACTATCTAACTCTTGACTCTAAATACCTAAACGTACTTCCGGCAGAGACTCAAAATAGGACAGGATTTTACTACGCGAAAAATATGCCACGACTAGCTACAGTCAAACCTCGATCCTGCCTATTAACAATTTTACTGACTATCTCACATGTATTTAATGATTATCGATCTCTCTATCAAAATAATCGTTCAATCACTTTACCGGCGAACTAATTAACCTTCTAGTCGAATTACCGCGGGCTGTTCATCAGACCGCAAGTTTTCCTCATTAGGTTTCCGAGTGGCTCACCATCTTGGGCTTGTGCACTGCTTTTTCGAAGGGAACTTCCTGAGCTGAGCTGAAGAGCGTCCAATTTAGTCAACCCATTCTCCCGGAGAGTCATTTGAGGTTTATCTTCAGTCCACAGCCCTCCTGACATACTACATATTATTATACGGGCTTCGTAACTTTAACTTCAATAGATTTACACCGGCGCGGGCAATAACAAGCTCAGAATATCATAATATCGCGACCGAATATTCATAACACAAATAATTACTCTCTCGGCGAACACACCGATGTGCCTACTTTTACAAATGAAAATTCTACACTAAGCTTACTAGACGGTTCTAAATATGAAATTCCTAACCAGATTCAAAAATAAACATTAAATATAGGTCACACCATTGGTATCAGAAAATGGGGTAACTCGCGAATGACATATAGCAATTCGCGACGTGTGCTTGACATGTGACGTGTGAAAACAATACGGGGAGGTACAGTCTGCAATACTTGTACAATAAATCCATTGTCACACAGAGATCACAAACATTCATAAATATGCCGTAGCGCGTCGGCCATACATCTCTCATCTAAAACCACATAGAGCAACTTGCTCATAAGCATGCTTGGCGGGGCAACCAAGCAACGTACAAAATACTACGTCGATACCTAATATCTCTGTGCCCGATAATCGTCCTGGCCTGGGTGGCTGCCAGCGACGGAACAAAATACACTCAAATAAAAATATGTTAACTCATCCGAAATACCTTCAAATATTTAGTACAAAGCACAAAACGAAAATAAACACGTCACATTCATAGTTGGAAGTTAAATTATCACGGGGCTGTCCAATCTAACGTCCAACTCGCGCGCCACCCGATTGGTCAGCCCAGTTTTTTTTTTTTTTTTTGACCTTCGCCTTATTGGCGTTCGTGGTCAGTCTCAAGTTCATATTATATCTTTTTTTTTTTTTTTTTTTAATATTGCCTATTTATTAAATTATAGTAGTTACAATTATTATATTATAGTAATACCTAGAATGTAATTAAAATCAAAGTTTTAGAGAGTTCTCCCGAGCAAACCAACCAAGAGACTTCACAATACTCTTTGGTCAGCCCAGTTAAACAATAAATAATATATTATAATAATTAAACAGAAGGCTTAATCCAAAACCGAAGATTCTAAGTTTTATCAAACGCGAATTTATCAAATGTGATATTTTAACCTCCAAAGATACACACCAATCAAGTCGCACGCAAATCACGAATTAATAACAAAACACTCGGACGCGGAAAGGTACATAAAATTGAAATATGCGACGGATATTAAAAATTAATCAAACACTTCAACGCAAAAATTTAAGAACGTCTCCCATCGGAGCGTAGGTTCAGACTAAACTCCTTCAAAAATTATTTGTCCTATCGAGGGCCAAATATGCTACCTATCTCAAAACAAGGAAATCTTGCCTTCTCTACTAATCCCTTTAAACAACTATTTTTTAATGGTTTCCCCGTACATCCATTCAATGTGTAAAAATACCGAACTTTCTAATCTGTCTAAACAAACAAGCAACTGGTTTTCAAACTCTTTACCATCGTGTTCCCAAATTTTCAAATAATGACTTAACAATATTTTGAATTACAAGATATCAATAAATCCCTCACATCAATTATCAGCCAGGTATTTCCTCCAGTGTAGTTCAATCTTTTACCACCGGAGCTCAGAAAATTTCGTGGCGCTTTCTCTGTCACAAATGATAAACATTTGTATACGGTGGAGAAAAATGACTAAAATAGGGTGGAAACATGGGCGGATCCAGCTTTGGCGCCAGGGGGGGGTCACAAAGTAGAAAAAGGTCATCTTCAAAATTTGGTATCTGGAAACTACACTTTTCCTAAAAAAAAAAAAGGTCTTTTTCAAAATTTGGTACCTATCTAGAAACTACACTTTTCCTAAAAAAGGTCATTTTCAAAATTTGGTATCTAGAAACTACACTTTTCCTAAAAAAAGAAGGTCACTTTCAAAATTTGGTATCTAGAAACTACACTTTTCCTAAAAAAAAAGGTCATTTTCAAAATTTGGTATCTAGAAACTACACTTTTCCTAAAAAAAAAGGTCATTTCCTAAATTTGTTATTTGGAACTTTTGCTCCAGGGGGGGGGGGGGGGTCATGGCCCACAAGAAATTAAATTATGCTAGCAAAGTAGATATTTTATTAATAAATATCACTACCGTACTTGAGAATACATAGCCCAGGGTCATACCCCCCCCCCCCTGGATCCGCGCTTGGGTAGAAAACATGGCAAAACGGGAAGTATACTATTGTTTACAGGTTTCTCTTACTAATTAATAAACCATAATAATAAATTAACTACAATAACGGCACATTGATGCTCTATTGAGAAATGAAATTAACAAATTACAGAAATTCCGCGAAAATATTAGTAAACAACCTATATTTTCTATAGATTTCCATGGTAACATTACCAACTGCTACCAACTTTTAAATATTTTTTGACATTTCAAATTTAAGCTAAAGTAAGCGGGAATATTTTTTATGAAATGCCTCAACTTAAAGGAGACTTTAAATTTTAAAAGTTCCTTTAGCTAAATTGTTCTTTAGTCGCTTTTTTTAAAACCGGCCTTAACTCTTTGTGGAAAGAAAATAGAAATTTTATAACAAGCACTAAGAAGGTTCTAAGGGATATAAGGCTCCATGTTATATAAAGAGATATATCATTTGAAATTATATATCTCTTCATTTGAACTGTCCATTACATCCATACGGTCAAAAATAAATAAAGAAGGTTTTATGAAAAACAAATTGTGTGTAATTGTCAAATACATAGCTGACACTATAAATAACATATTATTTTAATTAATATTTTGACAAAGTTTTTTTTTAATTCAATGATAAAATAAAATTAAAAGTAAAAAAAAAATATTAGATCTAGTTTAGAACCTCTGTCATTCTCACGAGGCGCGCGACCTAGGTTTAGGTAGGACCCTACCTATATTATTCAAACGGCATGGGGTGTGACCTCGTTACGATAAATATATGTTTGATGCAAAACTTTATCATGGTGTATCTAACCTTAAACTGAATCTTTGTTTGTTGAAACACGTAAAGGTAGAATCTATATATTAATTTATAGCTTTCTAACTTCATTTATCTAAGAGATATGGTTGTTCAATAAAAACCACCCCCCACCCCTTCCCCCCTAATTAATGTTATCTTTTGAAAACAGAATAGTATAATTTGACTCTTTATGAAGAAATCATTTTTTGAAATTTCGATAAACCCAGTTTTGAACCTTAATCTTTTTTGGAAATCATCCCTTTTTATATGTGCCCTTTTTTATCCCTTTTAGTAAAATTTGAAAAAATTGCCGAATATGCTAACACTCATTTCTATAGAAGAATTCATATGCCAAATCTCAAGTTCGTACCATATCTAGTTTCCGAGATATTCGCATACTTTGAAAAACATTCAACCCTATTTTTCACCCCCTTAGGGGTGGAATTTCCAAAAATCCTTTTTATGTGGAACGTTTTGTATTAAAACCTACCTGCTTTCCAAATTTCTCTTCTCTACGATTAGCCGTTTGGGCTGTGCGTTGATGAGTGAGTATGTCAGTCAGTCAGTCAATCAGTCAGTCAATCAATCAGTCAGTCAGGCACTTTCCTTTATTATTGTAGATAGCATCAAAACATATCGGAAATAATTGTTTCATGGTCATTAATTGTTTAATTTTCGAAGATGAAATGATGATATGTATCATAATATATTGTGTTTATTCTAGGATGAATGATTTGTCACAAACCTTGGAGGGTCATCAAGAAAGGTTTCCAATCAAACCTCTTACTGGCTGCTGTCTCTTCTTTTCTACTTCTTTTAACACGATGATTATATGACACCCTTTGCAATTTTTTTTATTAAATAAATTTTCACGCCAACAATACAATCATTCCAAATTTTTAACAATACTTTTATATACATGTACCTTGTAAAATAATTTTGTTTTTGAAGACTATAATGTATGATATATTAGCTAACGTAGTTTTACTATTATTTACACACTAATTTAGATACAATATAATACCGCTGTTGAGTGTGATTAATTTCAATATAAATATTGTCAAATATTATATTTCTAAATTATTATGTGGATGAAACAAACGTTTTATTACACTGATTATAATGCTGAATGCCATTTAAAGATTTTCAATTATTGTCAATATTATTTCTTTCTCTCAACAATTCTGTCAAGTTCACTGTACCTAATTTTTCTGCCACTGTTTTACCGACCAACTTTGTCTATGGAATGTTCATACAAATTTCAAAGAACATTATTTTATTTGCAAATCTTTTTCAAGGATGATTTTAAAATTTTAACATTATTTATAATTCAGGAATAAAAAGTGTTTAAAAATTATTGCTAAATTATTAAATATGTATCTACATTTTTTTATATAGTTATATATAAATGAATCTGTGCTCAAACGAAGTGAACACAAATACACTTTTTGACATCTTTCACACAAACCAAAGGGTTGTATCGTGAAAGTTGTCGGCACATCCGGGATTCGAACCTACGACCTCCAATACACTGTACGAAAGCCGCCGATTGATACCACTGGACTACCAACCACCTCATTGGAATATGATTTTATCAGGTACCTACATAAATACTCTTATATTACAATGGCTACAGCAATTTGAAAATACGATGGCCATAAATTAAAAAAGATGACTTCCATACTTCAAAATGGAGAAGATTTTTCAACTATTCTTGTTATTTCAATAATAAAATCTTCATAGTAAAATTTCAGTAAACACGGATGTCGGATAGCCATCTTTTGAAAACAACATTACTCATGTAAATATTACACGGAATCAGAGTAATGCGGTATGAAAATATATAAAAAAGTTTGAAGATTGATTTGAAATACAAATAAATGTAATTCAAATTTTAAAATCCTTATTTAATAAAGATTTTTCATGAAATTATGAAAATTATTCTCCATTTCGTAGTATGGAAGTAATCTTTTATAATTTATGGCCACCGTATTTTCAAATTGCTGTAGCCATTTAAATATAAGAGTAATTATGTAGGTACCTACCTGATAAAATCATATTATTCTAATGTAAATACAAAATAATTTAGCAATAATTGTTGAATCATTTTATATGGATTCAATGATGATAAGGTTTGACCAGAAGATAACATAATATAGTATATAGAATCTGCCTGCATTGTTGACACCCGGCAGTTGGTACCTATTCGTAATCAACAGACGGAACTCTATGAAATAAAAAATAATGTTCCTTTACAAGAATTCGATAGTGGTGATATATTTTTTTGTTTTGGTGTTTGCCAAAGATCAAGTAAACTTCGATGAAGAGGTAAGCATATTTTTTCCAAACCTTTAATGTGATTATTACTAAGAAGAGATAAAACAAATCAGTCGAGTTGTTGATTTTAGTTTTATCATAATTGATTTTGTAGATATTATGATATACATTTTTCTTCTCAGTAACGTTTTATCACAATTTATAGTTCAGAAAAGTTATCTGTGCGAAATTTACAAACAATAAATAGTAACACATTGATGCATAACATAGTTCTTAATTTTATAGATCGATGATCAGTATGTAGTTATCACAATCAACCAAGGGCAACTCAGAGGGCTGCAGCGGCAGACAACCACAGACAAGAAATTTTATTCATTCAAAGGTATCCCTTATGCGCAACCACCATTGGGATCTAGAAGATTTAAGGCTAGTTTTGGAGTATCGAAATATTGTTATGTGGTGAATAAAAAAAACATTTCTGCAATAAATAATATTATCAACTTTTAGGATCCTGTTCCTGCTGATTCTTGGACAGGTATTCATGATGCGACTGCTGATGGTAACAGATGCGCTCAAATAAATGCATTAGATGGGACTACAGCTGGGCAAGAAGACTGCCTGTTTATTAATGTCTTTACACCAAGTCTTCTTCAAGTTGAAAACAAAACACATGCCGTCATCATCTACATCCATGGAGGTGGGTTCAGTATGGGGGGTACAAATGAAGCAGAAGTCAACCCAGAAGTGTTTCTAAGAAATGACATTGTGTTTGTTTCAATGAACTATCGTTTGGGAATATTTGGATTCCTGTCATTGGATATAGCGGATGTACCCGGAAATGCAGCTCTGAAAGATCAATTGCTTGCAATCAAATGGGTACACCAGAACATCAGATATTTCAACGGGGACATTAAAAATATAACCCTACACGGAATCAGTGCGGGAAGCGCATCAGTAGAGTACCAAATGCTGAATTCAAAATCAAAAGACCTGTTCCACAGGGCAATTCTTCAATCTGGCGCCACACTTTCAAGCTGGGCAAGATCAAGAAAAAACGAACGTGTTCTGGATAATCTTTCAAAAATAATCGGCAGTAAGAATGACCCAAATGAAATACTCAAAACACTGAGCAATATGACAACGAAAGAAATATTAATTGCACAGAATAAGACTAATGACGAGGAGGTTATAAAGGCTGGTTATATTTTTACTCCATTCATTCCGGTGGTAGAAAAAGAATTTCCCGGAGTGGAAAGATTTTTGAAGAATGATCCTATAGAGTTGTTTAGATCTCAAGACTATCTCAAAATTCCAGCTTTGACAACATTTTGCAGAGATGAGGGTAATATATTCCCTCACTTTTACGGAGAAAAAATAATCAGGGAAATTTACGACAGGAAGTATGCTAACTTCATGGATTTCTTAAATATTACGAATAGCGAAGCCGTCAATTCTGATTTGACCAAACTATACACTTCTATGAATGTCAGTGAAACTTCACAAGTTGATGAATTCCTCTCAGATATCATGTTCGTATCAGGGATTTACCAATCCCTCAAACATTTCATCACTGACGGAGCTCGATCATATTATGCTTACATGTTTAATTATATTGGAGACTACATTTTGGAAATCCCCGGAATGCCTCCGGCAAAAGGAATCCCCCACGCTTTTGATGGAGCTTATCTGATATTGCCAGAGAGCTTTTTGAGTGAAAGAGACATTGCAATGAAAAATTATTTGACTGCTATACACACTAATTTTATAAAATATGGGTCAGTATAACTTAAAGTGTGATAAAATTGACTAAACAACTGTTAATGGCTATTCCTATAATAAATTCTATATATTCTTGGCTAACACTTGCAAGCTATAACATTTGTGAAAATATTCTCCGGTGGACTTTCTTCTTCCATGCCCGCTCCCTAGATGGAGCATATGAACTCCACAACCCTCACCATGCTGCCCTGTCCTCGTATCCCCTGAAATTATTAGGTGTCATAAAATTAAGAGGTGAATATTGAGAATAATTATTAATGTCTTCTTGGTTGTCAAATTTCTGAACGAAAGGTTGGATTTGTGCTCAATTCAGGGTTTTTCCAAGTGTTTTTCGCTTGAATTTTCTACCCAAGGATAGAATTCTACATCAGATTGAAGCGGAGCTGTTGATTGAAAAAAAAGGTTAGGTTTTTACTAGACACTGTCGCCTACATTGCTTTGAACAAGAGAGCGTGATTTATAGGATAGTAAATGAGCGCATATTATTATATACAAGATTATTCTTCAAGGCGCTGAAAATACTTCCATTCCTGTACTTAAATACTTCCTTCCAATTGTTCTGAACATCTACTTTCCTTTACGTTTTAATGCAACCAATAAAAATATTATTCATGAAAATTATTACGTATTTTTTTCAATAACTATATTATTTTTTAATGGAATAATATAAATTCTAAGCTATCAAATATCATGGATGTTGATGAATCCTCACGCGAAGACGGTAACGATGGAGTAACATGACATCGTAATAATTCGAACAATAGTAATTTCTGTCAATGTCAATTTCTGTGTATTCGAAAAACTGTTTTTCGAAAAATTGTGAGTCGAACAATTGTGTTTCGTATAATTTTCATGTACTTAATCAAAAAATCTTACCCTTTCTTTATGAAGTTGATGAAAATATGATAAGCATGCTCGAGGTCTAGGGGAGGAATTAGCCACCGAAAGAGGGCCTTCCATGTCAAACTAACCTTCTTACCAAAATTCAGGCAAAAATAAAACTCCGAAGGTCCGAGACTGTCCCAATTCGATGCGACCTCACGCCTCGAGCAGGTACCAAAAAGGGGCCAAAATCAGATATAGTGTATATATACAACTGAAAAAGGTTCCTGATGGTGTACAGACTACAGGGGATGAAAGCTATCTTTTAACTATCTAACTCTTGACTCTAAATACCTAAACGTACTTCCGGCAGAGACTCAAAATAGGACAGGATTTTACTACTTCCTGATGGTGTACAGACTACAGGGGATGAAAGCTATCTTTTAACTATCTAACTCTTGACTCTAAATACCTAAACGTACTTCCGGCAGAGACTCAAAATAGGACAGGATTTTACTACGCGAAAAATATGCCACGACTAGCTACAGTCAAACCTCGATCCTGCCTATTAACAATTTTACTGACTATCTCACATGTATTTAATGATTATTTAATGATTATCGATCTCTCTATCAAAATAATCGTTCAATCACTTTACCGGCGAACTAATTAACCTTCTAGTCGAATTACCGCGGGCTGTTCATCAGATCGCAAGTTTTCCTCATTAGGTTTCCGAGTGGCTCACCATCTTGGGCTTGTGCACTGCTTTTTCGAAGGGAACTTCCTGAGCTGAGCTGAAGAGCGTCCAATTTAGTCAACCCATTCTCCCGGAGAGTCATGTGAGGTTTATCTTCAGTCCACAGCCCTCCTGACATACTACATATTATTATACGGGCTTCGTAACTTTAACTTCAATAGATTTACACCGGCGCGGGCAATAACAAGCTCAGAATATCATAATATCGCGACCGAATATTCATAACACAAATAATTACTCTCTCGGCGAACACACCGATGTGCCTACTTTTACAAATGAAAATTCTACACTAAGCTTACTAGACGGTTCTAAATATGAAATTCCTAACCAGATTCAAAAATAAACATTAAATATAGGTCACACCATTGGTATCAGAAAATGGGGTAACCCGCGAATGACATATAGCAATTCGCGACGTGTGCTTGACATGTGACGTGTGAAAACAATACGGGGAGGTACAGTCTGCAATACTCGTACAATAAATCCATTGTCACACAGAGATCACAAACATTCATAAATATGCCGTAGCGCGTCGGCCATACATCTCTCATCTAAAACCATTTCGAGCAACTTGCTTATAAGCATGCTTGGCGGGGCAACCAAGCAACGTACAAAATACTACGTCGATACCTAATATCTCTGTGCCCGATAATCGTCCTGGCCTGGGTAGCTGCCAGCGACGGAACAAAATACACTCAAATAAAAATATGTTAACTCACCCGAAATACCTTCAAATATTTAGCACAAAGCACAAAACGAAAATAAACACGTCACATTCATAGTTGGAAGTTAAATTATCACGGGGCTGTCCAATCTAACGTCCAACTCGCGCGCCACCCCATTGGTCAGCCCAGTTAAACAATAAATAATATATTATAATAATTAAACAGAAGGCTTAATGCAAAACCGAAGATTCTAAGTTTTATCAAACGCGAATTTATCAAATGTGATATTTTAACCTCCAAAGATACACACCAATCAAGTCGCACGCAAATCACGAATTAATAACAAAACACTCGGACGCGGAAAGGTACATAAAATTGAAATATGCGACGGATATTAAAAATTAATCAAACACTTCAACGCAAAAATTTAAGAACGTCTCCCATCGGAGCGTAGGTTCAGACTAAACTCCTTCAAAAATTATTTGTCCTATCGAGGGCCAAATATGCTACCTATCTCAAAACAAGGAAATCTTGCCTTCTCTACTAATCCCTTTAAACAACTATTTTTAATGGTTTCCCCGTACATCCATTCAATGTGTAAAAATACCGAACTTTCTAATCTGTCTAAACAAACAAGCAACTGGTTTTCAAACTCTTTACCATCGCGTTCCCAAATTTTCAAATAATGACTTAACAATATTTTGAATTACAAGATATCAATAAATCCCTCACATCAATTATCAGCCAGGTATTTCCTCCAGTGTAGTTCAATCTTTTACCACCGGAGCACAGAAAATTTCGTGGCGCTTTCTCTGTCACAAATGATAAACATTTGTATACGGTGGACAAAAATGACTAAAATAGGGTGGAAACATGGGCGGATCCAGCTTTGGCGCCAGGGGGGGTCACAAAGTAGAAAAAGGTCTTTTTCAAAATTTGGTATCTGGAAACTACACTTTTCCTAAAAAAAAAGGTCTTTTTCAAAATTTGGTACCTATCTAGAAACTACACTTTTCCTAAAAAAAAGGTCATTTTCAAAATTTGGTATCTAGAAACTACACTTTTCCTAAAAAAAAGGTCATTTTCAAAATTTGGTATCTAGAAACTACACTTTTCCTAAAAAAAGGTCATTTCCTAAATTTGTTATTTGGAACTTTTGCTCCAGGGGGGGGGTCATGGCCCACAAGAAATTAAATTATGCTAGCAAAGTAGATATTTTATTAATAAATATCACTACCGTACTTGAGAATACATAGCCCAGGGTCATACCCCCCCCCCTGGATCCGCGCTTGGGTAGAAAACATGGCAAAACGGGAAGTATACTATTGTTTACAGGTTTCTCTTACTAATTAATAAACCATAATAATAAATTAACAACAATAACGGCACATTGATGCTCTATTGAGAAATGAAATTAACAAATTACAGATATTCCGCGAAAATATTAGTAAACAACCTATATTTTCTATAGATTTCCATGGTAACACTACCAACTGCTACCAACTTTTAAATATTTTTTGACATTTCAAATTTAAGCTAAAGTAAGCGGGAATATTTTTTATGAAATGCCTCAACTTAAAGGAGACTTTAAATTTTAAAAGTTCCTTTAGCTAAATTGTTCTTTAGTAGCTTTTTTTAAAACCGGCCTTAACTCTTTGTGGAAAGAAAATAGAAATTTTATAACAAGCAATAAGAAGGTTCTAAGGGATATAAGGCTCCATGTTATATAAAGAGATATATCATTTGAAATTATATATCTCTTCATTTGAACTGTCCATTACATCCATACGGTCAAAAATAAATAAAGAAGGTTTTATGAAAAACAAATTGTGTGTAATTGTCAAATACATAGCTGACACTATAAATAACATATTATTTTAATTAATATTTTGACAAAGTTTTTTTTTAATTCAATGATAAAATAAAATTAAAAGTAAAAAAAAAATATTAGATCTAATTTAGAACCTCTGTCATTCTCACGAGGCGCGCGACCTAGGTTTAGGTAGGACCCTACCTATATTATTCAAACGGCACGGGGTGTGACCTCGTTACGATAAATATATGTTTGATGCAAAACTTTATCATGGTGTATCTAACCTTAAACTGAATCTTTGTTTGTTGAAACACGTAAAGGTAGAATCTATATATTAATTTATAGCTTTCTAACATCATTTATCTAAGAGATATGGTTGTTCAATAAAAACCACCCCCCACCCCTTCCCCCCTAATTAATGTTATCTTTTGAAAACAGAATAGTATAATTTGACTCTTTATGAAGAAATCATTTTTTGAAATTTCGATAAACCCAGTTTTGAACCTTAATCTTTTTTGGAAATCATCCCTTTTTATATGTGCCCTTTTTTATCCCTTTTAGTAAAATTTTGGAAAAATTGCCGAATATGCTAACACTCATTTCTATAGAAGAATTGCCAATGCCAAATCTCAAGTTCGTACCATATCTAGTTTCCGAGATATTCGCATACTTTGAAAAACATTCAACCCTATTTTTCACCCCCTTAGGGGTGGAATTTCCAAAAATCCTTTTTATGTGGAACGTTTTGTATTAAAACCTACCTGCCTTCCAAATTTCTCTTCTCTACGATTAGCCGTTTGGGCTGTGCGTTGATGAGTGAGTATGTCAGTCAGTCAGTCAGTCAATCAGTCAGTCAATCAATCAGTCAGTCAGGCACTTTCCTTTATTATTGTAGATAGCATCTAAACATATCGGAAATAATTGTTTCATGGTCATTAATTGTTTAATTTTCGAAGATGAAATGATGTTATGTATCATAATATATTGTGCTTATTCTAGGATGAATGATTTGTCACAAACCTTGGAGGGTCATCAAGAAAGGTTTCCAATCAAACCTCTTACTGGCTGCTGTCTCTTCTTTTCTACTTCTTTTAACACGATGATTATATGACACCCTTTGCAATTTTTTTTATTAAATAAATTTTCACGCCAACAATACAATCATTCCAAATTTTTAACAATACTTTTATATACATGTACCTTGTAAAATTATTATTGTTTTTGAAGACTATAATGTATGATATATTAGCTAACGTAGTTTTGCTATTATTTACACACTAATTTAGATACAATATAATACCGCTGTTGAGTGTGATTAATTTCAATACAAATATTGTCAAATATTATATTTTTAAATTATTATGTGGATGAAACAAACGTTTTATTACACTGATTATAATGCTGAATGCCATTTAAAGATTCTCAATTATTGTCAATACTATTTCTTTCTCTCAACAATTCTGTCAAGTTCACTGTTCCTAATTATTTTTCTGCCACTGTTTTACCGACCAACTTTGTCTATGGAATGTTCATACAAATTTCAAAGAACATTATTTTATTTGCAAATCTTTTTCAAGGATGATTTTAAAATTTTAACATTATTTATAATTCAGGAATAAAAAGTGTTTAAAAAATTATTGCTAAATTATTTAATATGTATCTACATTTTTTTATATAGGTATATATAAATGAATCTGTGCTCAAACGAAGTGAACACAAATACACTTTTTGACATCTTTCACACAAACCAAAGGGTTGTATCGTGAAACTGGTCGGCACAGCCGGGATTCGAACCTACGACCTCCAATACACTGTACGTACGAAAGCCGCCGATTGATACCACTGGACTACAAACCACCTCATTGGAATATGATTTTATCAGGTACCTACATAAATACTCTTATATTGCAATGGCTACAGCAATTTGAAAATACGATGGCCATAAATTAAAAAAGATGACTTCCATACTTCAAAATGGAGAAGATTTTTCAACTATTCTTGTTATTTCAATTATAAAATCTTCATAGTAAAATTTCAGTAAACACGGATGTCGGATAGCCATCTTTTGAAAACAACATTACTCATGTAAATATTACACGGAATCAGAGTAATGCGGTATGAAAATATATGAAAAAATTTGAAGATTGATTTGAAATACAAATAAATGTAATTCAAATTTTAAAATCCTTATTTAATAAAGATTTTGCGTGAAATTATGAAAATTATTCTCCATTTTGTAGTATGGAAGTAATCTTTTATAATTTATGGCCACCGTATTTTCAAATTGCTGTAGCCATTTAAATATAAGAGTAATTATGTAGGTACCTGATAAAATCATATTATTCTAATGTAAATACAAAATAATTTAGCAATAATTGTTGAATCATTTTATATGGATTCAATGATGATAAGGTTTGACCAGAAGATAACATAATATAGTATATAGAATCTGCCTGCATTGATGGATGTTGATTGTTGACACCCGGCAGTTGGTACCTATTCGTAATCAACAGACGGAACTCTATGAAATAAAAAATAATGTTCCTTCACAAGAATTCGATAGTGGTGATATATTTTATTGTTTTGGTGTTTGCCAAAGATCAAGTAAACTTCGATGAAGAGGTAAGCATATTTTTTTCCAAACCTTTAATGTGATTATTACTAAGAAGAGATAAAACAAATCAGTCGAGTTGTTGATTTTAGTTTTATCATAATTGATTTTGTAGATATTATGATATAAATTTTTCTTCTCAGTAACGTTTTATCACAATTTATAGTTCAGAAAAGTTATCTGTGCGAAATTTACAAACAATAAATAGTAACACATTGATGCATAACATAGTTCTTAATTTTATAGATCGATGATCAGTATGTAGTTATCACAATCAACCAAGGGCAACTCAGAGGGCTGCAGCGGCAGACAACCACAGACAAGAAATTTTATTCATTCAAAGGTATCCCTTATGCGCAACCACCATTGGGATCTA
This sequence comes from Mystacides longicornis, assembly GCA_963576905.1. Taxonomy (NCBI): domain Eukaryota; kingdom Metazoa; phylum Arthropoda; class Insecta; order Trichoptera; family Leptoceridae; genus Mystacides; species Mystacides longicornis. The sequence goes on along the minus strand of OY756421.1, from coordinate 25,748,440 downwards.
GAAGATTTAAGGCTAGTTTTGGAGTATCGAAATATTGTTATGTGGTGAATAAAAAAAACATTTCTGCAATAAATAATATTATCAACTTTTAGGATCCTGTTCCTGCTGATTCTTGGACAGGTATTCATGATGCGACTGCTGATGGTAACAGATGCGCTCAAATAAATGCATTAGATGGGACTACAGCTGGGCAAGAAGACTGCCTGTTTATTAATGTCTTTACACCAAGTCTTCTTCAAGTTGAAAACAAAACACATGCCGTCATCATCTACATCCATGGAGGTGGGTTCAGTATGGGGGGTACAAATGAAGCAGAAGTCAACCCAGAAGTGTTTCTAAGAAATGACATTGTGTTTGTTTCAATGAACTATCGTTTGGGAATATTTGGATTCCTGTCGTTGGATATAGCTAATGTACCCGGAAATGCAGCCCTGAAAGATCAATTGCTTGCAATTAAATGGGTACACCAGAACATCAGATATTTCAACGGGGACATTAAAAATATAACCCTACACGGAATCAGTGCGGGAAGCGCATCAGTAGAGTACCAAATGCTGAATTCAAAATCAAAAGACCTGTTCCACAGGGCAATTCTTCAATCTGGCGCCACACTTTCAAGCTGGGCAAGATCAAGAAAAAACGAACGTGTTCTGGATAATCTTTCAAAAGTAATCGGCAGTAAGAATGACCCAAATGAAATACTCAAAACACTGAGCAATATGACAACGAATGAAATATTAATTGCACAGAATAAGACTAATGACGAGGAGGTTATAAAAGCTGGTTATATTTTTACTCCATTCATTCCGGTGGTAGAAAAAGAATTTCCCGGAGTGGAAAGATTTTTGAAGAATGATCCTGTAAAGTTATTGAGATCTCAAGACTATCTAAAAATTCCAGCTTTGATAACATTTTGCAGAGATGAGGGTAATATGTTCCCTCACTTTTACGGAGAAAAAATAATCAGGGAAATTTACGACAGGAAGTATGCTAACTTCATGGATTTCTTAAATATTACGAATAGCGAAGCCGTCAATTCTGATTTGTCCAAACTATACACTTCTATGAATGACAGTGAAACTTCAAAAGTTGATGAATTCCTCTCAGATATCATGTTCGTATCAGGGATTTACCAATCCCTCAAACATTTCGTCACTGACGGAGCTCGACCATATTATGCTTACATGTTTAATTATATTGGAGACTACATTTGGGAGATCCCCGGAATGCCACCGGCAAAAGGAACCCCCCACGCTTTTGATGGAGCTTATCTGATGTTGCCAGAGATCCTTTTGAGTGACAGAAACATTGCAATGAAAAATTATTTGACTGCTATACACACTAATTTTATTAAATACGGGTCAGTATAAGTCAAGGTGTGATAAGATTGAATAAACAACTGTATTTATAGTTAAAGTATTTACTTATATTGATTATGTTTCAGAAATCCTGTCCCTTCTGCAAATTCCACTTGGAGTCCCATCACCAATGATAACTTCAGCATCCTAAACATAGATGGAATTAACAATACCATGATCCCGTTTCCGTTTGCAGACAGGATGTCCTACTGGAACAGTTTGTTCTAAAGAGATAAAGATAGAATGATGAGACTGCTACTTTCAGTAACAGTATTATTTTTATTGGCTACTAGCGTTCCCGACAGACGTTGTCCTGTGTTCCTAACTATGAATATTGAATTCGAATTTGTATGGTGATGAATTAATTATCATTTGAACAATTCTATCGAGGCAGATATGCCGAGTAACGCTAATAGTTTGTGGAAATACAGAAAAGCCATTGGCGACGAAAAGTGTGCATTTCCACATGAGATGTTTTACGGTAATGAGTCGGCTGATTCCTTGCGCGAGATTTCTGATCTTTTTGCTCGATTTTTCGGTAGCGTATATGTCGACACAGTGGGCCTGGCTAACGGTTTTGATTTTCAGGCGATTGCTGAAGTCGATCTGCCAAGCATTCATATTCTGGACGAGGACGTGCGGCGTGCTATTCGTGATTTGAAGGGATCATCTTCTTTTGGGCCGGATGGTGTCCCCAATGTCTTCTTGAAGGGTTGCATGGATGTGCTTTCACCTGTTCTGGCTTGTCTGTTTGAGGAATCGCTGTCCTCCGGATGTTTTCCGTCTTTATGGAAGGAGTGTTTCTTGACTCCTGTGTTCAAAAAGGGTGATAAATCTTTAGTCACAAACTACAGACCAATTTGTATATTGTCTTCAATCCCTAAGATGTTTGAATCTATTTTGGTTTCGAAAATCGGTGGTTTTTTCTGTAGAGTCATTAGCCCCCTCCAGCATGGTTTTATGCCCTCTCGATCAACCCAGACAAATTTGACGATTTACAGCAACTATTTGGTCGAAGCAGTTTCACGGGGAATTCAGGTGGACTCGGTTTATACCGACTTCTCCAAAGCATTTGACCGGGTCCCTCATGATATTTTGTTATTGAAATTGTTTGGATACGGCATACGCGGCTCTTTATTGAGATGGTTTGAGGAGTACCTAACGGATAGATCCCTGAGAGTGCGAATTGGTTGTCATATGTCTAATGAAATTCTTGCTTCGAGTGGTGTCCCTCAGGGTTCTCACCTGGGACCCTTGCTTTTCAACCTGTTCGTAAATGATATAGTATTGTCGATCAATGGGGCAGTAAATGTATTGATGTTCGCTGACGACATGAAGTTGTTTAGAGAGATTGTTTGCCAGCATGATTGCGAGCTTATTCAGTCTTCTCTTGATTGCCTATCTCGATGGTGTGTGAGGAATGGTCTTGATCTCAATGCATCCAAGTGTCAGGTTGTGCGGTTCGGTAGATCTAGGACAAAAACTGTTTTTGATTACCGGTTGAATGATTCATCCCTTGAATCCGTCACGAGTATTCGTGATCTTGGGATTACATTCAGCGAAGATCTGTCTTTCGTTGATCATACGGTCGGTGTAGCTGATGTTGCTGCTAGAACGCTTGGTTTTGTGTTGCGCCTCTCTCGTGATTTGTCTAGTCTATGGTCTTTTAGAACCCTATATGTATCACTTGTGCGCCCTCTGCTAGAGTACAATACGCCTATTTGGTCACCTCACTATGCCGTGCATATTAAAAGGCTTGAAGGTATTCAACGTAAATTCTTGAGGTTCGTCAACTTTAAAATGGGTATTTCGCTGGCTGATATTGACTACGATAGGCTCATGGGTGAGCTGGGTCTTCAGACCTTGGAACATCGCCGTTTGGTTAACGATCTCATGTTGCTTTACAAAATGGTTCATTCTTTGATGGATTGTCCAGAGCTCGTTCATCTCGTGCAGCTCCGTGTTCCTCAAAGACTCACAAGAACTAATTCGGTGTTTTCTGAGGTTTATTCAAGGACTAACTATCTGCACAATTCTACGGTGCGGCGTCTTCACAGGGTGGGTAATGAGCTCGGTCATGTTGTGGATATTTTCCAGGCGGGTATAGATAGTTTTAAAAGAGAACTCTTGTTACATTTTTCGTATTAACGAATTCCCAATAATTGATCAGTCTATTGTGGTGCTAATCATGTCTTGTCGTCTGTATCCTTTGATTTTTTGTTTGTACACTGTCATTGCCTTCTTTTTTTGTTATTAATCCAGGGTTTGTTGACGTTCGTTATTGTTTCGGTCTGATGGAGATTATTGTATTTTGGTTTATTTTTCCGATTTTTATTTTTTTGTTTTATCCTTAATATTTTTATACACGTAGATAATGTTTTCCTTTTGCTTTTGTTTTAAATTAAATAAAATTAAATTGAATCGTGCTTTTTTATCATAAATTTTATTTTTTTTTTTTATTATTGTTTTAACTATATTGTATGATTGTATTCGATTTGTGTGATATTGTTGGTATTTTTGTTTGTTCACTTTCTTAATAAATTAATGACATGTAAAAGGCGTTAACGCCGTGAATGATTTAATAAATAATAAATAAATAAATGTGATTCCGAACGATGCGTCTGTTGCAAACCATGTATATTCCATCCGCATTCTGTCAATCGCACCAATTGACAATTTCTGTCAAAATTTCAAAATTGGAATAAAAATTATAAGGTAAAAAGTACTAATAAGGTTGTCTAAGTAGAGTTTTCTTTAATTTCCTAATTTTCCATGCATTTTCTTAATTTTTTTCTTCCAAAAGGACATTCTCCTGATAAAAGCCTACATGACAAAAAAAGAATTAGCGAAATCGGTCCAGCCGTTTAGGCGTGATGCGATGACATCGGTAAATAGTTCTCCATTTTTACATATAAGATTCCTAAATTAAATTCTATATTCTTGGCTTTGCAAGCTACAACATTTTGTGAAAATATCCTCCGGTGTTTTTTTCTGGAATTTCTTCTTCCATGCCCGCTCCCAAGATGGAGCATATGTCCTCCACAGCCCTCGTGATGTTGCCCTGTCCTCTCATATCTCCTGAAATATTAGGTGTCATGTAATTAAGAGATGAATATTGAGAATTAATGTCTTCTTGGTTGTCAGATTTCTGAACAAAAGCTTACAATTGGATTGGTGCTGTTTTTTTTAAGTGTTTTCCCCTTAAATTTTCTATCCATGGATGGAATCCTGACTTAGATTGAACAGGTCCTCTTGATTAGGAAAAACGTTAGGTACTGCCGTCTTCATACACTGCCACCTTTGAATAAGAAAGTGTGATAAATATGTTTATAGGATAGGACCTATCAATATGATGGGTGCATATAGGTATCTAATATAGCTAGTATATGCTTTGCTTCACGGCGCTGAAAATATTTGCATTCCTAGAAAAAAAATTAACCTTTAAAAAACAACACTATTTTTTCAACTTTTATTAACTATAATACATGCAACTTATAAATCGTAACGGAGTATGATAATAATTATATTCTGCTTTTTTAATAAAGTGTGTCCCAAAATTTCATCCTATCTTCAAATGGAAAAGCTATCACTTCATTTTTGTTTGAGTTCTGAATATTCAACACGTTATAATTATTTTCTTTCAATGAACGTTTCCAGTGTTCTGTGTTATCAGTCGTGGGATCCCTAAAAATATATACACATCTAGTCATTAAGTAAGTAATTATAAACAATGGCAACTTTTAAAATAAAGAATGCGAAATAAAAAATCTGGTGAAAGGAAATTTGTTCGAATACACAATTGACAGAAATTATAAATATTCCAATTTTTACGACGTCGTGTTACTTCACGCTTAACACACCACATACCTATTAGTTGTTTTGAAAATATACATTCGTTTTAATGCAACCAATAAAATTATTATACGTTTTACGTCAAAATATACGTTTTAATGCAACCAATAAAAATATTATTCATGAAAATTATTACGTATTTTTTTCAATAACTATATTATTTTTTAATGGAATAATATACATTCTAAGCTATCAAATATCATGGATGTTGATGAATCCTCACGCGAAGACGGTAACGTTGGAGTAAGATGACATCGTAATAATTCGAACAATAGTAATTTCTGACAAATGTGTTTTCGAAAAACTGTTTTTCGAAAAATTGTGAGTCGAACAATTATTGTGTTTCGTATAATTTTCATGTACTTAATCAAAAAATCTTACCCTTTCTTTATGAAGTTGATGAAAATATCAGCCAGGTATTTCCTCATCTCTAAATCTTGCGGAGACATGGATGTGCCGTCCAAAAACACCAAATACGACATGTCTATTGAGTGAGGCACTTTTCCCAATACATTTTCGAAATCATCTTGAGCCGCATTCCCAACGTAAGAGAACATGTAGGTGTAATGATTCGTATCTGCTTGCTTCGTGACGTATTTCAAAGTTTGGTGTATTCCAGATAAAAACATCAGATCCGATAAAAATTCATGAGTTTCGTCTATTTTAGTGACGTTCATTGATGAATAAAGATCTGTTAATTTCTGATCTACTTCTGATTTGTTAGCGACGTTTAAAAATGACATAAAATCAGCATATTTTCCATGAGATATTTCATCGGTCAAGTCACCATACATGAACTGGAAGACTGTCCCTTCGTCTCGGCAAAATGATCTCATTGTCGGCACTGTGACGAAATCTCCCCTTTTGTATATCTCTAGGGGATCCATAGTTATGAAACTATCTACGTTTGGAAATGATTTCTCTACTACGGGAGTAAATTGAGTAAAGATATACCCTAATTTGTGCATCTCTTTATCATTAGTTTTATCGGCTGCATTCAATACTTCCAATGTCGATAAGCTTTTAAGTTGATCCAAAATCTCTTTTGGATCATTCAAAATTCCCAAATAATCTACTAACTTTTGCCTGGCTACCTCTTGACTTCTAGCTCTGCTCCAACTGGACAACGCGCTTCCGGATTGCATAGTAGCCTTTTGGAATAAATCTTTGGACTCTGGATGAAGAATTTGATATTCTACAGAGGTGCTGCCAGCACTTATACCCATCAACGTAACATTCTTTGGGTCTCCATTGAAATTGTGAATATTATTTTTAACCCAAAGCAGTGCAAGACGCTGATCTTTCAACGCAGCATTTCCAGGAACTTCAGGTATATCTAGGGAGAGAAATCCAAAAATTGCAAGTCTATAATTGATTGAAACAACGATTATGTCATTTTCTATGAACCCTTGGGGGTTGAATTCACTCTCAGCTCCACTGCCCATCGTGAAACCTCCGCTATGTATGTTCACCAAGACCGGATATTTTTTGGTCTCTCCATTACTGGGGATTGAAGGTGTGTAGACATTTAAATACAGGCAATCTTCCTCCCCAATAAAGTCTCCCATCACCACATTTATTTGTGGACAAAAATTGCCATCCTTCGTCGCGTCCTTCACGCCGCTCCATGGTTTCGCTGGCACAGGATCCTGGAAAGGCAGACTAATCGGTTAGTATTATTTATTTACTTACTTATTTACTCTCCCTTTTACACTCCACTCAGGAGCATAGGGAGCAACAAGAGCTCTCCATTCCGCTCGATCTTGCGCAATGTTTATATGACATCCTCCCACACCATGGCCAACTCCCTTAGCTCTGCTTCGAAGGAGCGGAACACAGTGTGAAAAAGTCTTCCTCATCTTCGGGACCCTGGGAGGAAGAACAGTGGTCTTCTCGGCCAACTGTCATTCGGCATCCTTAACACATGCCCCAGCCAAGTCCATCTCCTCTCCACAATGGTTGATGGGCACACACTAGGTGCGCCAGCGTATAGCGTCGTTCGTGATGCAGTGGTAGCATCTTATTCCCAAAATTCTCCTGAGGCACTTCATTTCAAATGCAGAGATTTTTTGTGCCTGGGCTTTGGTCAGGTGACAGGACTCACACCCATACAGGAGAATGGGCAACACACTCGCATCAAACAGTTTACATTTCGTCTCGACACTAAACGCCGACGCTTTCCATATCTTGGTCATGTTGTTAAAGGCGCCACTTGCCATACCGATACGTATCAGGAGCTCAGCTCCGAGGTCACCAGAGGTGGTAATGGTTGCTCCCAGGTATTTAAATTTATCCACCCGAGAGACCTGGTGATCATCGATAGTTATCGGTAGCTGTTTACCGGGGCAGGCGTTATTCGCCATGATCTCCGTCTTACTGGCATTGACTCGAAGGCAACACTGCGCTGTAATTCCTCCACTGTCGTACTGAATAACGCTAGGTCGTCCGCGTACTCCAGATCGCACAATTCGCCCATTAGACCATCTCTCGGTTAATATTACCAAGTTCAAGTGATTCTATATTCTTGCATGACTTCTGTGAGGGTCTATATAAAGATATTTACCTTAAATCTGAGGTCATCGATCGGAGGCTCCGCGTATGGAACACCTTTGAAGGAGTAGAATTTTTTTCCTGCTTTAGTTTCTCTTTCTAAGCCCATCAGCCCTCCTTGCGTTGTAGTGATAGTTACACGCGGACTTGGCTACAACAAAAAACCATCAAGAATATTATTGATTATAAAATAAAGAGGTAGGTACCTATGATAATTTTACAGACGGTTTCATAAAAAATAAAGGAGACTTTATGTTTCCTTTAAGAAATAACGCGTTTCATAACAACAAAATGACACTTTATGTTAAAGTCTCGTTATTTGCACTAAGTCGACTTTAGTGTAGTTCAATTTTTTACCACCGGAGCTCATAGAAAATTTCGTGGCACTTTCTCTGTCACAAATGACAAACATTTGTATACGGTGGACAAAAATGACTAAAATAGGATGGAAAACATAGCAAAACGTGAAGAATATTATTGTTTACAGGCTTCGTTTACTAATTAATAAACCATAATAATAAATTATTAACAAAAATAACGGCAAATTGATGTTCTATTGTGAAATGAAATTAACAAATTAACAGAAATTAAGCGAAAAGAACCTATGTTTTCCATAGTTTATTTGAAAGAAACAAAATATTTAGTTTTTTCCACAATGTATAGGATAAAAAAATTTCAGAATACAGAAATGTCAAATGTCTCAATAAAAAATGGATACGACGCAACTCAATCGTCTGTTTTTCATTTCAGAATAATAGTCAATATTTAGGTACTTACTATTGAAAAGGCAATCAAGCTATAAGTACCTACTGGGATTGCGAAAAAATCAATAGACAAGGAATAAGAAGATCAATATTATTTTGTACTCATGGACTACTATAATAGTACTTAGTTTAAAAAGTTCGGACTAGGTACCACTTTGTTGAATTAGATTCACAATCTTTTTATTAAACTATCATTAATAATTATTGTTTAATTTTCATATAAATAAGCTATATCTTTCGCCCCTCAATGGGTCCAAATTTGGCATTATCAGTAGCATTAGTAGGTAGGTACCTACATAGGTACCCCTGATCAAGTATCTTATTATTTCATTACTAAGTATAATTATTTCCCGTAATTATATCAACGAAATCATTGTAATAAATTGTTTTTGTCATATTATGTATGAAAAATGATTCGCATCGGGTTAGTGTGCCGGACAAATTTAGTCAATTAGGTGTGATTAGTATTTTGGATGGGCTTACCGTTGTAGTAACATCTTCACAGTTTAACATATGAACACAACACAGTAATAAAAGTGCAAGAAATTCAAATATTCCGTATTTTGACATCTCACAAAATGGTTTGTTTACACTTATAATGTATTGAAAACTAACGAACGTCCGGTGAAACAGTGCAGCGGTCAAGAGGGGGCCCCAGCGATAAGTCCCCGTGTCACTCAGAGATATAATATACACTCACCCTATTATTTATTTATTTATCTTACTAATTTAAAAGTGTGAACAAATATAAATAAAGAGTTCATTCATATTGGGTGCGCACAAGATTCGAACGTGATTGATACTCATTTTTTCTTTGTCTATGGCCGCGTTCATTGCTAGAGTTGAACCGAATCGATCGACAGTTTGTTCTCCAGAGATAATTTGTTTCGTATCATTATTGTATTTTAGAAACTGATATTATGTTTGTTCGGTATGACAAACAATGCAGCCGCAATATCTGGCTGCCTACAGAACTTTGTTTGGGGAGAAGAGCGTATGAAGGTGATGAGCAAAGTGAGGATCTTCAAAACAATGACATGTGTGAGGCTAATTATGATATGTAATTAATCCAGAGCCAAATAGAACCAAAGCTTTGCTCATATCATCTGAAATGAAGACTTTGCATAATATTCTAGCAAGATAATTGAGGGATAAAACCTGCAATACTACCATAAGAGAGACTTGTATCTCAAATGCTTCCAGTCTCCTGTCATATCTTTTGGAAATCACCTTATCTTTCCGAAAAGTCTACTGAGCTTGGTTCGATTTTTGGATTGAATAACCTCAATTGTCCAATATTTATTTTGTCACATTTTACATTTAAATTTTTCAGGCACAAACTACCTACTGAACACGCAGTTGTAGGTATACCTAACTTTGTTTATTCGACCTGGGATTTATCTCTGGACAGTGGACCTGTTAGCTGGATCATGTTTATCGATCTATTTGTTTGACTGCCTATATAGTTGGTTAGGTATCTTCCTCATACACAATACCTATAAATAAATGTCAATCTGCTTATCATGGTATGATATCTATGTTTTCATTATCAACAGGACGTATCCATGTATGTACCTGTTAGGTATCTTCCTCATACACAATACCTATAAATAGATGTCAATCTGCTTATCATGGTATGATATCTATGTTTTCATTATCAACAGGACGTATCCATGTATGTACCTGTTCGGTATAGCTATACGAAAAAAAAACATGAACAAGACTGGAAACATAATATAATGCTGGATAAATCAAGAAAAAGCCGGCCGGTGAAGAACGAGCATACAATGTCGACCGTGTTTTTCAGTTGGAAGACTTATCAACAGTAGGTATCTATCCATCCATCTATCTGCTAGGTAGCGACATGCAGAAAATACATATAAACATAAGATTGAAACACAAAGCTGAACAGAAACTTTATTTATGTAGTTTAACAAAGGTTTCCATTGCGCTCGATCTTTCGTAATGTTTATGACTTCCTCCCACATCATGTCCCACCCCCACAGCTCTGCTTCGAAGGAGCGGAACACAGTATGAGAGGGTCTTCATCGTTTTCGGAATCCTGATGGAAGGAAGAACAGCGCTCTCCTGGGTCAGCTGTCATTTTTCTCCTCTCCACAATGGTGGAAGTGATGGGCATGCGTTGGGTGCGCTAGCGTATAGCGTCGTTTGTGATGCGATTATACTATCTTATATCTAAAATAAAACATCCTGAGGTACTTCATTTCAATTGTGCCTGGGCTTTAGTCAGGTGCCAAAAGGCTCAAACTCGAAGAAGAATGGGCAACACAAACGTATCAAACAGTTTACATTTCGCATTGACCGAATGGTCTGTTTTCCTACAGATACGCCGCTACTATAAATAGCGGTGAATATGTCAGTTGAGAACATTGTCAATATCGTTTCCGTAGTAACAAAAAACATTGTCATATAATTTTGAAAGACGTCGTCTTGTTAGACGACGGACCTTTCCCTAGGATCCCAGTGCATAATGGGTTGGTTTCCTAAGAATACGACGTTTCAGAGAACGGCGTCAATAGAACGTTGTTTATTTATTACCGTATATATGTAGTTACAAGAAACATTATCGTTATTTTCAAAAACGGCCGCCTTCTTTTCAGTGTCAGATGATTGGTGAACGCTTTCATTGATAGCACTGAATTATTACATACTAGCTTATACCCGTCTTACTTTACGTTTTTGATTCCGAATGTCAGGCTTGATCGGAAGGTAATAAAACAGGTTCTAGTCTAGCTTCCCATTGCTTTGCAGACCTCTATAACTGACATAAGCACAGAAAAAGAAGAATGAAACTTTCACAATTCATAAAAAGAGAGAAGAATGACACTTTTAATGTTTATTAAAATTTTGTATAAAGATCCTAAAAAATAGATTTTTTTAAAAGCTCTAAATATATTAAAGTTAATGCAGCAAATTGTATTAAAGAACCTTCTCCGGCATTTTGCACGGCTCTGTGCAGATTCATATCTGACGTAGCATTTGTATTTTGAGCGTGATGCTATGACATACGGTAAAAAGCAAATAAAAAAACATTGCTGAATTATTATGTAGATAGACAAGGAGGGGCTAATGCGAGTTTTATTTAATTTACCACGCAACTTTCTTAATTTTTTCTTTCATAAGAACCTTCTACTGATAAAAGCCAACACGACAAAAAAAGAATTAGTGAAATCGGTTCAGCCGTTTAGGCGTGGTGCGAGGACATACGGTAAAAAGCAAATAAAAAACATTTCTGAATTATTATGTAGATTAAAAAAGCACCTTCTGTGCTACGAGATTGATATAAATTGTCTTCTCCCATACGATATTCATCCTCCTCTGATGCTGGTCATCCTCCAAACAAATAACTAAAGCAAAATCAAGATCGTTCATTTTCACGTTCCGGCACAATACACAAATTGACGTTTGTTATTAAAAAAAAAACGGAGAGTACGGCCACGGAACTTTCCAAATGTCACCGTAAAGACCGCCGTCGTAATTTGGCCGTAATATACGGCCGCTAAACACGGCCGCTCCCTAGGAACCCGGAGTATAAGCGCCAACACCTTCCACACCTACGTCATGTTGTTAAAAGCGCCACTTGCCACACCGATACGTAAGTAGGACATATCTTTTTCTTCGTTACCGTGCCTCAAGTTCGATATTTTTTTTAATAAATAAGCCTTAGATAGAACGGGAGGTTGGCTGAAAAAATATTTCAGGCATAGTTACTAAGTTTGTTACGCTTATTCTTAATTTAGGCCTTGTGGCCTGTATTTTTTTTATTTATTTATACATCATCAACCCGTCGGTCCTTTGCAGGACACTTGGGATCATCATACATTTATAATCAATCATATAGATATACATACAGTATAAATAACAAACAATACAAGAGAATCATAATACAGTAACAGAGGTCACAGAAAGAAAAATCAAACAATGAAAACAGGAAAATTATAGCAAAGCACCTAAAGATAGGTAAGTAAGTATATTTTTGTTTTTCAGTACTATAAAGATGTAAAAGGTCTTTCTAGTTAGGTACTAAAATCTAGTACCATGTCAAGAGTAAGAGGCAGTAGCCCTAGTATAAGTTTTCGATGATCGAATATCAAAACGATCATCGAAAGAGTTTAGAAAAATTTTCATACTAAAATGATCGAATGATTTTTATTTTTATTAAGTCAATAGAACAAAAACCGTTGCCAACTAGATAATTTTTCACCTCTCTCTTGAAGCACAGAGTATTAAGGGACGTGAGACTTGGTGGAAGGTTTTTATATAATCTAACACTAGTGCAAACAAAACTTTTGGACACCTTTGCTAACCTGTCGGGCTAGTACGAGTTTAATCGAAAGCTAATTGCACGCAAATAAACGCTTATTAGCGCGCAAATAGTGTTCGAAAATCAAACGATCGAATCGTCCGATCATTTTTGTATGCAAACTCTTTCGATGATCGTTTCGATATTCGATAATCGAAAACTTATACTAGTGGTACTGTGCTCAGGAGGGCGTATCAGTTCTCCCGCTCTGGTGTTGTAATTATGGAAGTCTGCAAGATGTGGGGTTTGCCTCATACGGGTATAATATTGTGATCTTGACTTGCTTGATGAAAAGCTTGCAAAAGTGATTGCAAGTCCTCCTCAGTCACCGCAAATATCACCGCGTCGATGTCGTCTGCATAGCAGACAATATCGATGGCCTGCCCTCCCGCAGCCTGTATCCCTTTTCAAGTGATTTTATCTCCTCCACAATCTCATCCATGGTGAGGTTGAAGAGAAATGGACTCAGGCTGTCCCCTTGTCTAATGCCGGTACCGACTCTGACAGGATTTGAAAGATGTCCATCGACTCAATATTCGTATGATTTCAGTGAGTTTGGCTCGATCGAATGCTTTAGTAAGGTCAATGAAACATGCGTATTGCGTAGGCTGGTAAATTCAATTCGACGGCCTTTTCTTTTATCTGCCTCACTATAAACAATGATGCGTCTGTCGTGGAACGCTTTTTTGCGGAACCCTTGTTGTTCCTCCTTGTTTCTGATAGTCAGTTCCAATTTGCATGTTAGGATCTGTGGGGGCGTTCAAGTATTACGTAACGCAATTTGGGGGGGAGGGGGGGTCTTGCAAAACGTTACTGTGTGTTACAAGGGGGGGAGGGGGGGTTCGAACAATGCGTCACGTAACGTTTTTTTTTCTTAAATAAAAAAAAATTGTGAAATAAATCTTCCAAGTTGGACACCCTTTTCGTTTATGTTTTACGGGAAGTCCCTCGATTGTAATGTACATCATTTTTTGTTCTCCGAAGTTAGCAACCCTTTTGGACAATGTTTTACGGGAAGTCCCTCGATTTTTCGTTTATGTAATGCGGGGAGTCCCTCAATTCTACTGTATGTAATTTTATTGCTCTGCGTAAAAAGCAACCTTTTTCGATTACGTCTTACGGGGAGTCCCTCGACTGCATTGTATATCGAAATTTTCATTTCGCTCTCCTAAGTTAGCAAACCTTTTCTTTTATTTTTTACGAGGAATCCCTCGACTGTGTTATACTTACGTCATTTTTATTTTATTTTCGTTGTTAGTATTCGTTAGTGCTTTAAACACGTAGTACGCGTAAACACAAATTGCTTGTAGTGAGCGTTGTTAGTGAGTTTGTAGATAGGTACTATAATGTCCACAAAAGCGGGGGATTTACATAATCAACTGTTCTTGGCCTATAAAGGCTCTCATGCTGACTTTCCAACGCATCTATGTCAAAAAAATACCAATGAAATTTGAAAAACATCAAAAGAAAAATTTATGGAACATAAATAGTATTATACGAGAGTTCAGTAAAAAATAGTCACTTCCAGAGTGTTACGTAACATTTAGGGGGGGGAGGGGGGGGTACAGAAAAACGTTACGGCGCGTTACATGGGGGGGAGGGGGGGTAAAAAATCTTCAAAAATTGCGTTACGTAATACTTGAACGCCCCCTGTGTGAAAAGTTTCAGTGTTAAACACAGCAATAATATTCCTCTATAATTATCCAGATTAGTTTTTTTACCTTTCTTAAATATAGGTATTGTGATGACAGTCTTCCACTCAATAGGTATGTTTGATGTTAATAAAATAAAATAAAGTTTGTTATGCCCGCTATAATAATCAGCTGGGGTATTCTCGTAGCGTTCTTAATTCGAACTTGACTGAAATTTGTTCTTAAAATGATGGATTGGACTAGACCGCGTTCTTAAATTAGTTTGTATTCATACAATTTTTTTGAAATTCGAACGCATTTAGGTCCGTGACTGCATTTTTTAAACTGATACGATTTATTACGAGAATAGCCACCCGCGCAGGCGGGAACGATGAAAAAAACGTTGACTGGCCTGACAGACGGTGCACGTTGCCACTAATGATTACTCTTATTTTCGTTAGATGGCGGTGGGTGGGCTTTGTGATACATAAATTAACTTTATGTAGGTGTTGGATACACAATAATATACGCCTAGGTACTATCATACTGCGACTAAATAATATTGACCAATATTGATGACCATCCATGGTGAGGCAATTTTTCCATTTCTCATACACTGAACTAAAATAAATTTATGCAAAATACTTAAACTTAAAATGTAGGACATATAAGTATTTATCTAAAATTTACAAATTGAACGTGGATTCTTACAAATTTTCATTTCATCCTTATGTTTCAATTAATTGTTTACGTAAATGTTGTCCCTAATAATAATTATTTCTTTTTTAACACGTAGGTACCTATAGTATCCTCGGAATGGACTGTCAGCCGGGGTCTTAAAAATTTAGGGATCCTTATTCCTTTTCAATGGATGTAAATAATACCAGTCGATTATGCTTTTTGTATTGGTTTTATTACCCCGGGTGCCAGTTCATTTCGGGGATACTATAGACTATAGAGTATAGATTATGAAACCTATGTATTATGAAACATTAATTTATGATAACTTTGTTGAGTAAGTAATGATTTTATAAATATAATATTCTAACTTTCAGACAGATATTATTTTTCAGAATGCATTTTGTTAGTACCTACCTGTAGGTTTAGTTAGACTATCTTCATTGAAATTATACGGTCGGCAAGACAATATCGTTTGACAGTATTGTCATTATTATTGACCGCTGGGGGCGCGCGCATCAGTACCACGCATCATTACTAGTACTTACACTGTCTTCGATATGGAGGCACGCGCTGTTACTGACGTTCAATATACTGATTACGAAATATTCTTAGAACCGGATGAAATCGTCCCTAATCACAGGACGAATGAATTTTTGCTTGAATTTATTCAGACTTACAAATCATTACCGCAGTTATGGCAGACGTCACATAGCCACTATACGGACAAACGTGCCAGATATATCGCCCTCGACAAATTGGTGGGGATAATGCGTAAAATAAAACACGGCGCTAATCGTCTCGATGTGAGAAAGAAAATCAACACACTGCGCTCAAACTTCAGGAAAGAGTATAGAAAGGTTCAAATAAAGATGGCAAGCGATGAGTATTACAAGCCGAAAAATTGGATATATTACGCCTTGCAGTTTATTGAGTCTGACTCTCAAATCACACCACCGTCAGAAATTCAGGTAGGTGCCTGTTCATTTAGAAGTTTACGCACAATTTTCTAGTCCAGCATACTTGCCTAAATTATTGACATAATAGTATTGACAGTTTGTTGTTACCACAGGTTGTTACTGTCATGCTGATTGACAGTTAATAATATCATGTATGTATGTAGGTACTATGTAGGTATATGATAGATAAATGCCACACATTTTTTTACAATTTCTCAATGTTTTAAGTATCATAAAAGTATGTATCAGTTTGTCAATATTTAAGTAAGTGTGTAATTGATATTTATTTTCATTAAAATTACCGCTACTTGCAGTGATAACTTTGTTTTTATTCACTGTTAAAATATTATCCACAAGCTGTTTATTTGGTACAGTGTCGTTACATTGCGTACGTAAAGCTTTCTCCGTTTATCAATAGATGGCTGTAACAAAAAGTAAAATAAGATTATTATTTATTTTTATCGTGCGTCTAAAAAATATTACATTATAGGTAGGTATAATTTATGCAAACGCAAACCCAACTTTGAATTATTAGAACTTCCTTTATCTAAAAATAATCGTTATTAGATACGAATTGGTCTGATCTGCATATCTACCAACATCTTCTCTGTTCTTATTGCAAGTCTTGTCTTTGATTACAATCTCTCTTGCATTAGAATAAATGCTTCACCACATTGTATTTTAATTTTAGTAATTCTATTGTGTTTCCTTTCACAGGAGCTGATTGACAGCAGCCTAGTTTGTGATGAGACCACTAACAACGAAAGCAATGAAATAGAGATATGTGAATCCCCATTGGAAAAAGAAGTTCTACCCATGGTCAACATTAAGACTGTAGTCAGAGAAATCAAATCGGATGCAGCCTCATCCCAAATGATCTCCAATATATTGTCCAGTAAACCTGTTGCGTTCCCCATGGTAAATTCAGCTCCACATTTTGTGATATCTCCAATTTCATCATCCAGTCCAAAACAAGATAGAGGTGGAAAAGCCAATAATTCAGATAATCAGAAGACTCCTATCTCGAAGGATAAAGGTCCTGCAAACGTTTTTGATTCCTTGCCGATAATAGCCAGGGTCTGGGGTGAAAAATTACAAACTTTAAACCTTCAACAAAGGATATTAGCGGAGAAGGCTATCAATGATGTTTTGTTTGAAGCCAGCTTAGGAAATCTTCACAGACATTCCGTTAAAATCAATGAAGATCCTTTAAATTAATTTAACCGAATGGAACACTTTTGCCGAAAAGCTGACGTTAAACGGGACGAATGTTGTAAATGAGTGTCTCAGTTGATTATCAAAAGATTACGCATGTTCCAGAGTAGACAAAGAATGAGAGCAAAGAACTAAGTCTTTATGCGCTCATACGTAACTGGACGTCTCTAACGGTATGCCTTTGACTTTTCATCACGTTCTTCTTCCTCTTATTACTTTAGGCCTAATGACCTGTTTTAAGATGTGGAGTTAGCCTCTTGCAAGGTCGTCTTCTAGCTGCCTATCTATCTCTTTGGAAGTCTCCTGGGAGTCGTCTTCGATGCGTTGGCAGTGCAATACAATATGTGAGGGAGCCTGGATGAATCCTTTCTCCTCATATGTGCATGTCACATTCTTCTTCTTTACCTCCCTCATCTCACTACCCATTATTTATTTATTTACGCACAATCATACACCAACAGGTACAACACAAAAATATTAGATATACATGAACTAAACATCAATAAAATAGATCACGCTGCACCCCATTACAGGCGTAAATACAATATGACTCAGGCCATTCACCCCAGAACCCAATGCCCACCCCGGCACACCACAGCGCCCACCAAATCCCCAGAACCTATAGCCCCGGAGGTCCCACAGCCGCATCAGTAGGGAGCCAAAGCAGACACGGAGACACCAAAGGGAAGACGGCCCGAGCCCATCAACCTACATATTAAATACAAAAATGATTGTAATTAAAAATATATAAACAATGTCAACTTACATACTAAGGTATAAAAAAATTGTACTTTTTCAAAATATGGCAACGATAAAAAACATGAATAAAATTATTTGTTAAAACTTTTAAAATTGAAAATGGATTAATATTTACACATACAAGAATAAAAGAGTTTAAAAAGTATCTACAGTAGTGGAGAAGAAGGGAAGGGGGAGGGGGAGGGATACTCACTGCTAAGTATTGATCTCCTGAATGTATGGGAACTCTACCGTGAATCAGATCGACATCTTTAAATTTATTATTGTAGTTTTTTGTCATTCTTAGCAGAGGATTTCGCAAACCAGCATTAGTTAAGTGACGATTAATGTGAAAGGGCCAAAACGATCGTCTCTAACTGGTGTGGCCGCGAAGTTTCTCAATTTCAATAATAATTATTGTTGTGCGGACATGCAAATTCTACGTTAGCGAGTCACCGTCATCATGGTTTTAAATTCATTAAAATATTGATGGTTTTTATACTGATGAGTTAGTTAATGTACTTGATCTTTAGAGACAAATAATTTTGAATAGTGAATTATTATGTAGATGTAGAAAGCTAATATCTATTACTATCCAGATTCATATCTTTCGGGCAAAATATCGTTAAAAATACATCGGTATGTATATGCCCAAAAACACTTACAAAATAAAAGACTTTTATAAATATAAAACGTTTATTCATAGAACTTCATCCAAAGCGCCATTCTATCTTCCCATGGAAAATCTATCAACTCTAGTTGTGTGCTGACGTTCAACACTTTTATGGTATTTTCTGTTATCGGAATCCAATGGACAGGCAAGGAAGAAGTCGGCTCCCTGAAACAAGTCGGGTATATAAGAGAGCGTTTTGTTTCAATTCAAATGTTTCAAGGAGGATTGAAAGGTCTTGATCATTGTATAGACGCGCAAAGACGCACCATGAAAACGACATTGGGGGCTATTCTGAACATCCGACCCCATCGAGTTGCATCGGATACGATACAATAGCGTGACGGACAAAAATATACATTTTGTAATACTAATTTAAAATATTTCACTATATTTTTTACATAAAAAACACGCCTATTTTAATAATTTGTTATTTCTATCAATACTTAATTATTTTTTCTTATACTTAAATGTTTTTTTTTTTTAAATCTAATGCAAATTTTAAGATAGGGACTTCTGAGTTGGACGACGTGTTGCGGAGTAGTTATTATTTTTGTTTTTTTTTTTGCAGTTACGAATGTTTAAATTGGTGATGGATGATGCTTGTGAAGTGTGCTGAAAAGACTTTATGAATGTATGTGTGTTATATTTTGTGTGCGTGCTTATTCTGTATTTGCGATTTTCTAATGCAAGTTGAAAACTTCATATATGGTTGATGGGTGCATGGTTTCTTTTTCTTTTTACATTAAGTAGTATTGCCTCAGCACAGACTCTCGTCTAGTGAGGTAATAAACCCTTTATACAAATTATATATATGTACACACATTGTAAAATGCTTATGTTTTTTTTTGAATAAAATAAATAAATATAAAAGAAATCTTTTACATGATATCTATATTATACTCTTAGATAGAACTTTTCTAAACAATTTTCATTAAAATTCTTCGAAATGTTTACCAAATAACGCTTTAATGTATTTTTGTGCCATTTTTTACAATTAAATTAAAATAAGATTATTAAACACTAGTAAAGACTTGGTTGGATCGCAAGCGACAGCGAAATGGGCGTTGAGTAGACATCCGATAGTGTTGCGACGAATGCAACCGGTTATCCGATGTTTCATTCGAATGTGGGTAGTTAGTAGTAAGGGCGTGTACAAAAAGTTAGATCCTACGCGACACTATCGGGACGCACACAACTCGATAGGGTCGGATGTTCAAAATAGCCCCCAATGACTGTCGGTGGAAAAATAGTATTCAATAGGGTACGGGGTAGAAGAAAACATCGTGATTCGTGACCAATTAGTAGTGCCCTGTGTAGTGTTAGAACAGACAGAATTTCGAGAGGTTACTATTGTTTGATTTTATCGGTGTTATAAGAGAAATTCTTTTTATTTAAACAGTTCACTCTAAGAGAAATTAAGAGAAAGCAAAGCTTGTGCTGTGAAAGAGAAAGCAGATCGGCACCGGGAATCAAGCCCATGACCTTCAGAAGGAAAATCGACCATTGAATCACTAGTCTGTAAATTACTTCCAACCAATTAAGTATGTTAAATAAAATATGAGATAAAAATGAGGTTAGATAATATTGTAAAAAAGCTCTTACCGTTGTTTAGAAAAGTTCGCCAATAGCTCCACCATCCATTTTCTTACTTGAATATCTTGATGACTTATCTTACTTTCTAACGGATATAAATCTTTAAGTTTCGCCAAATAAGGAATGTCTGCCCCGTGTTGAGTATCTTTGGATGAATCAATGCCAAAAGCTGATAAATCAACTCTCAGAGTTCCAATGTATGAGAATACATAACAGAAGTTCGTGTCAGTGAACTTCGATCTCAGCGACAAGGATCTGTAAATGGGAGCGATGAACATCAAATCGGACAAGAAATTATGAAGTTGGTTTTTGTCATTAACACTCGAGGAAGAATATAATGTCGTCAATTGTTGGTTCGTGTCGGATTCAGGACTTCCATTCACGTTCAATTGTGTCATATAATCCACATACTGTCTATTCATCATTTTTTCGACATGAGCACCGTAAAAATATGGAAATAGCCCTCCCTCGTCTCTGCACATGCTCGAAATAATAGGCACTTTAAGAAACTTTCCAGCTTTCAATAATTCGTGAGGATCTGCTGTTAAAAATCCATCCACATTACCAAATTCTTTCTCAATTACTGGTCCTAGACCAAATAAAATTCCCCGTTTCTTTACATCTAAGTCAGTTGCTTTATAAGCAGCCATTAAAAGATCTTTGACGTTGAGATTTTGTAAAAGTTTCATAACTTTTTGTGGATCTTTTTCATCTATATTTAAATTTTGTTTCATTTTTTCGACGATTAGCTCGGGCTTTCTGTCGAGAGCCCAAGGACACAGCACCGATCCGGACTGAGCCAAGGCTTTTGTGAAAAGATTTTCTGATTTTGGATTTAATAAGTGATACTCCACAGATGCCCCGCCGGCACTTACGCCGAATATAGTTATGTTTTTGTCATCGCCACCGAAGTGTTTTATATTGTCCTTTATCCAAGTTAATGCAAGTTGTTGATCTTTTAGTCCAGCATTGCCAGGTACATCAGGAGTGTCGAGACAAAGAAATCCAAACACACCCAAGCGATAGTTCATTGTAACCAAAATGGTGTCTTGTTCAATCAAGAATTCTGGTCCAAATTCATCCTCAGATCCACTTCCCATCCGAAATCCTCCTCCGTGAATGAAAACTAGTGTTGGGTGACTTTGTTGAGAACCGTTTGAATTATTTGGAAGATGTGGTATGTATATGTTCAAAAAAAGACAATCTTCGTCTCCTATAATCTCTAAATCGTTCAAGGTATTCAATTGTGGACTCTTCATTCCTTCGTTGGCGGCATCTTTAACTCCTTCCCAGGGCTTAATCTGAACGGGGGCCTAAAGAATAAAACAACCTTTCTGTCAAAAGTAGAAACTAAATTGTTAAAAAGAATAAATAGTATGTAATTTACTCACTCTGAATCTCAATTCTCCAACAGGAGGTTCGGCATAGGGAATTCCTTTGAAACTGTAAAACTTCTTCCCTGATGTTGAAGTCCTCTCCGAACCTTGCAGTTTGCCAGATTCTGTTTGGATTACTGGATTACTCATTTTATTTCTAAAATAAAACCATATTCGATTATTAATATTTTGACGATTTTATGCGTAACTTGCTACTTTGCCCTAATGGTACGGTTCAGTTAATCTGCAAGTTACGTAAAAATGATTTGCAAACTTGCCTGGCCTCCAAGAGCTCGCTATACACACCACTGGATACTAGCTGCAACTGAACACGACTGTCTCCCGCACTGCTCGATTGAATAGAATTGACTGCTGCGTCTATTACTCTCAAGGTCATAGATATCATTATTAATTTAAGAACTATTGAGACAACGGTTAATAAAAGTGGTTTATTTTTCTAACTATTCACATAATTAAAGAAAAAAATGACTCTAGCAATACATTAATAATGTTCGATTTTTAAATGGAACAAACCACTACGGGCTTACGACCGTCTTCTACTGTTATTTCGAAGGCTGGCTTAGTGTGATCACTTGACGTTAACAACGTTCGCCATTAGGTGGTAATGTTTGTCTCTGGAACTCCTAATCATGAGAATTCTCAACATGTTCAACATGTCGAAAAATCTCATGTATGCAACAAGTAGAAATATAATAATAAACGAAATAGAGATAAAAGTTGGAAATTATTGAGAACAAGAGAGCAACCAAATTTAAAGACTGCGACTGCTGTCATGTATTTGGCGCCAAGATATGACTATACAGTCACATAATTAGGTATGTTCTTTGCAAGTGTCATACGAACCCTTCTAAATATTTCATTTCAATGAAACTTCCAGGAAAGGATTCTTCCAAACCAATTATCTTTTCAAATTGCCTCCCTGTAAAACCAATTATCTGCAAAGCTCATTTTTGCACCGTAGCTGTTCCCTGTATGTTACATTTTTCAAGAATCTGGATATGTTTACTTTGAATAGGAACCAATTTAAGAGTGGCGTGGTCAGTCTATTGTCTTCCTCGGTCTCATCCTGATCATTTGTTTGAAGTGTTCGGATGATCTTATTGTCGATTTCAAGTATGGGTTTCTCTGTGCTTTTTTTTACTATGAAATATATCTGTTAATGATAAATCTAAAATGATAGGATGACGGATGAATTGAAATTGTTTGTTTTTATCATCTTACCTTATTGACTTTTGCTTGATTTTTTTTGTTTTGATTGCTTTGCCTGGTCACTCTTTTAATCTCAATAATGACTTGTCTATTTGTGTGTGTTGTTTTTGCAGTGATTTTATTGTACATTGGCTTGTGGTAAATTCTTATGGCTTATTTTTTTTATCTAATTGGACTTTTTATTACTTAATTGTTATTATTTTAATGTTTAATTTTTTTATCTAATTTTACTTCTTGACTTTTTATTATTTTAATGTTATATTTTATATCTAATTTGAATTTTAAACTACTTACTATTTTGATGTTATGAATTTATTAGAGATGTTCTATATATTGTAGGTAATGTTGGGGTCTTCGCTGGTTTATAATCTGTTTTTGTATTATTGATTTATATGTATTGTCATGACTGTCTGACCTTTAAAAAATTGTAAAAATAAAAATAAAAAAAAAAATAAAAAACCTTTCCTATCCTAAATATTCGCTCTCCTGCGCCCTCTGAATCCTCTTGCACCCTGCGACCGGAATTATTTCGTCTGACATTTCTCCTCCTATCCCATGCCCGTACTTGACGGTTTTCGGTTTGTCATATTTTCGTCTTGCTACATGACCCGCTAAATTATTGTTTATATTGTTTTGAAATTCGATCCATAATATTGATGACTTTATAGTTACATTGGTTTCCGATGTCTTAATTTCTTTTCCTATCTCGAAGACCCAGCATCCATCCATTACCATTTAATATTATTTATCTATTTAAGATTTTTATTTCTTAAAAAAAAAACAAGTTGTTAAAATTAGTTATATCATTGTATTCCGTGTAAATTTTGTTGTGGTCAGAAGTCATTGGTAAGGAGCATTGGGGAGTGATGTTTCTGTATATAGGTACTCAAACATCAATAATATAAAATAAAGTCGGTTTAGCGCGAACAATTATAACTCGAGATCGGCTGAACAGATTTTTATGATGCCTGGTTTATTTGATCCTTCTCCGCCCCGGATAACAGAACAATCTTTAAAAATTCGAAATGTTGATAGAAAATAATATAAAATTTAATATTACAATCGGTATGGAATGGATTAACTGACAACAACGCCATCTGTGAAAATTTTCCAGAACAACACAATTTTTATTTACTTAACAACTATTGAGTTTCAAAACAGTGATACGCAGATTTTTGATTTGATTTGATTTGATTAGAACATCTTTCGAGTTCTCAGAAATAATTTTTTAACATTCAAACATATTTTAAACGTATTTTTGTACCTATAAATTAGAAATTCGAAATCAATATTTATAGTTTAAAGACTTCAGTACAACGTCTGTTGGGAAAGCTAATAATTCCAAAATATTTGCAGCCAATTTTCAAATAAACCGAAAAATATAAATAGAGTCTTCAACGTTTCTGGATTGAAGAGAATGGTCACATTTAAGAAGCGTTGCAAACATTTTATCTTTGAAAACAGTATCCAGTTTATCCTTTGTCTGTACTACATAGTTTGTAGCTGAAAATAGATTACAAATAACTAAGGTACAGCTACAAGAGTGACCAAAGTGTCTTTGAGATGGTTTTATTGGTCACAAAACAGCGCTTGATAAACTATCTTATTGGGAAGAATCGAATGCGATGACAAAGCAAATTAAATGGTTGCATATCTCTAAACTTCTTATCGGCTCTCTGATAAAAAGAAGCTGGTTTGTTTCAATGTCACGTACCTACTGTTGACACAACATAAAAATACCTTTTTCCATGACACTGATATTCAGATACTAATTGCATAATAGCAGGTGTCTGTTGTAAGTGTCGTGATAAAATGGCGAGCAAAGTATTTTCATTCTTCTTAATTGGAGCGGTGTTTGGTTGTGGTTTTCTCATTGGAGATGATTCCGGTGTGGATGCTCAAAATATGACTATGATAAAACACGACGGTCTGACTTGGTTGTGTACATCCAGCGCAAGATGTGTTGAGGAGATTCCGATTGGAGACCATAAGGTGTGGTGCTATAGCTGGAAGCATTCCAGTGTCTGTCATCTGCAAGCAAGGAACATCATAAAATCTCCGACTCAGTGTCCTCCTGGTTACTCCATAGCTGGGGATGGCAAATGCAGACAAGAGTGGTGATGCGGGTACGTTGAATTCACTTTAAGGAACGTCTGAAATTTTGTGTGATATTTACCATAGTTTAAATGGGATCTATTCTTTCAACAATATCTTACCATAATAATTCAGTAAAATTTGGTGTAAATGGGATATATTTTTTCAACAATATCTTACCATACCATAATAATTCAGTAAAATTTGGTGTAAATGGGATATATTCTTTCAACAATATCTTACCATAATAATTCAGTAAAATTTGCTTTAAATGGGATCTATTCTTTCAACAATACCTATCTTACCATAATAATTCAGTAATGTTTGGTTTAAATGGGATCTATTCATGGGATCTATTCTTTCAACAATATATTATACAATAAGCTAACAGGTTTCACATGTGACTTATTTCCTACTACACCGCCATCTCCCGATTTTTTTTTAAAAGTAAAGCAATTATAGAGGAATTGTTTTGATTTCAAACTTATGACCCCTCGAACTTCATCCCGCATCCGAATCAACGATACTAATTATTACATAATTCAATAAATTATTAAAGATTGAACTATTTTCAAGAAAAAAATTCTTTATTAGGTAGGTATATTGTTATTATTTGCCTGAATTGGAGCTTACCAACTTGATTGTATAAAAAGCGCTAGGGTTACAGGATAACTATAGGTAATAATTAATCCAATTTTTCTTGCTATGGAATTTAGTTTGTGACAAATTATGTACCTACCTACCCATCTTCAATCTGATGTCATTGTCATCTTTTCAATTCATTTCATTCGTCAATTATCTCCTTTGAATCATGACTGTCAATTCAACTAGCCTTGAAGATGTAGGTATTATTCTTCTTATTTTGATGCAATGCAAATAGGAATTATTGACATAATACATTTATTTTGTTTGATGCATTTTATACTGATGTTTTATATAAGGCTTTTTATAATGTTATTTGCTCAAATAATCTGGTGATGATCTCATGTGTATTTCTACGAGAAAATACTATTTACCTACCTATCATACTATTTAACATCCAGTAATCTACGTAGTTGTTATGATACTGACTTGTGTTATACCTACTATATAGTTTTGGGTTCGATTCTTAGTGTGTTCAGAAATTTTTAAGGAAGTTTTTCATTCGAAATTTCGAAATTTGACACCATACATTTTTATATTGATTCGATAATACGAACTAAGAGGAAAAATGTCTCAGAAATACATAATTGCCTCTTTTACACATAGAAAAGGGAGTATGCTACAATATTGTTAATTTTTAATGCAACGATCAAGGTTTTTGACAATTAACAAATTCTCAGAGAAATGAATAGTTCAGTCATAGAATATAAATAAATAGGTATGCATTCAATGCTATGACAACACATAAGATAAATATCCTGGCTGCCTGTCGGAACAATAAATCAAAAACTACCACTTTACATATTGTCTTTAAAATAATTTTATAACCCAGCGTGAAAGATTTTTTCCGTTATCTTTTCAATTATGTCAATAATCATTGATACTATTTTTCTAATTTGATCGCTTCTTTTAAAGAAAGTGGACTACCCCACCACCACTCGTCCCTTGTGTAGGACTCCTCCAAGTTTTTTTGTACCTCCAAGATGAAGAAGGCCGAATCACTCGAAAACGAGTGCAGAGCTAAAAAAAAAAAAAAAAAAAGATGAAGAATCTATCAGTTTCACGAATTTCAATAAGTTTTGAAAAGTATAACCGGAATGCACGTCTCAAACGAGGAGGTAGAAATACAAATATTAAACTTACATAATACCTACTTAGGTACATAGTTGGTGGGTATATTTCGCGACACTAAGTAAACATCATTATTTCGTAAGTATTGTTCTGTCAAGAAGCATA
The DNA here is from genome assembly GCA_963576905.1 of Mystacides longicornis. NCBI lineage: Eukaryota > Metazoa > Arthropoda > Insecta > Trichoptera > Leptoceridae > Mystacides > Mystacides longicornis. Next base: position 25,721,527 of record OY756421.1, on the reverse strand, counting down.
TTTTCATACTTTATTTTGAATAATATAAACGATTTATTAAATTATTGTCAATGTACCGATTTTAATAGAATGAGTTTATTAAAAAAAAAATTTAGAATTGTGAGAACATTAAAAATAACTTCATCTTTTAACCGTCATACTTTAGTACCTACTTACACAAAAATACGTACCTACCTATACACATATTATGAAATACTTACCTACCTACAAATCACAAACAAATAATATATATTTTTTTAACTACACACTAATTTTCATTCTTGGCATTGAAGGGGTACATTTTTGATTTTTATTATAATTAGGTAAGTTTCATGCAACGTTTAAAGGGTCTGTACGTGTACCTACACATTAGCGTAACCAATGTATGTACAAACGTGGCATGCAACGTACCAAAATTTCATAGTTCTCTAAGAAGTGAGTAGGCAAGTTGGCCTTTCTAAGATTAGCCAGGAATGGTTTACTAGAAAAAATTGCCTCAGAAAGAATTCGGTTGGCCTTAGATACTGACAGCAGCAGTGAGGCCAACTATGTTTCTTTCATTCACAATGAACTAAAAAAGTTGACGTGAAGGAAGCACTAGAGGGTTAAAAAAAAACATGTTTTCAAAAAATCTATAGGTACCTATGTAACTTTGTAATACAAATTGTGGGAAATGGGATAGAACGGGACTGGGAAAACTTTTTGGATGGCGGGCCAAATTCAATGATTCATAACGTATCTTCTTCTTCTTTTTAGAAAAAGACGAAAAACCACCATTTTATGTTGCTTACATATACTTACATTATTTTTATTCATTACGAAAAACAATTAAGGTAGGTTGACCAATTAAGGCCCACCTTATCTTTATTAATTTTTTTAAAGAGATGTATATAATGGGGATGAAATTTAAACAGCTGTTGTTAAAATTCAATATTCATTCTTAAAGAAAATACAAAATATTTATAGTTGAATAATAGGAAAATCCAAAAAATTGACTTTTAGGAAAATTTACCAACGGGGGCCTTCTGGGAACATGGTGTCATAATAAGGCCCACATATAGAGAGTAAAATAATACAATTTTATAATCGAAAGTAACATTATTATTATTTAAAATTTGTAATATTTGGACGACAATAATTACTCACAGCCTCCAGGAAAATCAAAATAATTAAATCGTCTTTAGATAATCCGACACATTCCTCATGAAACCACGTACCACACTTGTGACATGGCCCATGTCCTATACTAAGTATTTTTTGTATGTGGCGCAAAACCAAGAATTTGCAACAGCTGGTGTAGACACTGTAGATTCGATAGAGGTGGTACAGTCACTAGTTGATGAGCCCTTCGCTGGTGGGCCTTATTAGGATATAATATGCAATGTCAAAATAAAACTCCTGCCATAAAAAAAAGATATTCATTAAAAACATATGACTGTATCTACATAATAATTCAGAAATGTTTGTTTTTTTATTTGCCTTTGACAATACTTTCCGTTATGTCCGAGCATCACGCTCAAAATACAAATGCTACGTCAGATATGAATCTGCGCAGAGCGGTGAAATTTGCTCGAGAACGTTCTAAGATACAATTGGCAACGTTAACTTTAATATATTAAGAGCTATTTAAAAAACTTTATTTTTTTAGGATCTTCATACAAATTTTTCAAAAAAGACAGAAAGCCATCTTTTGGAAACAAAATTACTCATGTAAACGTTGAATAGAATCTTGGTATTACGGTATGAAAATGTTATAAAATAATTGGAGATTGATTCGTTATACATATAAAAGTTATTCAAATCTTATTATTCTCAATAAATAAAGATTTAATGAAAAATTTTGGAAAAAAAAATCCTCCATTTTGAAAATTGACACATTTTAAAAAAATTATGGCCACATTTTGTGTAAAACCGTCGTAGCCATTAGATGAGTAATAATTATGTAGCTACCTGATAAAATCATATTATTCAAATGTAGATAGGTATAAAATAATTTGTCAATAATTTTTTAATCATTTTATATTCCTGAAATATAAATAAAGTTTAAATCTTAAAATTATCGTTGAAAAAGATTTGCAAGTAAAATAATAAACATTGAAATTGGTATGAACATTCCATAAACAAACTGGCTGGTAAAACAGTGACCGATAAATTAGATCATTAGGTACAGTGAACTTGACAGAATTGTTGGGAGAAAAGAAATAATATCGACAATAATTGAGAACCTTTAAATGACATTCAGGAATACAGGATTATAATCAGTGTAGTAAAACGTTTGTTTTATCCACAAAATAATTTAGAAATGAAATAGTAAATAAACTCAAAACTATGTTAGCTTATTTATCATATCTTATATTATATGCAAAAACAATAATATACAAGGTTCATTTAAATAAAAGACTGGTGGTATTGTTGCCGTGAAAATTTGTTTAAAAAAACAATATGCATAGAGTTTCATCGTGTCAAAAGAAGTATTCTTGAAGAAAGCAATCAGTGAGAGGTACTTGAAGCTTTTCTTAAAACTGTCCAAGGTTTGTGACAAATCATTCATCCTAGAACAAACACAAAAGTACCTATAATGACGGATAATATCATTTCATGATTTTTTTGGGCTAGGTACACATTAATATGTAAATTAAAGTCATCTACATAATATTTTAGTCCGTTTATATTTTTGTAATGCAAAATGCCGGAGAGCGTTCTTAAATACACTTTGATGTATTTAAGTTAATATTTGTATTGAATTTTGTCACAGACAATGGTGGTAAATGTTATATTGAATATAAATCGTTATGTACATAAACGCAAAGCTATGGTAACTTATTTATCATATGTTATATTCTTCAAACAAAATACAAGAATAGATCATACCTATTGTTGTGGTAAAAAATCTTAATAGACGTAGGTCGATCATCGTGTTGAATGAAATATTCTTGAAAGACAGCAAAATGCAGTGATCAGTATGTTTGGAGACATATTCTTGACGGAACCTCCAAGGTTCCTTCAATCCAAAAGAAAATCAAAAAGACTATGGTCATTGGTCATCCCATCCTAGAATAAAAACAATGAATTATGATAGATAATTGATAACTATAGTTATTACATGGCCACCATTATAAAATATGAAAACTTGAATCTATACCTGTAGATATATCGCCATTATACATCCATTCTCAAAGTATGACTGCTCATAGCCTCCAGGACAAGATCCATTTATCACATCCATTGGGTTGTATAATATGTAATATAATTTTTGGTTGATGCTGGAAGACAAGGATTTTTATTAAAAAGTGTTTATTCTACATAATTTAGTAAATATTATGTAGGTAGGTATATAGGGTAATCTAAATAAATAAATATTATCAGGTACTTACTTAGAAATATATTAACAGCAGCTATCAATTAAAAAAATATTCGAATTTTGAAAATGTTTTGTTTGTCAAAATATCGATGACAGCCGATGACATGACAGCCAGTACGCCATAGATATCAGTACGCCAGTACCATAGATTACCCATAAATTATTTGCGGTATTTTTTTGGGACAACCTAGATTTCACAACATTATTGGCCATGCAACATGGCGGATACCATATTTGCACCAAGGAACATGGTCGCCGGAAACTGCCGAACCATCCCGAAGTGTTACGAGACGACTGTATGGATGTACTAGTGACAATGATAATTTGATGGTATTTCTATTACTTTAAATAAATTCGGGGGCAAACGTGATGAGGTATGGGGGGCTCCGCCCCCCAAACCCCCCTTATAATTATATCCTAACCTAACCTAACTCAATCATATAAATAGTAGAAAGCTTGCTAAACGCTAACGTAAAATAAGATTGAACACTAATACAATCATACAGTCGTTCTTCGTTACACTTCGGGACCATGTTCCTTGGTGAAAATAGGAGCTCGTCGTATCCGCCATGTTGGATGGCCAATAATGTTGTGAAATCTAGGATGTTCATTATTTTGTGACTGAAAATTAAATCATTATATATTTTTATTGAATGTTTTTTTTTAATTTTCAGGTTTAGGATTTTTGAATTATAAACATTTTATATGAATTCATTTTGTTGATACTTTTCTTAATAGATAGCCTTTTTAATAAATTACGATAATAATTTAACACTAAGTAATATTTTTTAGTGTGTTCTATGGTTCATTTGATACGTCATAAAAAATCTATGGATATGTCTTATTTTGTTGTCAAACTATAAAATGTGAACATTGAGTTTTTGTACGGCTTTAGATATAAAATCAATTTTTGGGATTAATAAAACAGGTAAGCAAAGTTAATTGAGTAAATATTATTTCAAAATAATCGCATAATTACAATGCAGCTAGCCAATTACATTAATTTATTTTTTTTACAGGATAGATTACAAGATATTTACAACAATATCAAGAGTGAATTTCTAAAATGTACAAGTATGCATTTTATTACCGGAATAAGCAAAGCGGTAAGTCCCGTATTATTATTTGATAATTGTACCTCCTTTCATATGTTTGTGTATATAAATTCCATAATGTTTTGTTACAGATTGAACTTTAATTGAACTGGCAGGCAATGCTCTCAAGAATTGTGCCATATGGATACACTGTTACGAAAGCGCTAGACGAAATTTGATAAATAAATAACTATCGGTAACAGTATCTAAAGCTAGAAACAGGAGGTTGGTAGCCCGGTGGTATCAAATGACGGCTTTCGTACGTACATTGTACGGTTTTTGTGCGTTTTACTTCTGGTGCCGACCATTTTCAACTTTTACAACACAAGCATCGTTTTGTGTGAAAGATGTCAAAAGTGTAAATGTGTTCACTTTGGGTGAGTCCAGATTCATTTGTATAAAAAAAATGTGTTTTGATGAGCTATGACACGCTAGAAGCAACATCGGTTTCATACATTTAGTATGATTAGAGACACATTATCGTTGAGCATTGTATTTTTTATGAAAAAATATGCTTTTGGCTTAACACAACATAATTGTTTACAACTCGTCTGTTTCTGCTGTAAGATTTGAATGTGAATTTTATTTTTAGTTATGGATTTTTTTTAAAAAAAAGTTCCAGCTTTTGGTATAATGAAGGTGTCCATAATATGATTTTTTATTTTTTTTTCTATTTTTAATCTGCTAGATGTAACAAATAATGTTATTTTATTTTACAAAATGGTAGTTTTGTGTTTTATTAATTGAAATTAAATAAACAGAATGTTTTAATTTATTTATAACCAGAAATAAACTGAAAAAAAAATACACATTATGTTTTAATTTAATATATTCTCCTGAACTATTTCCAAACAATAGATGTTTTATAATGATTCTTGGTTAAATAATGCCTCCACGACAAATTAATATAAAGGATGAGAATTCATGGAATTTGGTAAGTAATTATTCTCAAATGAGGTTTCTGTGTTAAAATTATCAAATAATGTGATATTTTAAAACAACCCTCTATATTATTAGTAGTGGTCGTACTAGCAAGTCATTTCATTTAAAGTTCTTATAATAATGTGTCCCATAAACAGAAGCAAATACTCCCCTAAAATGGTTCATATTTCTAACTATTGAAGTTTGCCAGTTATAAAAGCATTGTAGTTACCTATAACTTACCTAATAATGACTTATGAAGTCAAGAGCAGCATATCAGTTTGTGAGAACTTTTTTAATGTAAAAGTAGTCACACCTCAATGTGTTGTTACTACACTTAAACGCAATAGATCTGTTAATGAAAAAGCTAAACGCAGGTTTGAAACTTGGTGTGGGCCGTAAATTCTTCAACTGTTGTGTTAAGTTTTGATGATTAGGTGCCGACTTCTTAGTTTACTTATATTTGTAGATATATTCCATAGTGAGAGACTTTACTTGAACAATTTTTTATAAAGTTTATGCACAAAGAGGTTGTTGGAAGCCCGGTGGTATCAGTCGATGGCTTTCGTTTGCACAGCGCACTGAACGCCGTGAGTTCAAGTCCTGGTGGGGCCATTTGCACTTTCACAACACAAACCTTTGGTTAGTGTGAAAGATGTCAAATGTGTATTTGTGTACTTTAGGTAAGCCAAGATTCATTTTCTTAAAAAAAAATGATAAAAATCTGTACTAAAAAGTCAAAACTTTTATTAATACAGTTATATATTTTTATTTTATTCTAAAAAAATTATGATTTTCAAATAAGTATGAATCCACCTTCACAATTTGTTAAATATAAGGAACAAAAAGCTGTGTTGGTACATACTTAATTGCAGAATAATAAAATCAATATTGTGGTGAGAGCCCATAGCTCACCACATATAAATCGAGCACTCTGTCTTATTAACTATGGGGCAAGCATAGAGAATAAGTCAGCAGTCTATGATTATGACTTGCAGCGCTTTCTTATTGCTGATGAGGTGTGACAAAAAAATTAAGTCCAATTAATTATAAGTATATTATACATTATGTAGGTACACCACACTTTTATAAAGCTCTGTATGTAAACTTCCATAGATCAGGATCTAACTCCCATTATTCTACAACTTTTTTTGTGGACGGGTAAAAAAAGCTAGTCTCTAAATAAATGTAAGTAACTCATACAGGTAATAAAGAAAACTGCATTAAAAATAAGTAATTATGAAAAAAAACTTGTGCACAAATTTATAATATCGCCAACTAAGACCACTTCTCATCAAACACGTCGTTATAGTACTGACATGCGCAAACGCAGTGACTGGGTATCTCGGGGAGTACGAAGGGAGGAAGATGTCTTTCGAATGTGCTGCTGTGAAATAACGATATGTGTTTTGCCGCGAAATTATGACTTGTGGGCCTTATTAGGATGCGGGCCTTATTTGGTCGACCTACCTTACAAAAAATATCAGAAGAAGTCAACAGCTATTTTTGTACTTATCTAATTTCTTTTTTAAATTAGTTGTAGTTTAAAAAATACAAAACACAAAAACTTTGTTAATTCACGAATTTTTAAATGAAAAAAAAAAAAAAAACAATAAATATATAAATATGGTAGAGAAAAATTTCATGCACATGATAAGTATGATTTATTAAAAAAAAAGTTTTCTGAAGGGAATAATTATTGTTTCGAATTAATTAGATTAAAAAAATTGGGGATGTTTGTATGACAGTCAAATTTATTTCAATCTATAAACTTGTGGACTATTTTTAGAATGATGTTTTTGTAGTGTTTGTCAATGTTTTTGAATATGAAAATTTATAAAATTTTGCGGGCCGCACAAATAAAATTTGACCGACGGGCTGCAGTTTACCCAGGCCTGCAATATAATTTATCGTTTACTCAAAACCTTAGAAAATGTGACACGCGTACCTACATACATTCATTTATAGAAATATCAAAATGATTCTTTTCGTTTAAGATATTATGCAAGGAGATGTCTGGATAAAAAAAATATTCTTCGATCTTGTTTTCAAAATTTACGAATTTCGTTAATCTCGAGATTAATATGCTTATCTAATCAATCAAAACTCAAGCTCACACACTTATAAAAATGATTAGCTGTGCATGTTTCTCGTTAAAACTTATTCCGGTTTCGATATATTCGAATAAACTCAGGAATAAGAAATTATTGCGAGAAAGATAGAAAAAACAACAATAATTATTTCTTTTTTCCACACAAAGTCAGAAGTGTCACGACAGAGGATCTTTGTTGTGACTGACTGGAAATGGGAATGGGTGACTGGATGTAGACGATACGACGTTTACCCAGTTAGAACAAAATATTTTGAATTTCGAGATCGAAAAAATAAAAAAGAATATATTGATTGATAAAATCACCCTCATGATAAGTCCCATATAGTAATGCCAGCCTCATATAAAAAGAACTCTTCTCATTCCAAGTCTCTTGAAACTAGTCGTGGCCTCTCATGTAATATTGACAGAGTCTTCGTTGGTCCATCGTGGTGTGAAAAGTTAATATTTTTGGTAAAGCCAAACACGCAATACAAAAATGTCTGTGAAAATAGTTTTGGCAGGTGCGGTCATTGTCACATGTTTGCTTAGCAACACTGTGGGTGACACCCAACCTAGAAAAGTGGTCATTGGCGAAAAATTGTGGTTGTGCACGTGGAAAGTGGTTTGTGTGGAAGATGGTAAATCTAACGAAGACTGTAGAGTTTGGAAGACGTACAACTCTTGCAAATCTGGGTCTAACAGACACATAATCAACGCCCCCATACAGTGCCCTAAAGGCTTTCTACCAGCTCATGATAGTGAGTGTCGAGAAGAATGGTAGCGTCTTTACTATTTAGGTGAGTTTGTCATGTAAAATCCGTACGATTATTGAGGATTTCTTTGTATCGTTCTTGTTTATATTCGTTGCTGAAAGGCTCCTTAACGTTATGAGTTTTACCCGTTATTTTTTGTTCTTATATACCCGTCTTAATTATTTAATCTGTGTTGTTCATGATATAGCCTGGTAGAAAGATACTGGATTTTTTCCAATAACTTAGTAATTCAAAGTCTTGGGAAATACTCAGATCTCAGATAGTAGGTTTGATGTCTGAGTAAAGATTCCAAAGTCATATTTTTCTTTTCAAACTAGAAATAAAAATGTGAAGCTGTTCATTGTTTTTTTCGGCATTGGAATTCGAAACCAGGACCTTCAAAACGCTGTGCGTACCAAAGCCGTACCACTAAGCTACCAGACTGTTATTATAGGTTGAGGAAAATGAGCTTATTTTAAATGCGTTAATTGTTTGTACTTAATATAAAATCTATAAAATTGAATACCGACCTTAGTAGCCTATTGGCATAGGCGCCGACTTCGGTCGATTATCGGTCGGGTCGGAAACAATCATTATGTTAGTTAAAATTTTCGTAATGACAAGAGTCTTATTTTACGTGCTAGAACGATATCTTGCAAAGATGGGTGTGTACCAACGAGGCATGTCAGATTATATGAACCGGTGAAAAAAATTGTAAAAAAAAATTATATTATTTTTTAAACATAAAAAATACATTAAATAGTACCTATTGATTACATTAAATAGTACATTAAATAGTACACACGATTGATAGCATTTTATTTCTTTTCGTGGATTAGTTTGTTCCTAGAATGAATTTTACTGGGTAGGTAATCAGAATTTCATTACATGATAAAAATGTTTTACCCGTTACAAAAATGCTTCCAACATATATTTTGGAATATTTGCAAAGTGATTCATTGATGGGTGGATAAGTAGAAAGTGCATGTAATATAAGATTGAGTAGGTAATCAAGAGTTCAATTCAGATAGGTGTGTTACAATTACCTACCGTATATTTTCCTTTTGAGTCCAATCCTAATATTTTTTTTTCTTAAGCCCTGCACTCGTTTTCGAGTGACTCGGCATCCTAATATTGGTCTGTACCAAGCATGCCGACTATGTTCTTCCACTCCTCCCTGTCAGCGGCCAGCCTCTTTATCTCCTGGTAGGTGCTGCAGCCCATGTCCCGATCACCTGGTGTATATAATTATCTCTGGGACAGCCTCTTATTTCTACCCTCAATCACTCTTTCGATGTTGGTAAAGGGCAGACCCGGGTGCCTGATGGAACAAAGCGATAAATGGCCTATCCATTTATCGCTTTGTTGGGGAACTCTTTTTACGAGCTGCCATTTTTTCCCGGCTCGGCCAAGAAATTCAAAAATTTCTTGGCTGATATCTCTGCTGAAAGAAATCACTTAAAATACCTTATCACTTCTCCAACTAGGTAGGTACCTAATCACAGGTTTTCGTTTATGGTCCGATAAAAGATTATCTTAACGGACTGGATTTGCAGTAGCTATATCAGCAAGTGCGCCAGTCTCTAACATTACGCATCATTATTTTATTATGTGAGATAAAATTAAGATTTTTTTTATCCTTTATTACACGCATTTGCCGTGGGGTTGCCGGCTAAGAATAGCACCTCTGCTCTTTTTGCTGGTTTTTCGAGCATCCTGTAAGAGGCAGGTAATCGAAAAATCAGATCGGGACCGTGAGGTTAATCACCTCGCGTCCTTAAATATCAACTGGTCAGAAAAGGCACAATGAGCCTCGGACACCTTCGAGCGCAATGGAAAGCTCTTGATACCCCCCTATGCTCCCGAGTGGAGCGTAGGCCCCCCGAATTGCTGGTTGGTTTGGGGGTGACTCGCGGCGGGCTTGATTTGTCCGGGGCCGGCTTTTTGGTTTGATTGCTTTGATCGAGCTAGGGGGTCGGTTTCGTGCGGGTCGGGTTTGCTGCGGATCGTTCTCCACCGGGCTGGCTTGCGTTGTGCGGGGGGCCTTAAAGGGAGAATGTATGTATGTCTATTACACGCATTCCATTTTCAACATTTCCTTGTTATTCATAATATACATACAGCTTAATAATAGCACAGTATTTTGGCGCAAGATTGTGATGATTTAGAATATTGAATTCTGGTCCAAATTCTTTCTAGAGCTATTCAAAGAAAACACTTTTATTATTTACTACATGTACTGAGTCCCAAAAGGATCGATGTGGACTCATGAAATGATAAACACAGGCATGTGCCTTCTACAATTATATTCAATTATCTCATCTCCTTCTTCTTCTCAGCCTGGAACCGTCCAGTCATCAACGTACGTTGACCACTTCCATCTTCTTCCCATCCTATGTATCTGTACAGTGTAAAATGTACCTACATCTATTATGTCTCACCAAAAAACCTAGCTAGATCGCCTCTCCGTCTTCTGAAGTTTCTCTGGGATGTTCATTAGCTCAAGAGGCGCATCGTACATGTCGTTTGGGCTGCAGGCAATATAACCACTGACCAGCTCATCGCCATTTCAATGTGGCAGCTTTTTCAACAGTGCTCAGCATTCCCGTTCTTATAATCTCTAGAGCAGTGGTTACCAGTGTTACCACCATTTTGGAGGTACTGAACCCCACTAATTTCATATGTGAATTGACAGAATTCTTCTTAATTTGAAGAGGGGTTCAGTGATAAGTAAGCTAGTACCGACCTCGGTAGCCTAGTTGTACTAGCGTGGACTTCAGATCCGAGGTCCCGGGTTCGATTCCCGGTCGGGTTAGAGTTTTTCTAAGTGTTTTTTCACTTGAAATTTCTACCCGGGGTTGGCCTGTCTCAGATTGGACGGGACCGGTTGACTGGAAAAAATTGTCTCAGGCAATAAGTTCTGCCGGCTATACTGACACCTTTGTATAGAAAAGTGTTATATTATTATTATTATTATATTATAAGTTCTTAATATTAGTCGGTGTGTGTCTTGACCTCCGCCGAACCCACGAGACTGACTCACCAAACTCCTGGCGTTCGATCGAACACAAGTTAAGAACCACTGCTATAGAGAAAAATAAAAAATTGTAGGTAATAAATATCTTGAGAGATTAAGAAACCGAAATTATTTAATTCGCAGGTAAAAGTATATAAAAACAAGGGGCTCCCCATTATATTGTCTCCATACTGATTATGTGATTAGGTATGTGCCAGTTTTGCCTTAAATATTAGATAAGATTTATTTTATTATCGATGGAAGAGATGAATCATTTTTCCTAGGTATATTGGGACGTCCAAAATGTATTTTTAGCCAATGTGGTATTTTTAAGAACTTGATGGGTCTACCTATCCATGTACTCGTGCAGACTCGCCATGTTATCTGAAGGATGTGTGATTCACCACAGGTAAACAAAGTTTGTAGCGAAGAATTCAGAAGTGCCCAACATTATCTAATTAGCAATATTATGTTAAAACTCAATGAATTTTCGTTCACTATTGTATTCCCTTTACAGTTTTTTAATAAACACTATATACTTAATTTACCTTTTAAGAAAAATGTTCTAAAATGTCGTCACTTTAACACGGTTGAAAATTTGCCATAATCCTGCTTTTATGCATTCTCTATAAGTTTGTATGCGTAATATCAGCCTTCCTAAGGGTCTGTACATATCTGAACCACGCGCAGTAACATAACCAATGTAACGTTGCATGCAACGTATCAAGTTTTCATAGTACCTACCCGGTGGTTCGTCATTGGCAAATCAACATTATTTCGTATGTCAGATATGGCATGAGTATTTTTCAAAAGCTTTAGATTAGGCATATTATCACAGGAAGTAAATATACAAGTAGGTCTCTACCTCAATATCGATTGCGATTAGAAGGAATGAATATTTTACTTTGCGCATTTTGGAAGATTTCAGGCATTTAAATAAAATATACGCACTGTTAATTTAAGTATAGAATTTGTTGATGTGTAAAACATGATAATTTTTTTTAAAAATCTCTTATAACACACATAAGATGTGTTTTTTATGAGATATTTAATTTCACCAAAAATGCATGTTCAGAGAGTTAATTTTTATCCATAGCAACTATAGGTTATTAAATTAACATCATGTTATCTAAGGCCAACAGTTCGCAATTCCCGTCCCAATAGTTTGCTCGGATAATACCAAGCCCTGTACCTTATATTAACACAGATAATTCGTGTATAAATTCATTATCAGTAGAGGGTTATCGTTAATAAAAGAGTGCCGTTTCGTTAATCTCAGTCTTATCGTCATGTCGCATCTGCGTGCTGAACATATCGTCTTGGCGATAATAGCGACGTGCTTAGTCCAAACACACTGCTCACCCTTGGCTGATGACTATCAAGACATCGGAAATGAAGTGGAAAATGGCGATATCGTCCCAGAAGAGCCACCACCTCCTGAACAACCTGTGGATGTTCCAAAGTCGTCCAATGAAATGAATCCTAGCAGATGGTTATGCGAATGGAAGACCGACTGTTACGACAAGAAATATTCCGGTGTTTGGTGGGTTTGTCACGAATGGAGACAGTACAGGCTTTGCAAACCGAATATGAGAAGTTTTATCACAGGACCGAATACCTGTCCTGATGGATATAGCGTTTCCAGCGGAGGAAGATGCCGAGAAGTTTGGTGATCTGTGATTAGTGAGTCAAATTTGTGTTCTAAATCCAGGAAACCTTGTAACGCGATCGTGTAACGCGATTTTTTTTAATTTTAATCCTTCACAAACATCGACCTCAGATGAACTGGGAAGGTGCAAAGAGAAGAATAATTCTTTCTGTCTTCCACTGACTGTACTGTACACCTAGTAACTATGTACCTGCAATAATACTTTACACTTCAAACAATTTTGTTCCCTAATGAGTGTTGTCAAAATTTCACATACATAGATTGTTATCTGATTCTATGAACTTTGATAATCTTGAACTAGATCTTTTTAAACTGGATTTATAAGATTATTTCATAAATTAGATAACGTGCAAATTTAACTAAATTGCTTCTCTTTTTATTTGCGCTGGTTTCATTTTTTTTATTTTCATCGACGTATGTTGACATACCTATATTCTTCTTGTTAGTTTCGCTGCGACGACGTCTAGGTACTTACGTAAATATTTTAAAAATGAAATTTCATTCAAGAAATATTTATGAATATACCTACCTACCTACATACTCAATGAGTCTATTGTATTTTTTTTCATTTTTGTATCTTGTTTGCCTCTCTATGCCCCTAAGTGGGGCCTTAAGGGAGTTTAGATTTGGATTTGTATCTTGTGAGGTTTGTGTATTGACCTTGTCAAAATTCATTATTTTGAATCAGAGTAATGGCAAATAATTACGAAAATGTGTACATGAGTTAGACGAAAGATCCAATTTAGTAAAATAACAACCAACTGTGTTTCCTTTCTCACAAAAATATTTTTTTCTTTTCATTTCAGATGCTGTAACCCAATTTCATCCTGTTTTGTAATCTCATTTCAATGCCGTGTTTAGTTTATGGACGTACGTCAGTACAGAAATACGGACACACTTGAAACTTGGAAATTATTTTAATCCAGTCGAAATGTCAACATCTCGTACTTGATATACTTAATTATTATGAAATAAATTTAATTTAAGAACGGCTTTTGGTTTGCTTTGCCTTAATGTTTCATATACCTACCTTTGGTATAATTTGAGAAAAATTCTCATTGCCATTTGTTTCAATTTGACTGAAAGTTTCAGCAACACTTTGTTCAATTCGACTGAAAGTTTCAGCAACACTTTGTTCAATTCGACTGAAAGTTTCAGCACCATTTGGTTCAATTCTACTGAAAGTTTCAGCACCATTTGGTTCAATTCGACTGAAAGTTTCAGCACCATTTGGATCATTTGGACTGAAAATTTCAGCACCATTTGGAGCAGTTTTATCACCATTCTGGTTTTTTTATGATCTCTTGACAAAAAATACTAAATTCACCATTAAGAAATGTATCACAAAACACATTTTTTTTATCAACGTGAAAAAAAGCATATTAAATATTTCATTTAAATATGAAGGTTTTTTTTTAAATTTTGGTCAATAAATTGATCGACTTCTTTTAAAAAGGTTACTCGATATACAGTAGTAAGTTTATTGAACAAGAAATTAGCTGTAGCTATCTCAGTAAAAAATGTAATCCGTTCTTTCTGCATACACTTTATGACATATTCTGCAGACACTATAATAATATATTTTGATGGGTGAAAAGTAGTAAGTACCTACATATGTTGGAATGTCAAAGACAAGTGACTTACAAATAAAATTTAAAATTTATTGAAGAGTTACATATTATTATATTTCTTATTTAGAGTTTTGTAAATATAAACAGTGCAGGAAAGATAATATGAAAAAAATTAATTACATAAGTAAAAATTCAATGTAAGTACCTATGCATACTTTTTTTTATCAGAAAGTAATTTTTAAGACAGCTGAAATGTCCATGCTTGAAGGAAAAAAGTGGAAAAGACATAACATTTTTTCAGCACCGTAAAAGGAATGGATATGGTAAAATATTTTATTTTTCCAGCACCAAAGTGCTTCTAGGACGGGCGAATCCTGCAAAATTAAAATGAATTAATAAGATTGGCCTGTGCTCTTCTCCATTCTTCGAATGTGGCAGGAGTCGACTGAACATGTTTTGTTTGCCTGCCCCATAAGAAATTCAAACCATCTGGACTACTTTTTGTTCGTAGATGACACATTTTATCCAGTAAATGTTTCCTGCTTGTTATTATTAAAATCTATAACGATACATCAAAAACTAAAATATATAATACCTAAGAAGTAAATTTATTATTTTGTGATTCCTAATTGGATTTAAATACTCATAATGGAAAAGCGTAATTGGCTTCATCATTCTTTTTGAATGTAATGCCATTATGAAAAAAATTAATTAACTTATTCTTTTAGTTTAATGTAAACTTGTACCCACTTAACATAATGTTTTTAACTGATACTTTAAAGGAAACTTTGAGAAGAAAAAAATGACCTAATTGAGATTTCTCGGTTCAGTGAAAGTAATGAGTAAAGATAGGTCACAGCTAGTATGGGAAATACTTACTGTGACCTCTAATAAAGCATCTAATGGAAGACTCAGCCGGTCTAGACAAATTCAAATTGGCGTTCGACTACAAACGAAGATTTCGCCAATGTATAGTGCGAAAGAATTAACTGTCCACTTGAACTTATTACCAATAATTATTTAAACCAAACAATGACACATAGATAAAAATATAAAAAGTGGACAGTTAATTTTCTTCCTACTCTACATTGTCGAAGAATTCGTTTGTAGTCGGTACGTCGACGTCGTACGTTAGTCAACGTCGATCATCAAAAAGCCCATAAGAGGACAAGTCTGATAAAACGGACGTATGATAACAGGGGGTAAACATATTACTTATTTTGATCATAGTACAAACAAACAAATTACGCGTATTCCTGAACTTCTCTACTAATGAGTGAATCTAGTCGATTGTAAGGAAAATACAGGACATTTTTAAGGTAGTTCTGGATGTACACACTTGTTTGATTTTTACCAAAGGTAAATAATTACTTACTTGAATATATTAATTACTTAGGAACTTTGTAGCAGGTTTTGTTGACGGGGAACATGATCATACCCAGAGGGCACTTCTTGAACTGGTACTCCGAATATGCTGTGCCGATAAATCCGGCCACGAAGCAGACGGCTACTGCCAGAAACTGGATGATAAATAATCTGGTGAAATTCATTTTGCAAAATTGTAGCCCACAAAGAGTTGTCGTCTCTTTTTATTTCTCTTTCATTTCTTTTATGGCGTCACGTTTAAATGTTAAATTTCACGGGATTGTTAAGGTTTTTTTCTAATGATTATCGGTTTGATTGAATTAATTTGCTAAGCTTAAAAAAATTAATTATTGCTCATACATAATTGTATTGAACATGACCTGTAGTCCTAGTATAAGTTTTCGATGATCGAATAGCGAAACGATCATCGAAAGAGTTTCGAAAATTTCCATACAAAAATGATCGAATGATTCGATCGTTTGATTTTCGAACACTATTTGCACGCTAATAAGATATAAGTATTTTTTTTAATATTATCAACAATGATTCAAGTCCACAGAATTATTAATCAGTATTCCAAGCTAGAAACCTTATGGTGACTTTCACTAATGTTACATATCTGTTAGAAAATTTCCAAGAATTCTTTGCTATAGGTCGACAACTGGAGTTGGGATTCAGCGAGTTTTGAACGGTAGGAAGAGGAGCGGGACGAGGTAGCGTTAAGGACTCATTAAACTTAACCAAAGTAAAAAAAAATAGTAAAGATAATAAAAAAATAATAATAAAGTCTGCACACTTCCAAGAAGATAGAAGGGAATTTAAGAATAGGATGGGGAAAATGATTTCAGGATTACGATGTATGTACAAATTTGAAGACATCGATGTTTTCGAGACCTTTAAAGGAGTTTGGTCAGTCTCACCACCGATGAAAGGGTGTTCCAACAGCGAGCACCATTAACAGCAAAGGACTAGTTATAGTACGATGCCGTGAGTGCTGGTATTTACAGGAGACGCTCAAAGTTCGTGTCTTTTGCGTAGACATATATGCAAAAGACATGAACTGGGTTCCCAGATCTATCCATTAATATGCTATTGCATATCAAATGGGAAACTTGTCCTGAGCAACAAAATTCGAAATGGGAAATATTTGTGGGATTTTACAGAAATGATGATATTATAAATGGTAACAAAATAACAATATGTATATTATGCGACGATTGGGAAAACAGTCGTCCGCTGTGGAACCAATATTTCATTAAACATTCACGCCGAATCAAAAATACCGATAGTGTATTTCAGTACATAGGTAATCGATTCTTTCTACTTGCTTTTTAATTAATTTCAGTGGGTATTACGTTTGAAATCATAATATGACCTTCAGCATTAAACTCTTAACACATTTCATTGTAAGAAATGGATGAGATTATTCAAAGCGTAATAATAATAATATAACACTTTTCTATACAAAGGTGTCAGTATAGCCGGCGGAACTTATTGCCTGAGGCAATTTTTTCCAGTCAACCGGTCCCGTCCAATCTGAGACAGGCCAACCCCGGGTAGAAATTTCAAGTGTAAAAACACTTAAAAAACTCTGACCCGACCGGGAATCGAACCCGGGACCTCAAAAGCGTACCAATATTTTTAATAGCAATAATTAATTGTGTAAAGGTAACGTTAACTTAATAAATAAATAAAAAATATAACGTATAATCTTCATCTTCCAACAAAAAAGTAAAGGTAATCATGTGCAATTTTGCTGAATAATGAGGAGTGCTGCTAATATTTACTAAACAAAAGTAGGCGTACTCTTGTTTGTACAGCTGTGTCTCTTCAAAAATACCTTAAATCAATTCCCTACCGAGTACGGGTTTGTTTTTTTACTTGAATTTTCTATTTGGGACTGGCATACATTATCATAGGTAGGTATATCTAATTAGATTTGCCCGTGGTGCAACTGCCTACTGACTGAAATTTTGCACAGTCATGAAAATGCACTGATGTGTGTGCAAAATTTGGCGATAATTTTAAATTCAGCATGTTGATAAAGTAATTTGTCGAATCAAGTAACTGCCTAATTAAGTACTTACCCATTGGTTTAGAGAAAAAAAAAACCAAAAGAGGAAACTGCGGTCTCCTTTTGTTAGCAGTATGACATGTTAAATGATAAACAGTGATAACATTTGGTCAGTGCCAAGCGTTAGGTGAGATAATAATATTACTTACGGGAGGGGGGAATTTACTATAAGTACCTATTATTATTATCAGTTAGGTCCGATTATTAATTAATTATTAATTTATTTATCAAAATAATCAACAATTTATTAATTGGACACACCAGTGCTGTAACAATGTAGATAAAAAGATATAAAAGAAAGTTGTGTTAGTGCGAACACACAATAACTCGAGATCGGCTGAACAGATTTTTATGAACCTTGGTTGTTTGGATTCTTCTCCGCTCTGAACAACATATTAAATAATAAAAAATTGAAAAATGGAATGAAAATAGTGTGAAATATTATATGAAAGTTAGTATGGAACGGACTTCCTAACAATTACCCCATTTGTGAAAATTCCATAGAAACACAATTTTTATAACTATCTACCATTGACATAAAAAATATTGGCACGCAGTTTTTTGATGGAATTTTTTTCAAGCTTCTTTCTAATTTTTAAAAAACGCATTTAAAAAAAATTAAAACGCAAAAAGTGGATGAATACCTATAATTTTGAAATCAAACTGTCGTTTGTCACAAACTGTCAGTTGTTTGATAGCTTACGCGATTGACAGAATTCGGATGGAAAATATGTGGCATAAAACAGATGGATCGGTCGGAATGTCATTAGTTAAGTAATTTTTATCACTTTTTTTGTTAATTCGAATTCAATATTCATTGTTAGACCACAGCACAACGTCTGTGGGGATAGTTAGTATATAGGTTATTACCTATTTTCATGCAACAAAATAAACTCACCATATGAAGATGGATATAAAGAAATTAATCTCACTTTTCTGATGCATGAGCAATCTGATATAGCTTATCTGTGCATGAGCAATCTGATATAGCTTATCTGTGCATGAATGTTTACCTACTAGGTACTGATACAATTACAAAAGAAATTCTCAAACGCTTTGCTATAATATTTTGCTGTTTTGGGGACATCCATGTTTTACATTTTCTTTTTTTGGTGATATTCTTATTTGGGACATCGTTCGTTTTCTCTACTAATAATTTCTTCATTTTACTATTTCATCGTTAAAACTAGTACCTGACCACGACTGTTCATCATTTTTGTGACAGACACCTCAGATTCAATAGCTATGGGCCTTATATATGTTTTTTTTTATATCTTGGACACCCAAGTGAAATCGCCGGGGTAGTAAAAAAATCCCTCATCTTCAAACTCAGCAGAGTTTTACTTTTACAGAGGCCTATCACTGCTGGTTGTGTGATTTCTCGTCATTCTCCGTAATAAAATGGTTGGCATGTTCTGTTCTTAGTGTTTGCCTGTCCGTGATTAAGAACAATTTGATTGATATTACGTCCGTGACTATATAATACTTGCTTATTGGACTGATATTTAGAAAACATATAATACTTGCTTATTGGACTGATATTTAGATAACATATAATACTTGCTTATTGGACTGATATTTAGAAAACATATAATACTTGCTTTTTGGACTGATATTTAGATAACATATAATACTTGCTTATTGGACTGATATTGTTTTGAACTTGTTCCACTGGATGTTTGTCACTTTGTCAGCATAAACTATTTTTCTGCTCCATATCTCAAGATAAGATAGAGGGTCGCAGGGGGGCTGGTAGGAGGCAGATCTCTTGGCTGCGCAACATAAGAGAGTGGACCGGGATTGGAACAGTGGAGGAGCTATTCCGGACGGCGCAGGATAGAGAGGGCTTCGCCAGAGTGATCGCCAACGTCGGGGGGACCTGGCAGGGCACAAGAAGATATCTCAAAATATGGCCAAAGGCATAGGTATTCTTGGGTTTTAAAAAATAAACTTTCAGAAGAACCCACATCTTCAAAAACAAAGTTTTTTTTTTGCATTATCATTGTCATACCAGCCGTATAAGATAATTTGGGTATTACGTCAATGGAATCCACATGATTCAATATTATCACAATCCTTACACCGGTCGATTCTCACGAACATTTGTTGACGTTTGGTTTGTCCATTTGAGGAGTCACATCGACTATAAATGTCACCACGTCAATATTTGTAAATCAAAGAGACACCTCATACAGTGAAACTCGGACGAGTGCGTGTTTTATAATTATTTCAAAATGGAAATGAGGAAACTGTGGCTTTATGGGTTCTTCTTTGTTCTTTTGATAAATTTGGGGGGATGTCTCTACAACCCACGATCTTTCGCCGATTCTTCCGACGAGTCCGAAGACTACGACGCCAATGACGACAAGTCGTTTCTGGACGTTCACGACGAGTATCAGAAGTTTTTGAACGAAGATTCACCTGAAAAACCTCCAAGATTTGAATTTAACGATGTGGTGTACGTGGCAGAGGACGAGGACTGCCCCTCCGGGATGGAGAAGGATGCTTTGGGAGTTTGTAGACAAGTTTGGTAAAGTGAAGACAATTAAATTTCTTATGATTCTTATGATAAATACCACAACAATTTTTTACCTTTATTCATATATGTATCAAAAATTTTCAAACTAAATTTTGCGTGCGTTTTCTTTAAATCCTATATCAAATTCTCATATTACGTAATAGGTTTTTTGAATCTATATCCAAAATTGCGCTGTTCACACGACAAGCAGAATAGGTACACAAAAACAATGAAGAGTTGTGTTAAATAACCATAAAAGGCACCGAAATTAATAAATTTATTCACATCTTTGAACTAGTCAATTCATCACGTGTAGTGCCGACCTCGGTAGCCTAGTGGCAAAGGCTCCGACTTCAGATCAAGAGGTCTCGGGTTCGATTCCCGGTCGGGTCAGAAATTTTCAATGTGTTTTTTTACTTGAAATTTCTACTCGGGGTTGGAATCCTGTCTCAGATTGGACGGGACCGGTTTACTGGTAGAGAATGTTTCAAGCATTAAGTTCCGCCGGCTATACTGACACCTATGTATAGAAGAGTGTTATTTATTATTTTATTATTATTTATTTATTTAGTTGAAAGGAGAGGCGGGAAAATTAGGGAAAAATCCCGAAATTCCCAGGAGGGGGGTCTGAGATTATCACCTGTAGGTATTAATTTCATGCTTTTACCAGTTACGTTTTGTTTTTTTAACATATACCTACTTATGTGTAAAAAATAAACATTTTTAAAAATCTGATATCAAACAGCCAAGATCGGTACTCGCACAAAGGGTTCGAATTGACATTAGGTAGCTATATCGTCGTCGCACAAAAAATATGAGGCAAGTGTAAATTTAGGCAATCGCAAAATTTTCACTTGAACTCTTATTTTTTCTAGCACTTAAATTTAAAATACGAGTTTTTTTTGTCAATTTTTTTAGAGAAAACCATAAATATTTTCATTACAAAAACTACACAAGAATTAAATATTTTTTAACATCATCATAAACATCGCGTTTACCCTATAATTAAGTATAGAGTTTGATTCTTAACCTTCCTTGAATAACCCTCATGAGTTTTGAAGGAGGAGAACAAGAAATCTGCACACAAGAAAGTGTACTAAAATATGAACATGTAGATTAATTCTACACGGTGATCATTTTTAGTCCTTCTGCAAAAGGTAGTCCACAGTCCAGTCCAGTCCAATCCAATCCACAGTCCACGTAGACGTAGGGAGGAGCACAAAACGAGTAGATATAGGTGAGGTGGTCGGCGCCAGTCTGTCGCGAGTTGAAATACTCAGGTGCATCCATACCTGCCCACGCACTATTTCATCATTTTCTTACAGCGGATACATCGCCATATTTTTTTATTTTTATTTATTTACTTATTAAGACAACAGCATGGTCCATAAATTGTATTTTACTCGTACAGTTTATATCATGCACCATAGTTACCAAGTGGTCATCAGATGACTTCTGAGTAAATCTTTAAATTCTCTATTGCATATATTAAAAATGTCTCATTACTGTGTAACAATGGCAAAATATCAATCCAAACAATTTTTCAATTAATGTGTTTCTTTAAAATCATAAAAATTTCTAAAAAACTAACTTTCAGACGGATCGGATCACAACTTAAAATAAAAAAAAAATTGTGGAAATATTCTAGAAGTATTAAATATATTAAATATAAGACTGTTATTGTATACAGGGTGAGTGGTAATATTTGCAATAATTTTGTTCCATTAACCAGTGGTCTAATGCCAGTGATTTTCGAGTTAGTGGATTTTGAGTTTTTTTTTTAATTTTCCGCCTTCTGACCTAAACCTGAAATTTGCCAACAAAATACTTCACTTTGGAAATTAAAAATATATTTTTTTTCTAATAGCCGATGAATGACAGAATGGTTGAAGTAAAAACTCAAGACGAAAATTTCTAATTGGTACCTCAGAAATAAATCGTTTTAAAATGACAAGTCGTTTTTTTCTTTTGATTTTTCGAAAGGAGTTACGCCAAGTAACGCGTAAAATATGAAAATTTAAATAGGCTATAAAAAAACTTATAAGTAGGTACAATTTTTTTTTATCTTGAATGAGAGAGTATGGAAGTAGGATTTTGTACTATTGTGTGTTTTATACAATTAGATTTCTACTGATGGTTGAAATTTATGTGTCCTTCTAAACCTTATTTTACATTTTTTCTATATTTTTTGGGCTTACTATAAAACAGTTTCCTAACTTTTTTATGTTTTGGAAAAATTAACTATTTTTTAACTGTTTTTTATTTATATATTTATTTCTTTGGTTACCGGTTTCGGCTACCAGCCATCATCAGACCAAACTTAAAACATTACAAACGTTTTAAGTTTGGTCTGATGATGGCTGATGGTAGCCGAAACCGGTAACCAAAGAAATAAATATATAAATAAAAAACAGTACTTATTTTACAACCATAGTAAAAAATTATCATGTGTTCTTTTACAAGAAAAGATAATGATGTGTCCTTATTAGGACACGATGATAGTGAGGTTAAAAAAATGACTACCAGAATGCTAGAATAAATGTTTCACGTGATCACAAAACATTGACGGAACACTCAAAAACGTACAAAGGACTTAATCAAAAAATAATTGTCAGAAATGTATGTTGTTTTTCCTACAATATTGTAACTATCTTTTTCATTAGGCAAAGCTGGTGAAGGTATGGCGGAGGCCAGTGACAAATGCTGGAATGCACCCAGAAATTTCCACAATAAAATTTAATTGGACAAATGTGAACAAATATCGGTCACTATACTATAACCAACCTACAAATTGGACTACCAGTTATTCCTCTATTTCAGGAGGTCTCCCTTGTGTTATTTGGTTTTTGGCATTCTTTAAGGCTCAAATGTCTGGTATTCATGAAACATGGGGTTTGAAATCCTTTATCTGACAACTTCGTTGATCCTTTACTCGAATGTCGATCGATGGGTTTTCTGGAGTTCGTATGAAATCAAATAACTCATACAAAAGTTTATTAGAAAACCCATCGATTGATTGATCGATTTTTTGATTGGTTCAGTTGGATTGTAATTATTATTGAAACAAGCTTATAATAAAAAAAAAGATTTTTTAATTATCAACCGCTGGATAAAAACTGTAAAAATCTTCGTCCAATTCACGACATCGCGCGACGGTGTGAATCGTGATTTGATTCTCACAAGTAACAGCACGTTGTTATACATCAGTGTTGTACTATCTGTCCTTGTTGCTCTCATACGCTGAGAGCCCTCATGTGTTTCCCTGTCTCCTTCACACTTGAACCTCGTACTCTGCCGTGTTCACAGAACAATTTTCCTATGTAGGTGACACAAACTGTTGGTACTCGAGAGAGTTTTCATTTTTTTTTTCAAAGAAAAAAACATTCATTCGAAGTGTTTTTTTTTGCTTTGCATTATAGAGATCTTTGCCGACCATCTTTCTCTTTCACAACACAACTTACTTTCTGTGAAAAATGTCAAAAATATATTTGTATTCACTTCAGGTTAGCTCAAACGCATTTTTCATAAAATAATCATTATTTTATGTACATGTGAGGAGAAATGGCGTAATCAGGTTCTAAGCGTGTTTCATGTAAAAATAATATACGCAGTCAGAACTTGCGCATACTGACAGATGAAGGAATGGCTTTAAATGCTTTAATACTCTGATTAAAAATGATCCTGATAGATGAAACTATCTCTTAAAATCTTTAATACCTACTCGGTGAAATGTAGTGCGAATATTGCGATTATGAGAAGATGAAATTGGCAAACTCATAGTTCAACCAGTTCCCAGATTTTGCGAAATAAGAAGATCAGATACAAGGTAGGTATTTCATTTTACAAAGTAAAAACATAAATCATTTAAATTAAAACAATTTTTAGGTATTAAGTGTTTTATAAAGCCAGAAAATGGGGATTATTATGCTATTGAACGCGGATAGGTGTGTATTTTCACTGGTTATAGCGAAAGTGATGTGAAAATGGAAACCAAAATCCAAGGAAGATTTTTGAACCTCAGCCAGGTTTGGAGACAAAGTACAGAAATACACAGGAATGATGGATAGAATGTGATGCCATCAATGGTGAGAGGATATGGGAGATAAAGCTTTTTATTTGGCACAAAATAGATAGATGATGGATTGATGCATGGCTATTAGATTTAGGTATATTTCTGTTTATTTTTCATCATAAATTGAACTTTAGAAAAAAAAATATTATTGAAGATTTACTGTTTTTTATATGCAATCATTGTCCTTTTTTCAAATTTAACAGTATAGCCAGTAGACTTAATGCCTGCCAATTTTTCCTCCCAGTCAACTAGTTCTAATAAGAATTTGAGACAGGATTCCAACTCAGAACTTGATAACTAGCAGATTAATAATATATGTCGTAGTGCAGTATCTCACAGCACCAACTACAAAAGTTGTCTACCTCTGGAAACCGTGCAAAAATGCTGTGGAATCTCGACTGCTGTCCTCTTTCTCCTTTACATTATGATAAGTATAGCTGTCTCGGTTGTCATGACGATCAAACTACATGCTCTTCCCTTTCTGTCGCACCCACGCGGTCCGGCATAGGTGCGCACTGCTCTAATGCACGTGCGTCGTCAGGTGAGCAGGCCACCCTGGGAACATTATTCTCTGGTCTCTGGATATTATATTGTTATGTATAATATTGTCTTGTGGTGTTGTAGGTAGGTAAGAATATTAAGATTGGATGATTGTGGTATAAAAAACGTGGGAATGGTAACAATATGGGGATGGATACGCATTTTTTGGGGGTGTAATATGAAATTTATCCACGGTGGTTTTATAACCTATGTTTATCGATATCCAATTAGCAAGTAGAACCAATCAGATTTACCCAATTCTATAGTTACTGATGTCTATCTATCTGCTGTTGGCTTGCACATAGTTACTGATAAGAGTTCAATATATTATGGGGTATATATGGCAGATTGATTAGATGAAAGTAGGCACTATAGTAAGACCTATCTATAGGGTTATAATTTTGTGGATTGGACTACTTAGTACGAACAGAGGTAAACGAAAATAACCCAACAAATTTTCAATGATTTGCAAAACCGAAACTAAAATGATAGGTAGGTATAGTAGATATTTATGTGAATAGATCGTTCATTTTTTTATTGTTCTATAAATTAATCAAATCAAAACTCTTTTTGAAGTCCACTCAGGAGCATAAGGAGGCAACAAGAGCTCTCCATTGCGCTCGATCTTGCGTAACATTAATGACCTCCTCCCACACCATGTCCATACTCCGTCAGCCCTACCTCTAAAGAACGGAACACGGTATGAGAGGGTCTTCCACGACCCTGATGGGAGGAGCGACGCTATAATGCGGTCTGCGTTGGTTGCGCCGGCGTATAGCGTCGTTCGTGTTGCTTTGGTACCGTCTTATACTCAAGATGGTACCACCGCATCACGAAATCAGATAATATACCGTCCCTTATACATCAGTACTAATTTATAAAGGGTAGGTATAAATACTAATTTTACTATATAAGTACCACGTTGAAAACTGCGAACGATTTGACATTTCTTCCCATCGTAACAGTCCTATGTAGGAACAACATTTACCTCAGACACCAGGTATAGACGAATTATTCATACTTACTTATATTATATAAGTAAGTATGAATTATGTATATTTCCAGTAATTGGATTGACTTTGTTAAGTGTATGAAAAAATGAAAACGTGCATGTGGAAAGAGGTTTTTGATATGAATATAATATACACACACATATACCTACATACGTATAATAAAATCAAGTAGGTACCTAGAAGTAGGTACATTTTTTAATATAAAATTCTTTACCCATACGTAGCCGTAGGTACATTTTGTTCCAAAAGAGTAGAGTTGAAGATTACGGAAGCTTCGATCCAAATTCTATAGATGTCATTGGCGTTTAAAAATATCTCAAACACCGAACAAGCTCAATCAAATCAGTACCTACTCTTGATAAAAACTACGTGACATCGGTGTATACCTACATTTTGCTCATGGTTAGCGTCATGATACACTTTTTAGTTTCATTTACCTTCCCTTTGCTGAACATAATGTAGGTATGCCTCCCCCACTCGCCCTAATCTTTCATTCCTCTCTGTCCCGAGCGTAGAATTCTAAATTTACAGATGCAATATTTATTTTAAAGCATCAACTACCTATAGCCAATAATTATTATTGTTTGATTATAAGAGGAAATTTTTTAAACACAAAATTTGAACAAATAAAAAATTGAATATCACAAACCGATTTTAAGAGGCCTTACTCCTAAAATAGCCGTTTTTCACTGTTTTCTCCGCTGAATTCCGACTCTATTTTCATAAATAAGGAAATTTTGATTATGTGTATATGTAGATCAAACCTTTTTATTATATATTATGTTCGTCATGGGTACTTGTTGGCATGTTGGCACCATGCACACATTTTATTTCTCTAGTATTATTTCTTCTCAAAGAGCTAAATGTTCCCACACTTAGTTACTTCCATACCACATTCTTTCCTTAAATTCCTTTCTCAGTTTTTCCACATTTTCGTAGAGATCTCATATCTACTGTATTTATACTATATTCTCAATTTTTCGTCCATGTCCAAGTCCACCTATTATAACTATAATCACATTTGAATGGCTAATTTGAGTGTGTGTGATAGAAGAGTGGTAGAGGCACAGCCACCCCGGGGCGAAGAGTCAGCTTGATTGATATGTCGTGTTCGTGATTCGTTCCAAAATTATGATAAATAACATCTTGATGCTCGGCGAAATCTAAAATAATGCCTGACGCATTAGAAGGTCACCGCTGTTTCATAGTATTATTATTTACTAGCTTTCCCGACAGACGTTGTCCTGTGGTCTAACTATGAATATTGAATAAGAATTTATAATAATGGTTTTTGATGCATCTGTTTGAAACAAGATATTTTCCATCCGAATTCGGTCAATCGCACCAACTATTAAACAACTGACAGTTTGTGTCAAACGACAATTTAGTTTCAAAATTAAATGTATTCACTTTTCGCGTTTTAATTTAACTATTAAAAAATGCGCTTCAATGTTAACAAATTAGAAAAAGCTGGAAAAATCTGACACTTTTAATGACATGGTTGTCAGGTAAATAATAATAGGGTACTTGCATGTGTGAGTTATGTAATAAAAAATATATGATTCTTGTTGAAAATTTTGCAAGGAATTCAAATATTTCAGTGAAAATGGTTGAAAAAAATTATGTGAATTTTAATTTAAAAATAAAATCCTGAAAAAGAGCTGTCATTTTAAACGCACTATGACGTAACATGTCTCTAGCCATTCTATGGTATTCAAACGTCAAATTATTAATACTCACTGTTCTGCATACAAACACATACAAATACGATAACGGCTTGCTGTTTGTTGTTGCTGATTAGTTTTTGTTATTATTAAAAGAAAATATATATTGTTAAGCTTATATACATTTCAAAATGGAAAGTGATTATTAACTGCTAACACTAATGATCCAAGTCGAAAACCAAATGAAGGAGCCAAGTCTAAATATGTATGCATATAATATATTCTCAAAAACAGTCCAAAAGCAAAGCCGAGTCGAAAATCCAAAAACAAGAAGCACTATACACCAACACCGCAAACAGAAGCAAACAAAACGAGAATGACGCCTGTCAATGTCACTTTGCTAGAGACATGTGACGTCACGGCCTAGGTACGCCTTTTTAGCGCGCTTTTTGAAAATGTGTTTTTTAAACACAAATAACTCTCTGAAAAATGCGAATAAAAATAAAAATCAAAGAGTTTTATTATTCCTGAGCCAAAATGAACCGAATTATCAAAAATAAAAAAAATGAGAAATTTCCCTATTGTGTTTTATTTTTAGAATTTTTCACAGATGACGTTGTTGTATCGAAATTCTTTACATACTTATTTTAATATTATATTTTATGTTATTTGATGTCCAGATTTCGATTTTTTTAGTAGTTATTCTGTTATCCGGAGCGGAGAAGAATCCAATAAACCAAGCACCATAATAATCTATAGAGCCGATCTCGAGTGTTCGCGCACTAACCCGACTTTCATTTATATTATAAGATTTCAGCAAACGTTGTTTGGAAATCATAATATTTTGGAAGTACATAGTTGTATAAGTTATGACGAGAAAGACTTGATATCTCATAAGTTATTACTTCGAGAGTCTTTGGCAAAACTGAGGGAGTTGGATATGTTGTGGGAGAAGGTCATAAACATTGCCAAAGATCTAGCGCAAAAGAGAGCTCTTGTTGCCTTCAAAGGAAGAATGAAGATAATATATGTATAAGTTAAGTCTTTCCTATCGGAAGAGAGACATATTTTGCCTTAGCAAACCTATATCACACTTTTTTTATTGGGAACAATCTCAACGGATATTGAAGCAGTCAGACAGGACAGTAGGTACCTAAATAGTCTTGTAGTTAATCCAAGACAAATCAGGAAAGGTAATTTTCAGATTTAGTCTAATTTTCGCATTCGTATTAGTTTGTTCTTTCAGTTTCAAGATTTTGTTGATTCGTACCTATTTTATTGAGATTGTTTATGTGCCATGGAATATATTAAAAATTTTGCTCAGATCTACATACTTACACAAAATCGTTATAAGGAAATGAGGACGTGTGGAATGATCTTAAAGTTTTCAAAATAATTAAAAGTCAATGTAAAATTAACTTACTTTACCAAAAAGTTTACAAAAACCTTATCAATGATGAGATTTCACAATGACATGAGATTTGCATGTTACGTATCTACAAGTAGCTACCTATTGTATTTTTTGAGTAACGGATCGAGAATAATTTAAGAGCAATTCCACAAAAAATAAAGCATGCTAAGCTTTTTTAATTAAAATCATTCTACCTACAATACAACGTAAATTTCTGTTTGGTTTGTTCAGGATTTGCGGAGTAGGTAATTGATTTAGTAAAAGTGCAAAAAATACGGGTGTTTTTGTGCAAAGCCGCCTTTAGTTTCAAATATTTGACTTGTACTAAACTTGAACATTTTCCTGCTGATCAATTCATTAGCATTATAAATACTCTAGGTTAGTTCATCAAAGTGCCAAATATTATAAAGACTAATATAAAGTATACTAGTAAATCAGAGTGATCAAAATAAATAAAATAAATAAAATAAAAGCAAACATTCCTTGATCAGGTAGAAACACCTGCTAACTGCAGTAGATAATGTCCATGTTCAACCCAATATACCTATGTATTATAATCTGCAAACTTGCATTATCTTGTCTCGACGGTTTTTTAGCCTCCGGTTTTATTATTAGTTCTGGTGACCTTGCGTATCAACCGTCAGATCAAACTCAGGACTGAATTGGGAAATATAAACTGATCAAAACGAATCATTAATGAAATCGTAGCCTTTGAAAGAGCCTAATCTGTATAATATTTGTCTTTGAAACTGACTGGCTGATGTCATTAACGCTCTATAGTTCCTGTGTTTACCAGAAAATGGCGCTCCTCGCAACTAGAAAGAAATTCTACTAATGTGGCTGACAGTAACATAATATGACTGATTGCTGAGCACTTTTTTTAAAGGCTTTGATTTTATTTATTTATTTATTTTATTAATTTTATAAAGTTATATAAAAATCTACAATTATTGTGCACAATTGATGTGCACAAAAACAATTTTACATTCTGTGGGGCTAGTACGAGTTTTATCGAAAGCTAATTGCACGCAAATAGGCGCTTATAAACCTGCAAATAGTGTTCTAAAAACAAACTATCGAATCGTTCGATCATTTTTGTATGGAAAATTTTCGAAACTCTTTCGATGATCGAATATCGAAAAGTAATAACTTATACTAGGGTTATTTAATTAAAGACTCGGATGCGAATTCATGGCTGAGAAAAGCCAAACGTATACAATATTTGTAATAGGAATAGGTAAAAAGTTTTAGTTGTTTTTTAGGTTTGCATATGGTTGAATTTCGAGCACTGGTCGACCACTAGTTTTATGTAATAATATCACTACTAACAACTACATGTCGTTTCGTAAGCAGAGACTTTTTGTGCTTGGGCTTTGGTCAGGTGCCAGGACTCACACCCATACAGGAGAATGGGCAACACACACGCGTCAAACAGTTCTCTTTTCGTCTCGACACTAGACGTCGACGTTTTCCATATTTTGGCCGTGTTGTTTTGGTCGTGATGTAAACAGAATGACAAAGAGAAATAGAGGAGGTTGTATCAGAAATGGTATGTCGATGGAAGAAGCGAAAGGAGTGTGCTTGGATAGAAGAGTGGAGGTCCGTCCTCCCTGCCTACCCCGTACGGGACACGGTGTGATGTGTAAAGAAAAGGCATCGGGAGCTCAGCCCGAGGTCACCAGTGCTGGTAATGGTTGCTCCCGTAGTAAAATTTGGCTCTGAAAATCCACCTTATCTTGGATTAAGCGAGTTTTTACTTTCATTGAGAAATTCCCACCTATGTATGTTTCTTTGAGGTATTTGTACCTATATGACAGGGCTGTGTTTGAATGCTAAAATGCTGTATTTTGCAAAATCGAAGCTAAATAAAATTAATGAGTGTTGTCAACGAAAGTTAACGTAGCAAATTGTATTTCTAAATAAAATTAATCATACGCAGAATTTCTTAACATGGTCGGAGGTGAGTATTGCATTCAGATAAAAGTTGTTATTCGTGTTTAAAAGTTTATTATTAAGAGAATGCAATATTAGGTAGGTATTATTCAAAGATAATAATTATGATGACGAGTACATACCTGTAAAACAATAAAATAATTAAAGGAAAAGAATATCTATAAGACATCTATCGGTTAAATAATGGTATTCTTTACACGCCCTTGAGGTGGTATTTTTGGATCTCCAAACTGCTCTTTATACATTTTATTTGCATCTTATTATTAATTAATTATTAGTGTGCTCACTCAAAGTGAACACAAATACACTCCTTGACTCTTTCACAGTAAGCTACTGAAAGCTTGTGTCGTGAAAGAGGAAGATGGTCGGCATCTGGGATCGAACCACGACGTCCGCAGTACGAAAGCCGGCGTTGTAACCGCTGGGTCACCAACCACTTCTGGAATTGAAGGATCTTCTTTTCAGTCTGTCCATTGATAATGACTATCCAAAATCATTTTATAATTACTTAAATTGTTCATTAAAATGCGCTGTTTTCCAATATACTGATATTAAACATTCTATTTGTATTTTTTGATACCCCTATTCTTGAGGAGTGCTATTGAATATCATGTTTTTTTTTTTTAAAATCAAGTGTTGTAAATTTACTGTCATTTTTTTGTTTATAATGCGAGACTGAACACAGGATAAGTGTGTAACAACTTGGGTCAGATTTATTTTACGTGTTTCTCAATTACTACAAGAACTTTTATCTACATATTGATGCGTTGGGTCTTAGTATGAAAAATAAGATAAAAAAAAAATGTTTTTTTGGTCAACTTCTTATTTCTTTGTGTGATGTATCGTAAACATTGAACAATCGGAAAATAGAAAAAAGCCAAAGTTAAACAGAAAATATCATTCGAACATTATCGTAGGTGCATTTACCTACCTACTTTTCTTTTATATGTTTTTATATAGAGATAGTTAAATCAATAAATTGAACTCGGCAGCTGTTGCAGAGAATATTAGTAATCGAATAGGATACGATACGATGAATTGATATTCAGAGTAACACCGGTACAGTAATAACGGTTGCTTTAAGAACCACGACGTTTGTGGGTAGACGCCCAGTGCCCACGCCACTGTTGGCGGAGGTTTCGGCGGCAGCTGTCTGGTCAAAGGGCACGCGAGATGCCAACATGTCAAGTCATAAAATCCGTCGTCAAGTATCAGATACCCGGTGTAACATAACATTCGTGTACTGTACATCCCGTACCTAGTCTGTCTGTATGTAAGTAAAAACAGTCTATAGGTTTTGTTTGTGAATGTCTATATTACGTGAAGGAAAAACTTTGTGACTATTTTTACGAAAACTGATATATCACACAATTATAGTTTATAGGTATAGAGAAGGAGTGGTAAATGATAATATTTTTTTTAATGGTGCATAAAAATAGATTAAATCAATAAAAAAAAACATTACAAACACTACTGTAATGTTGTGTTTCGTACGCACACATACACACTTCGATGCAATTGACATTATTTGACACAGATCTTTTGTTTATCTGTCGTAAAATTGAGAATATATTAATATTTTTTTTTAAATTAAATAACCATAGAAAAAACATTGAATATATCAACAATTCAAATTTGACGTATCCATGTCATTATTTTTGAAAGAAAACTGTAAAATAGCGCCCGCTCATTTTTTGACAAAGCAATTTTAATAATGTTTAAACTAATAATCTAAATTAGCTATGCGATGGTTAACAAGCAATACCTCATAACCCACAAAATTAAAAAAATGAGTTAAGTATACAGAAATGTGTAAAAGTGTAACTAAAATTAGAGCTGGTTACTCCATTTTTTCACAAAATGTCATTTAGAATGTTATAACTAAACTGTAATACAAAATTGTCATTGTTAATTCATAATTACGATTTTGAAACAGTTTTTATGCCCTCCTTGTAAATTTTTGTCAATGTGGGTTAGGAGGTATTGCTTGTTAACCATCGTATGGTCGAATTTCGAGCACTGGTCGACCAATAGTAACATAAAATTCGTGTACAACCCGTACCTATTTTGTAGGTATGTAAGTTAAAAAGTTATGAATTTTTTTCATATAGCTACGTGTTTTAAAAAAACTACATATTATTATGTTTTCCTTTAAAAAAAAGTTTTTTCCTTTAAATCTCGGCTACCGGGAAAGAGTGAGACCGTCGGCGATTGCTGTCTCTCTCATTCGATGCGAAAGAGACAGAAAATTTAAACGTCCTCGTACAGAGCCATTTTTCTTCCCGTTAACTCTTTAACTGAATGATAATGATTTTCTCAACATTGGTTGTTTTCTTTCCTCGTTTTCTTTTACTCCTGACTTGACCTTTCTTGAAATTGTTTCAGTAAGTATAAACTAGATCATCGGGTCAACTATCACCTCTATCCTCTATTACGACTACATCAATTTCAGAACATCCGCATTTATCACATCCTAATGAATATATTGGAGGCAGTGACATGTTATAGTTTTATAACATTGATTGGAGGCGATATGTGCGTGGTTTCGTATGCAAATCGCCTCTGTCTACAGTCGCCCGCTATTATTGTCCCACAGTACGACGACTCTTCAGTCTTCACCACTCAGGTACTCGAGCGGTCATTGTCTGTTGGATGTTACTCACTAAGAAATTATTTAATAGCGTCACTCTGATACTTACACACATTACAGTAGTAGGTACATCTACGGTACAAAAATCACATTTGGGTACGTCTTAAAGATTTTACATTTCCAATAGTCGCGTACTTTGAACATCACACCATACATACATCAATTTCTAGTTTACAGCAAGATCGCCATTAATTAGGTACTGTTGAAGACTCAATATTTTGGCCCAGTTTATTATGAATACGAAATTTAAAAGAAACACAGTGCTTAAAATAAGTTAATGTTTGCCAATTTGATCCCTTTTATTATTGTAAGCTCGCTGTTTTTAATCACAATCATATTTTTTAATATAAATAATATGACAACTTATTAGTTCAATAATACTTGTTGGCTCTTATAAAGTCATAACAGTCGATTTCGCCAAATAATATTGTAAAAAACAAGCATTTTTTGTTATCTACATATTCATTCTACTTATTAATTTTACGTATGTTGTTTGTTAGACATCGTGTTCAAAACAGACAACAAAACAATGGACATTTTGGAAAAACCTAATGGCAGAAATTATTGCGTCTCGCCCACACAATATCTACTACGAAAAATGATAATATTATTGTTATACCTACCTAATTTGAATAATATTATTCAACAAGCGGATAGTATGAAGACGATAGTTGGTATAACGAATTACCTGCAGGAATTTAAATCTAATCCAGAAACACGAAGCAAGGAGTCTAATAGGATCGGTGTGGAGGCGTTGAATGAATAGGAGATGTACTGGCAGGGCTCTGTGCCGCACACCTGTGAGCTACACCTGCAAGACGCGGCATTACATCAAAAGCGGCATTCCGATCAGAACGTCAAACTTACCCACCATGGAACCACTGAAGAGTCTTGTACCGTGGAACGTGAAGGCAGTGTCCTCTAAGCTCGCTGCATCGCGGTGCATAGGTTAGGTTAACTCCTTGCATTGTTGTCCGCACTGATTTATCCTGTCTTTGAGTTATGTGGAAGGACACGTGTGTAAATATTACCCCTTCTACCTGGTAACAAACGAAAAATACTCTTTGATTACTTTCTGCGTGATATAAAAACCATAACAGTTACATAATATGTTCAAAAATAATTATTATATGTTAGTTTATATTTTATTTACTTATTTGTTAGCATACTTCTTATAATATTTGAGTCAATTTATTCGAAATGTTTAAAATTTATATCTAGGTAAGGTAGGTACTTACTTTAAAACAGCTTCGTTAAATGACATATTGCCGGAAATACATAGAGCTCAGAAATATTTACGGCATCAGTGTTCCTGCGATATAATTGCGCAACATATTTTTCTGGCAACTATATAATAGCCAGTTTGTCCGTAGATGTAGGGAAACATTGAAACTTTTAGTGTAGCAATTAGGCGAATAGAGATGCATATTATTGCAATAGTATATTGTGATTATCGCTCCGAGTTGCAAGATATTCGACAACTACATAAATGGCCACTAATTGCAGAGTGAAATTTCTACAAAACTTAACCAATTATCGCGCCTTTAGTCTTATGAAACATTCTGAAGACTTCAATAATAGAAATGACAAGAAGAAAAGAAAACTGGGTAATTAGTATAGAATAACCATGTGTAAATTTCGACTTGATGGACTGGTAGGTAACGAAATAAGGTTCGTACATAATCCTGTCGACAAAAGTGTCTCGTTCGTCGCACGTCACTCCGCGAACAATACACTTATTAATTTTAGTCAAGCCTTTTTAATGGTTCTTATTATTCAAAAATATAATAAAATAGTGTGTGGTTATAATGGCCTCGTATGAGTTCATAAGAACGGGCGGCTCCGTATAAGGAAGACAAAGTATTGTCTGTTCCGACGGCGGTGACTTTTTATATTTTTCAATATGGAAAAGAAATAATAGAGTGGTGGAAGTTAGCTGCACATGCGGACCAGACAGAGAGAGAGAGCGGATGAAATGAAAAACGCCTGTAATCCACATAATCCTCTTGTCACGCCTGTGATGAATGAGAGATGCCGGTGAACCTTCTTCTTGTATCTAGACCAACTTCTTCCCAATCATCTTCATCTCTAATAAGTATATTGATTTATATTTTATTGTCAGTAAAAAAATTAACACCACTCACCATATAACAGCTTTCGCCTTTGCGATAAGTGATGACTGATGACAACACAAATAGTAAAACACAGTACAATAAAACAAAAATCAACGTATAAAATAAATAAAAACTAGAAAACAATATAAAAATGGAGGCCTGTTTCCCTTGGTCATAGCATCACGCGTGAATGGCTAGACCAATTTTACTAATTATTATTTTTGTTATGAACGAAAAAAATTAAAAGTTGATTTGAACATTAGAAAATTTAAGGTAGGTAACCTTTTTAGTGCTTTTGGTGGTATAAACTTTTCTATAAGCTACCGATCACCATTGATGGTCACCGGGTATCCTGGTGGATGACTAAATATACCTACTCTTTTTTCAAGCTTTGGGTCTTTGTTTGTTTGGTATAAATGTACCTTTAGACACCTTATCTTCTGCTCGCATGATAATTTCAGACATTTTTGAACTGAATTGTTATAACAATATCACCTCGCCAAAGCGGTTAGGAAGGATGTCTTTTCAGGAATAAGAGATCAAATAAATCCCTGAGTAGGTGCAGCATGGACATCAAATGAAGGTTTTCTACGTATGACATACAAACAATATAATGCTTGCCCAATCTAAAGCTGGCCAATACATAGGTTATTTGTTTTCGCATAGTATTTGTCAATATGTAGTAGGTAAGATGAATCCTCGTTATTTTTTCTGTCGAAGAGATATTAATCTGAATGAGTTTGTTGAACTATAATGAAATCATAGTTAATTAACTTGTACATACTAGATGTTGCAGCTGTCTCTTTATACCAAATGGATTACCGCTCACGTTTCTTCTCCACACTTACTGGGTGGGGTGGAAGGTGTGCTCTCGATGAGGTCCGTAGCATTTGTACCTACAATCACGACATTAGACGCTAGGAGGCTTCGAAACACCTGGCCTCCCTCCGACTCTGCTAAACCTATCTAATTTCTACTAGAATATATGTACTAGCTTTAATATCCAGACATCATATGTTGCTGGTGTTATTCATTAATAATAATCACAATACTAATATTTGTAAAATGTCATCAGTTTCTCTCTATTCGATTTTGGTAGAACAGTTGTCTAGATCCAAGTCCCTGCCAAGACGACTGAGGCCCCAGGTGTACAATACCCTCGTTAAACCGGTGGTCATGTATGGTTCAGAGTCCTGGACTATGATACTCAGAGATCAGCAACATCTGCTGACCTTTGAGAACAGGATTCTGAGACGATTCATGGAACCTAGGCCGGGAAATGCGGCTGGCACCTGGAGGCTGAGAAGCAATGCAGAAATACGTTCTCCCCCGGCGTTGACTTGTGGATGTCAATCCAATCTCCGGGGTATCTCCGTTAAGGGCTGTCCTCCACTATATGCTGCACTGTCTCTGTGTCAGCTCCACATTCGCACTCAGGGGAGTCTCTTTTACCCTAGTTCCACATCATGTATTGCAGTGTCCTTATCTCGTCCGTGTCATTTCTGGTGAACCCAGATATTTCGAGAGAGAGAGTGTAGCCCGGAACTCTTACTGTAGGATCTTCTATAATATCTTTGTTCCTAAACTGTTCGGAGCAATTACACATCTCTTCAGGTCCGGCACAGTTCAAAATTGTTTGATTCTACGGTCCAAAAATGGGTTTTCGAGACTTAAGACGGTGTCGTGGGGGTTGAGATATGCCTCTGATAAGCATGAATGAATGATAATTTTGGGAAAATCGAGGATGAAAAAAGGAACCTCCAGCAATATGATGGCTGGATCTCTCGGATTATCAGTGCCACAAAAGAGGAGTTGAAGAAAAGATCAACTAGAAGAAGGTAGGATGAGCAGATGTTAAAAACAAATGGGACTTATGTACAGCTGGCATTAATTTAATCGAAATCAAATCGTTTAACGATGAAAGAAAATAACTCGCAAACATTTCCCTAGGCTAGGCCGTAGCAGTGATATGGCATTAAATCTGTTTAGTTAGAGGCATTAAATCTAGTCTCACATACATATGTCATGTACATGCGGAATGTTATTACGGGCAGGTGATTCAGCAGGTGACTTCTAGTAAGTACACTCCTATTCTAGTGTAATGGAGATATTCTTACGTAATTTCATTACTATCTAACTACAAATATTATGTCTTGTACTGGCCAAAGCTTCCGTTCTTGTACACCTTGTCTCTTTGTGGATACAATCACTGGCTGTCCCATGTGTGGTTTGAAGATCTCATTGACCTCTTCTAACATCTTGGTCATACGTAACACCTGTCTTTCATATTGAAGAACAGCATTCTTTAAGATTTATTGAATGCGAAATACGAGTAGAATAGGTATCTTTCTCCTTATAGCCAACTTTTATTCAGTATATATCCTTAGGATCAAAAAACTTCCTGTGTCTCTTTCAAAGACATAAAATATGTCTATAAATTCTGCTGTTTTTTTTTTATTAATTTCTAATATGGGCTTTTTCAATGTTAGCAACCTATGTGATTTTCGGTCAGACGCATCCTTTTCACTTTTGATTTCAGTCATATATGAAGTCCTGGTATCTATCCATATTTTCAGGGGGCGTCCTGGTGGCCGACGTCTATATGGAATCCCCCGCATCACGACTTTGTAAATTCTGTTGTTATCCATCCTTTTAACATGGATCTTCCAGAGACTTCTTCTTCTTACGATGTAGTTGATATTGCAGGTCCTGTGTATTTTATAAGGACTCTATCTCTTAAGGACGCTCTAGGAAACTGTTAATGTAAGCAAGCTAACATCTATCCCGTTTGTTATTATTATTGGTGGATCTTTCATGTCACATTGTATTCTAGTATCCTCATTATTTCCATGTATCACAGAAAATTCCAACAGATTCAAGCTCTCAGGTTTGACATTTGCATATGAGAGCTTCTATCTCTGTTCATAAAATCTATCTATTTTTCTATTTTATTTAGGTTTTCGTAAAATCTATCTAAAACACATTTGGAATTAAATGCGTATAAAAACATTAATAGTAGATCGCTCCTTCGAGAGTGGAGTGCCACATTAGAAAAAAAAAGAATCAAAATATTCATATTTCGTTGAGTTTGATTCTTAGATATCTGGATTTTAAGGTCAAATTTAAGCCAATCAGGACCTCTACAGATGGGATGAGTTGGACAACGCTAACAGCCCCGTGGCGTGGTGGAGTCTCAAGGCTCAATTCACAATGTCAAACATTCATCAGTTGTCTCCTGAGGCACTTCAGTGAACTTATCCTTGACTCTGGTCTCTCAAACTCCAATCATACCTCAGCCCTTAACATTACAGAATATCACTTAAACAGTCAACAGTTTCGTAATTCATTTCCAATGCACTTGAATCAAGGGTCTA
The DNA here is from genome assembly GCA_963576905.1 of Mystacides longicornis. NCBI lineage: Eukaryota > Metazoa > Arthropoda > Insecta > Trichoptera > Leptoceridae > Mystacides > Mystacides longicornis. Next base: position 25,682,324 of record OY756421.1, on the reverse strand, counting down.
CTTCAGTTAAAGCGATCGAATCTTTTACATATTTTCATTTCCTAAATTCCATGTAGATTTAAACTTCAATAAGTAAGTACTTAATTGTTGTAATCTATACTGACATAAATAATGATGTGAAGAGTAAGTATAATGAATTCTTTAGGGGATCATTGGTCGCACCTCCAAGTAGTTACCTAGCTGGATTCAGTCCACCTACTAATAAAAATTCCTTCATTGTAAGTACCTACCTCTGTTTGGTAATAGAATGGTCATCATAACGAAGGAAGTAGATAGTTAGTGATACTCACCATTATTGTTATGAGCTCTTGCGTACTTATAATATGACGGTCTCCTCAAGTACAAGGATGAGATTCCTCCTCTCAAAAACACCTGCTCTAAGCATGTTACTCAAAGTCGGTAGGTACCTAAGGTAACTACTGGTGGGTAAGTACCACCTCTATGCTGGGAGATAGTTGAATAAAATTAGGCATCAACTGTTTTACTTCTATTCTAAATTCTTTCTGGAATGGCAGCTCTAAATTGTTATGTATTGTGTCTTTTCAGCTTCAGCCAAGCTATCCATTTTCACTCCCATTGGTTTTCAGTGATTTTTTAGTTATATATTTATTTTCGATTTTTCTTTACAGTATTCACCTACGATCTACCTATTTTCTGTAAAATATTTTTCTTCCGAACATTTCCAGCTTAAATTGATCCTTATCGTGAGTGCCGTGTAGTCACTGTTAAACCAGAATTCTTTCATCTCTTACCATCTTATTCTGTCTAGCGCCCTCCTCATTGCGTCTCACCAGTTCTGCTCTGTATCACAGCTGGGTAGGGGTCTGCGATTTTATGAGTAGGTACCTTATTTCAGTTCCAACATGTTGCGTTTTCAGCGACTTTCCTATTTAGAACACAAGGTGCCTGAAAAAGGGTCTGGTAAATATGAAATGGAAAAATTCTCGTTTATATTCTACCTAAGATTAGCATCAAATCTGTAAAAATGGTAAATTTATGAAAGCATTGATGTCTCTCTAAGGTCAAGATTTCTTATCAGATGGCATGACTTACGAATCCCAAATTAACACCCTAAAATATGGATACTTTCTTCGTAGATAAAGAACAATGAATGGCTGTGATTCACGACGAGTTTATCGAAAATCAATTCATCGAATCACCAATTCATCGAAAACAAAAATTTTGAAGATATTTGAGAGAAATGCAAACCTTTTCGGCAACCAAACTCTCAAATGTTGAAATATTTAGTCTTCAATTATAAATAATACAATTCGATTCCGGATTCTATTTTTTTTTTTTTTTTTTTTTTTTAATATCATCTACCGTATAATCACTAGGAGAGGTGTTCAAAAAGGTATGGGGGGGTTCCACCCCCGTTGTCGTTCAGGAATTTCAGTAACTAGTATTTGTTCTCATCGAACAAGTTACGAACATTAAATACTTATTTGAATAATAAATAAACAAAGTATGTAATAATAAAACCATCTAATAACAATTCGGTTTCATCTTCCTCTCCTGTACATAGAGCAAGTGTGTTGGGTTCTATAGACCAGTACACGACTCCTGCATATTTGTGGGACAGGTGTTAAGAGTCTATATGGATGTTTGTCTGACCAGTACAGCGGCTCTAAGACCATAAAAGTCAAGTAGGTACTGTATAGTTACATGTGTACCTACATACATTAGTTCTACCCGTAAAAAGATTGAATTAATGTTAGCGGTAGAAAATAGATTTAGTATGCATAAAATATAATTATTACGACGGTTAACTTCCTCCATAAACCGGAGTGAATTGTCAATTTGCATTTCAAATAATGCGGTGTGCGTTTGCTCCTATGATGCTGATGGCTTATTTGATTAACTGGTTAGTTACAGCAAAATCTAGACGAGTCTAAGCGAAATCAAACGTAACATTCCCAACATTCAACTCATTATTTAATCGATGTTCACTTAGACGGAATGCATGTGAATTGTTGAACGTTCACGAATCGTAAAATTTAACTACATGGGCAGGCTAAGTAACTGGTAATAATTAGGAGCTCTGAATTCTAAAACCGTGGGACAGCGAAAGAATTGAAGCTACCCCAGAAGTAATTGGGTAAAAACATTGTCTTTTGCCGGTGTGATGAGGTGGAAAGGTAGCTTACTAAGAAGAAAATAAACGTATCTCTACAACAGATATTCATAATATGTCTGCTGTATCTTATGAGAATTATTGTCCTTTTTACAGCTTTAAACCTATAAAAGAATTTTGTGTAATTCGCAATTTCAAAATGTTATTACATTCGTAAATTAAATAGAAAATTTTTGAACGTACAACCTTCATCTCCGGTGGATATCATCAGCTACTTTCACATAAAACGTTTGCTGTGAAAGATTTTCAGTCTGTATCTACCTATTTGTGTTAGCTTCATATGAACCCAGATTCGCCTGAAATGAATACTTATTCTTCTACAGGCCCAGCACATTTTTATCTGGAGATCTAAGCAAATGAGCATCGATTTTGTGGATGCCTTATGTGACCCCAAAGTAAACGAAGATACTTACCTACTGTATTTTTTGTTATATATGTACTTGACTCGTGGGATTGATTCGACGGTATTCGAAAAATTCTCCATTCAAATATTTTTTAATGATACCCGCATGCCTTTTTAACAATTTCCATCGAGTCAATTATTTGGAAATAATCACAAGAGACAATCAGCGTGTCAGATGTGCGGTGACCATGCCGTGGGATTGGATCAGCCATCAAAACGAAAAGATAATGTATTAATCTTGGTTTTTATTGTTCAAACTTACTGCCATTTGGCGTTGTAAATCAATCCGTTCAGCCAAATTCCACTTTTCAATAGGTTATGTTTAAGGAAACAAGAAATATTATGAGGGCAAATTAAACTAAATCCAATCCTCCCACATATTTGGTTGACTTGGAAATGCTACTGGCAATGCCGCTGAAAGTTTTACAGTCAAATTTTCTTTTTTATGGCGTCTTGTTACCAAATAATAATATACAAATTTGGTTGTTAAAATTGACAAATAATAAAAATGTAAGCCAGATTTAAAATTTAAGTAATTAAAAAAGGGGAGGAAACACGAGGGGAAGGGAAAAATGCGACGTTGAATATAATATAAAATGTTCGGAAATAAGCTAATAGAATGCATACCTGATTCTATTCTAAACTACTCAATTATATTGCATTAAATGACCAACCCTATGGAAGTAGTCTTCTAGACATACCACCGAAGAGGTAGAGGGTCAGCTGATAGGAGTTGTTTTCACAAGAGACTACCTAACTCAAACTCTAGATTACCTATGAAGAAAAAATATTTGGTAAAATTTAGATTTGAACATTTTGTTTTTAACAATGTATCAAATATGGATAAGCTTGTAGTGAACACTCACTCTAAAAACCCGTAATAATTAACTGTGGGTCGTTTCCAAATTTGGTTCACTGTAATCCTTTGGACATTTTGTTTTGTATATGTGTCGCCGTATACACATTGATTAAAGACAACCTGGATGAGCCTTATAAGATGATAAAAAATAACAAACCTTTTTGAAAAATGAATAGCTATCTACTTAGATTTTTGGCTTTGTATATCTAAAGACGCAACTTCGAATCCTGGTGATGAGTGTTTAGATTTTATGTATTTGTTGAAGATACTTCCTGTAATAGGTCGGAAAACTTTCATAAAATAAGACCAACGAATAGGGATTTTTGAAATAAAATCTTTGCTTACACTGCTCTCTCTGCCTACCCCTTACGGGATACGGCGTGATGGGCATTAAATAAACACAAATAAACTTTCGACAACTTAACTTAACTTACGGGATATCAAATCCCCGAAATGAAGAAGTTTATCTAGTAAGTATCAATGCGACTGCAGTTATATACGGTGCAGCCATATATGATTTTATACAGTTCCTTAGTAAAGAGATAAACCTAAATCCCTTCTTCTTAGCCTTGAACCGTCCACTCCTGAACATAAGCCTCCTCCATGGGCTCCATATTATTCCACTCCTGTCTATCCTGCCCCTTCCGCTTCCATGTCCCACCTGCAAACATCACCGGGTCATCTCTCCATCGAAGTTGGGGTCGCCCGGTGGTTTCTTTGGGATGTTCTAGGGCGCCAGCACAAGAGACGTTTCATCCATTTGTCGTTTGGGCTGTGGTCAATATGCCACCCCAGCGCCATTTTAATGTGGCAACTCTTTCGACAATGTCCTGCACTTCTATTCTGGCCCTAATAGTCTCTAATAGTCCCTTACGAATTATTTTCTGGCTATGGATGGTCTTGCTTTCAGTACGGTGTACGTATGAAAGCCGTCAACTGAACAGCTGGGTTATGAACCACTTCGTTAATAACGAAAAAGAGAGCCTTTGAAACAGCAGTAAACGAAGGTTTTAATCCCGTAACAGTTCATACTAAAACTTAATGTAAGTACGTTCTTAAAAATATTTGAATATTGATGATTAGTAGTAGGTAAGCTCTTAAAAAAATAGTTTTGGATTTTAATATACTTGGGTACAATAGTAGGTAACTACCTAATACAAACACGCTTACCCCTTTTTAACAAATAATCAATGTTGTGAATGAAAATTACCTGTCAAAATTCACTTTAATGTGTTGTTGTGCGTTTTCAATAGATACAATTATTTACCGCATATTTTCATTGTTCGTCTGTTTGACATAACGGTATGAGATGTGTGACTTATTGAAATCAAAGCCACAGTGGAATAAAGTTGTTTTTACAGGTGTCAAAAAACCGTTATTCAAAGAATCAATAAATAAGAAAGAAACAGCATTGTTAATATCTCATCTGGTTTGATCCCGTGATCTGATAATAGATCCTTTCAACGTGAAACAGGATATGAGGTCTATTCACTTTAAAAGGCACTACTCAGAACCAACCACGCCCGTGTATTCAAAATATCTTTGGTTACAATAATAATATTTTTATCTGTGGATTCGATCTACCAAATATTCAGACATTATGAGTGCTCGTCTGACACGTGACTAATGAATATCATTGTGGACATATTAGTACAATGCTACCTCGAGATATTTCAAATACTTTTTTATTTGCTGTCACCCTAAAGAAGTGATCCAGCCAAATATCTTTTTCGTCTTCTTTTTTATCTGGCTGTCACCCTTAATCTGTCTGCACTGGATTAAAATAGTAAGTATTGAATAAAATACTGTAGCCCTAGTAGGTATAAGTTTTCGATGATCGAATATCGAAACGATCCTCGAAAAAGTTTCGACAAATTTTCATACTAAAATAATCGAATGATTCGATCGTTTGATTTAAGAACACTATTTGCACGCTAATAAGCGCTTATTTGCGTGCAATTAACTTTCGATGAAACTCGTACTAGCCCCACTGGTGGCGTGATTTTTTGAAGTAGGTACTTTTTTTCGTAAATATAGGTAGATGTAAAAATATGCTGCATACACACTTAATATTTTAGAGGACACTGACCGCGCAACAGTTTGCTTAGTAGTATACAATCTTGAAGCGGTATAATGTCCTTTTTCATAAAATTTGGATACAACTGTCAGAAAAAGCAGGAACGTACATGGACGGTCATAGGCCTTTAGGAGCAGTAAGTCCCGACCGTAAATGTACGGTCATAGTACCACACAATTTACGGAGTGTTCCAGCCGAATGTCTTTTTGTTTTTCTTTTTTGACTTCAAAGACTTGCTCAAAGATGGTGAGCAACTGGGATTTCACCCCATAAATAAAATTTCAATACAACAGGCTGATAGGCCTCACAAAAGCAGAAAAATAATAAATTGATTTCAGTGGGATACATAGAGTAGTTTGGGGAGCAATTTCATGTTTAAAATAATCGTATTTCGAGGTATGACTGTATTGTTGTTGTGTTCAATTGTACTATAAGGGGAAGTCAAACACCCACTGCTTCAGACAACAACACCATCCAAAAGGATTTTAGTCTTATTCTCCATCGTTTGTTTCAATCCTCCAAGGATTAATTTTTTTTGTTCGAAAGTTTATGTAGTTTTATATTATTCTTTCTTAAAGATGTGTTAATTTGTCATTACTCTGTCCTATGAAAAACACAAAAGTGAAAAAAAGAAAGATTAATACATTTCCTGATCATGAACGGCCGGGTCAGAATTTTTCGACGTGTTTCCCCCCGGAGCTGGTTCCTGCATATCTGATGTTATAATAAAGTCCATTACAAGATGTAACAGCAATGGACTGAACGCTGACCCCTGATGGACGCCAACAATGATGTCGAATAAGTCAATCACTCCAGCTGGACTTTAAATATATGTGTGCATTTTGGAATACTTATGCTTCAGGAGTTCTACATACATATATTATAATCAGAAACGTTTTGATTTGCTTGCGTCCTTCGGGGTTTCCTTGAAAGAAAGTCTGTCCTCTGTTCACTGTGTCCCCAATCTTACACGTGCTCATATTTTGCAAACATATTTTCGGCTACAGATCGGAGTTTTTTTTTAAATTCAGAAGTTCGTAGCCGAGATTTCGATCAAGTGACTATTGGTCGTATATATAAGTATATATTGGTCGTATATATAAGTATATATTCACCGACCTCGGTAGCCTAGTTGTACTAGCGTGGACTTCAGATCCGAGGTCCCGGGTTCGATTCCCGGTCGGGTCAGTGTTTTTCTAAGTGTTTTTCACTTGAAATTTCTACCCGGGGTTGGCCTGTCTCAGATTGGACGGGACCGGTTGACTGGAAAAAATTGCCTTAGGCAATAAGTTCCGCCGGCTATACTGACACCTTTGTATAGAAAAGTGTTATATTATATTATTATATTATATTGTAGATCTCTCATCTTTCTTTATCGCAGGTCATCTTGTTTCTTCCATGCTGAGTTTCTCAGGCAACTGGCTATTCGAGGGTTTCATTATAGGTAAACATCTTTGCTGCTAATCTAAACCTCATACTTCTGAATCCAAAACCAATACCTAATAGAATATACGTGGAAATTTGGCATTTTAACTATTACGGATTGTGTGATCGAGTTTTAATGTTGATTGGGCCATAAAATAAGCGGGCATATAAAGCTGCCGTGTGATCTCTCCAGTCGTGCCCGCCTAACAAAACGGCCAGTAATAAAAACCGCGACTCCCGAACAATATAATGTTACTTTATTGCCGAAAGTGGTATTGGATGGTGTGGCGAGCTGCTGCTGGTTGCTGGCATTCACGTTGTGAACTGGCATTCGTGTTATCATGTTCTATCGGCAGTGGGCTATAAAAATAAACATTTTGTATCACCAGGACTACATCTCTAATACAGAATAAAGTTGGGTTAGTGCGAACACTTATAACTCGAGATAGGCTGAACAGATTCTTCCGACGTTTGATTTATTGGATTCTTCTCCGCTATGGATAACAGAATAACTAATAAAAAGTTGAATAAATGGCTAAGAAACGATATAAGATATAATATTAAAGTTAATATGGAACGGATTTTCTGTTGAGGACATTACCGCCATCTGTTGCGGAAATAGGGAGATGTCTGGTAGAAAGATTCTATAGATCAATGTTTCCATGTGTTTCCATAGATGGCAGTAATGTGCCAACCATTGAAATTATAAATATTGACATTTATGATGGTACTTTTTTCAAACATTTTTATAATTTGTTAACATCTAGCTATAATATAAAAGAAAATAGGTTTAGTGCGAACACTTATAACTCGAGATCGGTTGAACAGATTTTAATCGTGTTTGTAGTAGTCATGTGTGTTAGCTATCTTATATTACCCAGCAATATTTTATTGACTTTAAGGCGGGACGAAGTTCGATGGGTCAGCTAGTGTTATTATACAACACGAAATAGAGGCCATCTTGTTACAATTTATAATAGTAAATTCACTGGCTTGTTTGTGAATTTATACCTATACTCCTAACTATATAATAATAGGTTAAGTTTGTCCGTTCCTCAGCATTTTCGTGAAAACGCTTCAATGCACGCGAAATGTTTTCATTCATATAATATGGAAAATGTTTTTCATACATACCTACATTATAATGTTTATGCCTATATGATTTATTTGCATAAATCACTCAATAGTGAGTGGAATTTCAAAAAAGAGTCTAGGTATATTCGTAAAATAATGATAATAGCAATCATATTGGTGTACGCGGAAAATATTATTATATCGACAAATGTGGTACCTACTTGAGAAAAGGTTCCTACATGCAACTATTGTACGGGAAGTTGTTGCTTGCCTATAGCGGTTCAGTAAAAGATGTTAATTTGCGTTCACTTTAAGTGAACAAAGATTAAAAACAAAATTACCTACCTAAAAATGATAAAAATATTTCAAATGAATAAAATAATATATAGGTACTTAAATAAATATTATTTCGAATTTTAATCGCTCAAATTTTTACTGATTATAACATTCATCTCTAAGTTTCCCTCAAAATTGGGACAATCAGAATCGGTGCTCAATCTGAGCTTAAGTATACCTACTTTAATTTCGGTAACTTGTTGTTAAGAAGTACCAAGATAATTTATTTTTTTAATGAGGTAATATATGAAAAAATGTACTTATGCATTGATTTTTGAAATATTATATTGATGAAATCTATTAGTGTTTTCGGGAGAGTAAATAACTACTGTAGCGGGTCTTAATAAATTTATAGACCATCATTACTGAAAGAAACATGTCTAACCATTTCAAATCGTAAATTTGTGTAATTTCATCAAGTGAATATACCGGAGTGTCCTGCTTAGCCGAGGCAGGAAAATGTTCATAAAACTTTAATAAAGTTATAAATATTTCAACGGATTTGACAGTTTCTTACTAATAAAATGAAGACATGCCGTATCACTGCGTTATGTCAAGATTTCAACTTCATTCATTTAATTTCTTTTAATATCTTTTTCACATTTTCTTTACGGTTATTCGAAATAGATTTCACACACCTACACAATATGCTATAAAAATTAGGTAGGTACTTTTCTATGTGACAATGATTATGCGTGTATCTAGAACGTTGAACTGAAGATATTCTGCCACTTTTGAATCATATAAGTCTTATAACACTCAACATTTTGGTAAAAAATTGCACTATTGCCACGTAGAAGTCTTAGGCCTGCGCCTGCCGCATATTGAACTCAATTCTCGATCGTCACTATTTGCTGGAAACCTGTAGCAAGACCATATCAACCCACCTGGACAGCTGGCTCCTGAAATCAGAAAAGGATGAGTCACTTTTTTGCTGTGAAAAAGAGGGCAAGACAAAAGAACAACCCAGCATGTCTCTTCAACATACTGAAAATGCGGAACCTGTGGGGCTAGTACGAGTTTAATCGAAAGCTATTTGCACGCTAACAAGCGCTTATTAACGTGCAATTAGTGTTCTTAAATCAAAATAAATGATTGAATCATTCGATCATTTTAGTATGAATTTTTTTCGATAGGTATCTTTCGATGATCGTTTCGATATTGATGATCGAAAACTTATACTAGGGCTACTGTGTCCTTAGACGTCTCAAGCATAGATGCTAGCTACTGGGCCGACCGACCCGGCAATAACGCTTTCGTAATGCGTGCATTTAATTAAAAGCACCTACATTCTTTATTGATGCAGAAACATCTATTGGAAAAAGGTGAGAAAGTGTGTATGTAAATAATTAGTAGAATCAGACGATTATTTCTGCGCATATGGCTGAAAATACATTATTTAGTTTTTGAACTTATTTTTTATCCTCTAGTAGTCTTGATATTAGATCAACCTATTACCTACCTACAAGTCGAGGGCTGATGGTAGTTACTGGTACGAGCGACTGCGAACAAGAACGTTAGAGACGGTGACATCACGCTTTGGAGAATACGATTTTTATGTGATTTACTAAGTGTTTATTGCTGCCAACGAATAAACAGCGCACGTCATCAATAACCACAGCTGGACAGACTTACGACCACGACGACTCGCTTGTTGAGTCTTGGAGTCTTGTTTATGTGACCAGGGGCGATCGGATCGACAAATTGGCTGCTTTTTTAATTTGGAGACCCATAACTCACCTACGAGCTAATTCTCAAGGATCGATTGCGTTACGTTTTTGTAAAGGTTCAGCAATTTGTATGCTATCGAATAGTAGGTAGTGATGAAATGTTTGATAAGATATATGAGAAATTTAATGGAGCTGATGAAGACTCCGGACTTAGAAAAAAATAAAATTTAACTATCTACTTACTTACATGCCTCATCTATCTTCTTCGGTCGCAATCTTGTGGATCTATTTCCAGCAAAGATCTGAATCTCCTTCTTTACTCTGTCAGGTCCTCAGCAGCTCTTTTCAGTACCACTAGTCTAAGTTTTCGATGATCGAATATCGAAACGATCATCGAAAGAGTTTCGAAAAAATTCCATACACAAACGATCGAATGATTCGATCGTTTGATTTTCGAACACTATTTGCACGTTAATAAGCGCTTGTTAGCGTGCAAATAGCTTTCGATTAAACTCGTACTAGCACCACAGTTCTAGGTGTATAGCCCGTGTCTTCATAATTATATTTCTTCGAGATACTCCTTCACCGGCAATACAGACCTTAAACTTCGTAACTAATTGTGCTAGACCTATATGTATGGAGTACCTACTTTACTGTGAAACTTGGTGTATCGGCTATTAGATACGAAAGTTTACTGGGTACAATATTGAAGGGAATATTCGTGGGTTCGATGGGTAGGGGACGCCCGCGTCGGGAGTATTTGAAGCAGACATGCCGGGACATGGTCGAACTAGAGAACAGCAGAGAACCGCGAAGAAAGGAGAAGGAAAAACCAATCCACATGATTGAAAAGACTCTCACATGAAGAAAGAAGAACCAATCCGCATGATTGAAAAGACCCCCTCTAGCGTTCGTCCCCTCAGACATGCCCTTCAATATTGAATGCAGAAGAGTTTCGTAAAGTAAGATGTAGCCTATCCACTCGGCCAGCCTCTCTGAGATGATCTTTACAAGGTGCTTCCGTTTGAAATAAGTGTTTTAGGCAATTATTGTTACCAGTAAAGCATCCAATCTGAAAGAGGCTGCCATCCGGGATGAAAACACTTTGGCATCCGAACCTGTGACCTCCTGATTTCAAGTTGTCGTTAAAATCATTGGGCTACCAAGTCGGAAATAAGAAATATGGCTAAGAATGATAAGAGGTACCTACTCATCCAAGTACAATCTTGTTCCGATTTGAGATTTTAATGTGATGAATTTGTTTTAAGTGTGTTATTTTTAACGTAAAATTGCGCATACCGTACCAGGAAAACCCTGCCTCCTATAATGTATTGACACGACGCTTGAAAATGAACGTAAAATAAATTATCAGCATTTTGTACTTTACTAGTTAGTCCCTTCGTTTAAAACTTGAAGATTTGCGATTATCACATTATCAAAGTTACGATGATGCGATGACGTGTGTTATTATACATTTCATCTTATACTTCTTATTGGAAGAAAAAAACTTACCTAATTATATCTATGTAGGTACCAATTATATATCCTCGCCATCGAATTTACATTTTATGCTCGATCTACACTCAATTTTGGATTCACCAAATTTATTATACCATTTGGCATCGAAGTGGTTAGGTTAGGGCCGTATCGAAGCAAAATAACGTTGCGTTTATACGTCGTAACTAGCAGCAAAACCTGTCTCGGCATATAAAAGTTTCATTAATTGATTGATTTTCTTATATATCACACTTTAAGGGTCCCAATTTGACATTTATAATAATAATAATTAGGGAGACATTAAATAAGCCACCTCAAGAAGGCTAGCTAAAAAAAATAAGTTAAAGGAAATGGCGCAAAGGCTTGATAAAAAAAAACTATTGTTACATAATAAATCAAGGATAGTCTGGAAAATATCGCGTAAAAAGATGTTTTTTTTTTTAAAGTTTCTTGACTCATTAATATTCTCAGCATATCTGATATGAGAAGGTAGCTCATTCCAAGCCTTAGGTCCAGAAACGATAATATACTTGGGATTTCTATAACAGGTTGAGAACTTCGTATAATTTGAAATTTATTCCAAATTCAAATTTATTTGTTATCATTGAACGAATATCGACTTACAGACGAATTAAAAATAATGAAATATATTGCCGGTAGTTGGATCGATTTTACCATATACATTATATAAAATGGGGTACTAGTGATTTAACGAGAATATACTGAGCTACGGACGAACTAACCAATTGTTATATCAGATGCATGGTCCATGTGTATACTTAGTTAGAATAATATTAGCTAAATTATTATGATGATGCCAAGATTTATAAAACGTAATTTTTTAGCCAAAGGGTACAGAGTCGAGAGTAACATTCAGTCCAGTATATAGGACTGAATGTACAGATTATACCATCATGAATCTTCTATTGTGCGTTAGCGTTGCGAAAATATAAAAATATATTGTAGAGATGAGACCAATTACACAAATATTTTATACATAATAACATGACAGGCCCCAGCTGGCTAATTTTAAAGACGGTTTACTTAGATTTTTTTTACCTCAGACCACCCAAAGGTTAAAAAAGTAGCCTAATATAATAATCTACCTTAATGAAGTTATCTTTTTCTGCCTTTCGCATGTTTAATGGTTAATTCCGATGGTCAAGTTTTTCGAGATTTTTCCTACTTTTTATGAACATTTTTTTAATGAATCTGTGAACTCACTCAAAGTGAACACACATAAATAATTTGACTCTTTCACATTAAGCTACTTATAGAATGTGTTCTGAAGGAGGAAGAAGGTCGGCATCTGGAATCGAACCCACTTCCTGCGAACGATAAGTATTATTACGATTTATTCAACATATGACCTTTAATAAGTACGAAAACAATGCACAACGATGTTATTTAGATACAACATGTTAACAAGTAACAACTCCTTAATTTTCAAATTCAAAATTAGGATTCTTTGCCTGATCTTTATCTTCCAATATTTTTAGCTTCCATGCATCATGAGAACATTTTTTGGAAGTAGGGAAATGGCGAACATTATCGGAATGAAGAATGAAGGTCTTTATATCAAGCCAAGGTTTTCAGCCTTAAGCCTTGCAGTTCTAAATCTGTCAGACTCTGAATGTGTGTTATGCTTGTTTTCACTTGCTATACTAAGATATGATTTAGTTTCTTAAAAATCTTCATTTTCTTCAAAACTTTTCATTCCTTCCTGTCATATATCTCCCTACTTTCGCCATTCATCTCCTTTATTTCCATTACGACCATATTGTACTTTGAATTCAAAATTATGGCCGTTCAACTGCCATCCCACCATCTTGCTGGATAAATTATTTTTTGTCATTTTCATTTCTTATTTGATGACTTAAACTCCACGTTGGGCCAAGAATTATTGGCTATTCTTTTGTTTGCTGAAAACAGTCTCTAGTCCGTACTGGGAATAGGCAGGATCCGTGGACCTTTTACTTAAACAAATCGGTAGATACAATGTCAAATTTATCTAAGGTAGCAGCCCAACTTGATTCTCATACATACTTTGATGGATCCAATTCTTAGTATTTAAGTCGAGTAGCAAGTAATCCTTAAAGGGAGAATGTATGTATGTATGTAGCAAGTAATTTAGTTAGTAAAACTTTGTGGGAACTAATAAGTCATATTCCTAAATTTGTGTTTATCTTTTTGAATAATTTTGTTTTACAAACTTTTATTCACAAGCATTCACTTTTTAAATGTCTATTTGTTATACACAAGCATTCACTTTTTAAATGTCTGTTTGTTATATATTCAAGCTAGCCTCGCTTCACGTGAAAGGTCAACGAAATTAAAACACATCTACCGACCAACTTAAGAAATATAAAGTGCCCTCACATCACGTTTGTTATTAGAATGACTTATACAACAAACAGGTCACACAAACATCGGATGGATGTGTTTATTTAAAACGTTTACACGGCATTGAAGAAATCATAAGCCGAGTTGATGTTTGTAAGTTGGATGTTTACACACGAATCGTTTCATAGGGTGATCCGCAATGTTTGACCACTAATCTACTGACCAATAATTTGTCAAAATATATACAGTACTTACTACCAACACTAGAATACTCCCGTGAAATTGGACTATCTTGTCCGACAAAAATTCCCATGATTATTTCTTTTGGGCACCGACTGCTGGTTGATTGCCGTTCCGCCTGAAATGAACGCCATTTATGCGAGTTACATTTAGTTGGTATTACAACGCCATGCTTTCCAAGCGGGTTAGTGAGGACGTCCTTCCACGTTGGCTTGTGGGTCAAAGTCAACACTTTCCACAAAGGTTGTCTACCCGATGTGTAATATACTGCATGGTTTCCATGGGAGATCAATGGGTTCCCCTTTCTCCCCTGTTTTCCATGTCTCGCCTTTATGTGCTACCTGGATTTAAGAAAAGCTTACATAATATTCAATACTTGGGGGGGGGGGGGGGGGGCGGCATACGGAGCATGGTCATCAGATACCTTATCCACGGCATCCCAATTGAATTTTGTTGATCAAAATGAATAATAGCCTTTGTATTGGAGCAAGGCCCAGAGAAGATAGCTCATTTTAGGGTCATTTTCCATCAGAACCCAGCAGAAGATGTGTACTCTCCTCAGATTCCACCGGAAAGAAACAATGAGGTGAGCAAGATACGTCCGCTTCGTGCATGACCACCGTGTAGATAGGTTCTGCAAATGTCAATATTTCATACTAAAACAAATATTGGTTATAATGATGTAATCGTCTTTTTGCGTTGAATATTCTACGTACCTATTTTCCAAGCTAATAAGCCAGTATGTACAAACTTGTGTTATAAGTAGGTAATCGTAGTTTAGCATATATTATGAAATATGTGGTACCTTGTTAGGTACCTCCAGTTTTGTACCTATATGCAATATTAATTTATCAATTTCAAACTAAAAAAGAACAAATGACTTGCTACCATAGTAACAGAAGGATCAGAAGATCAACATTTATACCTACCTTACTTTAATTTAATAGGAAAAATAGACGATATTAATTTGTGGAACTCAAAAATAAACCAACAAGTAGGTATTTCAGAAATAAAGATATCTATTAGCTGGATAATCTCGAAGAGAAAATATAATGATCCCAATCTTATACAATTTATTTTGTTCAACCATTATTTGCTATTTATAATCCAATGACCAACGATGAGAACTATTTTTGTATGTTTGTGTATAAAATGCCAGTGGCTGAATTTAATTGAATACTATCAAAATACTTATAGATAAATCAAAACTTGTAGCCGTCAAATGTTATAAAAATAATGAATATTCGTATGTATTTTAATTAAGGTGACATCACGAGGCTGTTATGCTTTAGAAACATCCTTAAAATGATTGACGCGTATGAAAAGGTGTGTGCATGAGATCATTGTGATTTTTAAGACACGAATATTGCCGGATATCAGGGGCAAAATGATCTCATGCAAAAGCCGTCTTTTATTTTGCTCGATATTACGCAATCTACTAGATTCTAGGAAGATTGAAGAAAAACCGTATAATTATGGACAACAAAAGACACCCAGAACCGTAGACTTTACAACCCTAGGTTGAGAAAAGCCTACATCAACAGCCAACAGAGGCAATAAGTTGGGAGGATGTCAGGGAGAAGAAGATCTTGCACCATGTTCTTTGCTCTCGGTTCTGCTTTGAGGCCTGTAATTCAAGAGTTGGGGCTTGCTTCCTGCGAGGTCGACTCCTAGATGCCCCTCCACCTCTTTGTGAGTGGTTGGCCATGCAATGCCATGTGAGGGAGTCTGAAATGGAAACTTATACAGCATTTTCATCTGTCCATTTTTTTTTCCACATCTTTGTCATAGGTTAAATGGCTAATAGTGTCGTAGAAGTTGCGATGCTATATTGTTAAATTCTCATTATAATTTTGAGATACTTCCCTTCTTTCAATGCTCGATTGTATTCTATCTGGATTCTGTAAATATACGAAGGCTTGTAGTAAGCAGTAGCCCTACTTTTCGGTTAAAATTCGACCGTTTGATGTAAGAACACTATTTGTATATACGCAACTAGCTGACCCGTCAAATTTCGTCCCGATATTTCATCGGTTATTCTACTCATCGATCTTAAAATTAATCCATCAAAAACATATATGGTGGTATTTATATAGATCCATGAAAACTCATTTTGGGAAAATTAGAAGTATGTAAGTAATTAGTTATTTTAAAAACTTCATCAACTCAATGGTTTCTAAGCAAATAAAAATGTTCTTGTCACACGCCTATTCAATTTCACAATTGGAATAAAATTTATGTGGTAAAAAGTATTAAAAAGGTTACCTACTTAGAGTTATATTTAATTTTCTAATTTTCTCACGGAACTTTCTTAATTTTTTCTTTCATAAGAAAATTCTCCTGATAAAAGCCAACACGACAAAAAAAGAATTATCGAAATCGGTCCAGCCGTTTAGGCGTGATGCGATGACCACGGAAAATAGGTCTCCATTTTTATATATAAGGAGATTATTAGCTTTTGATAAAACACAGTATAGATAGACACTCTCTTAATTCTGGATGTCTTTAATAATGAATGACGTTTTTGGTAACCTTTTTGTCCAAAAAAATCTAAAAACAAGCACACATCCTTTAGTACTTCAATCAAGTCAACGACAGACCCACTAGGCTACCAACCACTCCCAGCTTTCTTTTGCTGATTTACATAAAATGTGTAATCTACAAACTCGTGTATTTGTAATCAAAATGTTAAATCGATAAAACTAATCATTACAATCTATCATACACTTAATATTATACTGTTATATACGAGGAGGTGAGTTCAATGTATTCCCGGTATGGATATGAAAGAAAAAGCAGAGAAATATGAAAAAAAAAATTATTATATTAAGTCTTTTGCAATCTCAAAATTATGATTCTTAAAACGTCTTATTTATCTTGTCATCAACCCCAAAAAATATTTTGCTATCCCCTTCATTAAAATAATCGTTTAGGTATAGTTTTGTCTTGTTTATTTTTTTATATTTCTTATCGAATAGGTAGGTGTATATCAAAAACTGGTGACTGACTTATACTGTTCGATTTTTTTTTATAAATTGTATGAAGAAACCACTACGGGCTTACGACCCCGAGAATAGATAATTTGACCTATTCCTTTAAAGTAAATAATTCCTTAAAAGAAAATAATTCCTTACCTTTCTCCCACCACTTTAATCTGAACATGTACTGAGATTCTTATGCATTGTAAATTCTTTTGAGATGATGGTTCGCATTTTGTATTGTTGGGGTCTTATGCTTGGTGGTGTGTGTGCGTTTGTGGTTTTGGGTTGAAGGTTGACAATATTATTATCTATGACTTATATTTTTTATTTTTGCTTTTATTTTTACTGACTTTTTACTGTTGTAGGTATAATAATTTCTGTCTGTATCAACTATTTTGAGCCGACTGATTGTATGATTCTCACTGGCTGACTTTTCCTTTCTTTGGTTTTTTGTTGTGTATAATATGTTGATTTGGCCTTTTTGTATGTGTTTTCTTCTCACTTCTTATATTGTATATATGTAATAATGTTTATGGCCTATTGCTGTAATTTTTTTTAATGATTTAATAAATAAATAAAAGGGGTTATACTATAGTTGATTTGCAATAATTCTGTCTATATTCTTAGGGTCTAATATCAGTGGTTTTTGAGTTATTGAGTTTTTTTTTCAATTTTCCACCTTAATTAAAATTAGACTAAAAATTGTGAAAAAGTACTTACTTTGTAAACTAAAAATAAATAATAATTCTAATAGCTGATAAATGAAAAAATGGTTGAAGTAAAAATCAAGAATAAAGTTTCAAACACCTCAGTAATAAAACCATAGACAAAAAATCAAGAAGAAAGTTTCAAACACCTCAGTAATAAAACCATAGACAAAAAATCAAGAAGAAAGTTTCAAACACCTCAGTAATAAAACCATAGACAAAAAATCAAGAAGAAAGTTTCAAACACCTCAGACCCGCTTGCACCAAGGTGATTTAACCTTGGTTAGTGGAAAAGATGACCAAATAACGAAATTTTGTCTTGCACCACCACTGACCAGAGATCAAGCGACCAAATAAATAGCAAAAAGTTAAACCACCAAAATAGAACGGTTAACATCGCTAGTCGGGTACTAAGTTCGGTGCTTTCGAGTTATCAACTGTCAAATACGTTATTATGTATAATCAGTGGCCGCGGTTTTTGTTAAAACTACAATATCAAAATGACGTGGACAAATGTTGAAGAGAAATTTGGATTGCAAATGAAGATAGTAAGTTTTAATAACATTTGATATCCAATCAATTCTTTTTTGTATTGTTCATAATATGTAGTTATTATAAACGCAACAATATCTTTCATGTGCATTACCACCTTCCCGGCTTCAGTGAAATGTTTACCGTATATTATATTATTATCTAGTATGTTTACAATAAATGGAACTAAATTCAATTCGGTAATACTCCAGTTTAGTCACTCCTAATGATTTCGAGGTTATCTTATATACGATTTGAATATAACATAATGTTAAATCTTATTGTTGAATTTCAGAATACGCCGGCGGATATGGAGGAAGTGGCGGTTATGCTGCTCAATACTCTGTGCCCCCACCAGCAACTGGGGTGAGTGCCTCAGGTGCCCACGGCGCCCCAGCTAGAATTGCTCCCAATGGGGAAAACAAGGTTTGTGTATTTTTGATTCTTTTTATTTACAAAATTGGTTTCTTTCTCGTAATTCGCTTAAAATATCATTGGAGGCTTGGTGGCTAATATATAAAATGTATAATTGACCTCCTACCGAGTCCTACAGTGATGTTGAACAATTGGTAGCCTGAGTTGGCTCTCACATAGCTATCAGGGTTGAGATTTTGTTTCAGACATTTTCTCTCATGCAATATTGTTTCCTTGAAAAGTGTACCTACCCGTGCGACCAAAAAGCTAATTTTCAAAATTACTAACAACTAATGCAAAAGTTTTTAAATTTAACAATTTGACGTCGTGGTTCAGAGCATTTTATTTCTTTGTACATGTCTAAAAAAAGACTGTTCGTAATGTTACAGTAGCTTTTCTAGAAAATCAATGCATTATTATCCTTTTATTATTGCCAATGGATGAGTTACTATTGGGCATACTTCCTCATATAAACATGATTTTTCAGGAGCAGACTACAACAACGGAGCTTATAATGTAACACCTAAGGAGGCGCTAACTCTAGAGGGTACGGTGGTGCCAACACCAAGAAAGGACAGTCAGGTGGTTACAGCGGGTCCAATGTCAGCGAAGGTGACAGGGGCTGCAATGCTGGAGATGGCCAGAATGGGTACGGGGCGCCTTTGAAGGCGGAGAGGGTACAGAAGGGCCAGTGAGGCCAGGGGACAATGAGCGTGGGTATGGAGGGGACAACGAGCGTGGGTATGGAGGGGACAACAGGGGGTATATGGAAGTAATGAGAGACGAGTATACAGGAGAGGGGGCGGAGTAGGATATGTGTAAGTTTTCCTGCATCATATTATTATTTTATACACATAATACTCTTAACATGTCATGTTTCCCTAGTCAACTGATAACAAACTTATTTCAATAGCAACCTATTACATGCAAATGTATTTTTATTTACAGAAATGAAAGTGAGAAAGAAATCTAAATATTGAAGGGAGCAGTTTGCAGTGGAATTTGGTAAAATGCTACGATCTAGGAATATGCATCAGCGACTGCAGTAAATGGCCTTAAATTTCTCTTAAGGATATAATAAACCCGAGACAATCAAGTGGAATCCTTAGAGGTCCAAATATCATCATCATTCTC
The DNA here is from genome assembly GCA_963576905.1 of Mystacides longicornis. Classification (NCBI taxonomy): domain Eukaryota; kingdom Metazoa; phylum Arthropoda; class Insecta; order Trichoptera; family Leptoceridae; genus Mystacides; species Mystacides longicornis. Next base: position 25,662,499 of record OY756421.1, on the reverse strand, counting down.
CTTTTAAACTCTATGTGAAAATGAAGATGAACGTAATTATGTAGTATGTTCTTTAAAAGTCTTCTTCCATATACAATGAAAAATTATCAGGATCAACTATTATTTATCATTTAGTAGCAGCGTGTAAAAGTTGGTACAAGATTTTGTCTACCAGTCAACATCTGCAACTCCTTATACTTCACAAGGGATTATTAAAATTAATTTATAGTAGGAGAGACCTGTTCAAATTTATTCATTTAAAGGAGATTCAAATATTAGTATCCTTAAAAGTTAAATCTTGTATTGATAAAATTTTTATGAAATGGTATAATTATTTCACTATGTATGTTACAATTTTATACATAACGTGACTAAAAAAACTTAGTAATGTGTTGTTTTCCTACGGATACGCTGCTACTATAAATAGCGGTGAATATGTCAGTTGAGAACATTGTCAATATTGTTTCCGTATTAACAAAAAACAATGACATATAATTTTGAAAGACGCCGTCTTGTCAGACGACACACCGTTCCCTAGGAACTCACTGCATAAGGGATAGTTTTGGCCAAGTATGTGTACAATAATATGATCCATGGAGATCATTATACCCCTTATGATTGCCATATGATACCATAATATATTTGATTAACAAAACAATTAAGTAATATAAAAATTATAATAAGTACTAAGTAAGCATGTTAGAAGGTAAATAACAAGAAATAAAGAATATGTAGAAAAATATTCATATTCCTGTTCCTTGGTAAAAATGAGCAATAATTTCTCAAATTCTTTCATGAGCTAAGGAACATTTTTTCTCTTTTACCTCCTTTTTAAGGACATCAATAGTACACTATTTTATACTATGCCCCTTATGTTTTATTTCATTCAATTTGTATTGCCTTTTATTGGTTGCCATAATCTGTAAATAAACGAGAAATCCTACTGTGTTTTTGCTTTTATATCTAACGAACATAGACCCAGAGCTGGAAAATAGAGTTTTAATCGTTGATATTGGACACCATGGAAACTACGAGCTAGAACCAATTAATGGGCGACGACACTTCTTTGTCATTTTGTTTCTCGTTGTTAGTTTCTTGGTGACTATATCAACGATCAAGGACATATGCTCTATTTTCCAACTCTGGGTTTACATTCGTTTGGTATAAACACACCCGAATAGATCTTCAATGCTTTGGGCAGAAGGTGCTTGATGATAATCCATTTCAAAAAAAGAAAGTCTTGTGTAATTCTATCACACAATGTAATTTCAACAAATTTCTGAGAATGCCATCTCCTTTATGAAATGTAAAAGAGTTTTTTTTTAAACTTATTGTTGTTCATATTATGCATAGCACTTATGTTTATTATTTTTGTAATTAAAGAAAATATAAAAAAAAACAGTGGATAGTTTCATTTAAGCCATAGAGCAGTTGACAAAGAAATGGTGTCGCACAATGGAATATCTTCCAGTTAAAGCGTAGGTTCTCAACGGAGGTGCTAACATACTCCTGTGGGAATTTGGTACTTTCAAGAGGGTAGTAGAAGACCCGGAGAAAATGAAATAGTAAGAGGGTAGATAAAATAAAGTTTGAAAAGGAAAAAAGTCATCCTTGTGCATTTAATAATTGATCTCATTGGAGCAGTTTACTATCTACTAAGAAATAGAAGTCTTTGTTGTCATCACTCATCGCAAAGGCGAAAGCTGTTGTGATGAGAGGTGTTTATTTTAACTGTAATAAAGAAATAGGTGAGTGATCTAGGATCCGCTTCATGTTCAGTATAGAGAAACTTCAAAGAATTTCAGGCGAGCACAAACGTATGCAAACAAATAACAAGTCAGATAAACCCAAAATCTAGAATGAGCGTTCTTAACACAACCACATTGAAGATTACAAATCTAATATAACATGAGATATTTGAAAGATTCCGGCTTTCCAAGAAACAAAAATCATTTTGGAACTCGCATTATAATAACTTGACAAACGTCAAATGGTTCTAAACAATAACAACGTTTGTGCGCATGCGTGCATCTAGAGTGACCATAGTAAAATAATTATTTAAATTTAGGATATTATGCTGCCACGTTAGTCTCTAGAGATCATAAAATCACTTTTCGTGAGATTAATTGTCATGTAAAATATAAATATTTATTAAAACTTAATTAAGTTTAATTTTACAATCGATAAAGTTTATGTTATCATAAGTATATTTTTCGATAAATCTCGAGAAGTAACCCATTTATCATTATACACCTGGCATCCCAGAAATAGTAAACCATAGATCAAAAATGGCTGGTGCAAGACAATTTTATTTGTGGACTTGATCTCTGGTTTACTAGTTCCAGACTACGCCATATTTAGTCCGTCTGATGGCGCAAGCGGGCCTCAGTAATAAAACCATAGACAAAAAATCAAGAAGAAAGTTTCAAACACCTCAGTAATAAAACCATAGACAAAAAATCAAGAAGAAAGTTTCAAACACCTCAGTAATAAAACCATAGACAAAAAGTATATTCATTACAACCAATACAATTGCCATACCGAGAATACATTGAACTGCCTACCCACAAACTTACAATTTTTTTCAAATAAAGCTATTTTTAGTTAATTATTGGATATTTATTTTCGATTAAAGGGTCCCCATAAATATAATATCCTATAATCGTTGTTGACTAGAGATTTTATAGCTAGCTAATTTATGTTTTTCTATGGAAGGAGTTTAGTTTTATCAATGTTTGATGACATCTCTGATGCGAAATAAAACTTTTATTAGCAAAATTAATTATCATATAAAAAACGTCAACGAACGGTGCCACGCGAAACCCGTTTTACATATAAAACATCATCCACTGTCTTAATAGATTGTTAAGGCGATAAAATTCGAAAAGATTATACACGTGTATATTCATTATGATCTATATATAAAAATGAATCCCAATTTTTCATGGTCACGCCATCTCGCGTTAACTGCTCGACCAATTTCGCCCCTTTTGCTGTTTGCTGTTGTCTCCAGAAGTATTCATGATAGAAAACTTGACATTTCTAATGAAACCTTTATAATGCTTTTACCAACGTGAGCTTTTCTAATAAATGTGTTAAATGTTCTTCTGTGGAGTTTCGCGTACTTAAGCTGTCAGCTTTTTTTTATGAATTTGGGCTCACTTAAAGTGAACACAAATACACATTCGACATCATTCACACAAAGTAAATCTTGTGTTATGAAAGTGGAAATGGTCGGCACCGGGATTCGAACCCACGGCCTTCAGTACGAAAGCTGTATCACCTCGCAGTTGTTTGTTTTTTTTTATAGTTGGTGAGATTGTTAGAATGCGCGCTGAAAATGTTGTTTAGACCAGATGGATTTATCGGAATAACATTGATAAAATAATTAATTATCATTATAAGTATCAATCAATTGTGAATTAAATAAAATAAATTAAAAAAATTATTGAAGACAGGATGATGTCTGTTGGGTCAGCTAGTATTATTATAGACAATTTAAGCGATGCCGGCCAGTGTATGAACGTTAATTATACTTATTTATTACCTCTTAACATATAATTAACCTATGAAATTTTGCAAAAAGTTCAATAAACCGATGACAAGCCATAAATACCATTGATTCTGTTTAAAGCACAAGAGACCACGGGGCGTCCTGGTCCAGGCACAAACTCTTGTTTTACGATTTGTCTAATTAGACAATTTGTACAATCAACGATATTTTTTACACATAAGACACTCATCAATATGTAAATCAATAAGTACCTACTCACAGCTAGATACCGGATTTTCCGCATTTACATGTACTATAATGACATTGACAAATAAGACAATAGCACATTTTTTTTAATAATCAATATATGAGGCCTTTCTTTTTCTTCTCGACGTGTAATGCTAGGTCTAACGCCCCCAACGTCGACCAACACTCGAGAGCATCTTTCCCTGTCTTGTGCAGCCGTAAAAAGATTCTGATTCCAGCCCAATCCCGAAGGCCTTCTACCCGAAAACAATAATTGCACAATACGGTAACTTTTTCAGGTTATTTTGTACCTACACATAAAACTAGCCGAAGCGAGTATGGGCTGCTTTGCATGGCTGTCCAACATACAAGGCATATCCCACACATGAATCCTATCCTCCTGCCTTCTATGAGCCCCGCCCTCATCCATACTCTACTACTCCCATCATTACGATAAGATTAAGAGTTTCTGTCCGAAAATCTCTAATATAAGGTGTCATTCCACCCTCTTACTAGGCAACCTCAGGGTGGCTAAATGCAGGGATCTGTAGGGGGGGGGAGACTTTTCTTTTCCTAGCTCTGGCTAGGATGTACCTGGCACTCTGTAGAGTCGACTAGATGTGGTAGATATAATAGGTACTTCCGTATCAGCAGGCAAAGGTGACATTAAGTCACTTGACCAAAAACAATAAATAATTGTTGTAACGGGGAGATGGGAATCCTTTTGGGACCTATTATATTTCGAGGGCATCAAAATAAAGATTAAGGAAACTTTTTGCGGAGGGCGGGAGCCGGGAAGAGGCACTGTCACTATTGAAGGGGCCTCTGAATTAAGAATGAGGAAGAATAATTTAATTGAAGGATGTCACAAAAGTTCTTATTTGGTCGCGGTGACACAAGGGGCATAATAATTAAATCAACAAATAAAAAAAGCACGTCATTATACGTTATACGGTATTACTTTACGGATCTCGGTAGCCTAGAGGCAAAGACGCCGACTTCAACTCAAGAGGTCCCGGATTCGATTCCCGGTCGGGTCAGAAATTTTCAATGTGTTTTTTCACTTGAAATTTCTACTCGGGGTTGGAATCCTGTCTCAGATTGTACGGGACCGGTTGACTGGTAGAGAATGCTCCAAGCATTAAGTTCCGCCGGCTATAATGACACATATGTTATGAAAAGTGTTATTTATTTATTACTTTGAAGAAAGGTTTGGTGATTAGTCAGAAATAATATTTCTGAAATTAAATAAGTAATGTCGCAATGGTCTAAGATTTGAATTAGATCGCAAGTAGATCATATTATACCTAAAGATCGTTGCATGAACGCTCCACCCTGAATAAGGAGAAGACTGAAACCCAACTGATTAAAACAATCAAGGTTATGCTCCAAAACAACCCTTTTCAATATTTTAATATAATATAATATATTATAAAGATCGTTGCATGAACGCTCCACCCTGAATAAGGAGAAGACTGAAACCCAACTGATTAAAACAATCAAGGTTATGCTCCAAAACAACCCTTTTCAATATTTTAATATAATATAATATATTATAAAGATCGTTGCATGAACGCTCCACCCTGAATAAGGAGAAGACTGAAACCCAACTGATTAAAACAATCAAGGTTATGCTCCAAAACAACCCTTTTCAATATTTTAATATAATATAATATATTATAAAGATCGTTGCATGAACGCTCCACCCTGAATAAGGAGAAGACTGAAACCCAACTGATTAAAACAATCAAGGTTATGCTCCAAAACAACCCTTTTCAATATTTTAATATAATATAATATATTATAAAGATCGTTGCATGAACGCTCCACCCTGAATAAGGAGAAGACTGAAACCCAACTGATTAAAACAATCAAGGTTATGCTCCAAAACAACCCTTTTCAATATTTTAATATAATATTATTATAATATATTATAAAGATCGTTGCATGAACGCTCCACCCTGAATAAGGAGAAGACTGAAACCCAACTGATTAAAACAATCAAGGTTATGCTCCAAAACAACCCTTTTCAATATTTTAATATAATATAATATATTATAAAGATCGTTGCATGAACGCTCCACCCTGAATAAGGAGAAGACTGAAACCCAACTGATTAAAACAATCAAGGTTATGCTCCAAAACAACCCTTTTCAATATTTTAATATAATATAATATATTATAAAGATCGTTGCATGAACGCTCCACCCTGAATAAGGAGAAGACTGAAACCCAACTGATTAAAACAATCAAGGTTATGCTCCAAAACAACCCTTTTCAATATTTTAATATAATATTATTATAATATATTATAAAGATCGTTGCATGAACGCTCCACCCTGAATAAGGAGAAGACTGAAACCCAACTGATTAAAACAATCAAGGTTATGCTCCAAAACAACCCTTTTCAATATTTTAATATAATATAATATATTATAAAGATCGTTGCATGAACGCTCCACCCTGAATAAGGAGAAGACTGAAACCCAACTGATTAAAACAATCAAGGTTATGCTCCAAAACAACCCTTTTCAATATTTTAATATAATATAATATATTATAAAGATCGTTGCATGAACGCTCCACCCTGAATAAGGAGAAGACTGAAACCCAACTGATTAAAACAATCAAGGTTATGCTCCAAAACAACCCTTTTCAATATTTTAAAGAGCAACCTAAGCCTGCTGATGACATGATTCAAAATGATTTGGTCTCCGGGAGTCAAATCTTGGTGACATTCTGTTAAAATCTCTATATATAAAAATGTCATCACATCACGCCTGAACGGCTGGACCAATTTTTCTGAGGGGGAAAACACGTAGAACGCCGATTCCGACCCGCGCCGACCGGCGCAAAGAATGTTTCTATGTATTTGAATGGGGATACGTACAGCAAAAGCAGAAACCTGCCTGTTACTTTTGCTTCAATATTACCTATAATTTAATTTTAATACAATTATTTAAATAAAACAATTGATTTGTTATTCCACAATATTTATTTACCTGACTAGTTTCGCAGGAACAAGTCCTGCATGGTCACAGGTGACTTAGAAACCTTCTTTTTAGAAAGTTTCAAAGAAAGTTTCTAAGTCACCTGTGACCACGCAGGACCTGTTCCAGCGAAACTAGTCAGGTAAATAAATATTGTGGAATAACAAATCAATTGTTTTATTAAAATTATTGTGATTAAATAATTCCACCAAGAATGCACGTTCAATTCGTTAACTTTATTTAATTTGATATTGAATTGGCGTTTGACAGAAACCGTCAGCTGTTTGATAGTTAGTGCGATTGATAGAATGGGGATGCAAAATATATGGCTTAAAACATATACATTGATCGGAATTACATTGGTTTTAAGGCAGGTAATCTATTTATGTAACGTTTGTCAAGTTTTTTTTTTAGTGACATTAGTCATAAGAAAATATTATTCAATTGGTAGACGTGCACAAAGCTGATGATATGTCGTGTAGGTACATGCGCAAATACATCATAAAAGTGTTTACAATCGTAATATTATTTATTTATTTAATTATCTATCAGGATTGGTCTAATAGTGAGTACCTATGTATCATCTACCAGGAAATATAACTCGTATCTTTTATTTAAAATTTGGCGCCATCATAGATAAGAATATTTTTATTTTAAAAATATCCATAAACAAATAAGGCAAAAAAGTGATAAAATTTAATGGATGTCCACCCAGTAGGTGTCATAGTATCATGAATATTTATGATTTTGACTATTTATTAAATAACCTTAACAACCTTTAATTAGCTTATATAACTAATTAAGAGCTGTCTATTAGAATCGAGAGCCATAAAAGTTAAAAGTAGATAATTAAATGGTGCATGTTGTATGTAGGTATATTTTGTATGTTGTACCCATCCAACAGATCCACGGTAATGGGAAGGCTGGCATATTTGGTTAGCACCTCCGGAGATTGTGTCAGTGTTTTGTTATACATCGTCATCATACTACCTGACGACTGCTCACTGTCAAAACGGTGTAACTATAAAATTGAGATGAATAAGGTAAAATATTCCTGTTATTATATTATTACATATCACTGTGTTATTATTCAGATTTATTTATGAAAAACTTCTTGTTCCTTTTTGATTAGGCCTGCTGACCTGTTATTCCTGCTCTTTTATCATCTTGGGAAGCTTATTGCCGACTATCTCTCCTAGTCCTGGAGGTATGCTCCATCTGCTTACTAAAAACGTTTATAAAAAAAATATTAAATTAATTAATAACATTTTTTTTATAATTTTTATTATTCTTCTTTCCAGTGTGGCAATGTTTATAATTTTTATAATAGGTAAGTAATACTAAAGAATTTGAAATAATACTGAAGATATTTTTCGCATAAAAGCATTGAAAAGATGGGCGATTGCCTGTGGTTTTAATATATCAGTAAATATGCTTCTTCTTCGTCAGCCTTATTGGTTTTAATTTTGAACATTGGCATCCCCTATTTATCACAATATCTCTCTAGTTTCCGCCTTTTAACTCCGAAACTAGTGCAGACCACGATGTCGTCACTACCTCTTCAATGGCTGCCCATTTATATTTCCCAACCATGCACACTTTTTGCAGAATTTTAGTCCATCTGCCATTTTTAGTTCTCCACACACGCCCGGCTACCACCACTTTAGTTATCTGGACTATGCAACTGAACCATGTCATCGACCCATTAATTTCTGTTCGAGATTTTCAACATGGCTTTCTCCAAAGCTCCCTGTGTAACAATAAATTTTTTCACAATCTCCTTTTTTGAAGGTTCAATACGTCAGTTACCAAATATGGATTAAAATAAAATAAAAGAACAAAAAACATGAATTTCAGAAAAAGAACTATAATATCACTGAGTATAAACACTAAAATAAAATATGATCACCATAAATAACATACTTTTTTGCTAGAAACTGCTTTTTTCCATATGACTTTTCAGAGCACCACATTTCCTATTTATCATCTTGGCAACGATATTATCTTATATAAATGAGAGTTGTATGTTGATGTATTAAAAAAAAAGATTTTTATCAACTAATAATCAACTAAAAGCATAGTGGATGCAGGTGTATGAATTGGCGTAAAAAAATTTAGACCATCGCTAGCAAAAAGAAAAAACATGGAGACTTGACTTACCAATACTCACCTAACAGGTGGTTTTTGGGACCTAACGAAAAAAATCAAGAGGAACACAGCAGAAGAATGACTTATTTCTAGGTGCCGGTGGATGACACAAAGGAAAGGACCCTCTCTTCAGCATTGAGACACACTGAACAAGGAAATCAGCATAGTTGTAAATGCAAACACTGATGTAAAGATAGACAATGCTTTCAGACCCCAGGATACTGCAGAGCGTTGAAGACCTACCAATTATGGAGACCATAATCAAAAGGGGTAGGCAGATGCAGGGAAACGACTGCAAATAATTTATTGAACAATGATACGAAAGTTTTTTTCTTGAATTATTGAAAAAAAATCATTTTTGCAGTTACAGTTATTTGTAATGAAGCAGTCACTCGCTTCTTTCATGTTCAGGAATTCAAGGAGTGGACAGGTAGGTGTGCGTAATGTGCAAGATAAGATATTATTTAGAAATTAGAGTATCAGACAGGTAAACATTTAGTTAGTCCTTCGGCGTAAGGATCGCTCAATACCCAATCATTGATATTTTCTTGTCTATTATTATATTATTTTATCGACGATAAAAAAACGGTGTTATACACATTTTATCTGACGAACTCAAACAATGGGTGGTATTTTTTTCTCAAATAGTTTTTAACCGCTTTTTAGACGTGTAGGTATTTATATCGGTCATTTTTATTTTTTTATTCAGAGTTTTAGATAGGTAACACAATTTTTCGAGGTAAAAAAAGATGTTTCAAAAATTCTCTAAAATAATTCACAGAAATTTCGTCTTATTCTTGTTAATTTAAGTAACTATTATTATCGTATTCCTAAATCGCTTTAATCGCTTCCCTCAGGGTCCCGTAGACAAGAAAGATCCTCTCATACCGTGTTTCGCTCCTTTGGAAGCAGAGCTGAGGGATTTGGATATGGTGTGGGAGGAAGTCATAAAAATTGCACATAGGTACAAATTATTCAATTTTCTCAAATAATATTAGAAATGTATTGGCAACTGTAAAAAGTATATTAAGTATATTTTATGGATATATGTATAAGTAGGTATGATAAAATTCAATTTAATAAAGTTTTTTTCTTCCAATCAACCTTTTGAATTGGAATAGGCTTCTGAGTAGAAATCGTAAATGACAATTATTATTCACCATCAGCCTTATTTTAAATGTCAGGCCTTCAGTTCAGGAGACTTTACTACTAAGTACTAAGGTCAGTATAATACAGAACAACCCTATTACAAAATACTGGAATGTAAGATAACATATAATTGTTTATTAGGTGTGTATATGTGTATAATATTATAGTGTGGACCCTTTACGTCCCAACATCCTTATTTTCATACAGAACACACCTGTGTGTTCAATAGAGATTAGAGTCCATTTAAAACCCACCGCGTGTGGTCTGCTCTATGACGTGATAACATACCATAGACAAAAATCTGTGTCTCTTCTTGTACATCTCGTATAGTAAACAAAACTATCTTGGAATGTTGACAGATAAAAAAAATTAATCAATCACTGATTTAAGCCTCCAAATTCAACGCGCCAAGGCAGCCAATACACTAACAAACCATAAAGCATTGTAATGTTATTTTAAATTAGTCATAGACAACAAGGACATAAATCAATGGAGTAAAAAAATAATCACGGCGCCTTCGTTGGTGCCAACAAAACGAACAAAAGAAAAGACTATTTTGTTCTTAATTTGAAAACTTTTCAAGGTGGGATATTATTTTAGAAATAGAATAGTCTGACAATCAGATAGACAAGTATTTAAAGATAACCGTTTTCTTTCCGCATTTAGTATGATTATTTTTTACTTGGAATCAGCATGTTTGCAATTTGAAATCAACAATAAAAATGCTTTGAGTAACGTAGAAAATAATTCACAACCAGTTAATAAGATTTGAATAATCACGGATGGAGTTAAATTTCAATGCGTCAATGTTGCATACCCTTTCAGAGAAACCTGTAATTATAACAACTGACATTTGAAACGGCTTCTTTTGTTTCACTCGTGTAGTGACCGGAGATCTGACCGATAATAATTAAAATACCAACGTACTGACAACCAGTAGTAGTAAGAATGAAGAAAATGAATCATCAATGTTCGAACAATATGTCAACATAATTTTGTCGTAATGAAACGACGGAAAGATTTTTTATGTTTAAACTGTGTTTAAACATCGACATTTTGACATAAACTGTGCTGACTCAACTGGACTGGATGATTTTTCTACGTTTTCTTCAAGACAACCGCTATAAAATCTAGAGGTTATAATTAAAACTGTATTTTATTATTAGATCACTTTAAAGATATGATTATTAGTCTAGTACCTATAACAAAATATTATCAAAAATTTAAAGAATTTCCTAACCTAATGTTAACTTTTGAGAAACTGTAAAAGGATTTGCAGCAATAAAAGTTCATGAATTTGATACGTCTAAGTAGTGACCTATTACAGAATATGCTAACAGTGGCCAAGCTGGAAGGCTGCAGCAGAGGACAGAAGAAGTTGGAGGCAAAGTTTACTGGAGGCCAAAACTGGACATGGATTGTAGAGCCATGGAAGGAAAGAAGCAAACAGTGATATAGGAAGCGCTGGTTGTGCTAAGGCCAGAAACCTTCCTGTGAATAAAAGATTTTTGCCATCTCTTATTTTTATTATTTTGAATCTCTTTGTTTCAATGTTTAAGCAGTTTCTTTAAAAGCAACGCAGTTAACCGTTTATGGCAAATCAAGTTTGGTACATACCAAAGTTACGAATACGTGAATCTACCCAAGTGTGACGGTAGGTATTCTCTATAAGGTTCGTAAATTTTGACACGGAATTAAGTGAATCGAAGGTTATCCTTAATGTTTAATCTACATAATAATTCAGAAATGTTTGTTTTTTTATTTGCCTTTGACAATACTTTCCGTTATGTCGGAGCATCACGCTCAAAATACAAATGCTACGTCAGATATGAATCTGCGCAGAGCGGTGAAATTTGCTCGAGAACGTTCTAAGATACAATTGGCAACGTTAACTTTAATATATTAAGAGCTATTTAAAAAACTTTATTTTTTTAGGATCTTCATACAAATTTTCAAAAAAGACAGAAAGCCATCTTTTGGAAACAAAATTACTCATGTAAACGTTGAATGGAATCTTGGTATTACGATATGAAAATGTAATAAAATAATTGGAGATTGATTCGTTATACATATAAAATGTTAATCAAATCTTATTATTCTCAATAAATAAAGATTTAATGAAAAATTTTGGAAATATGATTCCTCCATTTTGAAAATTGACACATTTAAAAAAATTTATGGCCACATTTTGTGTAAAACTGTCGTAGCCATTAGATGAGTAAGTACATGATAAAATCATATTAAATGTTGGTAAATAATAAAGATACATTAAATTAAATTCATAATACATTTAAATATATTAATCGTAAAAATGATTTTTGAAAATTGAAATGAGTATAAAAATTCTTTAGTAGATTTGGTCGATAAAACAGAACTCTGAAAGAAAGCGAACCTGACAGGAACTAATGACGTTCCTGTTTATCAAAATCATAATGGATTTGTCAGGTATTTGTGCATGTTTATTATAGTAAAAAATAGAATCATCGAATATCACTTTATTCGAAGATCACTTTATTTGCTATTATAATAACAAAATTATCTAAATTCTTAATTAATAGGTATGAAGATAAATTAAAAACAATGTTAAATATATATTAATATTTTATTGCGTTAATATAACAATCTTCACATATGTTTCATGGATTATTGCTGTAGTAGTTTCTTCCGTCAACAACATATTCTCTTTACACATCTCAAACATGATCATGTAGAATAAAGAATCCTTGAAAGACCAAAACTGCAATCGTTGGATGTAGTCTGTGAAGATTGACAGGTTTTGACGCAAAAAAACCCAAAGGTATCTCAGTCACAGCACAATTTGATGACAGATAAAAGTAACCAAGGTTTGTGACACTGAAAATGAATAAATTAATCATCAGTCAATAAATATTTGCGTTTATTTTTCTTTACTAACCCCCTTTGCACTAATGGTTGAATTTAAAATCAAATCTTTTAGTTTAGCATACATCATATTGCTTATATATTTTGAAAAAGAGTATGAAAGTCTTAGATCATTTGTTTTCAATTTGGTTACCATTTAAAAGTGATTCATGCATTCTTAAACTAAAAAATAATAAAATCATAGCGATGGAAAGAATGTTACAGAAAATGTCAATATTTTTTTATGTTTCTGAGCCAATACTTAAAAATTACAAAGAAGGGATTATAATCTTAATAAACAACATTTGGTACCTACCGAAAAATCTATTAGAGCAGCAAACTCATATTTATGTATTTATATTTTCAAAATTGGAAGCATTATATCACTCTCTTATGTTTTTTGACATATCAATATTTATCAACAATGAGTGACAAGTGACATTGACTATGAATTCTATTGATCTATGTATAAGTAAATCTATGATTACCTAATTAAAAATAAAACAGCGTATTTTTCACAAATCATTCTTCCAGGATGGGTTTTCTAAGAATAATAAAATAATAATATTACTTAACCAATTTATATATTATATTTTGTGTGTAAATGACATCTACTTCATATTATATTTTTATGAAGGTTTGTTTTACAGACACTATCAAAAGAAAATATGTATAGCGGAATAAAATGTCGTCTATAATTAATTAGTAATTTTGCTACGTCATAATTAATTATTAAATAAAAAAGGTTTTAATTATTTATATGAATAAAAAACATATTTTCAATATAATCAATTTTATAATGAATTATTTCTGAACTGTATGCACTATCTTCATCTATGGTACTTCCGCACGAGCTGTCAAATCTTTTACGCGTGAAATTGTGAGGCAATTGTGAGAGTCTGAGAGTGGTTTGTCGAAAATAGACATCAAAACTGATTCATTCCTTGGAAAAATATTTAAATCAGTAGAGTTTGATGGATGGACTGAGATTTAAATTGATTAATATTGGATTTCAGGTATGTAACCTATAGCTTAAAAAAACATATAATTTATAACCTAAAAATAATTATCATACAGATACAAACATCACCTTCACTTACTTCTTAAGTTTCACATTTTAAACCTGTGGAACATTATTCCAAATTCCTTCCAATGTTTTATTGTAAATTATAAAAAGAAATAGACATTAAATGCAGCAAATTTAAAACATTTGTCAACACACATTATTTTTTTGTTGCAGATAAGTATCTAGCCAAGGAGCCAGTCATTTCATTGCAACAAATCACAGAGACCGCAGAGCAATATCTGATAATATTTTGACTAAGGGATGAATTATGAATATAAATTTGCTTGAACACAAATCAATTCTAAGTAAGTATTGAATCTTCTCAATAATAACTTATCAATATCAACTTTTGTTTAAAATAATTATAGATTTATTTTAGAATTTTATATTCAGTACATTTAATTTTACTTCTCACTCCTAAAATATGTTCTTTTTATTAAACTCATGTTATATCCATTACTTTATTTAAAAAGTGTAATCTCTTATTTGTTTTAAAATTATGCGTAAGATAATTTTGAGATACCTGTCTAACCTTAGAAAGTCCCATCCTAATATTGGTTTTATTATTATAGATAAAGACTACGCTGGGCCAGACATGAGCAGATAATGCCATCATTGCGAGCACCAAAGAGAATTATGGGTGAACATCCGGCCGAATTGGAAGACCTAGGCTGCAATGAGAGAATGTGGTCAGGAGGGATGCCGAGCAACTTTTTGACCCACGAAATCAGGACAGATGTAGAGACAAGGTTGACTCTGCGTCCAGTATTGGAAGCCAAGGCTAAATTAGGCTGTAGCGCCATCGGAAGAAGAAATATTTATAGATATTATGTTAAAATAACCAACACCAGGCCGATTAAAACGTCATTTACTTATAAATTTTTCACAATTTTTAATATTATTCTTATGAATATGAAGATTACCTATGTATATTTAATTTGCAGATTATGTGTATTAAGTAAATACTAAAAAGAGCATTCATAGATTTGTTAAAAGAACCTAGCAACATCATTAACTTACAAGTGATTGCATTGGAGGACAATTATTGTTAACTAAATTCCAAACTATTAATTTTTTTTTAATTTAGATATATTATTATTTTAATTTCAGAATTATTATTATTGTAAACCTGTTTTTTTTTTTTGTTGAAATTTAGTTGAAGTTTCTATAATCAGACCTCTTTTCCTGTAACATCGAAAAAATTCATATTATTACAGACTGATATATTCAACATTACACCGTTATTTATGGTCAATTTTAAAATGCCATTTTTTTTAACATTTGACCAGTACTAACTGGATTATGACTTTCTTCTCTTGCTATTTCGAATGGCTTTGTGTGATGACTTCACGTTAACAACGTTCCTTATTTAGGTGGTCAAATTGAAATCCTTGAGTAATCGACAAATTCAACAATCTGCCAAGATGCTAACCACCGGGCCAACGGCCCGTTGCATTTATGCCTTCCATAATTCGTCTATGGAGCTGAGATTCCTAGGATTATATCTTATAATGAATGCAATGCCAAAATGTCTACAGAATTTTAAAATGTGTCAAAATTTTCTAGATATTTTCTCACAACAATAACATTTACATGTTTTGTATATCTCTTATTAATTTTCAACTCTTGGTATGACTTATATTAAGCACCTATGAGAGATGTGAGTTCTAATTCTCTAGAAGTACCTAAATATTTATACTCAAAATTATCATTTATTAAAAAGTTTTACCCTGTTAAATGAAGTTTATCAACTGCAAAATACCTTAGTTATTTATTATAAAAGTGTGTTTCTTTACCAATTATTGTATTGATTGTTTTATTAATGTAAGTAAAATTAATTTTTGAAATCCAAACTCCCTTTACGCCCCACTTAGGGGCATAGGGATTTAATAAATTGGTGGTATAATTGCCATAGCAACTTGAAATTTTTATTATTACCCTATTCCTGTGTTATATTTTTAATAAGCAATCTACACTGATTTTTCTATTCACACGAAGGCTGGATGTGAGGTGCAGGTTCGAATCCTTGGCCACAAAATTCTTTACTATGTTCAAAATAATTAACACCCACTTCTGGTAAGAAATTTCTGGTTCCAATTCCCAGATGGGTCAGAATATTTATAGGAATTTTTTATGCAATATTTTCTTGCTGGCTATACTGACAATTTTTCATACAAAAGATTTTCAGGTACAAAATCACTGGCTCGGGTAGAGGTCTTAACACTTAAAATAATTATGTACCTACCTGTTAAATTTGATATTAAGAATAAATAAAGCTTTGTAGGTACATAATTATATTTTTGCAGAAGAACAACTAAAGCATTTACAGAAATCAAGTGTTCTATCTAAATGTACTTGAAGGGGAAGGTATAGAAAATAGATAAAAATGCTATGTTTATGACTCACCTTTGCTGCCTCCACAGCAATTCTACAAATTTATCATACTATCTAATTATATCTACCTATTTACCAATTCAAATCCTCAGACTTACAGGTAATACAAACTCGATCAGTCAATCAATTCTCCATTTTTTGACCCCACTTAGGGACATACTTTATAGGTACCATATTTTATTAATCCATAAATCAGGTTCTGTAATTCACATTTTTCTCAACAAACTTCATCAACAATTTTATGGACGGGTAAAAAGGCTAGTCACATATATGCTTGTCATGATGCATCACGTACTTTGATCATCATAATAAGAAACACGATCATTTGAACACACATTTTGGTCCGATATTCTTTGTTTCTTCCCATTGTGGAGTATGTGGACTGTGAAACATCTTTAATTGTATCCTTTTCATTTTGGAGCCAAAAACAGAGCTCCATTCCAGCTTATGCCAGACTTTTGAAGGTCTGCAGAAATACCCGTTTCATAGTTATTTTTGTCCTGCTTTGCCTTAATTTGTATTGTAAAATAAGCTTGCTTCAAGGCTCTACAGGGAAATTTAGTTAGCATTGTAAGACATAAGAGCGTCAACATCGTAGACTTATTATTTCATTAAATTTAAAAGGCCTTCCTTTTTCTGCATTCCACTGAGATCAGAATCTGTCGTTGCTTATATTGAATAAATGAAACAAATTTATATTGAATCAATTCTGCTCATCTCGAAAGGTATTTTTATTAGGCTAATTAGAGAGAGACATCAAAATGATTCTCTTAACATAAAAATTTAGAAGAAATTATTCTCTTAACAGAAGGATGATAATTTTTATACAAAATAATTCAAAAAACGGAGAATAATGAACAATGGTTGAAATTCTCAATATAATAAGAGGCTGCATTTCTCAATTATATGATGCTTTTTGACAACTTCCACGTAGATTGTAGTGCTCGAGATAGGCAATGAGTGTCATTAACGGTTATGAAGCTATATTTATATCCTGGCGCCAAATACATGACAGCAGTCGCAGTCTTTAAATTGGGTTGCTCTCTCGTTCTCAATAACTTCCAACTTTTATCTCTATATTTTATTAATTATTGAATATTTACTTGTTGTATATACATGGGATTTTTCGACATGTTGAACACGTCGAGAATTCTCATGATGACGAGTTTCGGAGACTTTAACATTACCACCTAATGGCGAACGTTATTAACGTTAAGTGATCACACTAAGCCAGCCTTCGAATAACAGTATAGAAGACGGTCGTAAGCCCGTAGTGGTTTGTTCCATTTAAAAATCGAACATCAGTAGTGAACTGTTAGAGTCATTAATTGTTACATATTGGTTATGAAGCATCAAAGTAACTGTTTGGGAATCTCAAAATGTAAAGTTTCGAATTCGGAGTAGGTAGGGGAGACCGAGGTAAGTTGAAACAAATGTGAGTTGAAACAATGTTCATATCTCATCAACTCTATGGAAATGGTTTGACAACGCAGCAGTTTTGATTCACCTCCAACGTGATATCAAATTCCTCAGTATGTGTCGATTCAGTTCGGCGAGTGGTTTTGCTGTTATAACGTTCATCCGTAAAAATGTACTAAAAGTAAGTTTTCTTTGTTTTTTTTAATCATGAATTATGATACCTAATATTTGTTATTTTTTTATTTTTAAAATTATTTTTAATAAGTTGATTATCGAACTTTTAAAACATAGCTTTAGTTTCTTATAAAACAATTACTTTTAATATTATTTTGATGTTAAACCGCATGAAGTTGGTATTTTTCTTACCGAGGTGAGTTGAAACGCTTTGTTTCAACTCACCTCGGTAACAATCATGATATTATTTAATTATAAAATCAATTCTATTTTTGTTACAGAATGTCAAATAAATATATTCGGAAAACAAATAAGAGGTGAAGCCGCATTAGAAATATATGAATTAGCAGCAGAAGTGGTAAACCTAAGGAATAATAACCTACGAGATGCGGCAAAATCATATAATTTCAATAACACATCAGTCTACCACTTTACTAAAAGCTCATCCAGAGTAAAACTAGCTAAACTACAGATTAAGTGAGAGAGAAAAAAGAAAATAAGGGAGTTAAACTGCCAAAATGCAGTAAAAGCAAGGATGATGATGAAGAGGAAGATGGCTGCTATTGCTTAATGTGTCGTTTGCAAATAGTAGACCTAATGAAAAATGGGTGCAATGTCTAATAGCAAAGGTTAGGATGAAGCATGCACTTATATTTGCCAAAATTGTCTCTCACATTAAGTTGTTTTAAATACTGATTTTAATGTTGATTATTATTAATGTTTTTTTTTTTAAATATATTATGTAGGTATGTTTTTTATTGTTTTGACCAAATTTTTACCAAATAAAATATATGTAACTAATGAAAATACCCATTAGAATCAATGATACCTAGGGAATGTGTGTTTTTATAATAGGGAGGTACTTATAAAGTGCCATATGATATTATATTAATATGTTGCGAATTTTCGCAAATAAATGGTTTTTTAATAGGTACATAATAACAAATACACGAATATAATACAACACATAAGCCAGCAAAGTTTTTCAACATTACTTTTTTTACTTGATATGCATTTTTTCCAATAATATGATGTAAGTCTTACGAGTAAGAATATGATAAAAATAATATGTATGTAATTTGATCTCAAATTCGCTCATTTACTTTTGATTACTTAATAATATGATCTCATTTACTTATGAGTATGTTTATTTTTCCATAAATATAACAATATTTCTATGAAAATGTTTTTTATTATAACTAAACCAATTTTTAAAATATGCGTTTCAACTCACCTCATGCCATGTTTCAACTTACCTCGTATCTAGGTGAGTTGAAACAAGTGGAACGGATCTGGTTTTTGCAAATTATCTCCTAGAATGCTTGAATGAAATTATTTGTTGTGAGGTCATTAAAGAGTATACTAATTTGGACAACATCTTTTTAAGTTTCACTTTTGTGAGATTGTCCTGTGTTGAGATATGAGCTATAATGTAAAATTTGTTTCAACTCACCTCGGTCTCCCCTACTGACGAGTCATCCACACCATCGACTTTTCATTTACCATCATCTTATCCCTGTTTTACCTTTGAACCTTTTCGGCTATAGAGCAAAATGTCCATAAATCACGAAAAATCCATAATAATAATTACTTTTGACCTCCAGTTAAGCATGTAATTGAGCCAGATATTATATATGAAACAAAGTTGACGTAAAACAACGCTAATTATTGTTGTTTCAGAAAAATGTCTGACGGATACTTAACTCGGTAATGAAATAATGATTCTACGCACAAGAAAAATAATAACCAATTAGTCCGCTTGGAGGGAATCTGGCTGTTTATACTTGGATGGTCATTGGCGCTTAGCGCAGCCACAACAAGTCTGCAGGCAGAAAACAGGTCGAGACGCCACTCTCAACAATTCAGACCATCTCGAAAAGCACGGAGCTGTTTTATTCAAAATATTATTCAGAGCATAAATCAAGATAACGATTCTTATAAAGTGCTCGATATTGAAATATGCCCGCTGATGTTCTATGGGTCCTAATGACACAGGTGCTTCCCCCGAGAAAAATGCGGGCCCTCTTTGAAAAAACATACCATACCTTCTCTAATTTTTTTTATTCATACAATGGGTGTGACATTTTTACAATGGAGCTAAAAACTTGTTTGAAAATTGTTGTGGTCAAGACGAACCTTTACGCGTTGGCGACATAATGTCGGCTGAACACCTGCAAGTTGAATTGTTTAATATCAAGAGAGACGTAAATCTCAGCAGCCGATTCAAATGAATGTATTGCTTAGTATAAAGTAGTATAAAGGCGTTTTTTGCGTGTGCTATTTGACATATCAATCTCAGGTGATCCAGTATGATCTTTGAATCTCGGAATTGTGTTAGTCACTAACTTTCCACGGTGTCTCTTTTTCTTGTAAATATTCCGCTAAAGGATGATTCCGCGACGGCGGTTTTAGGCGCGATTATTTTCCTTCGTCTCGTTGCCCTTAAATTTTCATGTTTTTTTTATTATCCCTCGAGCGAGATTTTACAATAATAATAAGTATAGGTACCTACCTATTGTTTAGTACTTATTCACCATTATGTTAAATTTTTGGTCTTAGGTAAGTCTACATTTTGGTACTTATGTAAACAACAAAAAAGCGTCAAAACCACAAAAAAAAATTATGCTTAGAACCAATGTGATACTACGTTCGCTTTTCAAGTCGTGTACCTATAATGTGTGCAATTTTCAAAATGTATTTTGATATAAAGAATGAAAATTCGTAGGGATAACCAGGGGATATCTAAGATGCGGTTAGAGAATTTTAGACTGAAGATCAGAGAACCCTCATAAACCAATTGCAATCGAGAAAAAGGGATACCTACAGACAATTCAAGGACTGTTTTATACGTGTTTCGATAACACTGACAAGTTTCTAAACTATTGTAGTAGAGGGGCAGATATCCAGGAAGCTTTTCAATAAAGCTCCTGTCAATTCTCCAATCAGGGACATTACTCAAAACCATGATAAGTAGGTATATTTAAGATAAGGATGACCTATTATACCATTCTGAAGGATTTCACTTCATGGATGGATTAACAGTAGCGACAAAATCAATTTTGTTGTCGCTACTGTAAATCCGCTTGTCGCGTGTCTGCAGCCAAGTCTCACGCAATGCGGCGGCGTCAAGAGGCTCAGCACTCGCGCAGCCAACACAGTGAAGTTGTTGTCTTCGTATATGGAAGGTAAGCGGACACTTATGTGAACTCATGCGCCCACCATACTCACTCACAAAGCATTATGCCATACCATCCCAGATATTATTGTAATCATTGTTGCAGAGTTGTAACACTCCGCTCCGTAGTACCAAGTACCTACCTTGCCACTGTGGATGGGTCCATTATTTTTGAAAGGGATTTTCTTCGGTCTTCTGTTTGAAAAAATACAACTTCTTTCATGTACCACTCTTTCTGCCGGGCTAATCAGTTCTTCGAACGAAGTTCAGCGCGAGTTATTGTCTTTGAAATGACTTCTGCAGTCGCCACCCTCAACTCAAGGTAAGACAACAGACCTGAAAACTTTGAAACAGAACCTGTTCTATAAACTTAATCATTCGGTTGAGTATAATATATGTGACACTTCTTAACTTCTTTGCCATCCACAAATACCTAATTTCCCCACTCTATCTACATATTATATAGGTACCTACCTACTTTTACTCTAAGGAAAACCTTTTGAATTTGAGCGTTGCCAATTGTCTTTTTTTGTTCTCCTACAGAATTTAGGATCACGAAATTTCTGGAGTAGGCAAAGGTCGTCCACTATTTTACAAATAGTTTCTCTTGATCTGGTGGCGACACAAGTGAACTGATGATGACCCGTTTCATGTGCATTGGTGTTCTTCTAGATCTACTTTAATTAAAAAGTGTGGGTATGTGAGAAAATGCATTATCTTCATCAGGTATAACTGGCGCGCATAACATGAGAGATAAGAATAGGTACCTACCAGGTAGTATGAAAAGAGACGGTTCGTGGCATCGTGGGCTGGAGACATGGCTCGTTCTCGTGCTGTTGACGATGAGTTGGCGTGATGATGAATATGGATGTAAATCATTTCGTCCATATTGGGAGGAGAGGAACCGGGATGTAGAATATGGCCGGGACGCCATGTGGCCCTCCCTACATGGCCACACTCCGTAGAACATCAGGCGATATTTTTATACCCGCCTAACGCAGGTACCCGCTGGCGACGTGGAATGCTTGTAAGCATGAAAGCACTCGACAAAAACCAACGCTGTCTTTCAATTTTGGTCTGTCTCTGCCTACCAGATTGCAGTAAGTAATATTATTCCATATGGCGTGTGACAAACGTTTCATAGTTCCGTCAGAACGCCATCTGCACTGCTTGTTTATAATTGTCAGGCAATCAAATCTTACAAACTTGGTAATGCGCTGAGACACTCGTGAATTATATTACCCAATAGTAAAATCTAAACTACTTGTCATGTGTTGATTTGATCGTTTACATCAGCAGATTCTTTATTTCAACTCGTACAAATGCATTGTCAATAACCGAAACTTAAATCAATATAAACTGGGTTTGCTTGAACGATATCTATAGAGGCGAAGAATGTGGAGGCCATAGCTCGAAATGAGTTGTAGCACCATTAAAAGAAAAAGTTAATTATGCTATCATCATCCTAGGTGTGATAAATACGGAGGGTGGGAAGCGATGTGCTCATTCCTGATCCTGAATGACCAAATAATTATTCATTCGATATTATTATATTATTTGCATATCCTTTGTTGACAAAACTGCAGACGCTAATTTCCACAAATATATGAAAATAAAATGCGCATAATGTTCAATTTGGCCTTGAATTGTTTTTGGTCTGGTCAAATTATAAGACTTTTCATGGCCTCCTTAAAAGTCTGTTAAATAAAAAGAGGAAACAAAATAGTTTCAGATAAAGTTAAAAAGGAACTTCGCAGCCGGGACAAATACCAATGAGTATGGATAGAGGTTCTTTTGAAGAACAAATTTACAAACACATGCATGGACTATAGAGGTTCCTTTGGAGAAAAAAATGACAAACACGTGGATTATAGAGATTGTTTTGAAGAACTAATTAACATGGATTATAGAGTCTTGATATTAAAAGTTGTACTAACCATAAATGTTCCAAGACCAAGACCGAAGGATAGTTCTTGCAGAGTTTTGTTTGAAATTTAATTGCATAAATTAGATTTTTGTTATAATATTGTACCTATAGTGAAAGAGATTTCTTACATTCCAATTCTCTCAAATAAAACCTCAATATTGTATCGTGTTGGCCATTCTAATGGTCGAACATTGGGACCATAAAATGTTATTTGAATGCAAAGGTATGGAAATGTGAGTGTGCGTGTAATGTTGAAGTCGCATTTTATCACGTTTCACGATACCTACATTCTCACAATAGTGTAGGTGTGTAGATTTTATGTATGGGAATACAAAATACCTAAGTTGAGCTGTGACCAGTGACCGGCCATAGGTATAAAATGATCCAAGTGAGGTAGCCGGTCTAACTGGCGTTAGGATAATAATATGTTTTGTTTCTTGTAGATTCGGACTAATAAAAATAGTTCCGCAGTTGAGCGTTTAAAAACAGGTCTAAATAGTTCGGAAAAATAGCAATGAATAAGAGAGATGGTTAATGTATGCAGTGATATGTAGGATAAATATTATATGATATAACGACTGGCCACAATATACATGAATTGTAGGTATACTATAGGTTACCACAAAGTAACACCACAAATTTCTACCGGTCAGTTTCAACAACAGAACTCTAACTTTTGGATAAAATCATCAAATTTATATTGATTTCGTTTATTTTAACTTTATTTGAACAAACAAACAGTTATTTCTCATCATTATTTTGAGAATATTATTATATGAAGATTGCAAAATTTTAAACATTTGATAAGTGATGTGATATGGAAGTTAGGGTTGTGACAAAATATGAATGTCAATAAGTTGAGATGGTTTGGGCATGTGGAAAGAATGGATGTAAACAAGCACGAGGAAAATCATAAGAAAAGGACAAAGCTTGAGTTGGACTTAAGAGAAACAGAAGAAAACAATCATAGTATCAAATTAAATTAATGTTTGTTCAAATCGTTTTCCCTAATAATACGTATCTGAATTCATATTGTAAAGTTCATTGAAAAAACCAAAGAGCAATATCCGCTTGAATGAATTAAATAAAAAAAAAACAAAACTGAATCCACCTCATTTTATGACAGCATGAATGAAAGGTTTTTGTTTCATTTTAAATCATTGATAGCCATGGGAATGCTCTAACCGCAGAACATTTCTGAGGTTTGTAATCCAAGAGGTAGACCTCTTGTACCGGACTTATCTACGTGCGTCTGGCCGGAGAGACCTACAATATACCTATACCTTCAACCTACGATCACAAGGTTCAAGTTGACGACGTTTCGTTACTGAATCTGAATGTTTTGGTCAAACAGCTGATGTGTAAATAAACCTGGAATACAATAGAGGTCAACTTTTTTCCCTCTTTTTATAGATCCTCTAGATTTTTTAAACAGGGAGATACAAAATCTACGAAACTAAACTCTACATAAGCACAAGAATACGCACTCAAAAACTTCAACTGGGAGTTTTTTTTGCCATTGCATCCAAAAACTGGGAGTTAAATGGGATAGGAATCGATGGTACCACCTACGCTTCGTGGATGATATCTGAACGAAATGCTACGGGAAATATATGAGGCATCAGCGGTTTTGGTGGGAACCATTTTTGGCGTCCAACCTCCCCCCCCCCCCCCGTAAGGTATAAATTAGTAAAAAAGTTAGCATACAAAAAGCAAAAAAAATCCTACACCTATGTATATTCTTCTTTTTAAGAAAATAAATCTGGGCTCACCCAAACTGAACACAAATACACTTGACATTTATTATATTCTGATTTCTTGTAAACTTATAATACCTACTTATTGTTTCGATGAAATAAACTAAGTGTAATAAAGCAAAGCTTGTGTTGTAAAATTTGAAACGAATGGTCGACACAAGGATTTAAACCCACGACCTTCAGTAGGATGTCAACTGATAACACTGGACTACCAACCACAATTTATTCATGAAAAGACACAAATATAAGCACGGTGCCGACCATTTCCAATTTCACAACACAAAACTAAAAATTCTGATTTTATCATTCTGTTTGTGCATGTAAAGTTTTGCGCAAACAGATTTTGTCGCCTTCCTAATAGAGGCGCCCAGGGCGGTCCGCCCCTCCCTCCCCCCTCGGTACGCCACTGCGAGGCATCAAAGAAAGTAGGACATATTAATTATGAATTTGAAACAGACCAAGGTAATGGGCACCTACTGTTTTGGTTGAGCACTTTTTTTTTTGTTGAGTTGGGTTGAATTAGCACATTTTTTGGTCTTGATGTGGAGAAAAACAATTTTACATACTCGGGTTATTTTAAGGCTCTCATGCGAATTCATAGCTGAGAAAAGCCAAACGAATGCAAAATTTGCAAGAAATAGCCAGAAGTGCGGACGCCCCAGGCGCCTTTCAAAATTAGTTATATTATTATAATTTATGACAATAAAAATATGTTTTCATTGTGTAACAAAAATAATAATATTCAATAAGCAGGCTGAATTTTTTAATTTAAGTTATTCTAAAAGAAAACGTCAACGTAAAATCAATTCAGTAGAAGTGCCAAAAATATGAAAAACTCTGCAGTTCTTCAAAATTAAAACTAATAATTACTTGTGTTAACTAAAAATATAACACGTAAGTTATTCATTATTACATTATTATGCTAACCGTATCAAAGTTCTTCAGAGGATATCACGGTAAAAAATGGTTAAATCTTAAAAAAAATATAGTGTGTGTTTGAAGGAATTTCGCTTGAAAAGGTTCGAGTCCTTTTCCCACGTTCGGATCAAGTGGGTACCTGCCCAATGCCCGTGTATAACAAGTGGGACCCGAGGACGTTAGCCTTCTGGAAACAAACGTGACTCAGTGATGAACACCTGCAATAGGTCACAGCACAGCCAGCTCCCATTCTTTGTGCCCGAGAAGGATTTCTCATGCCTGCATGGCTCTATACCTACATACTTCTTGTCAGTATTATTTTATGTTTTCGGTCACCTTCGCTGTTGTTTTCTTAACTTTGAACATAAAAACACACAATGGTCATTCGTCATATTAAAGACGTGGCACACAAAACAAAAGTACGCAATGAGTTAAGTGCTCATTTTTGTGCTAAATATGATGCAAGTGCATAATTAACTTCTATTTTGTTAATATTTACACTTATTCTCTAATTTTTTCACATAACTCATAAGTGTGCGTCGATGATAGTAAAAAAGTGCCAGCCATCTTGAACCTCAATCCCGAACTCAATGTAGACCATCAAAACTTTTAATAAAGTAATAAATATATTTTGATTTCAAATATGCCTGCGTGGAACTATTTTCATGCATAACAACCAATATCTGAATGTGATAATGACATCGTTATAAAGAGTGATAGTGAATCCTTATTCTGATTGAAATGCAGATTAGCCCCCCCCCCTGGTAAACAAATCAGTGGTTAGGTATATAGAATATTCGAGAGTTATTTTTTACAGGAATAGGTAAGATGTCGAAGTTTAGTCTGGCGATTTTTTTTAATGAATCTGGGCTTATTCAAAATGAACATAAATATAATTTTGACATCTTTCATATAACACAAAAACTTGCGTCGTGAAAGGATAAAGATGGCTGGCCATATCTTTTGCCTAAGTCCTGGCGCTTGCGACCTCAAAAGTCGACGCTTGGATGCAAATCTCTTAAAAACTTCAAGGATAGGTACTTCGTCATAAGGGAATAAACTTAACGTTCCCATAAATATTTTGGAACGGAGTCCCCTTGTTCAGAATGTTATGTCTGTTTAGAAATTTTTATCCAAAACAAGCTTTGTCTGGTGGGGCAGATAATTACAGAAGTTATAAAAAAATATTAAATTTGAATTTTATTAGAAAAACACAAATAAATTTAATTTACATAAAAAATCTAAATAAATAAGTACCTACCTACTTACTACAATAAAAATTGTGTAGAAAGGTTAGTATAGTCCCAGTATAATGTAGGTTCCAACGAGGATTGCGCGATATGTCAGCTGTGTCTAGGAGGAAGGAGCATGGTTCATAGTCCGGGGCATGCATTGTGCGGCACAGATGTCCATCTCTAGTGCGAAATATTTGACAGTGCAGTTCCCACAGTGGCGCGCCGGATAGGATCATCCCCTTCTACTAGATTTCAAGCCCTTCCCAAACTGTTAACATCAAACTACGTAGGTACTTAATTTAATATGTCGTCACATAGACGATTTTTTTAAATGAATCTATCGCATGTTATGTCTTCTTAGAAAAGAAAAGCGGCAGTAACATGACGAGCGCATTATTCTTTGAGACAAGTTACATAGCATTTAAATTGTTGATCTCTTTCACTGTTGACAGTAAAGTAATGAAAGTGCGAGAGAGACAGTAAAAGCTTTATGCGTAGTGTCATTAAGCGTAGCTTTCTACCACAATAAACAAGACGCCCACTTAATAAAATGCATAAAATGCTTGTGATACAAATATTATTTTATACAAAAACTAGCATTCCCGACTTAAGTGTGAATATTGAATTCGAATATTCGATTATATAATGATAAATTAATTATATACCTACCTATTTAACCAATATTTTAAAGGTATTTTTGTATAAATTACAAATTCGAAATCAATATTCATAGTAAGGACTACAAGACAACGTCTGTCGGGAAAGCTAGTAATCTAGAAAAATAAGATTTGTTTATCAAATAAATGTAGGTTTGGGGGAGACTGTTAGATTATTTACTATGATAATCTTGTTTAGTCCGCACAGTAAACCTGTTACATCCCTCTGGTGTGACCCACAATAGCGCATGGTGCAGTGCATGTGATTGTGTTATTGGGATAAGTTCATCTTCTGTCATCTCACTCCGTATAATAACATGTGTCATGTTGCACTCATTGAGTAGGCCCTGGTACTTACTTACCAATATTAGATAGGTACATAATGGTTTAATTGATGACAACGATAGAAAAATGGTTCATATTTTTATGAAACCGCTAAAAGCAATGTTTTATTTTATTTATTTAAGAACCTACCTATATTGAAATTATCATTATTTAACTATCTAGAATCTAGATCTAGGCATTATTAGGATTTCGTAATAGTACGAACCATAGTAAAAATGTACAGTAGGCCGAGACAAATTCAAATTGGCGATCGACTACAAATGAATTTTTCGACAATGTAGAGTAGGAAGAAAATTAACCGTCCACTTTTTATATTTTAGTGTTATTGTTTAGTTTAAATAATTGTTTATATGGTCCAGTGGACAGTTAATTTTTTCGCACTATACATTGGCGAAATCTTCGTTTGTAGTCGAACGCCAATTTGAATTTGTCTACGGGGGCAGAGAACCCGAGCAGTGACTTCACTTGCGAACATTGCAGAGGTTACCATAACATAACAGCCACCAGAGATTCTTCATCCTTCGGGCATGCCGTCTATAGAATCTTCTTCGGCATATACTCATCATCCAATATTTGGATATGTCCGGCCTATATTAGTCTTTCAATTCGTATTTCTATATTTTCAGATCACATTATTTGTATATTTTTGTTTAGTCATTATGATAAAACTGTTTCACAAATATATACCTAAATGAACACTTTCTATAAAAGGTATCAGTATAGGTGGCGGACATATTGCCTGAGGCAATTTTTTCTAATCAACATGTCCCGTCTAAATAATCAGACTAGGTACGTGATGTTAATAGTAAGCTAACATCACGTAGTCTGAAGAAGACGTTTGGTCTTCGAAAGTCGGTTATCTAAGTAATAAAGTTTTAGAAAAAAAAACTAAATATCCTGAAACTCTACTTACTTTCCGTATCCAGATCACCATCAAATCTGTAATCCCCAGTATTCGGCCTCCCGAACACCACTATGACTTGCCATCAATGCGTCTTCGTTTGTGCATGTCACACCTAGAGATGGGCATTATAACGACAGCTGATAATAATAATAGCTAAATAAAAATAACGTATCCAACGTTATTAATATTAAACGTTATTTATAAATAATAGTTGAATAATTTTTTTTTAAAATAGCTATCAGCTTTTAATATTAACGTTATTTTCAATTAGGTAACGAAATGGCTATAACGTTTTTGAATTTAAGCCGTTAGTCCCATCTCTAGTCACACCTATCAGGGGACATGTAAAAAGGTGTGCATTGTCCTGAACAGAACCACACTCGCAAGTGTCGTCATCTCTATAACCCCATTTCTTGAGGTTATATCATAATATCCTGTATTGTTTATTTTAATATGTTCCACCTAGTAGTCACGGTCAGGAAGATACATAAATTATCCTCAATCTAAACAGGCCAACCCCGGGTATAAAATTCTTGAAAATCTCTACCGGCCGGAAATCGGACCCGGAACCTCTTGATAATAATATACCACTGGGCTACCGAGGTCAGTGAAAATAAGGTAAACTAGAATGAGAAAAACAGTGTATCTATTGATTAAAAAAGGTGCCTACCTATTATGTTGCCTGTATACATACACTCATCTTTTTTTTTTGTTTTGTTAGGATAGGTTTGTTCAGAACAGAATGGTGATCCTTATTGATGGTATATTCAGTCTATTTTTTTGAATCTGGGATTAATAATAAACCACTTTTCTATACAAAGGTGTCAGTATAGCCGGCGGAACTTATTGCCTGAGGCATTTTTTTTCAGTCGACCGGTCCCGTCCAATCTGAGATATGTCAACCCCGGGTAGAAATTTTAAGTGAAAAACACTTAGAAAAATTCTGACCCGACCGGGAATCGAACCCGGACCTCGGATCTGAAGTCCACGCCATTACAACTAGGCTATCGAGGTCAGGATTAATCGACTACCAGAAAAAAAACTGGAGACATCGCGTTAATTTTGACCATTCGCTTTGGTAAGTTGTTGATCATAGAGTGGACAGATGTTTTGGCTACAAATGCGCGGAAGTATAACCACCATTCATTCATCGGCACATAATATAAATAATGTATTAACTGTGGGAATTAGTCGAATCAACTGATTAACCGGGGGACCATGCACCAAGGATCAAAAATACATGGAGTTATCTGCAGATATTAATAGTAGTAATTAGTAAATCACGCCATGACCTTTATGGGGTGGACAAAGAGAACGAATGAATCAATACGTTATTATATTCACATTTCCTTTGCTTCTTTCAGCGACATAGCGTAGACCTGTCCTTCCTTGAAGACGAAATCGATGTAGTCAACCACGTCATTTTAGAGTAGTGAAAGAATTAAATATTTACTATTAATTATTGAATTATTATCTGATAGAAGCAATATTATATTAGGGTGAGTATAGTCATACCTCTCCCACGACCTCCAATACTGTTTCGTATTGGATGGTCGTGGGTTCGATCCCAGGTGCCGACCATGTTCCTCTTTCACGACACAAGCTTAAAGTAGCTTACTGTGAAAGAGTCAAAGAGTGTATTTGTGTTCACTTTGAGTGAGCACAGATTCATTTTATATAAAAAAAAATTAATAAGGTAAAGCATACCCTTAAGACTTCTCTTGATTGATATTGTTTATGATTGTTTTCCTCCCTTTAAAGTTATAAAACATTAACTCTTTTAGGTGAAAAATGTATTCCCAATTAAGCTGTTTCCTTTAAATTCTTATGTTCGACGATTTAACTTTAAGTAGGCAGAATGAGTGTGTGAACCAACGTATGATATTTGAGATATGAAAAAAAAAATGCCTTTAGTTTAGAATCTGAGATTGAAAAATGACAAAAATGAGATACTGTATTGCGTATGGCGTTTTGAATTATAAGCACAATCATCAAAAACTCATTTTAATTATTTGCTAAACAAAAAGAAGGTATTTATATATTATATATATATCCCAAAAGTTCCGTCCAATCTGATACAGACCATCATAAAAAATATCAATCAAATGGAATTTTTTATATGTTGTGTAATAAATTATTTTTGTTTTACCTAAGTATAAAACAATAGACCACCGATTGGTCGGTCTGAGCTTATTTATAAGCAATAAAATATAACACAATTCATTTAATATATTCCATATCTATTGATTGAGTAATTCGGAGTCCGGCGTCTGTGTGAGCTCCCTGTATCACACACCTGGCGACCTTAAGAGTGAAAAAAAACAAATCAAGGATTCGCTCGCGGAGTCGTGAGAAAACTATTTCAAAGTCGTGAACCGCGTAGTAAAGAAAGGCCTGTGTCACACAACGCGTTTCCATACGACACGAAAAAGAACCGTATTAATTAGGTCTTACAGCATTTTGAAGTACTAGGTAGGCAGACTTTCCTACTTGAAGGTCGTAGGTTTGACTCCTGGTATCGAGTCTATTCCTCCTTCACAAGGAAATATGTCAAAAGAGTACTCTATTAATTACTTATTCAATTGGAGTAAATCCCGGGATCTCATGCGGTGTTCAGACGAGGCGAATATCGCCAGGACACTAAAATATCGCCAGCCAATTGAACCGTGTGAACAGATTGTCGATAAATCTGAAGCGATAAAAATGGTTGAAAGCGATATCGTCTCAAGTTGAACGCCTTTCAACTTTTGTATCTGGTGGAACGATGCACGCATGCGCAGATATGCGCGACGTCCGTATGTTCTGTTTCTTGACAGTTGACAGCACTGCTCTAAATTTATTTCTCCTTAGAATCCAATTCCGCACCCATGCGTTTTTTTTTTTATTTTACCTCAATTAGGAGTCTTTTTATATCGTCTAAAACAATATTTTCAACTAACTCCAATTACTCCGCGACTTCTACCTCGAGGTCCGCCATTTTTAAAACAATCAGCGCACCTGACAGATTGAATGTATGTCGGTGGACTCGTGTGAACACATCAGACGATCTATGGGCGACCGAGCGATATTTTTTTATGCAAGCGAAATCGTCTGGCCTTACATCGCCCCGTGTGAACACCGCATCATTCTCGAATGACGAACGATGGATTTTCTAATTAAATTTTAGACTTTCGTATGTTTTCGAAAAAGTATTATTCTTGTACATTCCTGTAGCTCTGTATCTCGAGTATGAGATTATTGTCATTGTTTGAACACAATAGCGATGATTAGTCACTTTTGAATCATTCAAATTTTTTGTACCTTTAACAGTTTGTCGATTAACCACTAAGACACAAACAGAATTTTTTGTCAAAGCACTTTAAACTAGTAAACCGATCTCGTTTAACAAAGCCAGGCAATAAAGATGAGACACTAACAAAAATGGATATATTCATATCCTGGCGCCAAATATATGACAACAGTCGCAGTCTTTAAATTTGGTTGCTCTCTTGTTCTCAATAATTTCCATTTTTATCTCTATATCTCATTAATTATTAAATATCTACTTGTTGTACATATGAGATTTTTCGACATGTTGAACATGTAGAGAATTCTCATGATTAGGAGTTTCGGAGACTTAAACATTACCACCTAATGGCGAACGTTGTTAACGTAAAGTGATCACACTAAGCCAGCCTTCAAAATAACAGTAGACGACGGTCGTAGGCCCGTAGTGGTTTGTTAGAGTCATTAGTTGTTACATATTCGTTACAATCTCGTTTAATCTTAGTCAGGAGGCCTGCCAGGACCATAAATTTCAAGAGCAAATATTTTTCGAGCTCTGATCCGATTGGGAATTGAATCTATTGATTGAGATAATATGGCTTCTTCTTCTTGTTTTTTCTCTTAATTCGCCTACTATGACATTTTTTCAATGCACGTATTCTTGACAGTAGCTCTACTGTGAAAAACACACAAACGCGACTGAATCGCACATGTGTGAAATAGGCCTTATGACGAGCATTATTCAAACAAGTTTAACCTTTATGACGAACATTTGAAAATGTTAATATTGTATGCACGCTTTATATATTTATTCATCGTGAGATTTTGGAGTATGATTGTACAACAAGACCTTTCAAGTATTTTATTTAATCCCCTATTGTTATAGACATAGAGTTTGTTTTCGAATTATTTTATTATGTCTGGTTGAGGGTTGTTTTGTCCTACAGGCCCGCAACCCCTGCGTCCTTCCCATTCATGGTTTGCCTGGTGAATGTAGGACACCTGCAGCACATCGCTGTGTGAAAAACATTCGTATGCAAATAGAGTAAGTAGGTACTAAGTAGTACGCACACAACACTAAACACTACACATGCACTATATTATTATTATTCTGATTACGCAACTATGCGATACTTTAAGCCTATATAGTGCGTTGCGTTTTATTTATTTACGACTAGCTTTCCCGACAGACGTTGTCCTGTGGTCGTGACTACATACATAAAATTTTGAATTCGAGTTTGCATACAGAAAAATTAGTTTGATATCTCTATAACCAATGATATTCCGAGAGATTCATCTGTTTTAAACAGATTCAACACTTTTTGTTTGCACGATGGTGATAGACCCAGAATTGTTTTTACTATTCAGCTATTCCAGAAAAAAAAAACCCTTATGCATGTACCTGAAAAGTTGGTGTCTCATCTGTTTAGCATTTATATCCCGTAAGGAAGGGTTTGACAAAAATTACTAAAATAACTTGAAAACTGTAAAAATAAGGTATTCCTCGTAAGTGGTCTATTTCTGGAATTTCGCTTAGTCGTATTTTTGGGATACCCTGTATGTTCAATTAAATAAAAACGAAAACTTTATTTTTAAGAAATTAAAACAAAAAAATGTAGGCACAGTAAATTGCTTGTTATACGCCGGTGATAGAACTGATTCTCATGAGTGCAATCACATTTTAAAATCTAACGAGGTAGGTTCCAGAATTAGGACACGTGTGCTCTTAGGTAGGTACGTATTATCCTTTATTCCGGCCGGATATGTTTACCATAACACTATGTATGTACCTTATCAGGAACTAACCAGAAGCGTGAGAACTGGCTCTAGTGGCTGGCACAAGTGGGGGGTGCTTGATTGCAGGGATCGGGGTTGATTGGACGCGTGACCATTTGGCCGTGTCTTTTTCAACGTACCGTGTAAAAGGTTATAATTTGTTTTGTTTTCTTATATATATATAACCTTGTAGTATTATAAATAATCATTTTTTATTGTTTACTAGCTTTCCCGACAGACGTTGTCCTGTGGTCTAAGAATTTGTAATTTATACAAAAATTCGTTTAAAGTATGTTTGAATGTTAAAGAATTATTATTTCTTGAAAGAAAATAAATTCTATCAAAAAACTGCGTACCTACCAATGTTTTGAAACTCAATGGTTGCCAAGAAAATAAACATTTTGTTGTTATGGTTTTTTTCACAGATGTTGTTGTCAGTAAATCCGTTCCAAACTAACTTTAATACATATTATAGGTATTTTATATTATTTGCTATCCATTTTTCGAATTTTTATTAATTATTCTGTTATCCGGGGTGGAGAAGAATCCAATAAACCAAGGATCAAAAAATCTGTTCAGCCGATATGGAGTTATTAGTGTTCGCACTAACTCGACTTTCTTTTATAATATTATAGAAGAAGATGATAAAGGTAGTAGATAATTTAGTTAGGTTTATGTGTAATACCAATTTATTTTTGTCATGGCAATTTATTGGTTATCCATTGATCGTTTAAATGCATTTAAATCGAATTGGTTAAGATTAGGTACCTATACCATATTTTATAATGATGCGATTCCCTCTTTCTTTCGAAATCTTAGTAGTGGAGTAAAGTTTATGGGTACCTACGTGGCGATGTACTGTCTTTGTTTTAGCCAATGTACACATGTGCTGTCTTTATTTAAGACAATGTACACATGTGCTATCTTTATTTAAGACGATGTACACATGCGCTCTCTGATAGCCAATATGAAACTTAAAATATAGATTGATTAAAATTGTAAATTTAGTAAGCATTAGATTTTTGCACATACCAGCACACAACAAGAAAATGTACGGCGTAGTTTAGTTTTTTGCCAGGGGCGGACTGACTATATAAAATGAAATCTATATAAGTTATACTTTTTTTAACTACAATATTTTAAATAATCATATTATTGGCTTAGGTTAAAAGTTTAAATATCTATATTTAGATATAGATATTTAAACTTTTAATTCTTTAGTTAGTGTTTAAGGAAACTCAATTTAAATATTGTTAACATGATGAACTTTGAACAGTTGTTAATTAGTTATTTACTGGATTCAATTATTTTAAACTTATTAAATGTTTACACATATACATACTTTCATTAAAAGAAATAAAACAATATTATTTCAGCTTAACTCCATACAACAACAACATAAAATTAGCTTCATAATTAGGTATCTCTCTCCATATTTGATTTTCTGCTTTTTTTATTCCTAGCTTTACTGAGCCATACTTTTTAAGAGCATAACATCCTCTTTTGACAGACTGACAACCAAGGGCGGATCCAGCATTGGCGCCAGGGGGGGGGGGGACACGACATAGTAAAAAAGGTCATTTCCAAAATTTGGTATCTAGAAACTAAACTTTTCTATAAAAAAAGGTCATTTCCATGATATTGTGGTTCATGACCCCCCCCCCTGTATCCGCCCTTCCTGACAACTCATTTCCTCTTCCATGCCCTTCACAGTACATTTTCATAATAATATTTTGAAAAAAGAACTCTCAAAATAGTCAAAACTTTGTACAATTAAATGGGCAATCCGTTCCTGGGTAATTACATATTTATTTGAATATTATCGTTTCAATGCAGTATAAAAAAATATACTGTCACTTGTTTTACCTGTCTAACTGCCAATCAAATGTCATTCTGTTTGTCTATGTTTACAGGTAGGTAGGTACGCAGTGTTGGTTTAAAGTGAACGGTGTTTACATTATAAAAAAAAAAAAACTTAATTATTGAGGAACGGAGATTAGGTGCAAGATAGTTGGAGTGGACCGCGGAGTCGTAAAGAGGTTCGGCCGGTGCTGTCTTCCGCCAGGTGCCAGGATGTCACGATCTTCAGCAAATAGAACATGAGAAAAAATATTATCAATGTGTCGGGTTAAGTCATAAATAATTATATTGCCCATTATACGTTCATAATATTATTATCATACAAGTCATCATTCTTCGTTTTACAACTCTTCACTTTAGGTATTTTCGCTTTGCAACACTCAATTTCCTTAACATTTTTTTTTTCATCTTTATTGTTGCATTCTGGCCTGTAATTTAGCCATCTTGCGAGTTCACTCCTTGATGTCCCTTCACCTTTCATGATGTTGGTCTTGGAAACCCGACGTGATTATACTTATAGGTAATAATTCTTACTTGACTGCAGAATATACCGAATTTTGTCTATTGAATCGAAGGGGAAAATGAGTCATATAGGTACTCAAAAACTGCAAAATCCCCATGAACCTTAAGTGCAGTGTAGGTATGTGAGACGTACATAGTACATGTTACAATATGTGGGCTGAAAACAATGACTCTGGCAAAATTGAACATAGAAAAGATAAGGGTTACCCAAAGATCCATGGAAAGATCCATGCTGGGTAATCAGTAATCAGCCTGAGAGATTGGTGAGGAATGATGGGATACGGCAGAGAACAAAGGTCGCAGATATTGCCTAACGTATCGCTTCTCACAAAGGGCGGGTCATATGACAAGAGACAGGCGTCCGCGTTCATGCGACCAGCTAGGACAGGGCCTGATTGTATATTAGGTATATTGTATTACATATCTTGAATAAATAAATTTAGAGGTGGTTGATAGACCAGCGGTTACGACGCCGGCTTTCGCACTGTTTCGTGCGGAGGTCGTGGGTTCGAATCCCGGCCGTGTCGACCATTTTCCGCTTTCACGACAAGCATTTGCTTACTGTGAAATATGTCAAAAGTGTATTTGTGTTCACTTCGAGTGAGCACAGATTCATTAAAAAAAATAAAAAAAGTACCTACTTGTAGGTATACGCACAGGGCACAGGTATCGTGCTAACATTTTTCATGGCCTGGAGCATTATTCCCGTTCCCGTAATCAATCGCATTTAAAAATCACTTAACGATAAGATTAAGACATGATCGCAATCAGGTCGCCCTTGAATTTGACGTTTGTAAGATAGTTACGGGAATGCCGATTAAATAGAATTTCATACTAATATTTCAAACATAACGAATTTTTAAGATATCTGCTAGATATCTTGTTTTGTGAATACCAATCCGCCATTTTAATATTGTCAATCAAGATAGGAGCGTATTAAGACCGCTACGAGAATAACCCTACTGACTCTTGAATATCTTTTCATTATTTCTAGTTTCTTCATAACGTGGGAAATGTTGTGTTGGACGTTGATATAGGTATAATGTTTCTGAATCAAAATAACGCACGTTGTTTGTTTACCTAATTATTGGTAATTTGGCAGGCAGACAATTTATATTATTAAGTACCTATCTAGGGAATATACCTACGATAAAAATTATCTTGAATAATTAAATAATCATTAAGGTAAATGTAATATATATTTTAAGTTTATTGCATAAGACAGGAATTAAAGCGGACGATATGAAACTAGTTAGTACTGTGGAGTGGCATTTATATAGCCTGCCTTGCTGTACCTACATGTTATTATAACAGATAGATGCCTACTACATAAACCAACTATCAGTGATAATTACAATGATTTGTAAAAACCAGAAAAATCAACAGACACCGGATGACGTCGAGGTTAGCAACACCGATCTTATGTGATAAATTTACATACTACGCCACAGATATCAGTTGGTGAGGAAATTATTACAGTAATGTTTTAATTTGCCACAGGCAAATTCACGTTCTCGACTGCAAGACATGGAAAATTTGTTCGTGTCTTTCTTCAAAGAAAATAGCAAAACTTTATAGTAAAACGAAAGCCAAAAATTTAATGCAGATATCTGAAATCCTAAAGATGAGGCACTCAGCAGAGATGGAGAAACAAGAATTAACATAATCAACATCCTCAGCGTTCAATTGCTTAGTGGGCCTCCAGACTTCATATCGCCGGGGCCACCTTCCATTTATTTGACTCTAAGCTATGCAGTCTGAAACGGCGTTATCAAACCATTGCGGCTTCGATCTTTTGACGCTTTTTCGTCTAGGCGAGATACCTACTGGAAATAATTGCGCTATATCTATGAAAAATAAATTGCTTGGATTTAGAGTATTTCAACGAAAATACCGAGATCGAACTTCCCAATTATTTGTAGGATAATAATATGCCTATTGCATAATCAATTTCGAAGTAATACTATTACATGTTCCATGGAGATGATTATACTAATCAAAGACTATCAAGAATTATTGGTTGAAATTATACAAACAAAAGGCGCATTAGCAAATGTTAGTTATTTGGGTAAACAAACAATCATCCATCACTAGTAATAACAAATTTAGCACACCAAATCATTACATGTAGGAACACCAATTCATTTGTTGATTTGTAGACTATAGGTGGACTTGTGCAAATCTGCATAACAAACAGATATTACGTAACCACTCTTCATTGTTCAATGTCTTTAGATCAGTTTTTGCAGCTTATGATCACTTGCGTGGTTTCATATTATGGTTAAGACACGAAGAATCTACCTAAAATTTAAATGGGGAAAACCAATAAAGACCATTTCCGGCGATTTTTACTCTGAGCTATGCTTGGAATTGTTTCTTATATTGTTTGTTGATAATATTATTCCTTAATCCTGTGATTTGATCATCCAGTAATTAGGGAAACCCAATCTTAACCATACATTTGTAGGCTATCAATTACCTCTCTCGCATAGTATTCCCAGATGTTCCTGAACAAAACGTTACAAAAATACGAGAATTTGCCGACGGCAGTATTACAAATTTGCGAAGACGTACCTACTTCCACGCTGACAACCCATGTGTAATTTAGATCAAATCAATCCTTTAGTCTAGGTTGGTTATACTCTCCTGGAAATCCCGCACTGAGAGTCAAGGAGTTTCTCCTTTATCCACTAAAGATATTACAAATAACATCGATTTCTTTTAAACGTGTTTAGTTTTGCTTACAAGTGTTATGACATAACAATGTACTTGATGTCCATTGTCCATCTTTCACACTAAGCAAAACTTGTGGCTTTCGGGGTGTGGTTGTTGATAAGAATTTTGCCTCTCTCATGGTTTGACAGGGTGTCTAAATGGTGTCTGACAGGGAGTCCTGGGCATGATGCAAAGGGAAACGGAGGTTCTGATACTTAAGAATATAAGACCGCGTACGTTGTATAGATACGTAAATGCAGTCTTACGAGTATATTCCCTGGTGAAAAATATTCCCTCATACAACTGATCACGGAAAAATAGATGAAAGAAGAGTTTTGGGGCCGGAAAGAGTCCCTTGGCTCAAAAATCTTGGACAGTGCATTGCAGAGCCGGATGCGGCATTATTAATAAAGATCGCGAGGAGCCCGGGGTGATGATTGGCAAACTTTGTTGGGAGAGGCCGAAGAAGAGGAAAGTGTATTTGTATTGATGATTTTTTCTAGGCTACCGAAAAAATGCAGAATCCAGATTTATAAAATGAATGATATAATATGGATGAGAATGTGTTAGAAGTTAGAACTAATGCGGCTACAGTAAACAATTATTGCTGATATGAAAACATTTTAGTAGATAATGTAAGCAGACTAATAATAATTATTGATGTATATTGCATGAGATTTTCTTATGAAAGACAAATAAATTGGTGCTAATAATTATTGATGAAATTGCGTCATCTCTTGCTTTTCATCGTAGATCAAATACTTCTTATTGGTCACAATTCTTAGATTGATCTGCACTGATAACTATCTCCCCACTCCCTATCACTTGTCAGCCTCTTTAGTTCCTGATAGGAGATGCAGCGCATGTCCCCGATCACCTGGTCTATTATATAGCTATCTTAAGGTTTTTGCCCTCAATCATTCGTTTGATAATGGTAAAGAGTAGATTTTAGTGCCTGATGTTATGGCCTATCAATTTAGCACGTTGTTGGGCGACTCTTTTTAGGAGCTATCGTTTTCCCCCTGCTCCTACTCATTGCCTTGTCATTGTGGTATGATACGACCAATAGATCCCTAGCATGTGTCTGTAGCATCACTCAAATGCTCCAAGACGCCACGACTCGCTTGAATATTTATGGCGAATATTTATCAAAGATTGAGCTTCAAATGCGATGTCTCAATCGTGCAATATGTTGTGGAAGAAAAATTCACATTAGATATTAGAACAACACAAAATGTTTATATTTTCATGTGTGATTTGTGAAATCAGTGTCCGAATTATATTTACAAGTAAAATAATTACGTTACATCTTGACGTGATGGGTTAACGGGACAGGAAGCTTAACATTCATAGAAAAACGAAGATCAAAGAAATCATAATACGTTGATGTTTGTTTTAAATAAAACTGTATCAATCGTGATTACTTTAATACGGATGTGAAACAGGAAGTCAAATAATTATCGGATCTATTTTGTGTTTCTATTGATGGGCAGGGGGATCGGACAAATTTCATTGCACAAAAGCATATGGGCTATGTGAGGAGGGGGGTTTCTAACATAATTTTATAAAATGTTGTGGTTCTAATACTAAAATAAATCTATAATTTTTGCAGAATAAACCGATATATTTTGTATTCATAGGCACTTGATGGCGCTTTAGATATTCTAATCATAATATTATGCTCCTCATATAAGTTGGAATAATGCATTATGTTTTATTTACACATTTCATCATAGTTCAGTTACTACAAACAACCTAAATACATAGGAAATAAACAATCTTAAACGTGTCTTCAGTAAAATAATGTAAAATTATGCGGGAATAAATGGTTTAGCTGTTAAGATGACCGATTTTTGAATGAGAGCTCTAAGATTTAATTTCAGGTATTTCAGATTTTTTACATTAGGTTGGAATCCTGTCTTTGATATTAAACTCCAGTCTTCAGTAAAAGATATACTAATGTGTTGCACTTTTTCAAAGCAAAGCTGTGTAATAGCTAGCTCTTGTTGTCTACTATGCTCTCCAAGTGGAGTTTAAAGGGAAAATTAATGAACAAGTTAGATAAATAACGTAAGAGCATACCTATTTATTTTTCCATATTTATTGCCACTCTTCCACGTGTGTATGCACAAGATCGGGAGACCGTGCATGCAAGAATATAGGAGGTATTTGTCCAGGAGTGGACTGATACTGGTTGACAAAGGAAAGAATGAAGAAAGGATTTATTGCTTCCATTATACATAGTTAGATCAACTTCGGTATCTTCATTCTTTGGAATGCCTTCTAAAGCTAAAGGGTTTACGATTCTTTTACCCCGTGTAATTAATATATACAGAAGTTATATTAGCACTAAACACAAAATGAAATCTCCCATTAAAAAAAGTCTAACAGGAGTATTAATTCTTCGCATCTCGTCCTACAGGTCAGATGTTTATTTCTGTTCTTCTGTTTACAATCTGGCCAGCACATTTCATTCTAGCTTCTCCGTTACCATTGCCTACCGTACAAAATATGCCACTGCACCACACATTTTCAATAAAAACACTCTTCTAAGAACTTGTGCGTTAGCATTTTTTATATAACCTTATTTTTGCATCTATAAAAGAATATAATTTGACCTCTATCGAGTGTCATATTTGAACACACTTTCAACACATGGGGATTAAAAATCTTTATAAAAATATCTTACTGTTTGAAGCCAAAACTGCTGTAACGAGTATAAATTGATTGCTAAGTGCGTACAACTCAACCGCTAGATTCTGTGTATCGATTATTGATGTTTTGGGTCTTCTCGTACCTATGTACTCAATACTCATCCAAGCTGGTGAGTCTACTCTCATCTGTTTGAGTATGTAAGATTTAAGCACTGCTCAAAGTATCAAAGTGCGATGTAGTGACAGGTAATTTTGTGCTTTGCCAATGCTCATCATAAGTTTGTTATTTTACGTAGTTTTAATGTAGTTTCGAAAAAGTACGGCAGACAGCTTCGTTTGGTAAATTGTTTTCTTTATACTTATTACCCCCTATTCCGCTTTTGGTTCGAACTAAAATAAAAACGTTCCAAAATTCTATAAGTCAGAGGTCAGTTGTGTTAAGTCCAAATTTTTCAAAAATTAAAATATTATAAACTAATTTAGACTTAACACACCTCACCTCTGACGTACAGAATTTTGCAATGTTTTTATTTTAGTTCGAATCAAAAGCAGATTAGGGGGTACTGCCGACTTTCCGATCTGCTTTTATTTTTAACGTCCGTTTTGAGCGTGAGTTTTTTTAGCCTGCATATGCAGGACATGGGAATTCATTACATTTTTTTTTTAAATGAGACCAATATTCGAGTCTAAGAGTCGCAGTTTTACTTATTTAAATATTTTGTGCAAGTTACAATTCCGCATTTGTCATTTCTAAAGATGATTTAGGTATATTCTATGTATGTGTACTTCTTCAGTATGATTTGAAAGATAATATAGGACTCATTCATATTGAGAAATTTACTACACACATAAAAACAAAGCTCGGGTCATTGTTGCAAGGATAAATTTAAAAAAAGTACCGACACAAAATCTGGCGCTCAAGCAGTTTACATCGGATGTCATCAATGTGCTAGTTAGGGACAACTCGTTTGTATAACAACTGGTGACAGTAATTTATTGTTTTCGTACAAAACAATACTATCCTTTGTTGTTATAGAACACAACAATATAATATTGTACACGGAAAATTACGAGAGTTACTTGAAAATGTGTGAGTTGGAACCAAGTGCGTGAAGTGGGCGCGTATAAATCTGCTACATGCATGTTTAGACTATAACGCTGTTATTCGCATCCTGACATATTGCACCAACATGTCGTCAAGTACCGGTCCTGCATACACGAAAAAATAATATAAAGATTTATGCTCCTACTTTTTATCAATATTTGAAAATGTTCGCATAGTCGCTTACAACCTGACCTACAGGATGTGAAACCATTGAATTTCACCGTCTGACAAAGCGCGTGTGCGTGAAGTTCTTCTTTAAAATGTTTACTTGTGACTTATTGGGAGATAAAAAGGGTAATATAGTATTGACTATCTGTTGGGTACATAAGTAAGAAACCATCGGGCTTGATTTGATTCTAGGTACAACTCTTCAAAATTGCTCATCTTTTAGAGAATTCTATAAGGCTTCCAAAAATCACCATAATGCCATCCTTCAGTAGCTAATGGTTGAGTAAAGATATTCAATTTGCATGGCATGTGCCACATATGATTCTACAAAACTACACTGTCTTAAGTTTACCATCGAAGTTCAATGTTTTTGTAACACCATGAGTCCTTTGTGACCACATTTGGGGTCACTGCGCTCGATTTTACGATTTTCCAATGACCCTTTGTCACGCATTGATCAGAAATATACCTACCCGAAGGTGGAATAATTTAACATTTGATAAGGTCGATATTGTGGGAAAAAACCATTGCAATAGGTATTGCAATAGATATTTTGTTTTATTATCCATCACATTAAGGGGTAGACAGAAAGAATGGATCTCCACTCTTTTCTCCATAAGTACATCTTTCGCTTCTTCCACCGATATTCCATTTCTCATACAACTTTCCATATTCTTCGTACAGCTCTCATCTTACTGCATTTCTACTACGTAGTTTCTCATTATAATCACCAATATGAAACATGCTGCGAAATTCTGAACATGATGGCCACCAGAACTGTTGTTTCGCAGATGATTTCAAAAAACACCCGCGTCTGTTCAACACACGTTTCATGATTTTTTTCAGGCGTTTCATTCAAAAACATACACATTTGCCCTTGTTATGAAATTACTAATACAACTTGGATTCACACGTGAAGCAAGAACATGTGCGGTGCAACAGTCTCGAAATTTAGTCGCTTCATCGACATACAAGTTTTGTTTAGAAAGATTTACAATGT
Organism: Mystacides longicornis; assembly: GCA_963576905.1. NCBI lineage: Eukaryota > Metazoa > Arthropoda > Insecta > Trichoptera > Leptoceridae > Mystacides > Mystacides longicornis. The sequence goes on along the minus strand of OY756421.1, from coordinate 25,618,580 downwards.
GCCTACCGATTCCTCTATACCTACCTACTTCATAAACAGAGACATATCACTGTTCATAAATTGTTTTTTACATGTGGACAGTACACCCTATGCCTTTCAAAATCATATCATGATGTTTTCATTGCATACCAAATATTACTAATATGTAAGTTTCAATGAACGTAATATTGGATCTTATATGAAAATTATGAATTAAATAAACACAGTTGCACATTCACAAAATTTTTATACCTACCTATTGAATCTCGAGCGCTTTCGTCCAACTCACGCAGAGAGACATGTCTCTTGAAATATTTGAAAAATCGAAAGCGTTTGTGAAAGTGCAACCGTGTTTTAAATAAATGATAAGAATGAACTTTCACTACATAAATACACAAACCCTCCAAAAACTATATGAAAACGTTAATAAAATTGAGTATGTTATATTACCTACATCTTTCACAAATTTTCACTTTGAATAATTTGATGTAGATAATTCGCCTCCAGGCCGTCAGAAATCTCGACAGCTGTAGCGGCTAGGTACTCCTACAATAATTGCAGATTGTTCGATTGAATACAACTATGGACTGCTTCATCGCCATCAATAAGAAGCTAACTGAATATCTTCTTAGCTAATGCATCAAAAGAATTGCCAATAGGGTCGTTTTAGGCACTTACTTACTTTCTGTGTCCGGACTAAATCTTGCCACTCCAAGTAAGTAGCAAGTGCCCCATTTACGCTAACAAAGAGGCACTAAGCAAAAATCCCTACTCGACCCAAAAATTTCAAACCTACCTGCACGTGGTGACCCCTGCTAGAAATCTAAAAAGGTTCTGGCGACCGAGCAACGGCGGAATAACCATACATAACATACCTTTCATTTTGTCTAAATTCAAATAATAATAACAGTAAGGAAAATCTTTAGCAAACCCATACCAACCTCCTTGGGCAGCATCGTACTAAATCAAAAATCAAATCAGATTAATGGGAGGAAAAAATGAGACAGTAAGATGAAAAATAAGATTTTTAATATTTCGTGCACTTAAACAGGCGTCTAATTTTGTTTGCAACAACACTGGCGTTATGCTTCAAGTTCGTTCCATAGAATGAGCAGTGAGCACAGTTCAAAAAATCCGGCGATAGACATGCACACTTGTTCCAGTGGGTAGGTACTGTTTGGTATTCTACAATATAGTTGCTTGGTCAAATAATGCCTAGATTCCTGCGAAGACCGAGGGGCAGATGTTTGTAACTGATTTTACCTTAACTGACCCATGACACCAAGAAATCAACGTCTTTTTACTTCCTCCCATTATAATGGCACGAATTTTAATAAGGAATGAATGTTATTAAGCCTGAGAACGGAAATCTAATGTCAAAAGTCAATATTCGTAAGACCCCTAAGGGTAACCTTAAACATATGATTAACTATAAGTACCTATCTTTTAACCATTAAAATACATTGTTGAACATCGAAAATGATTGTTTAATTTTCTATATTGTCGATCAGAAAATTGGAAAATCAATGCTGATGGTATATATTGATTGTGGAATAGGTCCTGGTCGCAGACAGAATGGACCGGAAATGGGACGGCGTAGGAGCATCACCGAAAAGTCTTCACTTTAGATCTGATACGTCTGAAAGAGGATATTTTAAGGAAGTTTAAACGAGATTTGAAAAACTCACTTAAAAATGAAGTTAACTTTTTTCGCCTTTTCTTAGGACTTTGAAGGATCATAACTTTTTTTAGCTACAATCTTGAATATACATTTATTTTTTCTAAATTTGCATACCTAGGTACACATTAAATTAAAACAAAATTTAGTTGGATCTCATTTATTGGTAAAATTTAGAGAAGAATAATTGAAAAAATTAAAAAGTGGCACCATATATAAATTTTGAGTAGATATAGCTACAATATGTTCCAAATGATCACCTCTATGTACCATACCAGGCGAACTGTTTCGTCTATATCTGTAGCAACATAAATTATGCAGCAAGTAGAAGGTCTTCTTGATAAGGAAGAATCAGTGCTCACAACACCATAACCTGTTCATCCTTCCAAAACGATGCACACAGGTGCCCCGGAACAGGTAAGGCGGCGAGAAGGCAAAAGAAGTCTGGTTTGGAGTCTCACCCTTGGAGTAGTCCAGCTCATGCGTGAAATTACCGCGGGAGAGGAACGCTCATGAAATAACCGCCACTCAAAATTGATTGGCTACAAACTGGACTATCTTCAATTAGGTATTTTTCTGTATGGTTTAAAACAAAGAATTTTAAAAATGAAAATGACGAAGTTCAAAAAAAGGAAGAGGGTAATAAAGTTATCTTATAGCAAGAGCTCAGGAAAATAAAGATATGCAGTATACTTTCGCCACCGACATAGCGCCTAAATAGTGGTATTTACGAATCTATAATATAATAGAAAGTCGGGTTAGTGCGAACACTACTTATAACTTGAGATCGGCTGAACAGATTTTTATGATACTTGATTTATTGCATTCTTCACCGCTTTGGATAACAGAATAAGTATTAAAAATTCGAGAAATGGATATCAAAAAATATAAAATATAATATTAATGTTAGTATGGAACGGATTTACTGACAAAAACGCCATCTGTGAAAAAATCCATAACAGCACAATTTATATTTACATTGAGTTTTAAAACATTGGTACGCAGATTTTTGATATAATTTCTTTCAAGCTTTCAGAAATACATAATTCTTTAACATTCAAACATTAAGCGTATTAATTTCTATATTTTTTACACATTTGAATTAATGCTTTTTGGTGTTTTTGTGCATAAAATTTGTGCAATCATTTCATTAGTATCATCTGACTTTTTTATAAAAAAGTCTGTATTATCTGACCTAAAAAAATCAATATAAATATCAACTCGCACATTTTATAATCAATATAAAATGTGCGAGTTTTGGAGTTTTTGAAATAACTTTTTTATAAGTAAGATAGGGGAATATGGCCTGGGTTGCCAATATGGCCCACCGCTTTATTCCAGAAACCATTAGAGCTGTGGAATATATTACTAGCATACTCGCACACGTGTCCCGTCTACCGAACTCTCAGTGTTTTTCGTGAGTTTGGCTAGAGCGCACGCACTCTGAAAGCATAAATACGTTTTTGCTCATTTTGATATTATTTTCTGGTAAGTTTAAACTATTGTATTTTTTGAAAAATCCTTTGTAATATCGATTTATTATTTATTACCATTAAATCATTTAATAATTCTAATTGTGGTACATAATGTACGTGCGTAGAGTTAATATTATCATAATAATTTTAAATGTTTTGACGACATGTGTATTTTTCCATTATGGCCCACCACTATACATGCGAATATGGCCTACTAGGCCATATTGGCATGTATACGTTATAGTTTCCTACTAAATTTTAATTTCGGCCCCAAAAGTGCCAGATTCTCACCGAAAGCGGCAAACGTGGGATAAATAGGCAATGGAGATGGAAATATCTAACAGAGACCGTAAAGCAAGTAAATCGACTTACTTCACCGAATCTCCATACAAAAAGGAATTAGTAAAAATTCGTTGGTGAAAAAAGCCGAAAAAGAGTCGAAAGCAAAGAAAAGAAAGCTAAAAAAGCTTAAAAAGATCGTTAGCATCTGATACTTCCGACTCAGATCTGGAAGAAGAACCACCACTTCAAGACTCGTCGGATGAAAGTCCTGAAAGGACTAATCTTTCGGACTCTAAATGTTTTTATTGTGAAAATTTATTTATTTTCTTACAGGAGGGGAAAAATGGATTCAACGCGTTTCTTGCAAATGCTGGGTTCATGAGAAATGTGCTGGTGTAGACAAGGATTTATTTATTTGTGAATACTTAATTGTGTTTCTTATTTATTTATCTTTTAATTATTACTTTTTATTCTCTTCATTTTTTTCCTCAAACTCTTTACTTAATTATTATTTAGTTAGACTGTATGTTGGATAAGTACCTAGCTAAATAATTATTGATAGAACAAAAAAATCATTTATCCTTCATAATTTTCCTATTATTTTAAGGTTTGTTAAGTGAGTGGCCAATATGGCCTACCCTTATAATGGCCAATATGGCACAGGGCCATATTCCCATACACTGTGAATTTTTTTGTATATTTGATTGTCTTGAATTTTTTTATATAATTTATTTTGTATATCGTTTTTAACACAAAAAAGCCTAAGAAGTCCTGCCTAACTAAATTATCTATCGATTGAAGTAATAAAATTTAATTTACAACAAATCAAAAATGTTTTATTGAGATTAAAGCTTATGGTGTGCCATATTCCCCTATCTTACTCTATTATAACCACATAACTTTTGATTTTTACTCAATGAGTAGTCGTGTAGGTGTGTCAGCAATATATTTTTTTACTTTAAGGCGGGACGAAGTTCGATGGGTCAGCTAGTTGTGTTATAAAAATTACTTTATACATAGGTATAGAGGTATTCGATAAGAAACAAGGTTTAATTAGTTTCATGGTACTTAATTGAAACATCTGATGCTTTAACATAATAAGGTTTGTTCAATCGTCGAGGAAATGCTCAAAATGGTAATTAATGCTCTGCACTTGTACAGTGTACACCAAGCAGCACCAAGGCAATGAAGATATTAGCAACTCGCAACATAAAGAAGATAGAAGTGGTGAAAAAACTAGTGCAAAGGGTTAAAATAAAGTGGTGAAAGAGAGTACCTATGATTCTCTGGTGCAGACTCGTCCGAAGATTTTTACCCAGAAACATAATACAGATTCCCTGATCCAAGTATATGTTAGGATATCTCAATGACGTAATATAACTACAATTCAAAAACATATTGTAGATTTTTTACGGTTTGAAATGCGTCCAAACAATGCCTGCTTCGGTTGACTCCGTATAATAATACTTCAACCTATTACGATCGCACGAAATAATATAATATAGGTATATCTAAATACAAAATCGATATTATATCCGCTCAAAGTTTATTGCCTTACCCATTGTGGGCTGTGTAAAATCTGTCTTCAGGATTCGTCACGGTTTGTCAAAAGAACACGAGTGCCGCTAAGACAACGCACCAACAAACATATTGTTTTGTATACATCTCACTACTCACATATGTATCTACAAGCCCACATGACTATAGTACATATGTACTAAATTTTGCAAACAGAAGGCTGCGTCTTTTATAAATGTGACGAAAAACTATTATTGAATAACACCAGCTGTAAGTTTGGAACATTGTGTTACATAAACTCTATCAGTCACCAGCTTACCAGAGAGACAATGTTTTGTTGATATAGAGTTAGTGTGGTCCTGGGTAAATACTGAGCTAGCCACATGGGCCTTTCGGGGACCAATTACCACCCCTAGAAGGAAGAGATAGACCCCGCTCTCTCTCCGCTGAGTTAAAAAGAGGTATATCAAAGTTTAATGTGATAAGTATGCCAAGTTATGGTGGCCCACAATCAGCAGCCTTAGCCGAGGCCCGAGACTATCCAACACTTGATATCAAAAATTACGGACATCGCAATCGTTTCATGCTAGCATTCGCAGACGGAATGTTTGAAGTTGTCTAGGGTCCCAGATCCTCAACTATCAATGTCAATGAAAACTAATGAACAGCCTTCGATCATTGTTTGATAGTGTGAATCATTCATCCCAATTTGTCTCCTTATTTAAAAACCTTTCACTGTTTGACCTTTGGAACTGGAGACTTAAATCTTGAGTCCTGTCCTCTTTGTTTATGTACATGGGCTACACATTTATCGGATGGTTGATAGTTTGTGTCACTCAATATGCACGTGTTGATGAGAAATCCATCACAATGCGCGTAATTTCGGAGTAGTACCGCAATACTAACTGTCTACCTAAATATTATTTAATCACTCTTCAATCGATGAATATTAATCATCACCACAGATAAGTGTCATTGAAATGGTGGCCTGTTGTCCCTGTTGTTGTTATTTTAATGGGGCAAAAAATAACAAAGATGATTATTATATTCTACAACAAACCACCCTTTCAGCAACATTTATGAAGTATGCACATTATAATATGCAGGTCGGTTCAGTTGTTTGAAGGTTGATGATAATCATATTAAATATGATTATCATTTAAGCAAAATATGTTTAGCAATGTAAGGATAATGTTTATATTTATTTTCTCAATTTTTTAATAAAAATCTCCAAAAATATACACAAATAATCGTTTTTCTCAGTTTCATTATTTTGTCACTTGTACCAGTCTGGTTTTCAACCAGTCATTTGTTTATTCGGTCTCTACATTATTTTACTGATATATTTTATGATAATAAAAAACACAACTTTGCAAAGTATCACTTTTATTTTTTATAAAAACCAAAATATTTTCAACCACAATGTGGCCATCTTCAGTGGTGATTTAAATTAAACTTAAATCACCACTGTTTAAAAACCACCAGTTTAATTTAAATCACCACTGAAGATGGCCACATTGTGGTTGAAAATATTTTGGTTTTTATAAAAAATAAAAGTGATACTTTGCAAAGTTGTGTTTTTTATTATCATTATGGAAAAGTACCACAAAGTTGATAAAAATACTTTAAATAAATTGATATATTTTAACTAAGCATTCATCATCGTATGTTTTTATTCTATGTTGTGGCCCTCGTGTTCTGTGCTGTTTTAACTGCTGTTACTTTTATTACTACTTATTATACATAGTGACTGGTAATTCGACCTATTCCTTGAAAGGGGTTATAGGTACTAGAGCTAATTTGCAATAATTTTGTTCTAACTAATGCTCCTTGACCTAAAAAATTTCTAAAAATTACATAGCTTTGGGAATTAAAAATACAATTTTCTTATAGGTGATGCTCTGCTTGTAAATATGTATATCGGAATCAAGTATTTTTTTTTCTTCTTCTCACTTCTAACCTAGTTTATTTTCCAAGAACCACCTAAAAAGCTATTAAATTTCCAGTCGATCGTCGTAGGGTAAAGTATTTATGTAAATATTTTAATTGCGTATTGTACACATACTCGCCCTTGTTCGTAACCTCATATAGTGGGAGGTCCTACCTCCACAATGCGTATTTATTTTGATTTTATTTCGATGCAAAAACAGCAACACATTGAAAGCATGTTTTTCGTTTCGCAAGACATTTGGACATGTTGCCGCAATATGTCGCACGGAAAGAATAGTGCAGCATAATGACTCTGTGATGTTCTTCCTACGTTTTGTTCAATATGTTGAGTTGAATATGATGATCAAAATATGATGATAAAGATTTCCTGCATTACCGAATTACGGGTGCAACTCATTTTTTTATGTAAATGACGATCTTCTTGTGAACAAACACAAAAAAATAGAATCAAAATAACTTACGAGAACCTTGAGTTAAGAATTCTCAAAAAGTTACTTTTGCATACTTCAGAAGAAGCAAATCATGCATCCAATAACAACTTATTTTTATCATGAATCTTCTTGTTCTAGTATGAATCTGAGATATGATGATGATCACAGATGTTTCGGAGCTAGGAAAGATGCTTCCTCCCGATTCCTCTGACTTGCTCTATTTCCCCCTTCGACGAGTTTTCCCCTTCTGACGAGTTATACCTTACATATTTCTCCTCTCATTATGTGGCTAAAGGAAGTCTAACGGATCCTAATTGAGTTGAATAGTTATCTGTCTGTCATGTTTAAATGTTGGTAAATAGTAAATATTTAAAGGTTGGAAATCACTGTTATAATAGATTTTAATAATACCTACTTTTTTTGTTACTAGACATAGAAGAATGCAATCGGTTCCACTAGTAGTTCCGTCCATACAAAATTAATCAAAGGCCGCAATGACAAATTAGAAAGTTGGGTTTGAGCGCGTGCCCGCCTCGTGAGCCAATCATCGGTGTGTCCGAACAAAAAAATCATTTGGCTGTTGTATATGTCTTACGTTTATATTAATCAACATCACATCTGTCTTTGTGTTATGATTAACATACATCAAGTAGAGCTGCATAAAATTGTTTAGATTGGCGCCATAAGAACAACCAACAAATGCCGCGCTGTTCTGCATATTGGATGAACAAACGAGCAAGAATCGCTTAAAGAGCTCTTACAATATCACTAAGGGTTTTTGCAGTAACTTTGTAACACTTCATTTTAACTGAGTAAAAATTATATTTTATTTTAACTCTGTAAAACAATCTCTAATATAAATTAAAGTCGGGTGAGTGCGAACACTTATAACTCGAGATTGGCTAAACAGATTCTTCCGATATGTGATTTGGATTCTTCTCCACTCCGGATAACAGAATAACTAATAAAAAGTTGAAAAATGGATAAGAAATTATATAAAATATGATATTAAAGTTTGTATGGAACGAATATGATTTATTTATCGTATGGTCAAAATATGTACATCACGACATGTTTACAAGTAGATACAATACAGAAAATTATATTAAAATATATTACAAACAAACTGTAATGCCTTGCAGTTATGAATATGATGCGACGCCATCTTTGAAATAATCTAACAACAAAAATATTGTCTTCTGCACCTGCACCCTCTCATTCTCGCATACATAATTGTCCATTCTTACAGTAGCCCATTTCACTTACTCCACCGTTTCTGGCGTTTTAGAAATTTTTCATACAAAGTCAACCAAATTGCGCGCAAATAATTATATTCTCGCGTTGATCCCGTCTGAGCTTTGAATACGAATGAAACATGGACGTTTTAGAATTAATATTTTTTAATGTTATTATTTTTACGTCTGTCGGGAAAGCTAGTTGAGTATAAAATAAAGGACATTTCATCCTGAAAGTTCATCTTCTTTCTGATCATCTATACACCTAACACCTCTGAGGACAACGACTGCCAGCTGTCCTCCTTTCCACCTCTTGTGCTGCCTGTCAGTCTTCTGTCTTTTGGTATAATATCAGCTGTCAACTTGGCTATATTATTATGGTCATCTCCCATTCTGTTGACATTATCCCTCTGTCTGCATCTGCCTCACATGATGCCGTTGTTTCTTCACTGGTGTATGTTTTGTAAAATTTATGTACTGTCTTATTTTTGTATCAATTTCACTGTTTGTATATAAATGTTAAAAAAAAATTGTCTAAATTGCAAACCATGTTGCTGATTATGACTCTGTCTCTTTTTAGGGGCTTTACTTGTGGTGGCGCGAGCTCGCAGTTGTTCACAGAATGGACTAAACTTATAGATGGATGTATCAGGCCGAGTTTCTATTACGTATGACATGCCTTGACAGGCCTGACACTAATGTCTATATTTGTTTTTCCACACAATTTCAGGCATCCCGCTATACCTGCTGTTTTGCCTGAATCCTAAAACCAATTTTTAAACCATTGTAGATAGTTTGTGTAATCCAGCTGCGTTATCTACTAAGGTCCAACGCATTAATCAGTGGATGAGATGTTTGCAAAACAGCTAATCCATTGAAATTTCCACAGAAATCACTAGATTTTAAATTAGCAACACAATCTTCTTGATATCCATCTATTGCTATTGGGTTATTCTCAATTGATGCGGCCGTCAGATTCTTTCCATCACTTCATCCACTAGATAACTTTATCATAAAGATGGCTACCAATAACATTTATCTACACATTGATGCGTTTGGCCTAAGTTGGTTAAAATCTAACAAATAAAGTAGGTAGGTACCTAGATATAGTTTAATAATCTCAGTAAACATCATTAACTAACTATAAACTGAATTAAAGAAGATTAAAAACGTTTGTTTTTGTGGTTATCGAACAACCGGCATATATCTACATGATTAAATAAATTCGCTTCTGAGGAGAGGACCAAGAAAAGTATTAATAAGATAATTTATTCACTTAATTAGCCGATATGAACCGTAGATGACCCAACACGGATTCCGAGTTTATTCAGCAATTGATAAATTCATTTTTAAAGAAAATTAAATTTATTAGTTTTTAATGCTAATATTTTATCACGTACGTACTTATTAGGCGCCACATGCTATAAAATATTATGAGCTCTCTACCTATCTACCTGTTGGTACGTATAATTAGTAATTATTCTTAATGTATCGACATTATGAATACCTGAAAAACAAGATATACCTACTCCGAACAAAATATTAAAAAAAAATGAATCTTTATCCAACAAACACGTTTTTACATGCGACTGTTGTGCCATTTTTATTTGAATAAAAAAAAATCTTATGATATGTGGGGAATTCCCAATAAAAAGAAACGACGTGCTTATAATGTATTTTGTTTATGACAACATTTTTGTGAGGTTATTTTTTTTTGCATTCCTGAGTATTTTATGATTGGTGTAAATTATAAAATAAAATTTGTATCTTGTTTTGATTAGTATGATGAGCATCGCGACCTTGGATGCGTCAACATCAGAGGATTTCACGTCGTTTGAACTCCAAATACACATCATAGAGGTCGTTGCAATTCTTGAAATCGTTCAAATGACTGGAATATCTATCGATTTGATAGCTTATTAAAAATTTGATGGGGTTTGAATAAGGTAAATCTATTATTGCTTATTTTTACTGTGGGAATCATTCATTCATTTTTATTTTGCATTTGCTATAAACAAAATTATGCATCAGATCCTTCGATGTAAAAAGACCGTAGTCAATATTAATTATCAAAATTACTTGCGAATGTTCTCTATAGGGACGTATATGGTTAAAGAATATGACAACAACTAATGACTCTAACAATTCATTACTGATGTTCGATTCTTAAATGGAACAAACCACTACGGGCTTACGACCATCTTCTACTGTTATTTCGAAGGCTAGCTTAGTGTGATCACTTTACGTTAACAACGTTCGCCATTAGGTGGTAATGTTTAGGTCTCCGAAACTCCTAATCATGAGAATTCTCGACATGTTCAACATGTCAAAAAATCTCATGTATGCAACAAGTAGATATTTAATAATTATTAATGAAATATAGAGATAAAAGTTGGAAATTATTATGAGAACAAGAGAGCAACCAAATTTAAAGACTGCGACTGCTGTCGTGTATTTGGAGCCAGGATGTAACTATATCCATTTTTGTTAATGTCTCATCTTTATTGCCTATTGGCTTTGTTGGTAATTTTTATATCGTTGAAATTGACACCAAGCTAGGAACAACGAGCTCAAAGCTCTTTAAAATAAATAATAACTGTAGTGAAGGCAGAACCGGTGCTGTCTCAGTGATGTTACATACATAATGTGTTGGATGTTGGGCAGAAGATGGTGATGATCAGAGAGTTCGTAGGAGCTGAGAACAGATAGAGATGGCGTGTAAATTAAAAAGGAAGAAAGATACATATTAAACCAAGAATTATTTTTAAAAAATATGAAGAGGAACGGCAGTTTTAAAGAGTGATTTTGTACTAAGAATATTCTGTTATTTTTTCGAAGCAGAGGTGATCTATATGAGTGCTAGGCATAATATTGTGACAAAAGAAAATAGGATCTTGATATTTTTGTCAAAACATTCTCGCAGGTCGCTACTTGGATACATACATAGGGGCATATTATTATAAAGTAAATAAATATGCAATTATTATCCAAATAAAAATATGTGTTTTTATGCACTATTACAAAGTCATCTCATTGAATCAGAACTTTTATGTACTTAAATGCATTTACAAGTTGTATTATGCGAGTTCATTCACAAAGAACTCACTCTTTTTGGGGTCAAAAAATCGAAATATTTTTCACATACTTTATATTTTATTATTCATCACAATATCGCAATCGAAATATTTTTCACATACTTTATATTTTATTATTCATCACAATATCGCAATCGAACTGGGGGTCGCCCTTGCACCTGGTCAACCCGGGTTTGTGGGGAATGTGAGAGAGCCGGCAGCATATGCGAGCTCAGCTTCGAATCCGCTATAAGGGTGGTTTGTCTTGACATCTGCTTGTTCGCAGCTTGCTCGTTTTGTAACGTTTTTCGTTAAAGAAACTCCAGTAGAGCTAATGGTAGTGATAAAATGTACCTACACATATGTTGAACCTTTGTCACTTTTGTACAATATACGTCAATCAATTAGCACTTTTGGAATTAAACAGCAATCACAATGTCAACAAGGAAAAATTAATCTAATAACTGTTGGACGGTTGTGTCCATTTATAGCTATACAAATAATATTAAAGTCACAGCATTCGGTAGCCACCGAGAAATAGCGTCCGATAGCCATCAAGACACAGCCTTCTGTAGCTATCAATACACAGCATTCGGTAGCTATCAAGTCACAGCGTCTCCGGTAAAACGTGCTAGGTAATACTTTTATGACGGATTTTATGTGTCCGATCTATCACGCCTTCTTTTAAACCTTTTTTTAGCTTAATAAATCCTTTTTGCATATATTCTTTCAACATGCTTCATCTTTGTAACAACACTAAATATACTATACACATATCTTTCTTATATTCTCTTTACTACATGTATCTACTACATTCTTCTTTATTTTGTTCCTTAGAAGTTGTTTTTTTATCGAAATTTCATAAATATTATGTAAACCTAGAATGACAAAACTCAAAGAATAATGTCATTAACCATCAGAATATTGGAAGGAGTTTAAGGAATCATTAACATCCCAGAGATACCTACTCCGGACGACCCCAACTTCGATGTGGAGGTGATCTGGTGAGTTTGCTTTGAGTGAGCATAGATTCATTAAAAAAACACCATTTCAACTTTTGAATGTTTTGACAACGTATTTGGACAACTTTATTGAGGAAAACAATAACATCATTGTCCTCACTGATTACCTCCAAACATTCAGTATTGTCTCCTCGTACCTAATAATGATTGGGTCACACAATACAAAACACAAGTACCAGGTAACTATTGCAGGGTCCCACCCGATGGTGATGTGATTTCCTTCCATTCCCTGCCCCGTATGGCGCGCAGATGCAGCCCATGTATGAGACAGACTGCGGCAATAAGGACGAGGACAGTCCTGACAGATGTGAACACTTTGGTGGGATTTTTATTCCTAAAATATAAACGCATCTGTTTGTGAATTTCTAGTAAAGGGGTAGACAAGCCCTATTGAAACAAAACACAATGACATACGATTATGCCCTGGAAAATGTATGGAATTATAGATATTGGACTGAAATTAGTGTAAATTAATTGAATCAGACTTCTTATCAAGTTTACAGGATTCGATATCTGGCTCATTTTGGATGGTATATTCTTCTTCTTCTGGTGTCCTATCGGACCGAATAGTCGCAGTGACGTCGGCTCCCACTTGAAAGAAAGCCCCCCAGTCTTCAGCTGCCCTACACAAATCTCCCACAGTTCTCAATCCGGTCCATTTACGGATGTTTCGGAGCCGGATAAGTTGCTTCCTTCCGACTCCTCTGTAGTCCCTTATTTTTCAATTCATGACGAGTTGATATATCTTATACTTTTCACCTATCATTATGCGACGAAACTCGTCTTACATCTTACGGATCTTAATTGCGAAAAATAATTTCCTGAATGCATGAGTTAGCTCTGCATAAGACTTCTATGTTGGTTATATTGTCATCATTTGATATGGCTACATACGTGTTCGCATTTATTACTTTATTTACATTCATATTTTTAAAGAATATTCTTTTATTTTTTCTATTAGTCCTACATTCATCGGAGTAAAATAGACAAAATAATATTATAAATGTTATTTGCATGTAAATTAGAATATTTCACAATGCTCAAAAATGATTTCATTGATCAATCAAACAATAATGTAAAAAATTTATATTTTGACTACGCATTATTGGAAAAAGTTTCCTATATAGGTATACCTAAATATTAAAAAAAATATTACAGAGTTTATACCTATACGGGATTTTTATGATATTTATAGAGTTCCTGTAGCCAACAATGAGACAGGATGTGACTGTCCACTAAATCACAGAATTCGTACGTAGAGCGAACATAATTTGCATATTAATTCTATATAGACAATGCCACACACACAAAAGTTCATTCGAGGAATATTTAAGCAGTGTTACCAGTACATATTCAAATCATCTGACATAAATAATAATTATAGGTGTTACAACATCTAGGCTTTTATTTTTTATCATTTTGAATTTCGAATGCAATAAAGAATGTATTTTAAATCATACAGTGAAAATTATTACAACAGAAACTTCTTACTTAGTTCAAACATTTATGGAACGTTTCAATTTTTTAAACCATTCAAATATATAAAAATATATCTATATCAAATTTTATAGAACACTAGCATTCCCGACAGACTGACTCAAATGATAAATTCAATAAACAAAAATAAATTAAAATCAACAAAAACTTTGTCAGTTCTACGTGAGTATATTTGGTTAAAACGTTTTCGGACAACCGTCCATCTTCAGTAACCTTAACAATACTCTAGTATTGTTAAGGTTACTGAAGATGGACGGTTGTCCGAAAACGTTTTAACCAAATGAGTCGCCAAGTTTCGAAATCCTCTATAACACATTTTGATCAAATACGAGTTATTGATGTCGTTGGATTCGGAATTAAAAACTCTATAATCCTAGAATATTTTTCCTTTCAAAACACTCTTGGTTGATTTAAAAAAAATAAAATAAAATGAGCATGAGAAACGATCCACGCCATATCCCTTCATATGCCTTTCGATATCCGCTATAACACAACCGACCAATAGGAGGCGAGAATTTCACAAATTTCAAAATGGTTTCCAGTACAAATTTATTGTTGTCGAAGTTAGTAGTTCTCTGACAATTTGGCTTATTAATTATTTAATAATGTGAGATCAACTTGAGAATGTTAAAAAATGCGAAAAAAACATAGTAAGGAAAAAGATAAGACAACCAGAAAAATGGAATGTTAATATACAACGCCAAAAACGGTAAGTAAACATTGACGAATTTTGAGGAAATTTCGTATTTATTCCTGTTATTTTACAGTGGCGTAGGTATCCATGTAAAAAATTGGGAAACAATTTCTTTAACGTGGTACGATAAAATTATATATAAAATTTATAAATTGTTGATCATGAATTTTTTTCCGTGAGGGAAATAATTTCAATATTCAAATTTAAATAAAAAACTTTGTACCTACCTAAGTCTTCCACAATTTTATTAAACCTGACATGTTTCGAAGGAGCACGCCCTTCATGGTCACAGGTTATTTGAATCTCTCACGTTTGACAAATTGGAAAGATTTAGAAATTTCATGATTTTACAAAGACTTGGAGGAAGATATCAGTAGGTATACCTACCATTTCACTGAAAATAATGAAATTATTGATGACGGTTCCCCGATTTGTGAACAAAGAGACCCTGAGGTTTATTTTTTAATTTAAAGAAACAAACTTATCTTGTTAGTGTTCGCTATTTAAAACTATTATTCAAGCTTATATATGCTTAGATTTTTACTTTTTCCCGCTAATTAAAATGTACCTGCCTAAATCACTCAATAATGAGTGGAGACTAATAAAAAAATATGTACCTACCTCATAAATTGCAAATATCTACGGTTTCTTTTGTATATCGTGTAATGATAATGTCAGAACTTTTCCGAAAGAATCCAAAAATACCCACGAATTCACTAAGCTTGTTTAATTTTAGTTTTGATATCTTTTCTGATAACGTAAAAATTAGTTTACTAAAATATTATTGTTGTATTTAAAATTTTGCTTATACCTTTTATTTCCAATTTATATAAGGTTTTTTTTCTTGAACCTACATAAAAATAAATGTCTAGAGCCTAGGCTATTGTAATGAAAATTTTTAATAAAAAATTTTTTCGTCAGAAATACCTACCTTCCTACCAGCATTTTATTTTGTTCGCGCCACTGGAAAAAATGCACGTGACCATTCATAGTTGATCCTTTCAAAATCAGCTATATCACCATGTGTGAGTTTCAAAACACGCCATAACCTGATATGAGTATCAAAAACCGACATATCAATTTTTATTTTTACAAAATAAGCAGTTTGTTTTTATTTTAAAGCAATTATTTTTTTGAGCTGCATTGCTGTAACAGATTTGCAAACCCCAGACTTATTAAACTTCAGGAAAGCAAGTTTAATATTGAAAAAAAAGTTTTTATCGTTTTTCTCAAAATCACGAAAAAGTGTTATAGAGGATTTCGAAACTCGACGACACAAATATACTCACGTAGAACTGACAAAGTTTTTGTTGATTTTAATTTATTTTTGTTTATTTTAAAATGTTCTACAAAGTTGCTCGCGACAAAAAATTTGAAGATAAATTCAACACCAACGTTGACCAACGTAGACCGATGCATCTGATGTAAAAAGTACTAAGAAAGTTATGTATGTACCTTCTTAAAATATGCGATGCGATGACCACGGAAAATAGGGCTCCATTTTTATATACAAATATTTAAAAAAAATCCTTCCCAAGTGCGGGCAATATTCTCTTATAATAGCACTCAATACACTACCTCTAATTTCTTGTTATCAGAGATACCGTATTTAGTTGGTTTTCGTACTGGAGTTCGTGGGGTAGATCCCGGGTGCTGACCATCTTCCTCTTTCACGACACAAGCTTTATGTAGCTTACATAGAGTGTATTTGTGTTCAATTTGAGTGAGCACAAATTCATTTTTTACAAAAAAAATAGGGCAGTTCTGAAACTTTTTCTAGTCATAGGCCAGCTTAGCCAGACTTGCCTTCTTCCCTTGCCCCTTCACGGAGGTTAAACCTACAAACACCAGTGATTCTGTCAAACAATCACAAAAAGAATCTTATAAATAGCACCCTTGATTCAAACAGAATACCTGGTTAATTATGCATTCCAAAGTTGGATAAGCCGGTACTTACTCGATTATTTTTATAATGTTGCCATTTTTATAACAGGAAACGATTATTTCTTTCACGTAAATAGGTACCTGTATTAAAATATAGTTTTATCGGTATTGCCACATCGCAAAAATAGCCTCGCGCTTTCGTTTAATATTCAAGATGCGAATTAAAACGACGCTATTTGCATATTATTCTTCATTTGACTAACACTGCTTACGAAATGTCAGTTTCATCATGTCATGAGTGTGGACATTTTGCTACGAAAGCAAAACTACATTACAATATTGTTTTTGCTCGTCAACTTTTTTTTGTGTTGGCAACATAGTTGTTTAAAATTGGAACAGAAAAATGTATTTGAAACTATTTAAATATTATTATGATTGACACGTGCGTGGTGTAAATTTTGAAATGAGGTCCACGCTTTCTACAGTTTATTGGAATGTCCAAGTCAACGCACGTGTTGGGTTATTATGTAAAATCATATGTTTTTTTTTTCATACTGATGTAAAAGTCCGAATAAAAATATGGTGACTTTTAAATGTCATTTGCGAACTAAAACACCGGGTTTATTCATAAATTTTTGTAGGTACCTACCTAGTACCTCTATCAAATGAATAAAGAAATTCGAACAAAAGCCGAACTTTTCCAAGATTCACAATGAAATCCTCAGCAACATCTATCAGAATACGTTTGAGCTGCAATATCTCTTGGAACACTCCATTGGAAATAGGCAAGCCTAGAGAACAATGGTCTATGACAGATCCACCAAGCAAGATGACTAAGACCTTCAAGATTGAGGATGACTCTGATCAATTATTTATCCTGTCTATATGATCGATATGGGATCCCAGAAACCAGAACAGGGAGCAGCATAATTTATCTGCACCCGTTGATTAATTAGTCGCTCTCATTAATTGTTACCTACTTCACTTATGATTTAAGGTAGACATATCGTTTCCTTGAAAAAAAAAGTTAAAGGAAGTATTTGGTGTTTATTATTATTGGTGGGTCTAAGTGGAGTTGCGTGTGTCAATATTTCCGTCAACGAAATAATGGGTGATTAAGTAATTATCATCGCAAATGGAGCTATGTTAGTTAATAAGTGTCAACCTCCAATCACATCCGTCATAATGGGGAAGAGGCAAAAAAACCCTGCGCAGGTTCAGACCACATGGTCTGCACGGAGTCGAGATATTTTATCAAGTTACAGTCATTATGTGGAAACAAACCGTCTATTAGAGTAGAGGATCTGCTAACTGCCTCGCAATTTCTTTTAGGGACGCCAAAATAAATATTGTTATTTTTTTATTTATCTCCATTTTTAGGTATTACTCTTATAAATGTGTTAGTGATTTTGTCCACTTCTGTTCATTTGATGGGTGATTTTCATACTTTCAACGTTGGCGATTACTTGAAAAATGCCTCCCTCTATCTTTTGCGAGGGCAAACAGTTCTCAACAAGGGTACTCTTGAAATTAAATCCCGATTTCAAAATCGACCATCAATACTAAAAGCACCTACCTCTGTACATCCTTAGGCTGAAAACACGTAGAACGCCGATTCCGACCCGCGACGACCGGCGCAAAGAATGTTGTCTATGGTCTTTTTTTATTACCCATCACGCCGTGTCCCGTAAGGGGTAGGCAGAGAGAACGGACCTCCACTCTTTTCTATCCAAGCATACTTCTTTCGCTTCTTCCACCGAAATAACATTTCTCATACAGCTTCTCCTATTTCTCTTACTTCTTAACTGGCCTTCCTTGAGAACAGTATCGACGTCTATGCATGGTCTCAATGCATTTAAATGGGCATGCCGGAAAGCGGGTTCCTGCTTTTGCTGTGCGTATCCCCATTCAAATGCATAGTAACATTCTTTGCGCCGGTCGGCGCGGGTAGGAATCGGCGTTCTACGTGTTTTTACCCTTACGCACACATTTTTTTTCGTACAGCAATACCGGATTCAAAATAGACCTACGTGGAACTATTTTCATACATAGCAACCAAAATCTAAATGTCATAATGACATCGGTAAGATTGAAATTGGATCGGTATTCCACGTCAATGGGGTGGATTGACCATGTCCACTCGAGAGGGCCAAGAAGTTATCTGGAAGTCTTCAAGATCTTAAAGGAAAGGAATAATACAAGATGACCTTAAAATAGCTACTTTTGTAAATGTCCATGAAGAGGAAAAAGTGTTCATCCCTGGAGGGCAGATATCCTATGTAGCTGATGACGGTATCTGGATCCCGCATAACTGTTTAGTGTTGGAGCTGTCATAATCATTAGCCACGTGTGCCGCAGGATGGCGGGGATGTTACAGATCTCTGGATATGGATTACATCTTGCAACCAGAACTGCATCTTGTAGGTAAACGTAAACAAATACACCATTATTGGCACACAAAAACAGGCTCTCGTCAAGTGTATATTTTACCAACTTTGAAATTAAAACTAAGGACTACGCAGGATTTTCAGAATGAATGGTAATTGTTCGACTCTAAACGTCAGCGCACCCTGCGTTTGACCATCACTTTCACCATTATGGAGAGGATTTTTTCCTCCCATTAGGGTCTCGAAGACGTGGAAGACCGTCTAATACCGTGATTGTTCCGTTCCTTCGAAGCAGATCATAAGCATTGCGCAAGATTGAGCGCAATGGAGTGCTCTTTTTGCATCCCTATGTCCCTGAGTGGGGATCAAAGGGAGATTGATAGATGTCAAATTTAAGGGTACCTATACAGAATTTGGTAATGCCTTAATGACATTTTAGAGGGAGTTTGAGGAATATGTTGAAACATCTATTGGAAATAATCTTCACAACTCTAACTTCACTCATCACTTACCTACATATATTATTGTTATACAAATAATGAATGGCTTGGAAATTATACTGAAACCGTCCCTTGTAACTCTTCAGTTCCTTTACATTATAACCTTCACGAATTATTGACTGCAATAAAGACATGAGATATTAAGGAACACTGATTAACTTTCAATCTAGAAAGGATAACAAATAATGTGATAATAAACATACAAAATCTTTTAGTAAGATCCAAATTATCACCCATGAAACATTGAAGTAGAAGGGTATAACTGAATTTAAGTTGATCATATATTTTTTTTGGATTATTAAAATTTATTTATAAGTTGTTGAACATGCATTTTTCTTGGTGGAAGTAATTTAAATAATCAAATTTAATTAAAAAACCTTTTAACTATTCCACAAATTTATTGTACCTGACATGTTTCGAAGGGGCACGCCCTTCATGGTCACAGGTTATTTGAAACTCAATTCAAATAACCTGTGACCATGAAGGGCGTACCCCTTCGAAACATGTCAGGTACAATAAATTTGTGGAATAGTTAAAAAGTTTTTTATTTAAATTTGATTATTAAAATTTAGCTTGGCTTTTCCAAAGTGAACACACTGCTTACATCTTTCACATCGAGCAAAGCCTGTGTTGTGAAAGAGGAAGATGTCGTCACCATGGATCGAACCTTCGACCTTCAGAACGAAAGCCTTTTGATTGAACCCCTGGGCTACCAACCACTTCATAATAATATCCTAACAAACAAGTGTTTTCACTGCACAGCATCAAATGTTACGGATTATGTAGTAGGTAATTATATATTTTTATAGTTTTAAGGTTCAATTTTTCAAAGCATTCCTGTTCATTTTCAAAGTGACCGAAAAATGTATAAAATGTGTTTTAATACTATGACATTTCCAGGATAGAAAATCATTTATATGATAAGCTCCCTCATGAGTTTTGGAGTTCAGTGCGTCGAATATATGGAGAATTATCTGCTTTTTAAATGTTAGTTTTGATTGCCGTTTGTGTTACACGTGTTCTGTTAGTAAGTAGGCACTTCGCCACAACACACAAATAAAAACATCACAACTTTTTCATACTTCGCGTTAAATCATTCATCACGGATATAAGGTCTCGAAGACGTCAGAAGATCCCAAATGTCACATTCAGTAGATACCTTATCACATTCATTAAAAAACCACTAAATTAAGTAACCTCGATAAATTTATTTTGCACCATATCTTTCTGAGTTGTGCAGAGCTAAACACTTCGTTTGTCGTCGAGTCAAAAAGAAGATACTGACAATGAAGTTCAAAGTTATGTTTGACTTCAATCGAGCAATATGCTGTTAGAGCTAATTAGTATAGGTACGGATTTCTGAGTTTGAAACAGTAGATAAGAATTATTAGTGTGGTAAAACTGCATTTTTCTAACTTCTAGTACAGCATCTTTCTCTCGTTATCTGGGGTGACTATATTTTTTTTTTTTTGTTTTTGTTGAGGCCTTCCACCCGATATCGAGTGATTTTGGAGGGGTGACTATATGAGAAGATAGAAAGCCACATACAAATCAATATCACACAGTTTCAGAGACATTATGAAAAGGAATTTTGAAAGGATCTCGTAGAAATTACCTTAAATTTTTTTTAAAAGTATAGCAATTATTATAGAGGAATTGTTTAGATTTATGACCCGTCGAACTTCATCCTGCCTCCGAATCAACGATAATTCTTACACGTTGCAATAAATTATTAGTTAAATTTAATTCAATTTTTATGTCGTAAATTGCATTTTATTCATTTAATAAGACAGAACTATTTTATTCTGGGTTAGGTCGAAGTACCTTATAAGTAGGGGTCAACAATCGAAAAATCCACCTATTTTATTTTTGCCTCAATTAAACCTAACTACATTGTAGGGAACAAAATGTATAGTTGTATATTTTCAAAGTAAACAGACCATTCTAATAAATTTTCTCCACATACGTTCTCTCACCTCTGACTGTTTATTTTTCACATGAAATATAATGGGACTTATGATCATTAATAAAGTTAACTTCATATTATTGAATTTTAATGAGAAAGTTTAGGGAAGTACCTATAAGGATGGAGGTAATAAATATACGAGTACAAGTATTTTTAAACTTAACAAAATATCCTTGATGTGCTTAAGCATTTTTATCGTCAAATAATTTCCATGACTTTAAAGTAATAAAATTATGTACCTATATACACATTATCACGATTCACAAAAAATAGTTTAGAGCTTGGTTCTCCTACAGAAAATAGGTTGGTACCTACGTGTCGTTTTCTGAGAGTTCTTTGTCGAACTGTCGGGGAAACTTTCATATGAAACGAGTCAAAGGCCGAGAATTCAATAAAATTAACAAAGTGTGACAAAATCAATAAAACATTGGGCACATGTTTGTCATAAAGAAAACACTTAGGTCTGCGCCCAAACCACATAACGAGGTTCCCATGAGTGGGTAGGTGGGAAGAAATTACGCAACTCTTTAACACTTCATTAAACATCTCGGGCGAGTTAAATAAATAATAAATAAATCAGCCAAATTAAAATACTTCACAACTTTTGGTCGGTGTTTCTAAAGGATTTAAGAATATCGTAGCTAAAAAAATATCAAACAATTTGAACACTCATATTGAAAAGATGAGTGACTTTGATATGATGGTTTGAGCTAGGTACGTATCTTTTAACTACTTTTATAACCATCTAAAAATATACCTTTTTAAGGAATTTTACTTTGAGGTATGCCTAGAAATGGCCGTGTTCATTGGGATACCTACTCTTTGACAAGTAATTCTTCTTACATTATTTGTGGCATTTCTTCTGTTGGGATGTGATCTTCCTACGAAATCGCCATCGGATCATAGTCATTTGTCAGGAATTATTTTTTTAAATCTCCTTTTATATCTCTCAATAAGACTTAAAAAATCAACTTAGGGGGTGCTAGTCTAATATAATCCTTACCGAGAGAAAATATTGTTCTGATAGTAACCCTTCCTTTTTTCTTTGGCCAGTTAGCCAGTTATATGTCAGCCGCATTAACCTCTTGCAATATAGTCTTGTAGCTATCTTTCAGTAAGATTTGGCGAAAGCTGTCTCTATCAGCCTTTACAGCTGTCTTGACCGCTTTTCGGGTGAACATCACCTTGAAACAGACTTCGTACCGTATTTTGTAATCTGACTTCTTTTGAAGCGGATTTCCAGCGATATTACCGAGCGCTTTCACAAGATTGATGGAGACTTTCTGTTTTGCCGTATGCATTATGCAATTAGATAAAGGGCAGACCTTGTTCTTATCAAGATGAAAATTTGCATTCAGTCAGACGTTGTGTATGGCTTACAAATTAGCTTGGAAAATGAGTGGTGGTTCAAAAATATGTATGTTCTTACATTTGTAGCCATAATTTCCAAATTTTTGGTCTAGGTTAGTATATATTTAGCAATTGCATCCAGGTGTGGGTAAATGTTTGCATCTGTACTCTCACACTGTTAGGGGATGTTTTATTAACATCTGCGATATTTAGTGGCGTCCATACATCCCTCCGTATATTGTCAAATTATCACAAGATAACCCCTTTTGAACGGTGATGACAAATAATAGTACCTAGGCATAATTTAAGTCAATTTTTGTGTCAATAATCATCATAGCTTTAGACCGAGGTTTTTCATTAGTTACGTCACAAATTACAAAATTAAGACAATAAGAACATATGCATGTAGTTACATAGGAAGTATCTTTGAAGTCATTCGTATGAAATCATTCAATAGCTTATGGCCAAAGATGCTTGTAATACATAATATAACCTAGTCTTAAATTTGGATAAAGCAAATCCATATCGAACCTTATAATTCGTAAATGATTTATTGTTCTTCTATTTTAGAAAAAAAACAATAGTTTTCGAAAAAATATTGATGGATCTAAACCTATTTTAATCGACAGTTGACATTTAGGAATTTTTCTAACCCATTGAACAGTTATCATCCGTCAATTTAGTGGTTAATTGTAAAGGCAATCACCATTTCCAAATATAAAAACCACCTCAATAGATTCACTTCCATTCTAGTCCTAAGATCAACATTCCTTTCTGATATTATCAATATTAATTATCACTCCTCACTTTATCAGTCAGATATGAAAGAGTCTTCACTTTGTGCTACAACAAATTTATATTACAAAGAGTCTTTGTCCAGCTGAGGAAGGGAGCAGTCGCTCCCGAAAACTAGTTTATGAAAATAAAATAATTTGTAGTAGCACATAATGAAGATTCTTTTTTTTCTGTGAAAATACACCCTCAGCCGAAACTATTAACAGTGCTATCAATCAGTCTTTTTCCACATAGAAAAAGGCTAGTATGGAAAAAAAATGTTATTGTAAAGACAGATGTGTAAGTAGTAAATAAAATGAAAATAATTATAGGTGTCGTTTAAATATTTTTTTCTTAAATACTTATAAATAGAGACTGGAAAATTTCGCGATCGCGATAAAACGAATTTTTTTCGCGAATTTTGAGGTTTTTGCGCGAATAACGCGAATTTCGAGGTTTTTGCGCAAATAACGCGAATAATGTGATTTTTAGAAAATTTACGCGATTTTCGTGTCTATTTTACTGAAATAATGTGATTTTCTAAAAATAATCAAAGTGGAAATTACCTATAATATTATTTGAATTACTCGAAATAACAAAAAATAATTGGGCGCTTTATTGTTTGGATGCGATTTAGATACTTTGTTCTAATGTGTACTTCCGAGGGGTTTTTCTCTTTGTAGAACGAAGGAAAAACTTTGTTTTGGTTGCTCGCTCAGATATAATAATTTAAAGCAAAAAATAACTACCCCTAAAATAATAATTGCTGGGAGGGTCCCATAGTGACAACTTTTTTTTGGATGACCCCACCCAAAAAAATTTCCAAGGATCCCAGATCATTTAGACCGATGTCAACAAAAGTTTTTTTTTATTTTGAAGCATAGTTTAAATTATTGTAACATTGATTGAAATATTGTATAATTTTTTTGTGCAGGTATATTTTGTGAATCTCTTGTTTGATCAGATTTTTTCATTCATTTGGCAATGTATATTCATAAATATTGTTGAAAAATACCTATTACCTACTATTTTTTTGTTTTGTTATAAAATCTTCCTTCATTTTGAACAAAATGAACGTTGGAAAAATAACGCGAATTTCCGTGTTTTAGGGCAATAATAACACCGAATTTCTCCAAAAATAACACCGAAATTCACAAAAAATAACACCACTATTTTCCAGTCTCTACTTATAAATAGTAATTGTCGTTTAAAAGTCAATGAACGAGTCTGAGAAGCAATCTGTCAGTAGATCCAGGTGTCACACTCACGTGGTTGGATCGGAGGTTAGGGGAAGCGCTTGCAACTGTTCAGGAACAGTGGTGTCTGGACATCATCACCTGGAACAGACCTGTGTTAACGAATTCAAAACTAAAAAAAGCGATTATGAGTATTGAGTAGTTGAGTATGTTCTTAGTTGTAGATAAATAATACATACTGAAAAATTGTACCATAGTGTCATCTTTATGCGCCGAGTCTTTTATTTACTCGCTCTGTGATGCATTAAGAAATAGATTATGGTAGTCTTTATATTAAATAGATCTCTGAAGTCTAACGCATCAATATGTAGATAAAAGTTCTTGGTAGCCATCTATAAGATAAAGTTATGTAGTGGATAAAGTGATGGAAAGAATCTGACAGCTGCATCAATTGAAAACTATCCATAGATGGATATCACGAAGATAACAGTGTTGCTATGCTGAAATCTATTGATTTCTATGGATTCCATGGAAATTTCTTTGGGTTTGCTTTTTCGCGCCAGATTTGATGTCAGATGAAGTCTTGTTTTGACAATAATTGTCATTGGCAATTTTGAATTAATTATTAATGCGTATTGAATCAAATTTTTAGGTTAGGTTCTAATGTTGTTTTTTGCTTCGCATATTGTGATTGTGTAATATTATTTCTAAAACTTTACAATGATTTAACAGAAAGTTTGAGAATATAACAACATTTTGATCATAATTTAGATTTTTATTCCAGATCATTTGTTTGAAAACCGGCAAATTGGTGTCTTATATCGATCGAAATTGAAGAAAAATATGATTTGTTCGAAGCTTCAAAATGATAATTCTTTGTAATATGTCTATTTTCCCGTTATGTTTAATGATGATGTATATAATTATCATTTTGGTTTATGGAAAAACAAGTCGAAAGTTCATCACATTCACGGCGTTACGGAAGTTCATAAACGTCAGTGAACGCTATTTTGACAGCCATCCTAGAGATAAATCGTTATCCAACAGAAGGTATCGCTTGTATCTTTAGGATATCTACACATTGATGCGGCACATATCTCATAGAAAGGCTTTTCTGTAAGATATATTTATCTATCCACTGATTGATGCGTTGGGCCTGAGTGTAGCATTTAGTGCAACTATCTGGGATTCACCTTTGAAATGCCTTTCCAAGTTCAAGCGCCTATCAAATTTTCAACAGAGTGACATGAAATGGTGAAAATAATTACTACAATGTAAGACATGCTCCTTTAAACTGTGCTAAAAGAGGTTGTCAGTTCTCATCTTCATTACTATGTAACTACAGGATCTGGTGAACATCGCATCACCTTCGAAATCCTATGCCTATAATATACTTTTCATTTCCCGCCAAATTGTGACATATAAGTATTAACTTATATCGTATGTCGTATTAACGACGATTGTCATTTTTTCTCTCTCGCTAGTTAGCTCGTCGCATCTTTTATAGAAACACTTTGTACACATAGTTATTTTTTATATTTTCCTCGCGATTACCTACTCAATGTTTTCTAACCATTTAAACATTCACGAGTATTTCAAAACTATATAATTAGCCAAATAAAATCAAACCGTTCTCGAGTCTTAGCTAGACTTACGAACAACGATCCATTTTTATGTATAAGATTTAGGTATATTAGCGTATCTTAGATTTTTTTACTAATCGTAAGTTCGTACGCCATAGAAGTTTTTTTCCAAAATCCACTACATACCTACTCAAAATAATTCCTTACAATAATTGTTAGAGATTGCAAAAAAATTGAGATGAAATCCTTGTAATATAATTAGGTAAGTATGCAAGCCAACTTTTTTAAATAATTGCGGCCAAAAAATCCACCATGATAATGTAGAAATATATTAATAATTTATCTCACGAAAATAAAATAAATTAATAAATAAATGTCCAAACAATATTCGAAACCCCTAAACAAAAATCAATGCAAGGAGTTCATAAAATCCAGGTGTAGACTACCGTTGATGCAGCTGATAAGTAGGTACAACATATTATTACCGTCATATTGGGGCATTTTAATTCAATCAAAAGTTATATCGCAAGTTCACAGCCGGTAGGTACCAGTACAAATAGCACAATGCGTCATATTATTTGCAAATTATCTGATCAAAAACTACTCTTATATTTTTTATTTTATTTTCAAGTACAATTACTTCTTGTAAAGTCAATAATAAAATCATTGTTCATACCAGCATTGAAGTGTAGATTCAATCGTTATATTATTTCAACAGAAGGTTTTGTATATGTATGAATTTTTCTATGCCTGTATGGATTTGCAGAAATGTTAAATTATCGAAATAAAATCTCTGCCAATTCATCTTAATTATACTTGAACTTTGTGCATTACCTACATAAACTACTTAGTTACTTAATATTGTATTTTCTTATGGGAAATCTTTGACTCTTA
This sequence comes from Mystacides longicornis, assembly GCA_963576905.1. Lineage (NCBI taxonomy): Eukaryota > Metazoa > Arthropoda > Insecta > Trichoptera > Leptoceridae > Mystacides > Mystacides longicornis. The sequence goes on along the minus strand of OY756421.1, from coordinate 25,591,211 downwards.
AATTTTCTATGCAGTAGGTACTTACCTTTCATTTCTACGTATTCATTTCTTTTGACATTGCTGTAGAAGGCCGGTTACGGAAACCTATATTATAAAAATAGAGAGCTTCTTTCCGATGCCATCGCATCACGCCTAAACGGCTGGACCGATTTCGCTAATTCTTTTTTCGTCGTGTCGGCTTTTATCAGGAGAAGGGTCTTATGAAAGAAAAAATAAGAAAACAGCGTGGAACATTAGAAAGTTAAAGAAAATTCTAAGTAGGCAACCTTATCAGTACTTTTTACCATATTATAATTTTGATACACAATAAAGTACCTACTTACATAGATTAAGAAATCATAAATAATAAATGCGGTATCGAGTCGTCCGAATTCTAAGGACTCTGCGACGTTAAAATGTTTGTCAACTGACCTACTGCACTCAATAAGTCTTTTTAAGTGTTTACTATAAAAATATACATTTCATATCAGATTTTCTCAAATAAAAATTGAATTCATACACTTCCTTTGTGAATTCATTGTTAGTCCACGCAGGTTCCTTATTAGAGTTGGTTGGCAAATATCCTGACCAATGTAACAATCCTTTAATTAAAAATATATCCTCAATAGGACACGTGCGCAGCCCACTGTCAATTATCTGGAATTCAAATAACAGCACGTTTTTATTGGAGGGAGACAAACACTCCACTAATGATGGCATGGGTAGGCTCTCTGATGAGAGCTGAGAGGGTAGTATTTCAAATTTTGCCATAAAGGGTTCGAAACAGTTTGGTAAACCTTCAATGGAAAAGGCAGAGAGTACGAAATGCAAATCTTTATTATATCCTGACAAACTTCATACAATAGCAATAAATACGTAGGTATACTGCCTGTTTGTTTATTTCTGACATGGCGTTCCCTGGAAACGGAATTAAGGTATCGTTTCACGCTTTTCTCGGCCGAACATTTTTCGTAATTTTCTCTTCAGCTAACCATATTATTATTTTCTTTATTAATTCTTTCAATATACTCAAACTATCTCAACTTGATATTTATCATCTTTAATACAAAAATCTAATCTTACTTAACGTTTTACTTCAATGTTGATACTTCACTGTTCATTTAACATCTGCTTTATAAGTGACAAAATAAAATAGGCACGTAAGTATAGAGTTATTTGGTAAAAATAAATATAATCACTCAAGCTCTACTCATATAAATGAGTCATCAAATGAAAAAATACCTTCTCATCAAATTAAAAAATAAGGCACTTGATAGTTCAATGGTGCATGGTGTTATTTTAGCCATTAGAATTCTTTGGTCGGGATGTTCAAAGCTGGGACAATATGCTAATAGGCTAAAGAATTCCCTATACTTTTCAGAAGATAAACGATACCTATAATAATATAATTCATTTCATGAAATCTTACCAAAATATTGGATTTTACTTTGTTTTTTTTCTATTGGTCAAATACCTACATTGTAATAGGTAGGTACTCATGTCAGTGAACTCAATATTTTGTTATACTAACCAAACACTTGAATATAGGTACCTTGTATTTTATAATGCATAAATGATAGATGTTTGGTACCTACACAACGTTCTAAGTATCTCTACATTTCTTTCTTCGATTCTTGTACCCATTTTTCAGTTAAGATTTAGTTCCATTTTTCAGGACTTAATATTAACGAATACAATATCAACTAGCGACACTAACAATTCACTAATGATATTCGATCTTAAATGGTATGAACAGAACATTTCGACCGTCTTGTACGCTCAGTCCGTCTACTACATAGAAGTCGAACATCAGTAATGAATTGAGAGTCATTAGTTGTTACATATTCGTCTACTACTGATGAATGTTTGAATAAATACCCCTATTCATGGAACAATATTTCCAGCTTTTTAACAAGCAATAAGTACACTAAACCTCAATCTAAGCTATTCTATATACCTCTTTCGCCTGAATGCCCAAAGCTTTTAACCACCTATTCATTCCAGAATTCAGCCATTACAGTAATGAGACTCCACTATCTTTTAATCTATGGAGGATGCGTTATGCCAGGCACGCGGCACCGCATAGCCCGGACACGCGGCACGCAGCAATAATACCTGAGAGACAAAACCTCCCCAGCGCGGCACACGGAACACCGCCGTGAAACAACAATCATGCGATATTGGGAAGTGAAACTCTAATTAGATACACATAGTGACTCATAATATAAATTTAAGCAACGTAAACCATGCGATGCTTAAGATAAACGCGATCAAAATAATTATAAATTACCTACATTTTTATGCGATGCATAAATGCCAATGGTTGGTTGGTGCTAAAAAAAGTACAGCTTCAAACCGCATCGCAAAGATCTGCCCCTGTTTTCCTACACAACCTAAAAATATATGGGGTAAATTCAGCAAAAGAAAATGTGATATTATGCAGTTTCTGATGCACATGTGGGATGAGAAAAACTCGTTTCGATCGTCTGATGAACGACTGTCCCATGTAGATATACGCATTCTATGAGGGGCTGTGAAATCTGTGCGCATTGACGGATGTTGTGATACCATTGCTTCGATTTCTTCAGTAATGGACCATAATTAATAACGCACTCAGCGAAAACGCATGTTATGTTGTTATCCTGAGTGCGATCATTTTTATTAAAGTAAAATAAAATGAAAAAAATAAGCAGAAGAAGAATAAATTAGAAGGAACAAGTAGTAAAAAGGATCTGGCTGTCAAAGGGTCAAAACTCAAAATGCGAATGTTTGAAATGGATTGCTGAAATGTCCTTTCAATAAAGAACAGAATATGTACCTACCTTATTATGGAATTGTACAAAATAACATCAAATAATGCAAAGACAGCGGGGACATTATTCTTAACGATTACTTCCTCATCTTAGCTCAGTCCTTGATCCAAAAACTCATTGTCTCCAATCTATAAGTACTCTATTCCCGGAGAGAATGATAAAAAAGTTTTTTTATGCAATTAAAGGAAGGGCACACCCGCTTATCACACACACACATAATTGACATAATCCGACTGAGAAGTATTTCTATTGGAAGATAGTGCAACAACCTGCCTATTTAGTCATTCTCTCCAGAAATAGAGCAAATATGTACCTACCTACAGACTTTTAAGAAGTAATACATTTTAATGACTCAAGAGTTGATAAAGTTGGCCAAGATAAAGGAGTAACAATTAATTTCAAAACGTGTTATTTTGTGGTTAACTTTTTCTACCCATTATTAAGTAGGTAGGTACTTTCGTTCAGTTTAAATTTTTATTAAATGTTAACAATGAGAATGACAAAAATGATGAAGGGTTTGTTGCTTATACAATCATTGTCAACATTTGCGCCACGTGACCTCGATTTATAAACATCTCTGCTCACGTGTTGGTGGGGGCTGGATAGTGGGGGATGGGACACGTCACTATTTTGGTGTCAAAATAACATTGACAAAAGCCATCAGTTCTTTTAAAAATTATATTTTTCTCACTCTTATATACTTATACATCTTCATATATTATCTAAAACTATTATTGTCTAGATCAGCCCGTTTTGATTTTTTTAACCTGTTCTTTCTCTTAATATGTGTGATATGCTATGACTTCGCATTTGGTTTCCCGAAAACTAATTTGATTAATGATTTGAATCAGTTGGCTCGATATGCAAGATCTAGTCCAGAAAAACGACGCAAACTTCCTGACTTTTCCTATCGACTTGATCGATCCATCAGAACCTTCTAAGGGTAAAACAAATTTAACTAGGTGTCCTCTTTGCTGAGGGTTGTAGCCATCAAAAACTCTTTCTCGAACCATTGCTCTCCAAGATGTTCTGTTCTCTGCTAGATGTACGGCTCTATGAAGTATCGTCGTGTGGATTCGATGCTTTGTTTAATTTGGTCCGCCCAGCGCATCGACTTGTAATAGAATGCTCAAAACCGTATCCTGTGTTTGCTGCTCATATTGACACAAAACGAATTATTGAAGTATTTAAAAAAAAATATGACTAAGTTTCAGGTTGAAGGAAAAAATGACAAAGTCAGATTTGAAGAACCCTTAACAGACACAATGATGGAGATTTGCGATTAAATGATAATCCGTGACAAACATATTTTGAATGAATGCCTCGCAACAAAAAGTCCCGTGGATATAGCAGAAAAAACAGAACATCCCCGTTTATTTTTAGTGCAGTCGTGTGTGGCTTATCTACCCCTGCGTTTAGATGGCGCGTGTCCTGTCGGTGGTAGCCCCATTGTTCGTGGGAGTCGCGTGAAGGGCGAACTCTCACGACCCACACCCCTAATGGACAATAATACTTCTCCCGAACAATGCTCGCGTTTAGTACGTAATCACGAGTAATGTATGTATGCAAGGATATACCGTGATCCAATGGGAAATCGATTTTTTATCCGTGTGATTGGACACTCATGGGAGGAACTACGGTGTTGGTTTTTAGTGAAATTTAAGCTCTGGGACCCCATTTTCGAATGTCGATCGATGTTTTCGAATGTTTTCCTAAAGAACTCATACGCTCTCTCCTTCTCTGATTTTTTAATAAAGGGTAGGTAATACAATAATGAGAAGTAGCTCCCTAATACGAATGTTCGAATTTTGCTAATTGCATGGGATTCTTAACATGATGAGAGCTTACTCAATGGTTTAAAAATTTGAAATTTATGAAATTTTTTAAAGAATATGTAACAACTAATGACTTTAACAATGCATTACTAATGTTCGATTTTTAAATGGAACAATCCACCACGGGCTTACGACCGTCTTCTACTGTTATTTCGAAGGCTGGCTTAATGTGATCACTTTACGTTAACAACGTTCGCCATTAGGTGGTAATGTTTAAGTCTCCGAAACTCCTAATCATGAGAATTCTCAAGATGTTCAACATGTCGAAAAATCTCATGTATGTAACAAGTAGATATTTAATAATCAATGAAATATAGAGATAAAAGCTGGAAATTATTGAGAACAAGAGAGCCACCAGAACAAGAGAGCCACCAGAGAGAGAAAATTTTGTGTGCCACGGAGGCCTTGTCAAAAGACAAAAACAAATGTAAAGGAATTTCGTTGCAATATCCAAGAAACGCACTAAAGACACATCTAAGTCATAAAGCCATTCTAAGGCATTAAAATTTTCTTAGGACATACCTAATATCTAAGTAGTATTTGGTACATATTTTCATTCATTTAAAATTCGAATCTACCCCAGATATAAAATAATATGCCCATTGTTAGGTTGACGAACTAAGCAGGTGCGTCAAAAAGTTAACAAAGGTGGGAAAATCGTAAAACTAATTTTTGTAACAATAATAATTACTAACAATCGGATATGAGTGAGTCGATGTAAGTTGCCACACGCCCACTGTAGTTTAATACATGCGCAGTAGCACAGGTAGGTAGTGATATTATGTCGCGCACACAGCTGGTTAGATCAATCAACGCGCATTTTTATTACAGATTCAAAACGTGGGAAAATTAGACCCCCCTGATTTAGCAATACGGGGTGATATTATGAAAATGAGAATGGGTAAAAACTAACCCCATTAGACTCGCCTATTGCTGTGAGGACTTACTCAACAATAACTGTTTATTGTATTGTATCAGTGTTTGTTTTTTTTTGTTTTGGTTATTGGATCTTTGACTTCTTTTTTATCAGCTGCTCTCTTCTATAAATGAGATAACTTTAGCTCAATTTTTTGCTGAATGGAATAATTAATTTGCAATGAACTGTTCCATTAAAATGCTATATTAAAGGTGTGATTGAACTTTATTATTAAGAAGAAGGCACTTTACTGAAGATTCGATGACAGTAGTATTCTATTAATTCATGCATTTTAAGTTGGTTTTATTTTTAAATTGTTTTAATTCATTAATATAGCTAGGTATCAGTTTTTATTGTTAACACATAGGTGAATGTAGAGATGTTTTTTTTTGTCAATTCGTTTTATTACGCCAATTTTTAGGTACTTAATCCAATTGATGGGTAACTTATATTAAAATTAAAAATTGCATTGCAGTCTCAATGAGTACGTGGTTTGTAATGAGTCTGAAATGTAAATAGAGTTTTTAATAGATCCTCGAGCAAGTGAGGCCCGTAAGTAGAATGTAGAAGTCGAGAGAACCCTACAATACAATAATGTACTTACCTATGTATTTATAATACCGACTGATTCTACGTGAAAGGTATCATTCTTTTTGTAATACGTAGTTTCGAATACCAAGTCTTATTGTCAATTGATACTCCATACAGTTTATTTATGTGTTGGTCTTTGCATCCTTCACAAACATGTTCAATTGCCGAATTACTGCTATGGCTAATAGGCCATTGTATAAATATGAGAATAAAAAAATAATGGCCTTATCAAAAAAAAAAACGATTTTTATTTTTTTGCTTCTCTTACAAGTAGTACCGCCACTCCGGACAGGAGAACACTCCTAATGTCATTCCTGTCTATCGGTCTTTGAAATACAAAATAAATATGCATCACACTTATCATTAATTTGATTTAAGATACTTTCCTAATTTCTAAAGATTAAACATCATAAAAAAACAACTAATTATCGCATAATTTTACAACGGCATCAGTGTTTTTTTAAACGATTTGAATACTGCTAATGACGGGATGTTATAAAGATTAAATACATCGTTTTACTTAATAGTCATTCTATTCTTTAGTTTTTTATCTTGGATGTATGGTCTCTTCTGTCCGTCTGGACCACGAAACAATTAGTAGCCATAATAATAATAATGAAAAAAAAATGTGATCCTTCTTCCTGTGATCTCTTGAGACAGGACCGTATCGCACCGCATCCTCTTTTAGTCGCCCATACACCTGCATCGTGAGATTTTTACCAAGAATTCTACAGGTAGACTTCAATTATTATGAAATGAATGACCATTGTGAGGCGTCCACACAGGTGTGTTGGGACACAACGTCAAACAATCAACATGAAATGCAATGTAAACAAGACACACTCAACAAAAATAATTTAAAATTAAATACAGTCGTGAATAAAATCCAATACCTTTCTACAAAGGTATTGAGTTCTTAATAAAGTTGCGTGTTTTCGATATGAAGGACATTTTAAATGGAATTCCTTTTATGGATGCTTTTTCTATAGATGAGATTTCACGGTGAAAATTGTTAAATTTATTGTCTGTCTATTGGAGTGGCTCGGTCGTACTACATTGTAGAACATTGTACAACACGCCTTAGCGGGCGGTAAGAATGTTTATTGCGGCATGAAGGAAGGTACCTACAGAGTTCAGGCGGTGTACCCATACAGTATTACATTTCCGTGGATAAAAACCTTTTAATGAAATGAAAATTATAATTCGTTACCCTTCTTCTTCTTCTCAGCCTACACCTTCCTGTTTACTCCTGGACAAAGGCCTCCTTAATCTCCTTCCACACGCCTCTCTATCTTGATGGGTTGCCTAGACCCAATTGATACAAACTTGTTTCATGAGGTCGTCCCTCCACCGTAATAGTGGTCTCCTGGTGCTCCTGGTATATACCTACCTATAATCATTCTGATGGGTTTTAAAATTCTTTGACCATTTTTCCTTTGGTTCTTTGCCATATGACCCGCCCACCGCTATTTGAGATACTTTTGGTAAACCAATTTTGAAATAGATACCTACCTTATATAGAAAAGCTCCAAATATCACTATGCATGCTTTAAAGTTAAAAGACACGTCAATGGAGGTTGCTTTTCCGAAATCTCATTGTCCGAAATTTTACAGAGTTTCCAATGCTACTGTCACATATCTACTGATGATTTCTTTTAATATCCCCCATTGTGGTATAGCAAACTTTGGATATTAATTATTAATGTGCTTATTTACACACTCGCAATCTTAGAAAGCGTGAGCCCATCACCTCTACTATTATGTGGAGGAGATGGACTTGGCTGGGACATGTGTTAAGGATGCCGAATGACAGTTGGCCGAGGAGAGCGCTGTTCTTCCATCCATCAGGGTCTCGGGGACGAGGAAGACCCTCTCATACTGTGTTCCGCTCCTTCGAAGCATAGCTGAGGAATCTGGACATGGTGTGGGAGGAGGTTATTAGCGTTGCGCAAGATCGAGTACAATGGAGAGCTCTTGTTGCCTCCCTATGTCCCTAAGTGGGGTCTTAAGGGAGTTTGGATTTGGATTGGAATCTTAGAAAAATGAGCAAACCCTGATAGCTAATAATATAATCGTAGATAATAACTAGATATTGTTCGTATTCTTGGCCGATATTTCACAGACAATTTCGCATAAAAATATAAACACATTCAATCCTTTTCAAACACGTAGATATCTATTATACAATCATATTATTTATGTCTATATACCTAATATAACAAAAAATGTTGTAACGTGTAGTAGGTACAAACAATATTATTTCTCCATGTATTATCCTTATTTTAACTGTTCCTGAAAAATCATTCTATGGATTTTACAACCTGAGAGGTAATAAACACCTGAGTTTTAAAACAACAACCTCTTCCTACCAGGAACTCAGTCATTTAGTAAATTATTGGGCCCGAACGGTTCCTGTAATCCATACTCATTCTCTTAGAAGGAAACATTTCCATTTTTCTCAGTAGGTGCAAGGCACGCCTCAGTTGGTTTCATATAGTTAGACGTTTTATCAAAGTATAGCACCACAGCTAATTGTGTTGGTATTATTTTAGGAGTCGCTAATATCCGTCAAGGAGAGTTCGGCACGTCCGCACAACAGGTAGTGGCTGCTTCAGGTGAATTATACAATTCGAAGAATTCTTCATTCGCAGGTGTAAAGGGACATTTCTGCAGGTCTTTGCTTCCTAGATAAGTATAGGTTCATGCGAGGCAGTTATCAAAAGCTGTTTTTTTTACCCATCATGTCGAGTTGCACTTTTTTCTAGATATACCAATCCAAGCACACTCTTATTTCATTTCTTCCACTGACATAACGTTTCTGATACAACTTCTCCTATTTCTTTTGCTTCTGGCCTGGCCTTCCTTGAAGACGGAATCTATTTGTATGTGGGCGAGTTTAAGAGTTGGGTTTTATTGTCCGGGCCTCTCTCCCATTAGCATCCGACTTAGGTATAAAAACCGTGATAAATCAGAGACCAATAATTTTTCAAGTGAGTGTGAAATATGGCAGAATCATTGGGTAGGTACTTATATAGGCAATATTATGCTTCTAAATCTGTTATATAAGTACCTACTTAGGTACCTATAGTTTGTGATCTAAAAATAGAAGACTTGTCGACGTTGTTCGACGTCAGGTTCCGAATTCCCAACCTCCAGATAGGCATCTTTCCAATAAATTACTTATTTAAAATTAAGTTATTTTATGACAATAATTTAAAACAATTAGATCGATATTAAATTAGGGTAGGTAAGCATTCTTGAATCTAGAAGAGAAAATATCCTTCCTATGGAGCACATAAGTACCTATACTATAGGTATAGAACACCATACAGTTTAATTCACCTAACAATGAAGAGGAAAATTGATGGAAGTCGAGGTGAGGGTTGACAAGTGATGTTCTGGCTAAGAAATCAGACGATTGGCCGGAATCTAGTGAGTGGAAAAACTCATCTGAACAGTCCAGGACAAATAGCCTATATACCATAGTGGTAGATATATGGCATAGGCTATGAGAAGACATGGCACAAGAGGAAGATTCTTGATTTGTCGCGCCGCAGGCTGAACCGAAGTTCGACGTGACAATTTGAGTGTAGATGTGGAACACAAATAGCTTTTTGTCGCATTTATATTGATCATCGAGGTAATTTATGGTCCTATACGGAATGGAACAAGTGCGAACAAGGTGGATATTATATTGTCTGCTTATTGGAAGTGTCTGTTTGTTTGCGTCACAATGGACAGGTACACAATAATGCGGCCAATTTAAAAAACAATATCAATATTTGATTTATTGTGTTCTACAAAGTTTAACTAATTTCTTTTTGTGACGTCTACCTGCGGTCTATAGAAGAAGTGTATTGTTGGCTGTGAAGAGAATGAATCCTACGTGAGAAACTCAAATATTAGTATGTATCTATGTAGAAGCAACCGAATTTATATTAGACCAATACGGCCCGTGAGAGAACATTTTCTTGGTAAAGTGGTATCGTGTGACATAGTGGAATGTATTCATCATTGAAATTAGGCTGTACCGCTTTGAATAGCTGCGAGATCATAAAGGAATGTTATGTTCACAACATACACGCCGGGAACAGAAGACAATGCATGAATTGAAGTAAAAACATTAACGAAAGATTTAAAAGTTACAAACAAATACCTGATTGTGTGTAAAATGTGAAATAAAATTTAATTTTTGTTAAAGGGCGCAGTAAATAAGAAAAAAACTAAAATAGGTAATAAGTTTATTCATTTTTATAACATTTACAATGAAACAAAATAAAAGCATACAAAGAATATACAAAAGTGGTTTTGTTTTGTTTTTTTGGTAAGTATAAGTACATAATATACCTTCCTTTCTGGTAGGTAGGCACCTACTAATCGAATAATTTGCTCGAAATTTCAATCTAATTTTATACCCAAGCGCAAATCCATTGATTTTCCTAAGTAGGTAGGTATGTGTCTTTTGTGTCACAAGTAGAAAGAGAGGCAGAGTCTGCAAAGAGAGAAAAGTTTTCAATCTCTAGACTCTAGAAAAAGAATCACTGAATTTGTCTGGAATAAAAATCTATGCAAACATTACCACTGACGCACGTTTGAGAATGAGTAGATATCTCGTAGTTAAAATATGTGCATAAAATATTATTTAAAAATGTAGATATGTATGTACCTACCTATGTCTCCCATAAAATCTAAGTATACCCAGGTAGACCTACTTATAATTAGGTAGGTAGGTATGTACCTACCTATCTAGCTCTCTGCATATTTTTTGTTTGTTTATATCTATTTATTTATTTATTCACTGTCAATTTTTATACCTATAGATACCTACCTAATTAATGTCATTTTCAAAAATAAGTTGGCATTCAATACAATACACTTTAAAAGAAAAATAATGTGTAGGTATTTACTTTTGGTAGATAATTATTTTATCATAAGTGGATTGTTTTTGCTTTGATTTTTATCTACATTTATTTGTATCTAATCTAAAAAAGACAAAATCATTCCTTTAGGGATGCAATGCATAAATTAAATATGAAAAAATACCACTGACGCCTATAATCACATGACCATAATTAAAAAGTACCTATCGAATGAAAAGAGTAAATATTTACTAAATGCATACCTGTAAACTTATTTGTATTGCTTATATTATTTTTATTTTCAACAAACCGTACTATGTCATGTTACAGTTACCTTATGAGTCAAGAAAGCGAAAAGCGAATTATCAATTTGTCTGAGTATTATGAATGAGGCATGGGAAAATTTAGAATCCTCCGGTTGAAATTCCATTCGTAACCAAAAGGCTATATTTCCAAGTCCGAAATAATATGAACAGGTAGTTTGCCCTTCGTCCCTTACTCGAACGTATCGTCAAGTGATCGTGATTGGTCAAGACGGCGCTTCCAAACGCCCTGGCGTCTAAATCGGTGTACATCCTGCGCTGTGATAGGCCGCTGCACCCGTGGAAGGGGAACATCAAACGAGGCTATAAAAGTTCTGTGCATGCGCCGTCTACGTCATTTCACAGTCGATATCGGAGAGTGGTGTGTCGTAGTCGCTCGTTTAGTTGTTCCATTCGCTTGCGTCGTTATTTCAAACTGTCAAATTCGCTTTGCGATAAACAGATTCAGTCACTGAAGGTTTTTATTTTCTCTCATCTTCATTTTGAAGTTGAAAACCTTTGTGAAGCTTTTTAAGTGTTTGTGTGAGAGTTTGTGGTGTTTACTTGGATTTAATTTAGTGTGAGTTGAGAATAAATCAAATCATTGCAAAATGAAGGCCGTGTCTGCTGTGTGCGCCACCGGCACGGGTGTGCCCACCATCGCCACTGGGAGGGTGCAGAAAGCCAAGAGCGGGGAAAACGCCGAGATACAGATGTACCTCAGCAAGTTGCAGAACCTCGTGCCTTTCATGCCAAAGGATAGGAAGATCTCCAAACTAGAAGTCATCCAACACGTCATAGATTACATCTGCGAGCTGCAGTCAGCCCTGGAGACACATCCCGCCGCCGGGGCCTTTGACGCGGAGGCTGTTCTGGGGCCGGCGCCCGCCGCGGCGCCCAGAAGGCCCTTGGGGCCCCTGCCACACTCCAACTCATGTCTCCCTGCTGCACCCGCCCCTCATTCGCCCCCCTCACCGAGGAGTGAACACACGGTAAGGATTTCTATATTTCTACAATCAACATGATTATATAAATATTAATGAAATTATTAAAAATATCCACCTGGTAAATAGAAAGAATGTACATACAGCCTCTAGGAGCTTAGAGTAGGTACATATAGGGCTACACTAGAACGTAAAATCGATAGTGCTGACATTTAAGATGTTCATCAGATATTTTCCTGCAATCTTTGGGTTTTTCCTCATCATTTCGTCACAGAAATATACAATTGCATTGATCATGGCAATTGTGCAATTATAAAATAGAATCATATAAGATTCTTGTTGTAAAATATATTTAAATCTGCCGTTTCAGTGTATTTAGTAAGTTAATTATTTAACCTCGATCTGAGACACCTGTGTGTGATTTCAATAATTTACATAAATAACACGCTCAGATATACACCGGCGTATTATTATTACACACTCACATTATTATGCACCTGAAACAGAATGTCGAAGCAATTATTTTTTTACTGGGTGTGGGAAAAATTGTGGTTTATGTTTTTGTAAACAAGGACATATCAATTAGAATTAACTTCTATTCATTTGTGTCATTAATTTCTTGTCAACAATTAACCGTTTTGAAAAACTATTCTGAAATTTAGCTACATATATACTATTACTATATAGGTAGGTACTGATATTAAATTATTAACCACTTTTTGAAAGCGACATAATTATTTCTATAAATTTTTATCTATTGTACGTTTATCAGTTAGCAAGCATTTTCAGCAGAAAATCAGTTTACATAATGTAAAAAAAACAATAAGCTTAGAGTTTTTCAAAACATATGTTTTCTTGATCAATTCTATTATTGTGCGCGAAGATTAAAATACTTAGAATAATGTCAAAAAAACATTGAAAGATTTTTATTCGATGCACACCAAGCATCGAACGCAAATAAGTCTGAATTAAAAATGGTAAACCTTGCAAGAAAGGTTGCATTATCGCTAGGTAGAAGAGGCTGCGATCCAGAACGGAAATTATAATGGAATTCAGCTCGAAATATAAAATAGGTATCGGCTTTGAGATGAAGGAAACAGGTTTTCGTAGGGGCCTACCTGACTCGTAGAAGTCTGCCCTGCGTTCACGTGCATTCATTCCTGTTCGCCCTTGAATGGGAATCTTACAAGAATCCAATTCTTTATTTTCAACAAGCACTGTCAACTGCTACCTACTGTCTTGTTAGTTTTCTAGCTTTGTGAATCTATAAGAATTTTAAATGTTTTATTATAACTTTCCCGCATTTAGCTACCAACTATATAGAATCACAGCTTTTAAATATATAGATACATAATTAGTATACCTTTAATTTGGCGGCATATCTTCTTGATGTATTAAATATTTCACGTCTAATGTTCGGACATATGAATGATTTAATCAAATCTATACGGGGCGGCCAATCATTAGGGACGTAACACATTAAATAAAATAAACATTTTTAGTTTATATTTAATAAAAAATATACCTATGTACCTATCTCGTTTTTTTTATATTTGGTAGGTACATCAAACAGAAATCGTGCATGTCGAAAAAAATAATAACTTATTCTTAATTTTAAATCGGCACCCTGTATATTGACAGTGTCGGTATGAATTTAATTCTGATGCCTTGGTAATATTATTTCATCGTTCATACATCATCCGAATATCACAATATCAGCACCGTTGTTAGATCACACATAGGATTGCAATTAATTATAAAATAATATGAATGTTGTACGTTATTTATCAAACGCTTTGTACTGTGTTTACACGACGTATCGATTTAACCCTCGTCCTTTTCTTGATAATAATAATATACCAGCTATTTTCGTTTTAACAAAATAGTTACACATTCAAAAACGTTGACCCAAAAGACATTTTCAGAATTGAGAATGAATAATGCCCACAGGTGTTTGTTTTCTGCGAGAATCTTCTAATGAATGTTCACAAGTGCATCACTTTTAAGTGTAATAAATAAATAACTACACACTGTTTGTACAGAAAAGACAGTATAATAATCCTCGCCTTGCTGCCATACGTTCGGTATAATTATTTTCAACAACGCTGATAATTATATTGAATGTTATTTGTTGCATGCGTACCTATCGGTCCATTGGATGTTTTAATGTTTTTGTTTGAGTTAACCTAACCTGCCTGTTAATCCAATGAATTTCCCCATTTGAGAAATAATCATCTAAATATTTCTCCACCTTTTGTTAGGCCATTGAAGTTATTATGGTACTTAACTCTTTGAAGTTTAGATCCTCAACCCTGGTAAGGCGAAGAGTCTTAGTTCGTAATAATAATTATTGATTTTTAGAACCATGGACTAGGAATCAAAACAAAAGTAGGTTTTCTAAAAGCTATATATTGAATTGAAACTTTAAAATTTGGAGAAATGTAGTGAGACGAATGTTTGAAGAAAAGAAATGTAGGAAGAAGAAGTATATAGGTACTTAGAGAAGCTTCTTAGAGGCAGTTTTATCCACCACGGGTTGTAACGATAAAGATGATGATGCTTGAGACGAATTGTGTGGCCGCTGAAAAGAAACAGGTGTTGGAAAAAGTGGCCAGGCTTTGGGAGAGATCTAACAATAACATATCTGGCAGACTGCATTTCGTATTTATTTCTGTGAGACAATTATTTAAACATGAAACATCGTGGCGATCAGCCGTAAGTACTTACAAACATTGTGGCATCGAATTAATTTCTATTCACTTCAAAACCCCAGCAATGCGTGAAGAAGAGCAGTGTCATAAATCCAAGAGGGCCGCACCTGCGTTCCATGCCTTATAGCGAGTCTTGTCGCCAGACTTTTGTTGTTCTTGTCCGTAAATACTCGCTGTTTATATTATTATAATTCAGCTAACAACACAACTGTTTGAAATGCAACCAACATTCCCTGCACCGATAATTTATAAGTCACTTTGTGTAAAAATAACAACACCGTCTTCACCAAATTTATGTAAATTAAATTCATTCAGATTTCTCATAGGTATATTTTGGTTGGCCGATTTCAACATCGGGACCCTCCTGAAATTTGTCTGAGCGGATCTCCGTATGTGACTCATTAAGATATTTTGTAAAATCTAACGAGTTTGTTTAAATTTCACCCTCAGTCTAAATTTGCGCTTACTGCAATTTGTGTACAACGACGAAAATATGTTGTGGTCGCTAGTAATATATTACTTTACCAGATCAACGCAGTTGGCGGCTTTTGTCACAATTTCCTCGGCTGTTACAAGTTAATTATAACAGTAGGTACGACACGTTTGATGTTTGCCTAATGCCCGGTCGGGATTCGAACAGGTGAAAACATCGTCACGACATAATAAACCGTACTTAAGATGTACGCTCATTGTAGTTATTTAGGAAATGCTGCTCGCTAATGGACTCTTAAAATGTTCCGTTCTGAAATATAAAAATGATAAATGGCTTTTGGTTGCTAAATAAATTATCTCGCCCTCACAACAAAAATAAATTATGCTCGTAGCACTTCATTCCTGCACGTGTCCACACTGATAGAATTATTTTTTGAATTCGTTAATTAACAATCATAAAATGTACGTTGATTCAAAAGAAAATGCTTCTCAAAATGTGTATGTAACAAATATCCCTCTTGTTCCCAAACATGTGTGTGTTTGCATTACGAACGGAATGGTATTTCTTTGTACAAACCGACGAATAAAAATCGCAAGCTGATTGAATGAAAATATGAATAAAAACATCGCTTCACACGTGTTTTTTTTTTTTAACAAAAGATGTCTTTCTTCTTTAGAATACTATCTACCCATAGCCGTTCAATGTGTCCGTAATACACAATAATGATAGTTATACTTATGTTGGTAAAGCCCGTATGTACCTACTTTGTGCAACGCAAAAATTTTGGGACCCGCAAACATGTGCGCTAATAAAAAACCTTTCAAACGTACTCTTATGTTACCCACTGAATTCTGCATTATCATGTAAGGAAAAGAATTCCATATTGTTTTATACCTCTACAAAAAATATTGGCATAATTCTTAATTTTCATTGAATAAATTAACGAATAACATTGTGTTATTCAAACGCCTTGCTAAAAATGTTAATATATCGTTATTAATTTCAATATTTAAATTGAAAATTACACAAAGTCGGTTCGCTAACGGCAATATTATAATAATCTGCACCAAAAGAAGATAATACCTACTAATAAATTCGTAATATGCCTTATAATTTTTGGAACAGCGAAATTTCACATTTGAATAACAAACCAGATATTCGCAAATAAAAAAATAAATAAATTTTCCTAATGAAAACCGGTTTCGAAATTTCCATGACATTGCTGACACGTGACACAAGGCCGTTTGTATTCTTCGGAATCGATTTAATTGGCGACTGTTGAAATCGTTGACATTTTACACTTAGTAATTAATTAACGTTTTTAGTCAATAAGACACAAGTCTCGTCTCCTTACGAACCACTTTTCTATACGTGTTGATTTGGTTTCTCGGAACCGAAAGAGGCACTAAAAGGAAAGTTCGGCGACAGTGCAATGATTTCTATCCAACCGCTCCAATATGTTAATGTTTGTTTGTTTACTTTCGAGATAACGTCGGCTATTTTGACACCTCGCATTAACTCGTACTTAATGAGTTTTGGCGATAAGTGCCATTTTGTTACATCGATATTATTTCTATAGCAGGGCTAAATGTATGCACTCATTAGCCCCCTTTTGGGGTTTTATCATTTTATTTGTTTTGCTGAAGTTCTGGAGTACTTACCTATTACAACTCAACGTAACGCTTAATGGAAGATCGCGATTCACGACCTAGTCTTCAACCAAATCTTTCGTAATTTTCCTGCTTCTTCCTCGCTCCACAACTAAACCACTAATAAGTGGCGGGCAGCAGACGCATTCGCTACAACTCTTTGGTTAACTAGTCTTCTAGAAGCTGGTTATAGAGATGACCTTAATAAGACCTTGAACCATCGTGTCTATCTACGTAGGTATGTAGACACGCACGCACACATAGAACCATCCAAATGTACTCGCACACCCATCATTATGTTATTTTAAATTACCATTTTATATGTGTTTATTATTTTCTACCTAATAAATACTAATTTATTGGTTGCTAGCTGGTAGATGGTTTATTGTTATTTATTTATCAATAATGGCTT
This sequence comes from Mystacides longicornis, assembly GCA_963576905.1. Taxonomy (NCBI): domain Eukaryota; kingdom Metazoa; phylum Arthropoda; class Insecta; order Trichoptera; family Leptoceridae; genus Mystacides; species Mystacides longicornis. The sequence goes on along the minus strand of OY756421.1, from coordinate 25,573,767 downwards.
TAATTACCTACTTTTTAGCGCCATCTAATAACTCATGCGTATGATGCTCGGTTTTGGCTTAATTTGAAACATCGATGTAATCTTAGTAGGTTGTCTTGTCTTTCAATGTAACAGTTTGTTACCATCGTGTCTATTCAGCTTCTTACAAAAACTACCGATTATTAATGATCTTAAACTGGATTATCTTGTTAAACGCGTCATTTATTTTGACAGGAACCAATACATCAGCGTTTGAATTTTGGTGGTTGTTCAATTTAAAGAATACGCACCAAACATTGATTCAATTGAGAAACATAGGGGTGCTTACAAATCTTTAATTGGTCCGTGTGGAGGATATAATTTGGTAACCCGCATCCGAAGCAATTGAACTGATGATTGGATATAAACTAACAGGATCGATGCAACAGCTGTGTGCAGTATTGCCCTCACCGGCTTCCTTCGACTCGATTGATAAATGTATGAAATGGCTGAAACGTCTCATTGAGTCGAAACGAGCTCTTACAATAAAATATTGTGAGTAGTTACGTATAGGTCGGTTGAGAGACACACACGTGTTCATCGAGAAGACAATCATTACATCTGCGAGCTAGAGAGAGAGGTCCTCTGTGGCTCGCCTACGTGTCTGTATGATATGTGATTCATTTGTTATTATTGTGGCCAAACAAGAAAAACAGTTGTTCGCCAGTCGTGTTGCATACGATAATCTGATTTAACAGCACAGACAGACACCCAGGTGTTCATATTAATTTATATGCGACGCTTTTATCTAACAAACATTTTTATAGCAGATATTTAACAGTGTTGTTAATAGCGGTTTGATTTTTTTATTTTAATTTATATCATCGCAGGTGCGTGGTAAACCCATAGTGATTCTTAACTTTCGGCTTCTGTTTCAGCGCGACTTGTGTTGTTTGTATTTTCTGAGAATAATAATTATTAGTTGAACCGCATGAAGAGGAGATGTCAGGTGTCCGCGCCACTCACACCGCACGCCGCTGAACATTTACAAGCTCTTAAAACAACAACAAACTGACCTATTAATATTTCCGTAAACTCGGTGGGCTTATTGTGATTTCTCAATGCGTAAGTTGGTCTAGTTAGCGGCTGTCGACCATTGGGAATATTAAACACAACGGATATCAGAAATCCAATCGATGAATGAATACCAGTACCAGTCCATTCAAATATACCTACGTCTTATAAACTACTTACGAGCGGCTGGGAAAAATAGGAAAGTTTGGTGTATAATTAAGTTGGAAATAAAACAAAGTTTGACATCTGAAAGCGATAACTTCCTCCACACGTGCGCTGCTGTGAGGATGATGAGCCGCCGTGGACAAAAATACTTTGAAAAATGTTTCCACGGCTTCAGAGAGCAGACACTCGCGCTCTCTCTGATAATAGACAGCCGCGTGCAGTAGGGTGACACTTTCCCAAAATAGGGATGGACATGTGTTCACATTCGCCGGCTAAACACCATTTCTAAACAACCAAAATAAATCACACCAACTGTTTTCTCTGGTTTATCTTCGTCCTCGTCCACGTGTGCACTATACATACCTACCTACACCTCATTATCTCTTCCCTGGTAATGTTCGCAATTAACTCATGAGGTAAGGTAACTTTGCCAGGCACGACTCGTTCGGAGTGACGACGTTGCCATTGTTTTCTTGCCATAAGTCACGCTTCATGATCTCTTGACAGGCTGTAGAGAGCTGCCGGTTACACAACTCTCAACCGACTTTATTATTGTTTCATAATTCGGCTATGTGGAGTTCATTTTTGTATCAACTACAATTATTTTCCACAAAATATTGAGATTAACGCACCTCTGCCTCGACCATTGTCTGCTCGCCATCTTGTTGGCCGGGGTCTTCCGTGCGTGGATGGCGAGATGACACGCCAGCCCAGTAACGATCTCACATTCCATTCTCTTGATCTCTTGCACGTGCGATCACCAACTACTTACCGGGCCTAGGTACTGGCTGTGTGTGTTGTGTAAGATCTGATTGTTCGCCGCGTCGAATGCTTTCAGTTGAAAGATCATTTTATTTCGATATATGTATTTTGTGATCACTCATAACCAAGGTACAGTAGTTGGGTTTACTGTTCCGCTAATGATATTGGTATGTGAGCTTTGAAATCAGACTAGAACGCACTATTCTGAAACCGAATCTAGAGAAGAATTCCAGTCATAATGCCAGAGCATACTACGTAGGTACTTACTGAGTTTCATAGTTGAAGTGGTCTCGTTACGGTCCACATCTTGCAGCTATTGTTATCTCTAGATATGAGTGGTACAGTAATATTCTCTTCCGTGTAGAGCGCCTCATTACAGCCGCTGATGAATAATGCAGAGACGTAATGGTGGGTGCTCGCTTTGTTGTTGTTATTGAGAGGTGGTGCGGTGTCTGTCTCGCGGAGAGAGGCCTAGAGACGGGGCCCAACTCACACAGCTGCGTAACCTCAGGGGTCATACGGCGCCTTCGTATTCGTGATTATCTACTCGCTCACATACCGCATACGTATCCAATGTCCTCGACCAATGTTCGCGTTCAATTATATCAAGCGCCTTCGCACGCAACTATTCCTCTTACGGTGTTAGACGTGTTAGAGCCGTCAGGATCTTCTGAGCGGCCATGTCCTTCCTAGACTCCGATGTGGACCACCTTCGGTACACAATCATGCGTTTAACCTCAATATTTTATAGCTCTGTCGACATACCAACAACTGACAATACCACACGATCGCATAACGTTTTTTTATAAATACACACGAATTGATAAAATCTTGTATATGCGAAGTAGTAAGTATATTCAGATTTTAGCTTTTGCATTTACCTATATGTGTGCTGGTTATCATAGAGTGAAGTCCCTCCAGCGACAAAAAACGTTTATATTCATTTCTGATAGAAAATCCAACGCAGTGGCGGATGTGATTGGCCAAGTGTTGTTGTAGAGAGCACGTGCAGATCTATATGACATCGCTAATAAAATAGACTGCCGCAGCAGTGAACACGTGTGCCAGCTGCCCGCACATCATCTGTTCGGGGATTATTCCATCGCTTCGTCTACTTCTATCACAATTATCATTATTCTCTCAATTCCTAGGTATATACTTCTAAGAAAATAACACTCTGTTTATTGATTACTGCTACGAAAAATATAAAACATCTGCTGGTTACGCAACCGTATCAAACTGTCGAGAAAGTAAAATCAACGATGTTTTTAATATTTTTTATATTAATCTGATTCAATGCAGGTGGGCGCTGTTACTTAATGTCGAATAAATTAGAATATTAAAAATAGGACTAGAAAAGAGGCAGAGGTACAATGAGGCAATTCCCGAAGTCCCTCTTATTTGGCTAGTGGTCTGCCTATTCCTCTGTTTTCCCTTTTCTTGGCTGCTATTCCAATATCTCGCGGTTTCTCAATTCTCAATTCCTGTAGTATTCTCATATCTTTAACAATGTAAGCCATTTCCATTCTATTTATTACATAATTCATACGCAATCATTGTTGTTTGAATATAAAATACAGAAGGTAAAAGGTTGTAGGTAAGGGAGAAAGGATTAAATCTCGACAAACACGTTGCACCTAATGAAAAGTTGCGCAGGGAGCCACGTTTGGTTCCACATGTTGTTTTTGATAAAGTGATCTCCACCGGTAAATTGGTGTATTATAAATATTAACAATGGTTTGATATTGCGAGTACCAGGGGCGTCCCCCTTCGCTGGAAGTGACAATCCTGAACAGTTGCGCCGGGACTACAGATGTACCACACAGATGTCCAGGATATGCCTATTATGTTCCTTCACTACCTATATGGAGCATTGTCACACTTTTTTACAGACAGAGCATGAATTTTTCTAATAAGGAAATTCCTCATCAACGAATGCATGAATACCCCTCCCACTGTATCGCATAATATTGCTAGTACGCGGGGATAACCAGCGAAGCAATCGGCCGTTGTATAAAGTTTTCTCTCTTTGTTTGTACGGCTAGTTAAGGTACTTTTATCTCAGTGTAAAATGCGTAATGACTATTGATAATTTTTGTTACTGTATAATTAATCCCTTTCCTAAATTTCATCTAGGTATGCCAATAGTTTCTCCCAAATTATTGGATATCGTTTTTTTATGTTTGTCAATGTCCATTGCTATTTTTTTTTTTATTTCAACGACAATCATATCATTTGTATCAAATCGATACAAATGATTTTGTGATTGCCTCCTTCCAATGTTTAACAATTTCCCAATAATAATAAAGCCCAATGGTCGACACGGCCCAATTGTGTGAGTCTCTTATCAATGTGGGTACTTACCCAAAACACATCTACTAACAAATGGTCGCCAGTTGTTCTGTCACATGTTTACTGCAGCAAACGCAAGCTTTTGACTCTTCCATAAGTGGCCCATCTGTCTGGAACACAATACTTATTAGCGGGCACTCCCCATGACTAAATAATAGCAAACTATAATATGCACAGCTGATATTGTTGATTGTATTATTTTGGTATATCTAATGAATCAAAAAAAATTGTTCCCTGCGAGGTTTTCCATAAAAAGTTTAGAACAATAAGTCAAATATTTGATAATCATTTGCACAACAAACCGTTTTTGACTCTTCTACTATATCTATTTATCAGCATTATAAGAAACTGAAATTTATGTTTTGTTGTAGAACTTAAAAAGTAGTTTAGCGAGGCAGGAAAGTTCTGTGTATTTCAACTTTACGATCCGTCTATAATAGTCCTTTGAAAATCCGAATATATGTAATTATTACGGCTTGGGTCCAGGAGTAACAAAAATAGGGCGTAATTGAATTTGTCTCTTTTACCTAAACAAGATTTCTTCTGAGCGTTATAATGCGTGGCTTTTAAGAAAATAATTGAGAAAAGTTCGAACTAGACTTTTTCGAGAATAACCTCAAAGCTTCATTTTAAAAATCCTTATAAACGTAACAGTTGATTTTGATTAAAAAGCACTTTAAAATAGATTCTCGCGTATTTCAGAGTGTTGGTGATCAAAATAGGGTTGTTAGTGTCATCATAATAATATAGGTATTAGCGTGTGCAAACAAAACACAATATAGTCGTGTTTACCAATGAATAGAATTGTCCTAAATTATTACATCGTAGGGTTGCGCACCCTCAAATTATTGCCAATAATAATGTTCAAGGGGATCTCGCTTTATTTTCATCATTTAATAATATCTTTCAATGTCTGACTTTTATTGTACCTACTCATTAAAAAAATTACAATAATATTCTAATAATTTGTATTTTTTCTATTGTTTCAGAGTCCTGAAAAAAACTTACAAGAAGACAGGTCGTTATCGTGTTGAACTAGCTTGTTAATTTAAATTAAATATAATTGTTAAGAAGAATTAGAATTGAAGTTGAGGGTTCATCATTAGATACAAGAGGATGTCCATCATCAAGTAGTGCCGAAAGAAGAACAAGTCTTGGACGTCTTTTCAAAGTTTGATCTCTTGCACACGTCTACACACTAAAAATGCTGTTGGAGTATACAATAGCGAAAAAGGCGTACAGCCCAATATCGATGTATGGAATAATGTGGTTCATATATCGATTCTCCTATAATCGATCTCGTAATTCGATTAACTATACTTATTAATGCTAGAAATATAAAATATTTTATAATTAATTAAACTTGACGTGGAAGAATCGTGGTGTAAATGTACGAGTGGCTTTTATGGCCAGTGTGGATGTAAGTGAATTCGTTGTTTTAAGGTCGCTGGGAATATTGCAACTACATACATTTTTATTTTAACTGTGTACTGCCCTTTCAAAACTGTACCAATAAATTAATAATACTCCCATTTTGATCCCACTTAGGGGCATAGGTAGGCAACAAGAGCCCACACACAAATTTTCAAAACAAAGCTTTTTTGTATCGCCCCATAGCCTGTCATATTTCAAGAGAATAAAAAATGGGCATTTAATTATTCATAGTAGCTCGTTGTATATAAACACAAATACCTAAGCTCTATTATTTTGTTTTTATTGTTTTATTTTTATTTTACAAACAGGAGCTAAATATTAAATAGACGTGTATATAAGTAGTTATTGACGTACCTGTTTTCGCAGTCTATATGTTAATTGTTTTATATGTTTTATGATTATTTTATATTATTGATAATAATATATTTATCTATAAGTTTGAAAGTTGAACTTGTGTTTCTAAAAAAATTGCATGTTTTTGATTTCATTCAATTTTTTGCCGATGATAGTAATGCCGTTAATTTTACCTACAGAAATTTTACTTGATCCAAGTTTAATAATGCGACCATATATTATTATTAATTAGAAAAAAAAATACTGTCAGTACAATGTTAAAATTATCAATTTTCAAAGGGGAATCAAGAACTGCGATGTTATATTATTAAAAAAAATTTGTTCTGTGATTATTAATAATTTTATATTCTTTAAATATTTTTATTGTATAAAAAAAATATATACTTTAGATATGTAAGAAACTTGTAAATAGTGTAACTAAAATCAAAAAATGTTTTGTTTTATATTTTAATATAAGTCATAGTGCTATTATTGATGAAGTTCCACTTAACTAATATGCAAATACGCTTAATTTCTATTGTGAATGAGCGTTCAATATCTGTGACAATTATTCAATTTCATATAAAAACTTGCAAATAAAAAAAATGTCTATAGATATTATTCTCAAATTTCAAAAGGTTCAAGTAATTCTGCAGCGAAGTCTATTACTTTTATTAACATACATAAAATTAAAAGAAGAAAAAAAACTATGAATAAAACGATGCACAATCCGTTAAAATTTTCTTTTATTAAACATTCCTTATCTATTCTTTTGTTCAATATGAAACTAGAAAATGAATAATCGATGTATTTTTGCTGAAATTATATTTTGTCCAGAATATGTTTATGGTTATCGGTGTTGCACCTAAAATTTGAGAATTAGATGCAACGTCGTTGTTGAAACTACTGACTGACTACCCAAAAATATTCTTCATGAATGGCAAAGGAAGAAAGAAGTCAATAGATTAAAGAGAAGTGATCATCAATTTTAGGAAATTACTTACCCTCTGTTGACTTCCATATACGTTAAGGTCAAATGAAGTATAAGGAAGTTGTTGCAGAATCCTTCAACAATCTACACTCTTAGAAAGTTGTCAGAAAAGCAGAATATTTTACCCATAATCTACTTCGTCGTTCCGTGTGAGTTATGTTCAAATAATCAAAGCAAGTCACGATTCAGCCCGTTGATAGGAGCCAACTGCAATAAAAATGTACAATGGTGCTACACCTATAATATCATAACTTGTACGCAACACGAGTGCGCACGTGGAACTTTTCATACTACATCGAGTGTAACCAATAAGGTCTACATTACATGTTATTATTATCTCACAAGACTTTCTATAAATTTCACATTTTTTGATAGTAATATTTGTAGAAGTTCTGGAAGGGTGACTGGACCAGATCGTCGACTTGATGAGGCGGTGCAATTAGCTTATTATTGTCGGAAGGGTTGAAAAGACATCGACAGGAACACAGAAGGCATTATTTAAAGTTCGTCACAATCCTGAATGTCTGAAATTATTATGCGAGCAGAAGATAAGGTGTCTAAAGGTGCATTTATACCAAACGAACAAAGACCCAGAGCTTGAAAATTGAATATATTTTCCTAATCGTTGATAATATGGTCACCAAGGAAATAATAACCAGAGAGAACTGTCATCGCCTACTAATAAGTTGTTGTTTCCATGGTGTCCAGTATCAACGATTAGGAAAATATACTCTATTTTAAAGCCCTGGGTCTTTATTCCTTTGATATAAATGCAACTTTATACGAATAAAGAACCTAGAAGAAGTATATTCAGGGGAAAGGCTGGAATGCTTTTCATCTTATCGACTCAGAAAATAGTCTAAAAAAATCTTAAAAGTAGGTACTTAACGTACCTAATTAAAACAATCACACTTTGCTAGCCTTTACAAACTCAAACAACGGAAAGTATAAAATTGTCATTTTAATTGAGTCATAAAAAAACTAATTGCTAGTGTTAAAAATTGTATAAATGGACAAAAAAAAACATTAAACAACGAGGTAAATGTTCGTTCCTTCAAAATCAGCATAATATATCTATTATTACGTGTAGCTACAATAAACCAACATTTAAATTAAAAAATTAGACAAAAGGAATATGGTAATAATAGTGTAGGTACCTATAAGACAACCTAGCTGTCATAGACGCCAGACTTTCAAACAAAAAGTCCCGGGTTCGATTTCAGGTTCGGTCAAATTCATATCTGGTATTGGCATCATATCTCAGATTGGACTGGACTAAATTTTTAGAAAAATATGCCTCAGGATTCTCTGACATTTTTGAGAAAAAAAAATTATTTTATTTACAATTAATTTTTTCTTAAGATCTTTGAAATAGACTGAAAGAAAAGTTTCTAGATTGCAAGGACCCACACACACAATAATAATAATTATTGATTTGTCTTGTTAAAAATATCAACTTCCTTAGTTTCATGATGCAAGTGAAGTTGGATCGGTTTAAGCCTGCATTTTTCAAATCAATTTAGGTATCCGATTTTCTGATCCGAAGTTCTAGAATCTAGCTGGACTGTCGTAGGTACAATGTTTTGAGATTTGAAGTATGTATCAGAATTAAACACCTATTTATGCATGTGTTTTTTTGGAATATCATGTTTGTTCCAGGTTGGCTGCCATAGCTGAAAGCTTGAGTCATCAAGACGTGACTCAGTGCAGGATCGAACAATCACAACTCAAGTATTTTCACACGATTTAAGTTATATTGTGGCATTGTTGTCGCGCTACCTACACTGTCTTGTATAAAAAATAACATTGATTACGTCGGCATCTTTTGCGCCTTCCTCCTTCTTGAACAGCGCTACAGCCAAAACTTGGGCCCGTTTTCCGTTATTCCATCTACCATCAAGATTTGCCTTCCATAACTCTTTTCTATGGGTTAATATGAGTGCAATCTGATTTATTGAAGAAAATATGCATAACATTTTGTCTAAATTATTCCAAATAATCACATGTTTCATTAGCGAAACTTCTTCCTATGAAAATTTGGATTTCTTCAAATTCAAAAAAAGTTCTATACAAATCTCTTTTATTACGTCAACACTACGTTTAAATGATTTTGTAATGCACTATTTCAACGGATCACTAAATTTTTAACGACCATAGTTTTTGTTAACTTTTTGATATTCTCTCAAAACAGTTTTCCTATAAATGTTTTGCTCTAAGATTTCATTCCACCTTTGGTTATAGTTAGTGTTTGAATTCGAACGATGTTAGGTATTGCACATCAAGGATGATGTCCGTTCCAGTCACCTATAAGGCAGCCGAATTTGTGTGATTTGAGGTAGGTACCTAACACCAATTAGGTACCTATTAATTGTATTGTAAAAAAATCTCATTCTCCTAAGAATTGAATTCAGATTTCTGTATCAGAATTCTTGCCTTTTTATTAATTCAATTAATTTCAGTTCCTCATTAATAATATGGTCTCTTTAATGCATATAATAGAGACTGAAATGCAGTGACCATGTACGGTTGAGCGCAAGACGAGCTAGCGAACATCCCTGCAATATGTTTCTCGCAGTTATTATAATTTATCTGACCGCATGTCAATATGCAGAACACACCTTAAAATATTCAGCATATAATTAAACTTGTGACATTTAGGTTCACTGGTTCAATGTCCACTGGAACATTATCGAGCGATTAGAATGCCGCCGAGAGTCCGGCTCGCTGCCTTCATTTCAATCAAAATATTATCATTTATGAGGCGTGGAATATCAAACGGCGAATAGATCGACATATGTGTGGATACTCATTCGTGAAGATGACAGTGGATACTGAATGCTCAAAATCCATATAGTATTATGTAGGAAATTCTTGTTAACACTGATGATAGAGGGATAATATTTCGTGTTATTAATGTACTTTCAAATAGAAAAATATAGTAGGCCCTGTCCTAGCTGGTCGCATGATCGTGCGATTGCGATGATCACATGAACTATAAAATTCACTTAAACGTTTTGACGTTCACATCTTGATGCAAAACACCAAGAATTTGGTGCATGGCTAGTCTGATACGTTTGCTTTTAAACAATTGTTAGGTATGATGCAGTTAAGAAGTTTAATGAAATTTACAGGGTAGGTTCATAGATTGATAAATTGGCAAGTTTTTGACAATGGTTGGAAGAAAAAAAAGAATGTGATATTTTTTTAAATCATCCTTAAAATTTTTGTAAAATTTTAAGTGGTACCCTATTTTGATATTCAACATTTTTTGTTGGCAGGATGGTAGGTATCAGATAGACCCATAATTGTTTTTGAATCTGCTAGTTATAGGTACTGTTCAGCTATTCTAGAAAAAAAAATACATGTAACTAAAAAATTGGTGTCCCTATAACCATTTACATCCTGCAAGTCAGGGTTTGACAAAAAGTACTAAAATAACGATAACTCGAAAACTAGGTATATAAAAAATCGTTGAACAACTATTGAGTTATTTGGATAGCGCCCTCAAGATGTTCTATCTCTGGACTTTTGCTTAGTCGTACTTTCTGGGACACCCCGTATAGATGCACGTGTAATTGCATAAAAGTCGATTTCTTACCTTTGCATCATAAGCGATAAAATCTATGTTGCGTACATTCAAAGTGCACCTACGCTCTGATAAAATACCGTATTATTTGTAATAAAATTAGCGAAATATCAATGTGAAATCGTAGTGAGTAAACATCCAATGGAGGTATTAAGAATAATAAAATTATATAATGGCTGATAAGATGGTTGGTCTATCTGACAATAATTAAGAGATACACAAAATGGCTGCAATATTCCACACCTGCACTCTTGCGATATAGGTAGTTGTTAGATTTGCAATCGGCATATTTCATGAGATGATGATTTTATAGACGCGGTACCTCCGCACTTTGCATTCCAGCTTTTTTTTTTTTTTTTATAAAAATGAATCTGTGCTCACTCAAAGTGAACACAAATACACTCCTTGACTCTTTCACAGTAAGCTACTGAAAGCTTGTGTCGTGAAAGAGGAAGATGGTCGGCACCTGGGATCGAACCACGACGTCCGCAGTACGAAAGCCGGCGTTGTAACCGCTGGGCCACCAACCACTTCACTTCTTTTATTCTCTTCATTTCAATAATCGTTTGGTCTACAGCAAAACTTACGTTTCCCTTTACGAGTACGAGTAAGTACATGCATTATAATATGGTTTACTCTTCTTTTTCAAATGTATCTTTTTTATTGATTATGTAGGTATGTATTTGTCTATGTATGTGTATGTATTTTATTTTTAGATGTATATAAAAAGCAACACCTGTTAAAATGTAATTTATAATAGGTTGGTTGGAAGAAATTACCCCAGCCCGCCAATTTTGGTTTATTATTTTACCAATAAAGTGTTTGTTATTTTTATTATTACATGTAATTATGACAACCGTAGTAAGCTTCAAAACTACGTGCAAGAGAACTCTATCCATGTCTCACACATTGACTTCATCTGCACTCCCTATGAATACCCTCCCATGATTTTAAATCAGTTTTATAATATTGGGGCAAAACAGGAACCTTCATCGGCTAAGGGATGGAAAACCTCAATAGAAAACGTGGTTTAGCCGACCACAGGGATCATCCCCAGGCCTCGGGTGCACAGGGCTAATCACCCTACCACCTTAAAACCACAGATATGATTTGACTAGGTCACGTACTCAGGGAGCCTACGAAGGAAATAGCCCGTCTTAGCCTCAACTATCATCCAGAAGGCAATCGGAGACGCGGTGGCCCCTCTAAACAATTAAAAGGCTCTACGAAGCTGACCTTCAGGTCGTTGGTGTTGACTGGGGTGCGCCTGCTGGATTCGCAGGAGACAGGACCGCATGACGAAGACTTGTGGAGTTCATACGCTCAACTAGGGAGTGGATATGGATAAAGATGAAAAGTAGACGAATTTTGGTGATTGCAACTGCGTAAGGCCGAGCGCAGTGCTTGATTTTCATAATTATGTTTTCACTCAGCCTACACACAAGAATACTAAAGCTTAATAATAATAGAACTACGATTTTAAAACTGAAGATCGTGCATTCTATCCCCGGTGTCAACCATCCTTCTCGTACACAAAACAAGCCTTTGCTTAGTGTGGAAGATGTAAAGGTACTACGTACAATGTCTGTGATTTTATAATAAAACGTTTTATGCAATTCAACCTTATTTGGCGTGGTATTAATAATTGTCACACTTTCTCTTCTACCTAGACCGATGACTTAGGATTTCATCCAATAATCAAGTGCTTTCAGCTGAGTATTGGATGAAATCCTAAGTCATCGGTCTAGTCATCTTTCAGGTAGCTACCTTTATATAATTTGTGTTACAAAGAACTGTGTCAATTTTGATTATGCGAAGTATGCAATAAAAAAGGCAACAGTTGTATTTTGATGAATAATTTAAATGCCGGGTATTAGCGATATTTTTTCTGCCCTACGCATCTAGGTATTCTAAGAACCAAATACAATAGTGATTGATACTATTGACTAATGAGTATTGTAAACAAGAAGGTACCTTTGACAATAATAAGTCAGTATTGTTTATCTTATTAGGCTGAATAGTAATCACAAGAGATATTGACGATAGGTAGATATTCGCAGCAATTGTGTTTATCATTCTGTCACCCACCTGTTCACCTATCAAGGTTTTGTCGATACAAGCGCACTTGCGAGCCCGGCCGAGTACTTGAGTGCTGGGCTATGCGACTGTACTCGCTCGAGTGCGTTTTCAGTACAAACAGGTGAAGAGTGCAAAGTGCCAGATAAGGCACACCCGGTACATACCTACCTGCTAATTAATTTATGTATTATCTATCTATAGGTGGGAATTAGTATAATACCTCAACATATTATATCTGCGTAATTTTTTGCAATCTATCTGATTGATATAGCTATTATGAAATTTGTTTCAGGGTTCGTTATGAGTATATCAGGTGCATGGCTCCTAGGCAAGAAAAAATGATGAAGACTTAGGTGGTATGGTTATGTCATGTCATGAGACTTGATGCCGACTATTTAGTCAAAATAGCGCTGAATATTCCCACAAAACCGAGGTAGAGGAAGATCCCCGGCGACTTGGTGGTTCAAAATCGAGGGAGTTGGCGATATGGGTTGTTCCTAAATCAAAAACCCAGGACAGAAATCCAGGCCCATAAACAAGAAGGCCCGACCGTGTTTAAGCCGGGACAAATTGGTATTGTTCGTTGAATGTATGTATAGGTGTGAATGACAACGATGAAAGAAAGAATGCTCCGTTTCTAGCTCTGGTTCTATGTTTTTTTTTATGTAAACGCACACTTAAATAACAAATCTTCAGGCCTTAAACAAGTAGGAGTAGAAATTATTATGGTTCGAGTTTCCATAGCAACGACTTGCATTCGGGTAGGTATGTGAGACTAAACTTAAAGGAACCAATAGGCCTAGACAAATTGCATTTGGCGATCGACTACAAACGAATTCTTCGACAATGTAGAGTAGGAAGAAAATTAACTGTCCACTATTTATATTTTTATATAAGTGTCTCTGTTTGATTTAAATAATTGTTTATACCTATGTTCGAGTGGACAGTTATTTTTTTCGCAGTGTACATTGGCGAAACCTTCGATTGTAGTCGAACGCCAATTTGAATTTGTCTAGACACACAGAAGTTTCGGAATCACCAACAACTATGATCAACTAGGTACCTATAGAATGTCAAAAATACGTCAATCTAGACGATTAACGTATTTTTGACAGCTAGCATAATATGAACTATTCCGAGTTGATGATCAAATAACTTGCTCTTGTACTAAGACATCGCTGATTCAAAATTTGAAGATGGAATTAATGATGGATGAAAAGGGTAGATAAATGAATCTTCTCCCCTACTTTCTAACTATGAACCTGCGTACAGCTCGGCACGTTTCCCGCGATCTAAATAACATTTCCCATGTCGTATTGTGGGAGATTTTAGAGTTTCCCGTGCGAGCCGTGGGATAGTTCCCACGCACTCCCGTAGCTCCTGATTTCACACACGTGCTCTGTGGGAACATTCTTCCCTGGGAATCCTGATGCCAGTCAGAGCCTTTTATGGTTCCGTGTTAACTTATACGTGTTGATATTTTGATTGTTATTAAGTTGTATAAAGTATTCATCCATACAAATAACAATTTCATTATTTTCAATAATAACAATTTCATTATTGAAAATACTTGAAATTAAATACATATATTATATCTATAAGTAAGTATCTACTTTATTAGGTTCAGGAGGTGGTCGGCAGCCCAGTGGTAAATATCAGTCGGCGGCTTTCATGCACATTGAAGGCAAGCGCGGATCCAGGGGGGGTCAGGGGCCTTTAATTTGAAGTACAGTACTTACATTTATTAAAAAAAAATACCTACTTTTCTATTATAATTACAAGTTAGTGTGGTTCATGACCCCCCGCCTGGATCATGGAAATGACCTTTTTTTAGGAAAAGTTTAGTTTCTAGATACCAAATTTGAGAAATGACCTCTTTTACTATGTCGTGACCCCCCCCCCTGGCGCCAATGCTGGATCCGCCCTTGATTGAAGGTCGTGGCTTCGAACCCCGGTGCCGACCAATTCCACTTTCACAACACAAGCTTTACTATCACATAAGTGAAATATGTCAAAAATGTGTGTTGTGTCCAATTTTGAAGAGTTCAGATTCATAAAAAAAGAAAACATCCAGTTTTTATAAAATTACATTAGTAGCCTACCTACATTGCGTCAACTTTTTATTATTTAACTTGATTTTGAGCACTACGACCTTACGAGTATCTCCTATTCTTGGCCAATTATGAGCACTTTTAAGCTAGCATCGTTCACTTAAAATATAACCCCTGACCTATTATGACTATATGAACTGTCGCATGACCCCGGCAAGATTCGAAGCTGTGACTTCTATGAGCAAAACGTGTGAAACTTTTTAATGTTCGAATAAATTAATGTTTCAAAATGTGAATTTTTTAATGAAATGTACCTACCTGTATCTATTTCTGGACAGAATGAACCAAAAAGTGGGCAACAGTATGGGTATATTAATATAAGAATTTGAAACTGTTTGCGCAAAGGCAGGTTAAACCCTTTTATCACACATCCAACATTGAAATGTGACTAACAAGCGTCTTGATTGGACGGAAGTGCAAGTGACGACCTGTCTTTAATTGCGCAAATAAGTTTCAAGTTACCTATACTTGTTTGATCATTCTCTCCAGACAATACAATACAATTCTCCCTTTTACACCCCACTCAGGAGCATAGACTATGGGGAGGCAACAAGAGCTCTCCATTTCGCTCGATCTTGCGCAATGTTTATGACGTCCTCCCACACCATGTCCAAATCCCTCAGCTCTGCTTCGAAGGAGCGGAACACAGTGTGAGAGGGTCTTCCTCGTCTTCGGGACCCTGATGGGAGGAAGAACAGCGCTCTCCTCGGCCAACTGTCCCAGCCAAGTCCATCTCCTCCCCACAATGGTAGAGGTCGATCGTGATGCGGTGGTACCATCTTATACCCAAAATACTCCTGAGGAGGCACTTCTCTCCAGAAATAGAGAATAACTGAAAAACGACCGAATGAATGTAGGTATATTTTACAATTTAAAAAAAATATTGGTTTCAAAAAAATTTTATCAAGAAAATTTAAAAGTGGGTAGGTCGTTACCTTAGACATTTTCAAACACGTCTACATTATAGGTAGGTACTAGGTATTTTCACCGTGAGATTTTTATTCACACACTCGATGCAGTTGATGGGCGCCCAAAAAATGCAGGCATTTATTAGACAAAGTATGTATGTTATGGCGGTTTAGATTTGATGTTTTTCTCTCACGGGAAGTTCAAAAATGTGTGGGAACATCCCACGAGTCGTGTGAGAGCCGGGCCTAGCGGAGTTCATCGCGGGTTGGGAGTTTGAAGGTTATACCTACCCGGGGCTGATACTGGCCCGGACCTCGTAATGAGCGGCACGCGCCGTACACGAACTAGTCATTAGTTTGCCCACATGGAGACTTGTCTATCTTATTTGTGTATTTCCCATCCGAGATTTTCTCACAGACCATTAAAATATAAACCCACAACATCATCATATTAAGATTAACGTAATCGACCACACTGTTGAACTACCTATGAATCTATATGATAATATCATGAAGGTACCTATAGGTATACATCAGGTTTGTAAGAATTGATGAAATACCAACATTCACCACTATTTTCTTAGATTGGTATGCCTGGTTGGTTTGTTTCACAAAACTTGAGACATTCTGAAACAATTATTGTAAAAACAAATTTAGAAGTAAAATTATGAAATTTTAAACTTTTTTGTGTGTCAAAATCTAAATGCACAGCCTTTTTGAGAGAATTCTACGTCTTAACATCAGGTTTTGATTTCTGATGCTCTTTATATTCCGCTATATGATTCTTTATTCTTTTAAAATGAATCTGAGCTAAGCCAAGCCAATAGGCAATAAAGATATGACAGCGGTCGAAGTCTTTAAATTAGGTTGCTCTCTTGTTCTCAATAATCTCCAAGTTTTACCTCTATATATTTCATTAAATATCTATTTGTTGTATACATGGGATTTTTCGACATGTTGAACATGTCGAAAATTCTCATGATTAGGAGTTTCGGAGACATTACCACCTAATGGCGAACGTTGTTAACGTAAAGTGATCACACTAAACCAGCCTTCGAAATAACAGTAGAAGAGAGGTATGTTCCATTTAAAAATCGAACATAAGTAATGAATTGTTAGTCATTAGTAGTTGTTACATATTCGTTAAAGTGAACACACATACACTTTCGATATCTTACACATAAAGTAAATTTGTGTTGTGGGAATCGAACCCACGACATTCAATACGCTGTGTACGTACGATACCACTGGTAACCAATTTATACACGAAATGGATCGCAAAATAGGTATCTTTCTATTATTTTATTTTTTATTACTTGAATGTAACTGGATTCACCTAAAGAAAACACAAATACACATTTGACATCAAAAGGCAAAGTTTCTGTTTGCCATGGTTTTAAAAGAGGACAAATGATGGTAACGGGGATCGAACCAACGACCTCCACTATGAAGCCGGCAATTGAATCTCTGTAAGCTACCAACTACTTCTAAATTATCCTTATTCTTTATCTGGCCTGTAGTCTGTAGTAGACCGTAGGGTTCCGCCAATATTGGCGATTATTTCTAACCTGAGCTGCTCGGTATAGCCTGCTTGAGTACGAACGAATGGATGCTTAAAGTTGAAAAAAGTGAACAATTTCCTGCACGTCCTAATTGGCGACTTATAATAATTGTGTCTAGTTGTAACTAGTTGTGTCTAGTCTAAACATGCATTGTCGTCTAAACAATTAAACTCTATTACTATCTACCCTTTCGAAAAATATTTTAAAGCGAAGAGAATGGCATAATTTACATTGATAATAAAAAATTCAGAGTTTAGCAGGAGGTACACTAAAATGAAAATATCGTTTTTATATAAGTACATAGGTAGAGTCAGGTTAAAAAAGTAATGACTATATTTGCCAAAGAGCGAAACAAATTATAACAATTGAAAATAAAAAAAAAATGTTGGAATCAAATCCTCTAAATATGTATGAAATGCAAAACATAGTCACAATAATATTATTATCTTTTATTATTTCACCCCTATTAAAGTAGGTATCGATGCAAGGGAATATGTAAACAGATATTGGAAAAATTGGAAGCAGGAATTCAACAACAAAACAAAACGTGGCGGACACACGTAAGTATATAATATCTAACACATTCATACGACATGTTCAAACCTTCATTCCCAGTTCTCATGGCTGTGCTTCTCACGGGAAACAACCACTTCTATGGGAAAATCTCACAGCTAACCCACAGAACTGGAACCCGACTTAATATTCGTGTGATAAATAATAATTTCATTTCGTTTGTTTCAAAAAATTCCCAATGTTTTATTTGAAATGGATCAAATTTGATTATGGTGAGCTTTGGACATGTTTTATGATTTGATTCGGTTTGATAAATTATTATTTAAATACTGGACCATTAAAAGCGGATCAATTTAGAGTTTAAATCAGTGGAAAAATAACAAATAAGATTTGCATCAAATAAATATAAAAAGCTGCTAACCTAGGGTAGCCCAGAACTCATAGTACCTATATTATAACAGCCAGAAGACAATTATTATCTTCTCTATAACAACATATTCAATATTAATCGGTACTTTACAGGGGACCCACTGAAGTTACGGACCTCAAATTGTACGTGCTGGTGTAGGAGCATAAGACCAACCCGTATACCAAATTTTATGAAAATCGAAGACTTTTTTTTTCTTTTTTAGCCCTTTTTCTAGAACAAATGAAATTTTCTTTGGATACTTTAACGGGGTTCCCCTGAAGTTACAGATCTCAACATTTTACTGACTCATCTACATCGAGGGGCTGACCGTTCTACCAAATTTCAATCAAATGGGACAAGAATTACTATGAGTTATGGGTGCGCACACATTTTTGGTACGGGTACGCGGAAATTTTCTTCCTCTTCTAAAAATTTTTTTTTGTATTTTTGGAATCTACACCCTCGAAAACGTCGAGAAAATTAATTTCAGCGAAATCTATTTTTTTTTTTGAAATCCGATCACAAGACTCATGTATATATTCCATATGAGTAATAATAATTAAGTTCGTACGTAACTCGGTAATTTCATACAATATTTTCATACAGATGACAAAACCAATCTGGAATTTTTTTCATAATTACCTATATTATAAATCACTCATTTGTAAGTGGAAATGCATAAAAAAAATACCTATATTATTCATCTGTAGCTAGATGTTCGTTGCTATGACAGTCCGTAAGGGTGTGCGCGGGAGATACTACGTGATACTTGATCAGTGGTTTCTACATACAACTGTTGCTACGGAAGAAATGTCAAATTGCCCGCAATTCTCAACGTTTCAACGTTAAATAATCGAGACCACGTAAGGGAAGAAATTCATAGCACAGTCAAACAATCAATTACCCTTTTCTATGTCTGTCGTCCGACAGGTTTTGCTGCTTGTAAATAAAAAAATATTTATAGGTAAGCATTTGAATAAACTATATAATATTTCGAAAATAATACGTTTAGTTAAGTACCTACCTATATGTAGATAAGTACTCTAAAACAGCGGTCGCCAAACTTTTTGACCTCACGGACCAGTTAATTAATCCCGCGGACCACTTAAATATATTTATAAAAAAAAAATGTGATCAAAGAACACATAAAATGTACCTAGTTAATAAAATGAAACTATTAATAGTAACTAAGTTATGAAAGCTTTATTAATAAACCATAATAAAATACTTGACATGATGAGTAGGTAAGTATATTCCACATTTTTCAGAAATTTTCTCGCGGACCGCTAGTGGTCCGCGGACCACCACTTTGGCAACCACTGCTCTAAAAGAGCAATATGTAATTATTGAAAAATCAATCAATCAATTGAACAAACTGTGCCTACTCCCGAAATAAAAATAGGATCTTTATAGCTTCTACATATTATGTTTGTATTTAATTCCTTCTCAACTATTTCCAAATAGGCGCAAAAGCAGAAAATTCCAAAATATTTCATAGAGATTTTTCAGGATAGGTATTATAATAATTACAGTTGTATAAAAATTAAAAATCCCAAGATTGAGTAACAATTTCCAGTGGCAGAGACTTTGTTTCACGTAATTTTGGGGAATGTTATACTGTACCTACCTATAAATCTATTCACCCATGATTTTAATACAGTTAGCCTGTTGCGTCATATTATATATTTACATAATGAAAAAATGTGCTTCACCTCAATTGGGACTATCAGTTGCAGTTCTTGATAAATATTTTGATTAAAATTTTTGATTAGTAAACAAACGTTATATCTATAGATTCAAATTCGTGATAAAATAATAAGCCCTTCAATTATAATTTATATAACAATTTACGTATTAAGTTAATAAATAAGTAGGTACATTATTCGACCAGGAACAAACCCAGGATCAGCCGATATAGAGTCTGGGGCATGAAACAACCAATATGCTATGTACACGTTTCAAAATTATTAAGTTAAAGGAAATAAGAATGATAAACCATACCTTCGAAACAACCTCTGCATACGATGGACCCTTCAGATTTCGGACTTGTAGGGGGCTGAAAATTTCTTTAGCTTCCAGTTTCAGTAGGTACATACTTAGTACAACAGGCTACCAAGTGCCTACCTACCAACCACTTCCAGCTAACTTTTTTTTTATTTAATTATTTATTTACATTATCAGTTATAACAAACATTTACATATATTAACATAGGTTAAGTGTTAATAAGCTCTGGTCCAGCCATCTCTTTACTGTGTTAACACGAGTGTCGTCCGCAAATGAAATAATTTGACCACCAGTGTCTAACCTACCCATATCATTAATAAACACCAAGAAGAGAATCGGCCCTAACACGCTGCCCTCAGGGACCCCGCATTTGTTTCTTTGGTAGTCGCTGGTTTCCTCGCCAAGTCTGACCGCCTTGTATCTATATCATATAAATAGGATTTGAACCATTTAGTTGACAATCCGGTAGAACCAACTTTTTCGAGTCTCTGAATAAGAAGCCCATGAGAAACCGAATCAAAAGCTTTGGCTAGGTCCAGAAACAAGCCAGTAGACCTATTGTTTGTGTGCGGTTGCAGGTATGTAGTAGTGTACGTGAATAGGGATGTGAATACGCTATTTACAATCGACCTCAATCGATATTCAAATATATAAAAGACGGTTTAAATAAATACCTCTTAATTTATTTACAGCCTTGTGTGCCATTTACAAAAATACAATTGTCAAAAAAAAAATAACACTGCAACATAAAATGTTAAAATTATAATACACCACAAAGCCAGCTTAGAGTACACGGCCTATGTCAAATGTTTCGTGTAATGTATAATTATCAATAAACAATAAAATTAAATATAAACAAAAAATAAAAATATTTTTTTATTTGACTTTAAAAAAGCTACTCATGTTCAATAACAATAAACCCAATTGTAGTAAACAAAAGAAAAACGATGCTAATTTAAGCAGACTGAAATAAAATTTCAGTCTTTTAATTGATAAGCCGACGTTGAAACATGAATTATCAAAATGTTTGGAGCACAGTCTGGAATATTTAGTGGGTTCCCAGTTATCACGCCTAACAGCTTTGACCCACTCACGTTTCATATCAGGCGATTTTGGGAATCTAGAAAAATAAACAAGAAATCGACATGTAAATTGTAATTTTTATATAATATTCAGCAAATGCCAGAATAAAACAGTGGTAATGAAACTATGTCAATTATGTATGTGAAGAGAACGTAAGGCACGAAGAAAATCGATGTATCGATTACGATAAATTCTTGTGACGAACATCACTAGAATTAATGTCAAAATCAATGGATTTTATTTATCACTAATTATCGGTTTTTAGCCATTATTTTAACTTGAGGTCTAAGAAGAATTTACAGAGAATTAATCAAATTTCATTAATAAACCATTTTTGGTAAAAATATTTCATTATTTTAACATTTATACATACTGAAAAGTGTAGTAAAAAACTTACGTATGAAACGACAATTCCGGGTTTTTTACACCATTTTTTGTTGTTCTTGATGAACAAGCAACTGCACATCATGAAATTTTTTCACTTTTTTTTAAATTTCTTACTAAAACACCAATTTTTCAATATTTTTTATCAAATTTAGCATCGCGCTTGACAGTTCGTTTTGACCAACTAGGACACTCCAGTCGGTCAGCAGCGACCACCGACTTGAAGCTTGTATACAGATATGGGGTTGCGAACGTCACAAACAGCTTTCTCTTTTACTCGTAGCTAAGCTTTGTGAGATAGACAAGGCTAAACGACAACTGCCTGATACACACGCACACACTCACAACCGCTATGGCTCTGTCCATTGTAATAATATGTCTATGGTTGTGATGGTCAGATTAATCAAAAAGTGCATTTTTGATATTTTAATGATTGAGCAAGATTTAAAGACAACCTTCTCCTCTAGAGAGCAAAGAAGAAACGTGGTAAGGCCAAAGATGGGATGGTTGGATGATGTGGTTGCAGACTACAGGGCTTTGGAGCAAAGGTACTGGAAGGTGGCAGCCGGTAACAAGGAGGTTTGGAGACGTTTCTTAGAGGCAGCTAAGACCCACCAAGGGTTGTAACGCTGGGATGTATGTGGTACTCCTCTACAGAAGACCAGCGCCTGGTAAAAGAATTTCAAAAGTACCCACTATATGTAGGTTAATGTTACGTAGTGCATACAAATTCAGCCCATCTGTTAGGTGTAAATATATTCTAAATAGATTTTATTGTGAACGTAATAAATTCATAACGACAATATAATGAAATGTTTGGAAATAGACATCATGGATATGACTCTGAAAATACGTCGTATGTATTTTGGGAATAACTCCGCCAGACTGAGTTGCGGTACTTAAATTTGAGTTTTATGAAATGAAACGTGTAGGTAGGTACCTACTTTAACCAGAATATTTTTTAAATATGCTACCTTCATTTCATTTGTCTTTATTTTTTTCACGGCTATCTATCTGATGCCTTTAAGAAAAATAAAAAATAAAAAAAAAAACAAAAAAAATGATAAAAAAACAATAAAATCTCAAACTTGACAGTAACTTCGTAAAAAATATACAGTTAGTCAAATTTTTTTGGGTTACCCAGGAAATGCAAAAAAGCAATGTAGTTAAAGTGGTATATTTTCTCAGAACCAACAATTTCATTTCCACCATCGAAAAAGACTTGAAGAATGGGTATTGAATAAGTGTAACATCGCGATGAGACAAATAAAATAGAGTTGATCATGCGTTCATAATTGATTATTTCGTATGAAATATATCTTAAAAAAGTCCGGAATTGATTAAAAAAGGACAAACAAATATTTTAGAAGTCTTTAAAACTTACAGAGATCTAAACTTGGCGCAAAACATTCTAATTTTAGGCCATCGTGTATTAGATCCGAGCAAAATTGAATATTATAATATTCAGGTTTAACCATGCGTGGAAATTCGGATGGAAACGTGGCTGATGCTCGTTCTGGACGTGGTGGAGTGGAAGCAGTGACATGACAGAGCGGCTGATGCGCAGCAAGGAGTAATGCGCTGGAACAGGTGCTCAGGATACTGTGGAGATCGGATCGTCGTCTATTAGGAATATCGGGTGATTAGAGACGGCAGGTGAATTTAATTACGGCTCTAAGTACGTAATGTCCCCGTGAAGGTACGCCTGCTATGGCATGTCTCATCTTATTAGTGACTAGTTCGTGTTTTTTCGTGTGATTTATGAGGTCATCGGCTTGGGTCCAAATCTGAGAATATAATTAGAGAGCTAGTTGACGAACGCTAGTTTCTAATATTACAATTGGTCAATAATTTTTAAGATTTGTTTGGCCTACCATTTTGTGTATAACTGTTTTTCAGAGTTAATCTACAACAAAGGCGAACCTGGAGGAGTGTTCATGAAGCGGTCTTCTTGTGATCTAATTCAAAACCTAGCCTATTCCGACACCATAATTTCTAACAAAATACCATGTTTAAGAGAATCAATTCAACTACTTAAATCAATATCGGCTGCGAATTTCATGGCAGTTCTGCACATGCCAGAGTGCTTCAAAATACACCATTCTTCGAAAACTACTAGTACAAAATTACTTAAAATAGTGGTCGACCAGTACTCGAAATTCGACTTTAACTAATTTAGATAATAAGTTTGAACATTATTAAGGTTTTATTACAAAGACCGAGCGAGGGTTTTTCTAAAATTTTCTTTCAAAAACAATGACATGGATTGAAATGTTGATATGTACCTACATACAAAGTTTTTTTTCATTATTATTATTAAAGACAAACAATATTGATCTGTTCTCAATTTGACCACAGATAAACAAAAGAATATATGCGTCTGTGTCAATGTCAAATAAATCGAAGTGTGTGTGTGTGCGAGTATCAAATAGGTACATAATATCATTACAGCAGTGTGTGTAATGTTTTTTTATTTCATCTATTTTTATGCATAACAAGATGACCTGTCAAACTTCGTTCAACATCTTCGTACGATAATTCTTTCCAAAATATCTACTTACTTTCTGATCATGGGAAATAAAAAATGACTTATCAAATAATCAAAAAATTTTAAAAATCCGATGACAAACGGCATCACCTGACAACAATTAATCAAACTTAACTCACCTCTTTTTATGCAATTATCACGTTCCAATTTTTATCATCTCTTTTTTCTGACTTTCTGCGTTTTAATTTATAAAAAAAAATCGCTTAAAATATGTAAAAAAAATATTTCTCAAACCTTGAAATAAATTCTATCAAATACTTCGTGCCGATGCCGGTGTTTTGACACTCAATGGTGTCGTAAAATTGTGTTGTTAAAAAAATTTACAAAGATGGCGTTGTTGTTATATAGGAAGTCCGTTCCATACTAACTTTAATATTATATTTTGTAATAATTGTTATCTATTTTTCAATTTTTTATTAGTTATTATGTTATCCGGAGCGGAGAAGAATCCAATAAACTAAGCATCATAAAAATCTGTTCATCCGATCTCGAGTTATAAGTGTTCGCACTAGCACGACTTTCTTTTATATTAGAGATTAAATTAATAAAAAATATTAGCATTCGCCACTCCTTCTCTATATAAAAAGTGTGCGAATTTTTATACTCCTCCGTCCGCGTAATTTTCGTAAAAATAGTACCAAAATTTTTCCTTCACGTATTAATATATAGATAATATAAGCCAACAAATAAAAAAAAAAATCGCATCCCATGGGAATGTTCAGGGATTAGTGTACAGTACCTAATTGAAATAGCCATGACTGTATAGGAACAAAACATCTCTATCTCTCTTTATCTAGGTGAACAATAAATGGGTAAGTACATAATACAAGATATATTTGGTTTGTATGTTTGTACAATATAACATCATAATAATTTGATTATTTGTTCTGAAACAGAGAAGATTAAGCAGTAAATATGTAATTATAGGGAGGTACATACATACAGTGATTACATACAAACAAAGCACTCAAAAACTAATTAGCCACGTGTGTACCTATATAGGTAGGTAGGTATAGGAGTGTAATGATATAAAATACGGTCTCCTATAATCCGGTTTCATTCAAAACGAATGAAAATTTTATTGTCACTTCAGTAACGTCACTTCAGTTCCTCATTCTGCTTACCATTTTGGTCATATTTCCCTGTACGTCGGAAATGACGTTTAAATGACAATAAGCTAGCTATGACACCAAAATTTCAGAAAAGAAACGTTGAAACTATCGATTTTATTACGATGAAATCCGATACTCGACGCGATAATCACAAAATAAAATGATAAAGCATTCTTATGAGAATAACAGATTTGTTTTGACATTATTTTTGCACCAACTTTTAGAATACGCCAATAAGATGAAAAGGAAAAAGGAACCCCTGCATAATTTAAGCAATTGAACTTTCTTCAATGCGATCTCCTACAATACGACATTTTTGAACCCATCTGCCGTGCCACAGGAGGGCTTCTGTGAGTAGTGTTAAGTATGAGCAAGCCCCGGTCCCCTATTGTGTGAGAAAACATAAAAGAAGAAACATTCTGCAGGCTTGATATAATTGCGATGCTTTCACTCCGCAAACCTGTAGTGTGTGAGTGTACTGCCACTAGATTACGCTATTATCGCAAGATATATTGTGCGAGCTCTACCTACCTGCATCATTACACTAAAGCTACTGGTCTGCCTACATACATCATCTGCAAACTATATACTCACTGAGCTAAAGCCTAGTTCACATTGGTCTAGTATTTTAGTGGAGCCGCGAGAAGTTTGGTAAGAAAACCTGCCTGAACAAATAAAACTTGGTCGAGTTGTTTAGCCGGCACATAAGTCGAGTCGAACCATTTTGTTCTATTTTCTTGGTGGAGTAGCGCCCTCAACCATGCGTCAGCGATGTGAGTGTGAGCTCATTAGCTGGAGTCGTGGATTATAATACCATAGATTTTTATAATAACTAACTATCTCTCCCTTTTGCACCCCACTCGATCGATCATTGCGCTCGATCTTGCGCAATGTTTATGATCTCTTCCAACACAATGTCCAAATCCCTTAGCTCTGCTTCGAAGGAACGGAACACAGTGTGAGAGGGTCTTTCTCGTTTTATAATACCTAGGTAATAGTTTCAACAAAAACGATATTTTGTACTAATAAACTAAACTCGAATATAGCGTATTCAAGTAACGTAACGACTTTTGATAGTGTAATTAAGTTACTAAATTACTCGCTACTTGACCTAATGAGAACTAAGCTTAAGATGTAGTAGTAATGTATGCATACAACATCCATACCATACCATGTGGATATACTTTGCATACTACATGCAAATACGAGATCTTCACCAATACATTCGAAACAACATGATTCACATACCTACTGCATTACGGCCCGTGAGCTTGGAGTATATTTTCAAAGGTGACAATTTTTAAATTTCATCTCTCAACTCTCATTTTGTTTTGTTTTTGTGTGTTTTGGGTGTTCGAAAATAAAAAAAAAATTTTTTTTCTTTTTGACATCAAAATTACCCAAAATCCAACACCGCGCTGTTATCAAACTCCTGACAAATGGAAAACTAAAAAGATACTGATGAATTACAAAGATTTTCTTCTTCTTCATTTTCTTCAATTCAATTCCAAACTTCAAAAAGAATTATTCCTGGTCCATCAATCTTGTAAGGCTATTCTCGTAATCAATCGCTTTTAAAAAACACTTAACGTAAGATTAGACACGATCGCAAGCAGTCGTATTCGCAAAACTATCGGAATCTAATGTTAATCCTATCTTGAACTGGATCATTTTCATACTGATATTTCAAACATAACGAATTTTTAAGATATCTACTAGATATCTTGTTTTGGGAATACCAATCCGCCATTTTATGATTGTCAATCAAGATTAGAGCGTATTAAGACCGCTACGAGAATAAGGGCACGGGTCGCGCTTTATCCTCGATCGATAAAGCGCATCGCAAGCGATCTAATCGACCTCGATTAATAACCAACTTGTGAGCAAAGATCTCCAAGCTATCCGTGGATATCAAACACTTTTTTATGATTTCTTGAACCTCAAAAGCAAAAAAAAAAAAATGGGTGCCACGAATCCTCACACTACCGCAGAAACAAACGCGAATTAAATTTTGTATGGAGAGTGTGTGGTATAAATCCTAGAAGTATTTTCGATCACATCATAACTGGAGTTGAAAGCTGGGTTATCAGGTTAAATCACTATATTGACACGCCTTTACAGTCTATCTATCAGGTCCATTAAGATACAAAAAAGATTTTTTCTTTTAGAGTTAAGACAAACTGACTAAGGTACAGAATTTATATATCGTTTTAAAAGTTTGTTAGAATTTGATAGTTTAGACATGGTGTGGGAGGAGGTCATTGATTCCGCGTAAGATCGAGCGCGGTGGAAGGCTCCTGTGCCTCCCTATGCTCCTAAGTGGGGTCACAAAGGGAGTATTGAATTGAATTGAAGTATTTCATCGAGATTCTGCAATACCAAACAAACTTTTGGTGAACACTACTTCGTTCATGCACACAAAATATGGCACATTTCTATATTTTTGAACTGCACGTAATTGCAAAATTTTGCACAGTTTGATGGTTGGCTCATTTTCGCGTAAATTAGTTTTCAAATAATAATGAAAACTCTTGTGACTGCGTCCACAAGAGTTTTCATTATTATTTGTGTGATGTCGTGTGCAACGTTGATTTCTTCATAATATGATATTATCAATAATTAATTAAGTGCATAGATGAAAAAAACATGTACATAATTTTTAAAATAATAGGTAGGTATAGATTCTGACACACTAAATAAATTTTTACGTGCAAAAGTACCTACGTACTAGGAAGTCTTGCATAAGTACACATGTACAAATGTTTACGTAGGTATATAGATGATCGTATGTATATGTGTGCGTAACACCTGCACAATATAATAACGACTCAGTCACAGTGAAAAGCCCATTAAATCAAATATTTCCCACGCTGGGAAGTTTCCAAATAATGATACATTGTAATATGTACGTACATTATAAATACCTACCTAGTTTATTCACACGTGTTTTATCGCAATTGTAGCACTTGGATTGTGTCTCCATATTACCTTTGCACTACTATTCTAGCACCTTATGTGCCATTTTAGAAGATCTAGGTATATCAGCACATTTAAAAAGATATTTTATTTACTTGATCAATTAAAAATCAAACGGCAGGGATACCAATGATACCATTGTGGAGAGGAGATGGACATGGCTGGGACATGTGTTTAAGGATATCGAGTGACTGTTGGCCGAGGAGGACGCTTTTATTCCTCCCATCAGGGTGCCGAAGACCCTCGCATATCGTGTTCCGCTCCTTCGAAGCAGAGCTGAGAATTTTGGACATGGTGTGGGAGGTCAATCGAGCGTGATCTTGTTGCTTCCCTTTGCCCCTAAGTGTGGTTAAAAGGGAGAATATAAATATACCTACCTAAAAAAAATTATTATACTTTTTGCATTTCAATCAAAATGATATTCCAAAACACTAGGCAAGTATTAAGCTAATTCTATAAAGTGCACATTTAAGAAGTAACCAAACAAAAAAATAGCTCTCACTTAGGAGTGGATCAGGAAGAGGGAAGAGGGAATAGGGGGGCGCAATGTGAAAGATAAAGGAAGGATAATGTTAATGAAGAAGGAACGGCATGAGTTCTAGATTTCGGATCAGCTACCAAGCTTAATGTGATCGATTTCTTGATGGGCCAAATAAATCTGAACTGTGTATGAATTCTATAGATATATGACTATCTCAACATATAGGAGATGCGTTTGATACCCCCAAATAATTAGGAAGAAGGTTATACATAGCTGCTTTTCGATATCCTACTGTATATAGGGTCACATGGCGAGCACTTGGAGTCCGTAATATAGTACAACACCTGGAAAATTATGGATCAATAAAACCTGTTGGTGAAATTATAAAACAAGCCACAAAGGTTTCCAATAAAATTTCCAATAAAAAGTTTCCAAAAAAAAAAATCTAAATACTTACTTAATGTTAGTTTCATAAATTGCAAAAATTTCTTATGAAGTCAAAAGTATTTTAGCAAAACAATAAAACATAGTAAAAACGTGCGTAGATTAAATTTTCCACCACGAATTATCTTTCATTTTATATTCGACCAGGACATAATAATATTATCTCTGCCAATCTGCGCTATTTTCATGTTTTTATACAATATAATCCTTCCAATAAGTAATTAACTACACCTTCCCAACCATGGAATATTTTCTCTTCATTTAATGACAGGTTGTGGCTTGTCAGCTATCTACGAGATAGCTAACTAAACAGCTCTGCAAGAACAAGACGCCTACTCATCTAAATGGAGATCAATTTATTAATACGACCACCTGTTTTATTTCAATCACGTATTTCTTAAATTAACTCTTTGACGAGAATTTTTTCCTGAAATTTCGATCAACTGCTTTAAGATAGAGATTTTAAGACAAAGGATAAGCCTTTATCATCAAGTTTGGACAAGTATTGAAGGAATTCAAGATGTGTTAAGCCCGTCGCAACACGTACACACTTTTGCGTTGTAAAATACGCAATAATACAAACAAGTATAGGATAGTTAGTTAGTAGGCATCTACGCCGGTACACTGATAATGATATCGTGAGATAATTCATAAGGAAACACCTGTCCGAGACTCCACCATCTGGGCGAACTCACACAATATAATACATCCATCATCGCTGGTATAGAGAAGTCTTAGAGTAATCACGAATAAAATACATACAAACATCGTTATAAATCATTCGTATTAATGTTTTTCCCAGTGTTTGAGTACATTAAATCTGGTGCCACGCAATGTTAATGTATGTGAGAAAAGGATTGGTCATTTGATAAATCCAATTCAACTCATTCCTTTAACATTTATTAAGAATCATAGACCTACAGCATCGCTCTTTATCTCATCTCTTGTACTCTGTGAGGAATTTAAAAGATTCCTGGATATAAAATCATAATTACGAAAGCTGTCCATAAAATAAGATTCCTTCGGATCATAAATAATTGTTAGGTGCGATCCGGTGACACTGGATCATACATTGGTCTTTCCTCTCCACATCCCGCCCGGCCGAAAACGCTGCGATGCTCGGTGTCGGTTTTACAGCCGTGTAAAATGAGGTTCCTGACCGCACAGCCCGGGCCTGCCAGGTGTAATGTACGCTCCGTGATTCATTTTCTGTGTGAAAAGGGCCATTCGACGACTGAAATTCATTCTCAACTATCAGAAGTACTTAAGTATATAGAAAAAACGTGAAAGAGTGTTAAAATGATGCACGAATATCTAGCAAAAATATGTACTTGGTAAGTATCAAAATAATGTTCTCCTGCGCTAGAAACTCCTAGTCTTCATCATTCAAATGGAGAACTCCTCGAATGATGTTGGATGTAAATAATAATTAACTATTGTCGCATTGGTTTTTCATACGATTTAATACACCTACCTTTTTTTCACGGGAATCCAGATGCTTGATCAGAAATCATTAGTATATCGTTCAGTTTCTCTTACAGCTCGAGTATTTTTGTTTACTTCCAAATCTCATCGGGCTCCAATTTGTCTTGGTCTAAAATCTAAATCATTCACAATCCCAATTATCCAATGAAAACTAACGATATTGATTGTTGATTGTAAGCTACTGTAGTTCCGAGTTACCTATAAATATTTTTCTTTTAACTTGTCGCTTATATTTACGATTTTGGATCATGTCCGTCATTTTCTCTCTCCATTTAATGCTTATAAAGGTCATCTCTTCATTTGCTAGTATTAGTAACATAGAAGACTTCATTTTTTTGTATTTCTCCTTGACTTTATGATGAGCAAACGTGGATGGCTTATATTATTTCCTATTCCTATTCCTGTTATTTGTTTGCAACATTTATAGGGTTTGCCTTTATTCCCCAACACTCTCCAAAAACTCACTGACGCTGATCTGACCGATAAAGCTTGGGTTATATCACCATGTTGTGTCTATCGTCCACTTCTAATTTGTCTTCTTTACAAAGACAACTTTACTGTGCGCATCTTCGTCTCTCATTTTGAATTAACTTTCTACGGATAGTCATTAGTGAAACTACTGTCCCAGTGCATTCTTTAAGCAATAGTCAACTAATAGTGAAGTCAATTATTATTCGAAATGACGAAATTTCATTACCATTTCGCAATGATTCCATGACATGTTGTTTCCTATTAGGCATCTGTCACTGTGATTCAACGGCCACATAATATTACATCAATAAGAGTACCTAGGTACCTAGTGTATCCAATAATAAATTATCAGGTGATTACCTGGTACGATTAGCACCGCCTATCTCTGTGTATAGGAATGTACTCGAGAACACCAAGTGTTTGCACCCAAAATGTACCCGAACAGCAATGCATTGTTTTTGGTGATTAACAGTAAAAATAATAATTGATGAACAGCGTGACACACGTGGTGCCCATTGTCTTACTAGATTACATCTTAAGCTGGCTTAATCTTTCCTCTTTCACCTGCTATTATCAATTCCTAAACCTATTTGTAATAAAAAAATATTGTTATAATAATCTAATAATGACTTATTATAATAATAAATCATTATTAGGTAGAAAATTAAAATTATCATGACGGTTCTTCTTCTTTCTCTTTTTTTAGATCTATGATCTGTTTAGTAAGTGCTCAAACCGGGTCCTATTGTCCAGCTTTGTCAGCATCATTTTGGGAGGCGTCCTGGTGGCCGACGCGACGTTCCTCTGGGACTCCCCGCATCCCGACATGGTGCCCTCTCTGTCTACTCCATCTTACGATGTCTTTGATATTGCGGGTTCTGCGTGTCTCATCATTGGGGGTTTTGTCTCTTAGAGAGCTTCCTCTGCTATGGGTAGCATCCTTTTCATTTCAGACATTCATGTTTTGTCCGTACTGTATGAGCTCTCTAGCTTCGATCCCGTACATCATTATTGGTCGCACGAATGTTGTGTATATTCTAAATTAGCTCTTACTACAATTTATTTCCCTCAAATTTAGTAATATTTAATTATTATTATGAATACTACTTGTTGTTTGTCGAAAAACAAGTAGGATCCATAGATTACCGTCATCGAGTTTGAAAACTTAAAAACAAAATATTTTACTGCATATTTTTTTTTCCGCTGATAGCTTGGGCAAAAAGGCAGTGGTTTTCAAGGTATTTGTAGAATGACTGTGTTACTATAAGATTTATTACAATAAAAAAACCTGAGTAATACGCTAGCCAGGAGGTTCTGTAACCTTCTTCAACTACGGACTGTTAGGCATTTTATATAAAAAAAAACTGTTAAATTGGCTAAAAGTTTCATAAACGTTTTCTTCCTAATTCTTGTGGATGAATTTATGTACCTACCTACATACAAAAATTGATTCTGAAATTTGTCTGTCTGTATTCTGTAAGTAGTTTCAGAATATGAACTACTTAAAAATCCTTGGCATTTTCAGACACCTGACTAGAATTAGGTGTTTGTTTGTTAATTTGAAGTTCTCACGCAGCACTCTTTCGTAAAAGCAAACAGTCCCTAGCGTCTTATCGCAGTGTACACA
Organism: Mystacides longicornis; assembly: GCA_963576905.1. Lineage (NCBI taxonomy): Eukaryota > Metazoa > Arthropoda > Insecta > Trichoptera > Leptoceridae > Mystacides > Mystacides longicornis. Next base: position 25,540,914 of record OY756421.1, on the reverse strand, counting down.
TTGTGTACTGTACACACCTCTTGTTTGCCCAACACGTGACAACTCTCGAGAATTTCATATGAATTATTACTCAAGATTCAAGAGTTACTTCGGGTTATTATACTTTTAAACGTGTATCACAGGATACCGGATAGATCTTGCTTTCTGATGTTTGAAATGAACACATTATTTTTTGAGCACGGACTAAATAAAGATAAAGCCAGGGAAATGTGGTCTTAAGTACCTATTGTTGAGTTGATCTAGAGGCAGAGGAAGTTTCATCTCATCCGGTGGAAGACCAAATCAAGGTTGCTGACATTTTGTTGGAACAGTACGGACATCAAGGTGTCAGGAGAGGATTAGAACAACTATAAAAATTATACAAATAATAATTAAGTACAATTATCAATAGTTTGGAGAGTTCTCCGAACGCAGATCTTTTCATAATATGATAAGTTATTGCAGATTCCAACAGTTATTTATTTAATCAAAACCTGAGGTCAGTCTTATAAGACTATATATAACTGCTGTCTAGAAGCTTGTCTATCCCGATGTCACTTTCCAGTTATGCTATCCCAGAGTCCGACAATGCCTTTCGAACATTGAAGTGTTGGTATTTTCTGCTGGGATGGTTGACCCTTCTTCTACGGATTGGGTCATCGAACCAAACTCTTTTTGACATATCCAGATCCTCCATATGGTGCAAATCACACAGCCAGCTCAGCTTGTTTATCTTAATGAACCTGATGACTACGCTGATATCCTGATAGAGAACATATTATTATTAGAGCTCGTTGCTGTATCTTCTATGCCACTTTTGGCCGCCATTGATAAATCCGTATATTCTGCGTAGGATTTTTCTTATCTCTTTTCTTTTCCTCCAAATCTCTTCACAAGTTAATGCTATGCAAATATCGCAGTTTTGATCTTCCTACATTTCTTCATTTCTTTATTTTTCAATTGGTATGTATATGAAGGAGGTTACCAGTAAAAAGCTGTACCTATCCATTTATCGCAAGTGGGAATGCATGCAAAAGAAAAAAAGCCTACTTATTAATCCTTAGAACATTTAATAGGCATAATGTCATATTTTGAGATTTTCTGTTGCTGGTTGTTGATGGCTGGTTTTCAGCAATATTAATAGAAAACAATTATCTTACAAAACATGTTCTTCGAATTTTGTTTCGTAACATGCCGAAAAGTTACAATAATTACGCGTGTTATCTACGCCAGAGTAATATGACCAGAATCAACGTGGAAGCGAAGAACAAACAAAGTGTTGTCATGTTTATCTGATTAGTGCGCGTGTACCTGAACCAATTAACAAATCGAAAAGGAAATTAGAGTAGACAGGTACATTTTATTCCCTATATAATAGATAGAAGAACTCATATTACTGTCACTCTATATACTGGAATGTGGTGCTAAGGCAAAATGTAAGGAGGAACTGTATTAATACGAAACTATAATTGAAGTATTATATACCATTGAGAATATGCAGATGTTTGGGAAGTAGGTGGACTTAGTAGGATTAGCTTTCCTCTGTATAAAAGGCGAGCTTTTTTCAGAAATAATGACCCAAGTTTGTTTTTTTATAAGTCCAAAGAGGGCCACATTATATTTTTTGTAGTATTTCAGTAAGGCTCAATCGTAGACATAACCCTTAACATGAGGTGTTCCGGAACTAGAATGAAAATGTTTTTTACTGTTTTTTTTTTTTCCATTTTTGTCTACTTACAGTTAATTAAAAATCCGACCATTTTAAGAAGCTATAATGAGTACATATCTTCAACATATACTTACCTATCTACCGCCGTTGGACATAAATACAAATCATGGCTAAAATACGTACAAAATAATGAAAAACTACACATTGAAATTTAATGACCTGTACGCATTTGAAGTTACCAACGTCACGTTGCATGCAACGTATCAAAATTTCATAGTATGCGTTTCGCGGTGGTTCGTCACGAAGTATTTAAGTACACCAGTTAAAAAAGTTTGTTGTAAATATACAAAAACAAAAAAAACCTATTCAGATGTAAGTTAATCCCTTTATAGGTACAATTTTGTTCTTCATCAACAGTTGCTGATCCCGATAGCTAATTAGTGTTCCAATAACAGGTACCTACCTGTCTACATGTCGCCGTGTCTATAGCAATGCTAATAGAAACACCTGCGCTAACAGCGTTAAGTGAAGTTGTCACCTTATCAGCAGAGCTCTCTACTCTACCTGCCTCTCTTATCAGAGTTAATCAGATAATGACCTACACTTAGTTCCATTTAGAAACACCCCACCTACATGAAGGTGTTGATATTTTTTTATGAAAAGAATCGGAGAAACTTTAAGCTTGTAGGAAATCTTTGAAAACAAAACATCTAATGATTATATATATATATACACGGTGTTAAGTTGGTAGTGGAAAAACCGAAGCAGGGAGGTAGAAGACCTCAATACCCATCGATTTCACCCCCATGTATGTTCAGCGATATTGGGTGGTTCAAAAGTTATTAACGTTTTTGTGAAATTTGAATAAAAACCGAGAATGACGTGGATCGAACACATCGATTCCGTCCTCAAGGAAGGCCAGGTAAGAAGTAAGAGAAATAGGAGAAGCTGTATGAGAAATAGTATGTCGGTGGAAGAAGCGAAAGAAGTATGCTTGGATAGAAAAGAGTGGAGGTTCGTTCTCTCTGCCTACCCCTTACGGGACACGGCGTGATGGGTAAAAAAAAAAAAACTGGATTTCTGACTAAACTACGTAACTGTGGCCAAACTATTTAGATTACGATCATGATTTTTTTTTCTTAAAATAGTCCGATAGTGACCCTTACGCAAGGTATTATTGTTACGAGTCAGCACCCGATAGCTTTTGTTCAAAAATTTTTTTTTCATGAATTTTTTCCAAGCAAAAATTTTCTAAAATCTTTCAAAGGCTCTAGACAAAAATATTCACGGAACACTCTTTTTTACAAACTATTTTAAAAACTTCAACTATTCATGGAGAATCATCCCTGCAAATTTAATTTGGATGGTATAATGGGATCATGCTAAAACGCTCTCATAACTTGTGCAAGTATCAATATTCAACATTTTTTCATTAACACGTTATATAACATTTGTTATATAACTATATATAGATATCCTATACACCTAATGATTTGCAATGTTCGTTGGTAAAATAGAAAAAAATAGGTCGCCGAAATCTGCCACGTGTTCGCAGAACCATATCAAATCAATGTCAAAAAAATATGCTAATTAAATAAATAAAACATTATTGTCAAAAAATTACAAAATAAATATGAATAGGTATATACGTCAGAAAGAGTCAAAGAGCGGGCTTATCCTGAAATCCAGCCAGCCCATTTGATAATAGAAGTAGATAGCTCGATCAGCAATGAAATAGCAACACCACCTATATAAGAAGGCCTTAGCGCTACGTCACATCGTGAGGCCCAACATTCGCTTGCCTATATCTGTATGTACTTACCTGTACGCTATGATATCTGTCTACACGCCGGCGGCCTGGTGACGCGAGAGGCCAAAATGGTCGCCAGCGCTAAGGCCTTCTTATATAGGTGGTGTTGTGAAATAGTGTCCTTTCAAAATTGTCTATGTGTTTTTGTCCATTGTTGACATGCTTTGATGCTGGTTTCAACAAAAAATAAGAGAGGAAGAAAACCTTGAAACTCGATAACAATCGAACTACACTAATGCAACGTGAAGGTGTCTCAAGGAGCTCCATTCATCTTCCGTAGTTCACAAATTGGTGAAAAAAAAATGATGATAAGTAGGTAGATTCTTCATGTGAAGAAATATATATTCAAGAATTTTAAACTACCTAATCAAAAGTATCAGAAAAAGCCAGAAAGTCGTAATCTAAAGATGAAATACCTAATGATCTTATTAACTTGAGTATGTATGTATAAGACAGTTGGTATAGGGTTAGGTAATTTGCTTGAGACTTGGAGGTCGTTGGTTCGATCCCCGGTGAAAGATGAATAATCTTTCACAACACAAATTTCGCTGTTTACTTTCGGTTAAGCCTGATTCATTTAATGAAAAAAATAAGTATAACTATACGTTGGTGATTTGTATAACATTTAGATAGGTCACGAATTTAGTTCAACGTGGCTGATGCCTACAAAGACTTAGGAAGGAGTGATATCATGATAAGAAATGCCAGCCGCCATTTTTCTCACGCTTGTATTCTCGTTTGCTTTTTCCCACGGGATGATGGACGTTTTTGAATCTTGAGAAATACAGAAATTTACAATAGGTACTCTTTGTTTTTAAAAATCATGATTGATGCAGTCCGTTTGAAATGCCGGGAATCTTCATTACTATTAATTTATTTCACTTGCTTTGAGAACCTCGTTTTAGAAATTAGTTTGTTGGTTAGTTATGAACTTTTACAAATTAGATCATATTTTTTTCCTGTACCTATCTTGGATTCAATCGAAATAATGTAACATAAAGTGATCAACAATTCGAAAGAATTAACATAATATCTTGAAGACAACTTAAGTACCTAATAAAACTTACGGACAATAACTGAAAGAAACGTGAAGAAAGTTTGTTTGGCAAAGAGATTTGTCATTCATGTATTGCAGTATCGACGCAAACTCAATTATGAATGAGTTGAATCATTATTAATTTTTCAAGATTTGTACTTCGTGCTATAAAATTAATATAAAAAAAGTGATTGTACAATCGTGTGAAAATTGGCAGATGGCATTTCTTATCATATTCCTACGTACATTGATGTAGGTACATGTTAGTGGCTCGCGAATACAGACAGTTTTGATATGTCATGGGTACTAAACTTAATCAAACTAATGCCACCTTTCGAAACATCAGTGTAAATAATTGTAAACCTTCTTTATTCTCTTTTTTAATTAGCCGTCATTCCACTGCTGGATGTAGGTGTTCTAAAGTTTTCCGTCTTCTTCGAACCTGCACTGTTCTCGACCAGTTTCTACCCGCGACTGGGATCACGTAGTCAACTCATCTTTGCTGGGGTCTCCCTATTGGACTCTTGTTTTCATAAGGTCGTCATTTTAAAATTCTGGGTGCCCATCTCTCACTTTCCAACCCATTACCATTTTTGTTTTGCGATGTGGCCTTTGTATCAGCGACTTTTGTTAGACGGCTGATCTCTTCATTTATTATTTTATCTCTAAGACATTTTGTATCTCTATAGACCTTTGTGTGCATTTGTGTACTGTGTTGGTTGTTAGTGACATTGTTTCCAATCAGTAGTGTATGGAAGCTTATTATGTTTCAAAGCCCCTTTTTTAGATTTATTGGGATTTCATCATCTCTAAAGATGTAGTCATCTTTACCAAAAGCTGTCTAGCCCAATCCGATTCTTCTAGGTGTCGTCCCTTTTGTTTTCATCCTAATTTTATTTTGTGTCCTATGCAGACCTCTGTGGTTCATATGTATAAAAAACTTTTATATTTTGCTACGATACCTAACAACGGAACCAAGTTTGTATATATAGAAACTGACATTTTCGATTGTAATACTCCATAAGAGTGGATGGCAAATTCTTCGTCTTTTTGTTATTTCACAAGTCATTAGGAATGGTGTGCGTGCAAGACAGGTCAGACGTGACATGCCTCTTACATTAATCTAACATGAAGCCGCCATTAGACGTGGCTTGATAGGAGTAACCTATCACGGAATTCAATCGAGACCTTTTACTTCATATGAGATGGCTTATTGGAAAATTATACAACCACTTATTATGTCATTTTTTTCATTAAGGTGAAATTGTATATATGCAGTTAGTTGTCTCATAATGCGACCAAAATCATATCTATGAGTTTATACGTTTCATAACTCAACTATAAGTTCGGCAATTGGAAGTTCATTAATTTATGTAGTTCTTGACGAAACATTCCTTTTGGAGTTTCTCAAGTTATAGTAAGATTAGGTAAGGAGCTATCGACATGTTTGTATTTGTGCAAGGAAAGGGAAGGATGATCTGCTCAGTGGCGTACCGTGGGTTTTCGCCGCCCGGGGCGGGATTAAAACTTGGCGCCCCCCCTATTAATATTTGCCCCCCCCCCCCGTAATAAAATATGGCGCCCTCCCGCCTTATATAATTTGGACCCCCCCCCTATATAAATTGAAAAAAAAAACCAAAATGAATAAAAAAAGGTATATTTATTATAATTTACATACTTACAGCACAACAATATAGTACAAAAATTCAATTTTAGGACAGAGTGGGACAGAGCTAACTTCTGACACATACCCGAAATTAAATGTTATTTTTGGTGAAAATAAAAATTCTGATTTTATCAATCTGGTCGTGTATAATATAGCACAAGCAGATTTTGCCGCCCCCCCCCCCCCAATAGAGGCGCCCGGGGCGGTCCGCCCCCCACACCCTCGGTTCGCCAGTGGATCTGCTGCAAATGCTTTTTTGCAAAGCAAAGTTATTTGACATTCTTAGCTTTATTTGAAAGCACGTCATTGTTTCCGCAAAAATGCTGGGTTTCCATTGCTATGAATTATAAGGGACTTAACAAAGGCCGTAAAAGTTTTGTCGACTGACCTGGCTGAGGAAGAAGCTTGAAGAAGCCTACAGAAGATAGAACTCAGCTGAAGAGTCTTCAGGTACTAAAATTTATCTGCGGTTTGTTCTAACAAGCTAAGAATTGACAGTTTGGTAAAGATTATCGTAGTCTGGACTACATGGCTCGGAATCGATTTCCATTCCCCCTTCCGTCGCGTCATGAACTGATTCACCTAGGAAGGAGAAATGTAAAACGATTGATGATGAAGAATATTATCCAACATTTTGTGATTCTTCAGAGATGAACTATCCCTATTTTGTAGAAATTTCAACCATATTACTACCACAAACTATTTTCGATGTATTGTTCCTAAACATGAGGTGGAGAACAGTTTCATTATTTGGAATAATTTGCTCAACTCTTGTTTCATTCTTGATGTAACCCAACACTGTGATGTGAGTTCTGTTGTTGGTAACACGAAACCAGAGGACGCAGACAGTCACTGTAACACTAAACTCTGATGAAGACTCTCTTGTCACGAGCAAACCAGTGTCGGCAAATCCCAAGAATTTTTTTCATCGTATCAAATTTAGCCGTGGACAACGCGGTGTTGTTGGTAAAATTATACGTTAATAATGATATCGCGAGTATCTTTCTGGAACGCTGCACAGATTGAGGAAGACGCCTGCCACCTGAACAGGAGGGAGGACACGGTGTCTTGGGTGGCTCTTACTCCTTGCCGCATGGCGTGATCCTGTCACGGTCTGAAGCTTCGAAAAGGACAATGGTAATTATAATTGTTTCCTTAGATTCTTTATACCGAGGTGAATTATAGATTTTCATTGTTAAAAATTTATTGAAAGGGGACGACTCTAAGATACTTTACATTTAAAAAATTATACAAATGTATTGGCTGAGGAAATAAAGAAATGCTCAAATTTATTACATTTTCACATTTATGGTTTAAAAAACCATTTTTTGCGACAGACGCTAAACATTTTTTTTAAATCATAACCTGCCGGGCATTGGCAATCGGCAGTTGACGTACGAGAAAAAATATAAAAAAACTGTCGGGCTCTGGGGCGCATAATTGGAAAATAGCACATCAGGATGGAGAAAGATTTTAATAGGTAGCTATAAAAGACTCACCACGGTTTGTATCGCTGATGATGATGACGATAACTGATTTATAGAACAATTAAACAATTCATGACCCATTTCTATTCCTCTCGCCCAATAGGTTTGCTTTTAAAACTCTATTTCTGGAAAGAATGAATGTACGAAATTGATACATTTTTGCGCAATTAAAGGCTTGTGGTTGTACTTTCATCCAATAAAATCCTTGTCAGTCAGATGTTAATTTTGAATTTATGAAAAGTGGATGTGATCCACCTTATTTTTTTAGTAGTTAAACTAACTATAAAAAAGTTTTAATTATTTTTTTTACTTAATTAACTTCCGTTTTTCTCCACAGTTCTCCCTAAACGTAGAACAATGAAAGTCATTTAGGCAGCTTTTTTTTTTAACAAGGTGTGCCCAAATCCATATGGCTCGAGCTGGTCATCGTGACGGGCGGATGTATGCTGGAATCAGAGCGGCTCTTCGCTCCGGTGGGCGCATACTCCAATCTATTGTCTTCACGTAATAATTGTGGAGAGGTACTTACTTACTGCTGATAGGCCCTGCTGTCTGCCTACGTACATAGAATCACTGCTCATTCAAACACTCACTATCTCTTTATAATTTTCTGCGTACATGAAGGTTTGTGGAAACTTATTTGTTAATAGTACTTAAAAAAGTCTTAATTTAGCCTAGCCGGCTATTAACTCGCACCTGTTCAGGTTCAATATAGTGGATTCGCCGTATTGTGAATGTGGTCTAGACATGGAGACACTGGATTATATCTTCCTTGGTTGTCCTCTGCGAGATGTCTATGACATTTGCTCGGCTCTCCCTAATCTTTGATCGGTGCCTACTCAAATTTATAATTAGGATTTTTTTTTAATTTTATAATTATTGTATGTACAAATACCCCTTGATTTTTTTTCATTTTAAGAGAATGGTTATCCATTACGGATTGAGTCAATTATTTTTTGTGACTCATGTTTTATATTCGTAAAATGGCACCAATCGTCCCTAGATGGATACAAAGCTAATAATTTAATAAAAAAATAAAAGTCTAGTAATAATCTTCAAAAGTCCACAAAGGACAAATTTATTCATTTGCTTTCTCGTTGCATCTTCATTGGGAATCCTTCTTTGTAGGAAGGTAACTACTAAAACTCTTTCTGAAATCTGCCTTCTCTTTTAGTTTTAGACGTGAGTCGGTTTCTCATTTAATTAATTATTTTGAATTGTACCTTGGAGGTAAAGGACATTATCTCCATTTTGACAATTTTGTAGGAGAGAAGTTCATTACATCCATTTTGCCAATTTTTTTATTGAAAAAAAAAACATTTGTCTAACAATTTAAACAAATTAAAGTACAAACTGATGGCATCTGAAAGTTTTATATGAAAGAAATGCATCAAATATTCAATGTAAAAAAAGGTTTTTCCTACTGTAACTACCTTCCGGGCTTGATTATCTCCAGCTACATAATAATCAGAGAAGTGAGATTGCTGTTCTTAATATTTGAATATCAGATAGATGTTTTGGTATATTTACCTACTTGCTCAATACCCAATAGTAGACATTATTATAACGGTGGAATTCAAATATTAAGCGATTGAACAGGTGGCTTGCGCTTTGGCTTGGGGCAGATAAGCAAGAGGGATTGGAATTCTACAAGGGATAATATGGGATATTTTTTACATTTTTAATAATAATACCTATTATTGAAATACCACGATTGATTTGAAATTGAGCCACATTATGTTTACATCGTCGTAGTTTGCGCTATGACAAACAAAGAGGGTTTCATACAAATTTGAATCAGACATCAGACTATAAGAACTATTATGAATTTGGTAAGTAAATATAAGAGGTTGTGCAAGCGATAAAGCCTGACCAGAATTAATGAATGAATCGTGAGAAAAAAATACCACTAGTCGGGTTTCGCAATACAAAAAACTTATCAATGGACTTTGTAAAAAAAGATGATTGGAATTCTCACGAGTTCGGCAGCCAATATTCTACGCCTCGGCGATCTTCCCGGGAAATCTCCATTCGCGGTTTGGTGGATAAATTTCTTTATTTTTTTCCCAATCTTGTTACGCTCGTAAAAAATTCATTCTTGGCTTTTTTGTTGTCCACCTCTTTCACGAACGGCTTCTCAATGGACAATAATGGCGGGCACTCGTGCGTAAAAATGGTTCCTCTCATTCAACTTTTTACTTAATTAAAATATCTACCAGTCATTTATTTTCTACGGATATTGACAATAATGATAACTAAACCCGTATCCGTAATACAGTATTATAAATAACTCTACAGTAAAAATTATTGTGTAGTTTTACCAACATTAATAAGTTTTCATAATTCCCAAAAGATGTATGAAATTTTGTGCATATAATTAATTGAATCTACATAAACCGAAGTCAACTCAATGAACAAAATAGAAACATTTGAAAAACGTGCTTCTATGGTCGAATGCTCAAAATTTTCTGGACTGACACGGTCATCAAAACCGAAGTCCTGTCCGGACGCTGAGAAATATCACCTTCTTCTTCTTCTTCTGAAACTGAATTATAGCTTACTGTGAAACAGTCAGAGCGTATTTAAGTACCTGAGATAAAATAAAACCGATTTGATGATGAAAAATATACGATATCGAGTACCTACAAAAGAATTCATTTTCTATTTTCCGGTTATGCCCTTTAAAAGGAAAACATACAAAAGCGCAACAGTGATTGTGAGTCGCATTTCCCCATCCTTCTGAGCGTGTATAACATTGGTAGGTACCAGACAGATTTCGGAGGGGTTGCCATGGTATAACACGGCTTCGGGCAAGAAGTCATCTATAATGAAACCATCGCAGAGGGATGATATTAAAAGAGGGATGCTAAGATACAACACAATGAATATATGAGGCATTTAATGAATGTTGCAAGTTGGGGCTGTTAGCTGGGGTGGGAGTGCGCATGATCTGAGGAGATTGACTTTTTCTTCAATTTCATCAATTTAGTTTATTTTGATTAAACAAAAAAAATAGGAAATTTAGGAAGGAATGTGGTTTAGAAGTAAATGTTACAAATTTGAAATGTAGGTACCTAAATTAAGATGGTTTGGTTATTTTGAATGAATGGATGGAAATAGGATTTTGAAGAGCTTTTATAAGGCTAAAATGTGCTGGGAGGCGTAGACAACCGAGAAAAAGGTGGATCGAACTCATTGATTACGTCCTCAAAGAAGGCCAAGTAAGTAAGTAACGGAATGCAGTTGTATGAGAAAATGTTGTCGATGGAAGAAGCGAAAGAAGGGTGTTAAGGAGTTTTGGTCCGTTTTCTTTGTCTATACCCCTTAGAGATACTGCAAGATAAAAAATGAATTTCCAAGGTCTGCATATCTTATGTCAAAAGCTCAGTATGATAAAGTAGGTAATGTAAAGATAAGAATAAATTGTAATATTGCATTGGGGACATTGACGGCCAAGGGGGTTCAGAAAAAATAGATTGAAATATTTCGTAGACTTCCCCAAAACGTAATATCGCATTCCACCTTACTTCAGGATGGGGTAGGAAGGGTTTTAATGAAATTTCAGCGTCCTGCTCCCCAGACAGGTGCTAATGGAAGGGTGCTTCACGCTATAGGAGACTCGCACGCGGTTATTAAACCCTGGAGAATAAGAGATGCCTTATGACGCTGTCGATTCAAACCAGACATATGTTCATATGTTTTCAAAATATGTTCATTGGACGGCATATTAATAAAATATGTCATCAATTTGAAAATACCTTAAATAGAAGATCAATTCATGATACAAAAATTAGACTGATGGTGTTAATATTGGTGAATTTTGGACGTTTAAGTTAACAATCTAAGCCATACTTAGAAACCAGGGTAATTGAAGGAAATGTTTAAGTTTAGAAGTATTCAAATATTTGAAAATTAATAGTTTTTTGCACCAAAATACCCGTATTTGTTTTGTAAACCAAGTTTTTGAGCAATTTTCATTTTTATGAAACGTCTCTCAAATGTTTCTCGATCCATAACATAAAAAATACAATACTAATAGACACGGAAGTAGCGGAATAAAGTGAAAATTAATATTAGTACAAATTAATTGTTATTTGTCTTATGATGATTTTTTAACGTTCGTACTAAACTTTTTTGTTTTTTTAGAAAATTAGCCTATAGTTGTTCAAAATGAAAATAAACTAAAAAATAAAATAAAATCAGCTAATTCTGAATAAATAATAATAATAGCACAAAATAGCACCTACCTACAAAAGTACACGTAGGTACAAACTAATGTCCAATGAAGAAAGGAAAGCACATTAATTTGAAAGATACCCGTAGACAAATTCAAATTGGCGTTCGACTACAAACGAAGATTTCGTCAATGTATAGTGCGAAAAAATTAACTGTCCACTGGAGCATAATAATTATATTTATAATTATAAACTATTAAAACCAAACAAAGACAGGTGGACGGTTAATTTTCTTCCTACTCCACATTGTCGAAGAATTCGTTTATAGTCGATCGCCATATGCAATTTGTCTAGGCCCACTGTTGGTTATTCAAATTATCACTAGGAATGGATATTGTCTACAGTTTTTTATCCAAAAAACTTATCTATACAAAAGTGTCATATCGCTTTGGGCATTAATTTGGGCTCTAATCTGTGACAGGATTTTATATATAGCCCCGGGTATAGATGTGTAAAAGAAAACATCGAAAATTCTAGCCCGATCGGGAATAAAATCCGGAACATTTTAATATATTTTTATACTTATAAGTCGGCTACTAAATAATATGTACCTAGACCACAGAGGTCCCTAAAATACATCATCGTCTAGCATGACCGTACGATTGTAGAAGAAAAAGAAATGAGTAGGTAATGTGTCATTTTCTATACATCAGATTTCTACGAAATTGGAAATACTACCATTTATATTTTGATAGGTAGATACCTATTAACATTATATGGGGGTTGGTAGAGATGAAGGGGTTCAGTGTTTAGTATTCAGTGAGCAGAGGGAGGGACAGGGCGCGGTCCACGCACTCAATAATGACATCAAATAAATGTCACACCACGTCATAACCGTGATGCACTGCTGCGAGGGAGCGTGCAATGGAATCTGATTACACGTGTAGGTACTATTTATAGAGATATCAAATCTAGAAAATATACTTACTTCTCTTCCAATACTATCTTTTAGCCAAAAACTTGACTTAGTTCTAAGGTAAGTAGGTACAATATTGCGCTAATTAATTAAAATATTGACCTTGTGTTTCTATCTTTTCATTCTTTGTAAATTGAATCTAAAATAGTAAAAGCCGTACTTAATACAAGACAAACGGTTATACACATCTCTCTTTGTATACCATTTAAAAGTTAAGTTAATGAAGTAATCTATATGTATATCTTTGAATCAAAGAAAATTAACATAAATCTGCAAAAATATAAATAATCAAATTTTTTTAAATTTCACCATGGATAAAATGCATATAGGTACAACAATTTATAAATATTATGAAAATATAAATGTTCACATTATTTACCACATTACATTAAATAGAATTTTACATAATGTACAACCAAAATCAAATGAGTCCTTTTTTTATCATATTTAACTCAGTGGGGTTAAGTTCACTTTTTTGAAGCTTTCAGAAATATTTTTTTAACATTCAAACATATCTATCTTAAACATATTTTTGTATAAATAACATTTTCGAAATCAATATAATTCATAGTATGGACTACTTACAGGACAACGTCTGTCGGGAAAGCTAGTAGATAGAAACAAGCAAAAAAAATAATTTCGTCGTTGAGTAGGTATTGCCTTCCCAAACGGATTTGCTTAACATGTATAAGGCCGAGGCCGGGCCCTAGACAAATAGCATTTGGCGATCGACTACAAATGAATATTTCGACAATGTAGAGTAGGAAGAAAATTAACTGTCCACTTTTTTTGTTTCTGTATAAGTTTCTTTGTTTGGTTTAAATAATTGTTGACATCTTCCAGTGGGCAGTAAATTTTTTTCGCATTCGGGGCTTGTCTCTAAGGTATGCGATGTAAGTACTAGCGTAATCTTACTTCGCTTCAACTCTCAAGTGAGCAGGAAGCCTTATCAAAAAGTGTTTCCCTCCTAAGCCAGGATTACGAGTGCATGTCTCCCCACGGCGAGGGTGTGCTACTGGCTGGTGGTTCAGATGAAATATGCATGCGGTGATAGCTTACGCTGCAGTAATGATGAACTCTAAATCCCGCGGATTACACAGACTTTTGTGTTGACTGAACATCCCCTAAAATATTTTCGTTTTACCCATGGCTTGTATTGCAAAGGAAATTTAATTGGACGAAGTCTGTTTTGTGATTAAAACTACATCACTCGACATTGGAAGAAAGAACATTTTAGTTTAGGAAACGTTTTCATAGATCTATTCTTTAGACATATAAACATATAAATTATTCTTAGTTTGAGAAAAAAAAAATTCAGCAGGCCAAAGGCCATCATCTAATTGTGCAATCATCAAAATTTCATTCATATCTTTACATCTATGTATTATGCACTTTCTTTTTTATGTAAATAATGAATATAGGCTCACCCAGAGTGAGCACGAATATACATACTTTTGACACCTTTAACACCATAACATACGGCTTATGTCGCAAAAGACAAAGATGTTCGGAAACGGGGATCGAACCCAATACATTCAGAACGAATTTTGGCGACTGAATCGCTAGGATATCAACCACTTACAACCAATTTATATTAAAAAAATTCTGATTTTCATCTATCTGATTTTAAAAACATAATATATGCGTCTTTTATTAAAAAAAAAAAGCAGATGAGATTAATTATATCAAACAAGATGACTCTGTAAACAACATATCCCATACATACATCCAAAATATACTGTATATATGGTATATACCTACCAGAAAGGGTACCTACTTTTTTGCGACACATCTGACAGGCAGGAAGGCTTTTATGGGAAAACAAAATTGTTATTTTTTACCTTGCATTTTTTCCATATTTTCTCACCGTTTAAAAACACGCTGAGCTTTTACGAATATTTCTAAACCAAAATTATCCAAATCGGTCTAGCCGTTCTCGCACACAACTGGACACAACTTATTATATTCCTAGACAAGATATAGTTGAAAGTTACGCCTTTATTTTCAGCTGACGATAAAAATATACCTAATTGTTGGTCTTCGCATCTGAAAAGTAGGGAATAGGAATAGGTATCTGTCTGGATACATTAAAATGATAACCAACAGTAAGTTATATTTGCACGATACACTGTTGTCGGTTAAATGGTCACCTGACGAGTGATATGCAGAGTTCTGGGAGTCGTAAATAATATTATAATGGAAGACATCGCGGAGTGTATAAAACTCTAATCGTAAAAATATCTCAGAGTGGATAAAGTGTAGATATTATCATAAGTAGGTAGTACATAGTAGGTAAGCTGTAAAATATCGATGTTAAACAAAGTACCTACTCTTCTCTTTTTAGTTTTCCACGGGAATTTAGACATTAGAAAATCAATTAAAAAAATTTCAGCGGTAAATTTGTGCAGCGTGGAATGAAAAGGATTTCAGCATTCTGGAGTCAGAACAGGGTAGGTATATGATTTAGGATAAATAACTTTAAAATGCACTTTTTTAGCATATTCAATTCTGAATTCTTAAGTAGGTATATTTGCTAATGAAATTCATTGTACAGCACTGAAAAAAAACAGTTAGGTAGGTATATCTAAAATTATTGCCTTAATTATTTTAAATAAGCACAAACACAAATAGTCTTTTCATCAATTAAGCAATTCAGCTCAAAATTATCTTTGAAGTAATCTTCCTATTGATGATGTCCTTTTGCAATTCCAAGATTAGTCTGCACCAAGCATGCAAAACCCGGTCCTCCACTCTTCCCAGTCACACGCCAACCTCTTCAGTTCCCCTCAACCGTTCCTTAGACGATGGTAATGAGCAGACCTATCCATTCGCCACAATACCAAAGGTATTAATGAAAACTATTGTTATTTAAGCTATATTAAATGCGTGTAAAAAATATTTAACTTTGGTTTCCAACTTTGTACAAACTATTCTTCCAATAATAAGGAAGCAGTTAATACATACATAGACCTACTTACTATTCTCAAACAGGTCACATTCAATTAAAACTCAGTTATTGTTGCGTGGAAACGCCGGAGCGTGACTTACAACTGGAATATCTCCAGCAATAAGGAAGCTTTCAGCATCTGCTGACATAGTTACAAAACTATAAACGCTGACCATCAGTAAAGTTGTTCGTCTGAAAGCAATTCGACTTGAGGCAGTTCCACTGCAACAAAAATGTTATCACAACTGCAATTGCACCTAATAAAGACGACGTTATGCCTTTTCGCAGTAACGTATATATGTAGATGGTGTGGTGATAAGACGTTGGTACTTCACGCTTGGAAGTGTGCTAGGTTATGTGTGATAAATCACAGACGTGCTTCTACTGCGATTTATCTGCTATCCTCATCGTTATAGCATTTCCTAAGTTGTTAAATAACCCGGAAGACTTTGAAATTTGTGTAAACTAATCTAATAAAAAATGGATTTCATCCATTCGTAATAAAACTATCATATTCGCACAGAAAATGCTTTCATTAGTTTAACGTTGTGTATTTTTAAGGTATTGGACGCGGTCTTCCTATTCAAACAATCTTCATTTTTGTTTCTAAGGGTGCATTTGCACAAAGCAACATAAAACCAGAATTAGAAATATAGCGTTCTTTCTTAACGATGATATTAACACCAAACAAAAAACAAGGAGCATGGTGAACATTGTGATCAAGGTGCCTATAGCTGCTCCTATCCTTAAACTTGTTTTTTTTTTTGTTTCATTTTACAAATTTCGCAGAGATCATCGTCTACTCTTAAGAATCCTCTGCATGGGTAGGTATTTTTTTCCTACTTTCAGAATCTACACAATAATTACTATTAAAGCGTTTGATCTACGTCAATCTTGGGTGACTATACACATGTAAGTACATAATTATCCGTTCATATTGTCACAATTTTATACCGTCTATTTCCTAAATATATGGATGATTTTTTATTTATTTTGGAAAAATTCTCACTACTATGTATAGAAAAAGGGTACCTACATTTGACTCCATTTGACTCCATTTCGTAGTCAATAATGAAACATTGAAAATTTTGTGCAAAAATTCCTAAAAAATATCGTAAATTATTTTTTTTTTTTTGTTTTTGTTGAGGCCTTCCACCCGATATCGAGTGATTTTGGCCATTCATCCATATACAAGTGACACAAGTTAAAAGAAAAATAGTAGAATTATTGAGGAACAAAAATGTAAAAAAGTAAATATTGTTACGCGCCTATCCACACACAGTGCAGGAGCAGTCGCGGGTACATCGACAACGAATCGCCACCACCACCACCCTACACTCTGCGACGCGATTAGACTGACCACTGCACATTTAAATCTTTAAATTATTTAACTTAATAAAACCCGCCAGTTGTTTAAATATTTTTTGAGAGTTTAATGAAAGAAGATATGAGATGTTGATTGGACGTTCACATCCAACCAGACTATTGTAAAAATCCGTATTAGAAGCGATAGGGCAACCAAAAAAAACATGATCCAACGTTTCGACGTCCAGACCGCATTCGCAGTATGGATCATCGACTATTCCGATTCTGTAAAGATGGGAGGCCACCAGGCAGTGTCCCAGACGCATCCGGCAAATAACCGATATGGTGTTTTTATGGTATCTATGCTTATAAAACCACGGTTTCCCAGGTATTTTTGGTTGAATAGCCTTATATTGTTTACCTTTCTCTGGATTTTCCCAAAGCAGATCCCAAGCCCTGGCTCCTCGAGCCCTTAACACAAGAGAAGTATCACCAACCGAGGAACCAAAAGACCCTGGGACACCACCCTCTGAAACCGCAGTTTTTGCCAGATCGTCAGCTTTTTCGTTTCCATGTATACCGTGATGCGATGGAATCCACGCCAACCAAACTTCACACCCTGCAGAGCGGATGGCGAGGATCTCAGTTAGTATTTCAGCTAAAAGTCGGTTCATTGGTTGCCCCCATATGTTTCCAGTAATTGATTTAATCGAACTCAATGAGTCCGATAAAATTAGGGCTTTTTTAATTTTGTTTGAGTGAACTAGTATTAAAGCTTCTTTGATTGCAAACAGTTCCGCGGTAAAAATTGAGGTAGAAGGTGGCAGTCTATACATTAAATTAATATTGAGAGATGGAACATAAATTCCTACACCCACATCTAAGTCTGGTGAAAACTTTGAACCGTCCGTATAAATTTCTGTGAATTCGCGATATTCTGACTGGAAATTTTGAAACTGTATTCGTGTTATTTTGGTGTTGGCCACAGATTTATTTAATCCTATATTTTCTATTACATATGCCTCCAGAGAGAACGCTTCCAATGGGATTTCATATATTGGAACAGAGACAGATTTTTTTGGAAAATGTGGCAAACTCGACAGATAAGTAAAACTATTCAATAGATTTGGACAGTCTCCGTCGACCCCCCCGGATGAAGCAGGCCCCGACGCTCTCGCTGACGACAACGACGTAATCGACTCCACCAGAGCGTGGCCGCTCAAGACTAATCGCTTAAGTAAAAAATTATCTGATAGAAATTGTCTCCGAAACTGGAGAGGCATCTCACCCGTCTCCACCTGCAGTGCAGATGTAGGAGTGGATGACATGGCTCCCAATATCAGTCGGAGACATTTGAATTGAATTCTGTCCAATTTTAATTTTAAATATTTAGGAAGAGGTTCTAGCAGGAAACTCCCGTAGTCAAGATGGCTTCGGACCAAGGCATTATATATAAGTTTCATGGTAGAAGGGTGGCATCCCCACCACACTCTTGTGATTGCTCTCAGGGTGTTGATACTTTTTTCACATTTCGAAACAATATAGTCTATGTGGTGTCTCCAAGATAGTTTTTTATCTAGGATCATCCCCAAAAATTTGACCTCATTTTTTAAAGGAATTGGCGTTCCCTTGATTTGCAACTGGAGGGGAGGAAGTTTACGCTTTTTACTGAAAACGACTGTTTGAGACTTAGTAGGAGAAAGACCTAGACCTACAGATCCTAACCAATCATAAACCGAAGCGAGATTTTGTTCAACAATACGTTTTGCCGTTTCCGGGTTTTTATCACAGCAGTATATAACAATATCATCCGCGTATTGTAAAAATTTACATCCTCCAGAGATAACTGTTGCAAGACCGCAGCAGTAGATATTGAAAAGAATTGGACTCAATACTGACCCTTGTGGGAGGCCTCTAAACAGGTTCCTAGTATGTATCGTATCGCCTTGAGATATCTGTATGCGTCGTTCAGCAAGAATATTGTGAATAAGGGAAATCAATCTAGAAGGCACCCCAATGTTCATTAAAGCTTCTTTAAGATGCTCCAATCTAACATTATCGTATGCTGAATTTATATCCAAAAACGCCGCTATAAGAGAATTTTTCTTTACGAATGCCGTTCTTATGTCCGTAGTCAATATGCTCAAGTTGTCGAGGCAGGATCGAGCCTTACGAAAACCAAATTGGAATGGGGAGGCCAGACCATTTCTCTCAATATACCAGTCCAAACGATTCTTTATCATATGTTCCAACAATTTTAAGGCACATGATGATAAAGCTATGGGACGGTATGATGATCCTAGGGAAGGATCCTTTCCGTTTTTTAAGAGAGGAATAATCTTCTGGATGTGCCATTCTTCAGGCGTTGTACCCGAGGAGAGGCAATAATTATAAAACGAAAGCAGTTGGGACAGTGCGTTTGGTGGGAGCTGTTTTAGAACCTTGTATGACAGGTTATCTAAGCCGGGAGAAGTATTTTTAACATATTTTAATGGTGTCAAAAGTTCTTGCAAAACGAATGGGGAATCCAACTCAGACAGACTGGGTGATGAGGCAGAAAGAGAAGGAATTATACGTAATTCGGAAAAATTGGGGGGGTAAGGGGGGGCTAGATTGTCGCAAAACTGTTCCAAACATGAGTCCGTTAAACTGTTGAATTTTGGAGGAATGGAGGAAGAACGAAATTTTCGGATAGAAGACCAAACAGTGGACAAAGGGGAATCAGGTGATAACGAATTACAAAAATCCACCCAACCTTTTCTCTTTTTCTTCTTTAGTACTCTTTTAGTTTGTGCCTGTAAGTGCTTAAAACTTAAATAGTTTTCTTCGGTAACGTTCCTTCTATAGTTCCGCATAGCACTCTTTCTTTTCCTTATCATGGCGGAACACTCTGCGTCCCACCAAGGGGGAGACGGTGGATACTGGGTCTGACTACTATTAGATTTGGGAAGAGATGCTTCCGAAATTGAGTTTTTTATTTTAGATACTAAAGAATTGTATGAAGCGGCACTGTCTGAATGGGATTCTGTCGATAAGTTTTTGAATTTTTCCTTTAATAGTTCAGCACATACATTCCAATCAACGCCCCCGGTGAGACGTTTCCGCCCCGACCCAATATGTGATGAAATAGATTCTGAAGTTGTTAAAATTATTGGGAAATGGTCACTGGACAGTGGATCATCAGTGATCATCCAATTGATAGTGGATGCCAGTGGAGCTGAGGCAATTGATATATCCACCGCACTGGGATTCTGTGATGGAAATGAAAATCTGGTGGGACTACCGTCGTTTAGAACACAGAGATTGTTCGAGTCTATGAATGAGAGGATAGAATTTCCTGCTCGATCTGAGAAGGAGCTACCCCATACCGGTGAGTGAGCATTGAAGTCACCCAATAATAAATATGGCTTCGGAATATCTTTGACTAAGGAGTTCCAGTAGTTTTCCACAAAAGGTTTTTGGGGAGGAATATATAAAGATAGGATCGTAATGTCCGCTACATTTGCTGCAACTGCTTGAAATACTACATTTTTGGGTAAATGGATTGGTTTGAAGACAAGGGAGTAGTGGATAAGAAGGGCTGCCCCACCACCTCTAGCTTCAAGGCGATCATCGCGGAGGCAATGAAAAGAGGGAATGTTGAAAGGACATTCCGGAAAAAGCCAAGTCTCATTAAGCGCAATTAAGTTTATGTGATATTTGTTTATAAGATCTATCAGGTCACTCTTACTTGAGTGAACACTACGGCAATTCCATTGTAAAATTCTCAAAGGCTGTTTATTTTTTGGTCTAGAGAACATTATAATTATTAAGGTATTTTAACAAGATGGTTCTCACAATGTACGAGCTAATTACTCGTAGACTGTAAGCACTCATCAAAACTTGTAGAGGAACTTGACATCATATTAAGAAGAGCCGATATTACAGATACCACAGAAGGAGGAAGGTTATTGTTACGATCAGTTATGACCAGAGCAAGAAGATGTAGAGCATAGCCAATAGTTAGTTCATTGTCTTGAGAGGAGACTGGGGATTCACTTGAAGTTGTCGTGGAAATGACCGGATTGGGAGTCTGTGAATCGCGGGCTTGAAGACCGCTAGAGGGACTATTAATTAGATGGTCATTATTGTATGATAAAAGTGATTGCAGTTCATTATGGTAATGCGGACGTTGAGGGAATTTATGTGCTGTTGATTTACTTAAATTTTTGGGGCTAAATTTTGTTATTTTGGAATTTTGTTGGGATTTGTTGGGTTTTGCTGGATTGGAATCAATTAAATTTGGGCTGGAATACTCTGGAACTGAACTTATTTTCGAGGACTGAGAACTATTTTTCGGGGCAAGAGAAACTTTATCTGCATAACTGCTGTTTGGAGGATGTAGTTCGGAAGCTTCTTTATATGACATATTTTGGTAAGCCATATCTTGTTTTATCAATCTCTGTCTTCCATACTCTGGACAACTAAAGCTTTTAGACATATGATTGCCTTTACAATTAACGCATTTATATTCCGTTAAAGTGCACTCTGCTCCTGGATGGTTGTCGGAACAGCGGTAACAGCGCGGTGAAGACCGACACTGTTTCTTTGAGTGCCCAAAACGTGAGCAATTGAAACAAAGGATTGTTGAAGAGATAAATTGTTCCACGGGAATAGAAATATGGAACAGGTTGATTTTCTGCGGCAGAATTTGGCCTTCAAACGTTAAGAGGACTGATCGACTAGGCTTCCATACGATATCGCCATTGGTGGTGTCTTTGTAACTGAGACGTTTCGCTCCAATTACCTTGCACATGTTCATCGGAACCTGTACGTACTCCATGATTTCAGTGATTGGGATGTCTACGTCAATACCTCTCACTATTCCAATCTTAGACAGTTTGAAACTGGGAATAAAAGCTTTGAGGTCATTGTTTTTTATAAAATCAGAGGAGATGAAATCGTTAGCCGAAGAAGCTGAGTGGAAAGAAATTGACACTTTGAATCTACCTTCAGATTTAATACTGCCCGACACGACGTTGGGAATCCTACTTTTAAAAACAAGAGTACCGAAAGCCATGGGGCGAATAGGGGATTCGTTTTTCCCGGTAACGAAAACAACGAAAGGCCCAGGGGAAGTCTCTTTATAAAAAAGAGAAGGTGCTATGCTTGTAAATACTTGAGAAGGTTGGTTTTCAGGAATAATTGGCAGAGGAGCGACAGGTTGACAAGAATCAGATAGGATAGGGGATAACGGTTGGGATTGTAGAAGTTGGGAAGGTGGTTGTGAATGGGTCGATGGTTGAGGAGAAAGAGAGGAAAGGTTTGGAGGGAGGAAAGATGGATGTGGTTGGAGTGTTATTTTGGAAGGAGGTAACGGTGGAAAATCCACGCTACCTGATCTCTTCCGATCCCCGGGCACGAGCCCGGGATCGGGAGGTTCCATGATAAAACGTAAAGTTACTGTTTAAAACAAAATATAGAAAATGCAGTATAAGCTAAATAAGAAGAAAAAAGGATTAGTAAATAAAAAAAAAAGAAGAAAAAAAAATATACAGTGGGCAAATCTTCAGCTCGCACCCTGTAGAAGAAATGTTATGACATAGCGGCCGCGTTCACCGCGGCAGCCTTTTATTTGTAACAATAATAAAACAATACGAAATACTATTACGAAAATTAAACCTAAAAACTAACTACGATCACATCCCCTAAGGGGAAGTGACTCAAAAACTAAAGTAAATATAAATCAAATAATGTATAAACAAATAATGCTACTAAACAAGTAATAAAAATGGTTTTGATAGACTTATCGACAGAGCGTTGCTCCAGACACGACTACACTCTCCGGGCGTCCACAAGAGAAAATCGTAAATTATACCAAATTTCATATCAAAGGGCGCTATTAACGTATTTTACTTAAAACCTATTGTTGCAAGTCAGTTTAAAAAAAAAGTATTTACACTATTTTTGTAATAGCTAACCAAAAAATGTTTCAGACTAACACTTTACGGCATAATGCTTTTTTTATTAAAGTAGAAGCAGTGGGTTCCACCTAAATTATGGAGGCTAGTGTACCTATTCTTGTTCATTTAATGATATCAATCGACTGATTGTGTTTAAGTGATTTAATCAACAAGTCTTATAATGCACACAAGTCATAACAACGTAGCCGCTGGGAAGTGCAAACAATTCTAAGTGCTTTTCTGCTATAAACATTGATATATACATAGGAAACATTATTGTTTCACCGCAGTACTTAAAAACCATGTATATTGAAGCTATTTTAATATTTTACCAGTCAGTCAACAGGTGCCTACCTATGCGAGTATGGGCTACTTTATCTTATGGTCAAAATCAAAGAACTTGAGCTATTTTGAGTGGAATCTATAACAATAAGATGAGTCCCATGTATTGGTGAGTTTCTATAAACCCCAATATGAGTCCTATGTAGAAAGGGTGGTTCAATGAAGTTTTTTTTTTTTTTAAATTTTTTGGCATATCATCTCTTATAAAGAGAAAAAAAAATAAAAAATCGAAAAGAAATTCAATTCAATTCAATTTTATTAAATTTGAATTCAATTCAATGTACAATATAAGCAAACACAACACAATTTTAAAGTTAGTTTAAAGATTACATCATGCATGTATTCAAATAGGTACATTACAAGATAAAAATAAATTAAGTCATAAAAACAATGCCAGATAAAATACATAAAAAATACTAATATAATATAATATGATAAGTCAGACAATAAAAGTCACAATCAACTCATAGGTACGTTAAATCTTATTACCTTAAATTCAATTCAATTCAATTTCAATATAATCAAAAAAAAAATACAAATCTACAATATTAGTAAACACAACACAACAACGAAGCATAAAAATAAAAATTACATCATGCGAGCAAACAATAAAATTCAAGTAAGTGATATAGGTTAAAGGATAAAAATAATAAATAGTCACAAAAAGCGCCAAAAAATATTTGCATAAGTTATTCGGCATCGCCATTTTAAAAACTGTTAAAAGTTATAAAAGTATTTTTCTACAATAAACAGCTTTATATTTGACAGTATATTCCACAGAGGCACATGGTCGTAGCTAGAAAATCATTTCGGAAGTGTGTGGTGTAGACTAGTGTAGAGTCCAGGAGGGATCAAATCTCCTTGATCCTTTCTCGCTACGGCTTTGGCTGTGGCTAGACACAATTGAATTCGTTTCAAACCCATTCCAAACGGTACTCGATGTCGTCAATTATTCTGCACCAGAATGATTGAATTGGCTGGATTTGTCAGGATGATCTTAATTCAAACGGTTCGTTACGAGGCTGGACCGTACATACTGTACGATCCAGCCTCGTCTCTGTAAGCGACCATTCTGCTGAAGGGAGAAGACTTTTTGACCCCAATGATTCCCATTTCAATAGTTGTACACACTAGATTCCACTACACATCAGCAAATCTTCATCCATCTTTAATAATCATGCAATATTCATGCGTTTATGAATCTATTATAGATTCTGCAATGGGGATGTCTATTACAAAGAAACTGTTGTAGTCTAGATTGGTACAGAGTGAGTGAGCAGTGCGGGGAACATGTGGCCGATGTACGCAGCACAACTGTAGTCCTTCTCATCGAACATTAATTGGCAACCACACTAGATAACAAGAAAATTTTACCAGTTTTTTTTTTAAGTTTTAAAATAAGCTACGTTTAGCACACATTTCCTCTCATCGAATAAATTGATGTGCTGTTTTCCTTATTAAAAATTCTGCCTCCCAGCTGATAAGAACTTTAATAAACATTAAACTATTCAAAGACTTCTTTCAAGGTCTTTCGAACATAAACAGAATATCCACATCGTCATGTTCTGTGCAATTTTCGAGAAATTCAGCATATCTTTCAATTGGTTCCTGTTCTCGTTTTTAGAGTATGGAATGGGAGAATCAGCCGCGAATTCACAGGTTGCTAAGCATTTTTCACGACGTTACGTTAACGTTTGTTAGGCATGCAAGAGCATTCGTTAAGATTCTAGAGAGGTCTAATAAAATATCTAGTTGATGCATAATAAGCAAAGCAATGCTCAAAAGCAGGAATAGAAAAATCCGAAGGCAAATAATATTCTGAAAGAGGCCGATAATCAGAGTCCGCCGTCACTATAATCAGAGTTAGAGTAGGCCATAGCCATATCTACTGACTTTTCGGTAGATCTACCGATTTGGTCCCTTGTCTACCTATCTTGCGATTTCAGTCAGAAATATACCTATTTTGGAAGTTACCATATCATACATTTGTTTTTTTTTATAAAATGACTTTTTTACCTTTCCGGATACCGACACCAATCTACCAATTTCTAATACTTTTTTTTTTTAATTTTGGTTGAGCTCTAAGGATGTTTTAAAATGGTACCTAAACGCTGTTTTGAATTTGCCTAATAAAAAATATTTTGTTGCATATTGTCTCATGGACATTAAAAATATAATTGTGTTTATTTGGAATAAGTCTGATTTACGCGGACCAGTGTTCTGTTCAGCAATGAATAGGCTGATTGTGTTGTGGGCAACACGTGGCTAGCAGGCCAATGCTAATAATTATCTCCTAATGAACCGATCAATAAGGATATGCACACATACTGGTACCATCCTCCCAGCTGAACTGTTTTATATTCAGCCTCTCCGACAAGATACACAGCACATCATCATTACCAGTATTAGATTGAACAATCTTTTAATAATATATTGATTTATACTTATCCAATCATATCACAAATAATTTAATCAGGGACCACTGTCTAAAGAATAAAACCTTGATGGAAAGGGGAGATGGGGCATAGTAGGTACTTGCGTGAAAACCCAAAAAAAGTTTTACAGTTGATTCAGAGTGGAAGATGATTGATAGGTTCCTGTGCCAAGAAAAGTAAAAAACGTCAAGTTTTATCACCAATATCAGCAACTAAAAAATCAAGCCCACACGACCAATTAATAGATGGTTTATAAGCTCCCGGTATTTAATGGAGTCTTACTTACTTTTCGTGTCCGAGCAAAAGCTAAGCCTTTCTCCATTCATTATATAGCAGCAGCAGTCGCCTTGTCATTCGCCTCATAAATATTGTCTAGGTCACACCTCTGTTCTCAATTTGGCACACCAGCGGATGCTCATCATCCTGGACCTCTCCACAGTAACATGAAAGCAATCTGGCGCCCCTTGGAAACAACCACTGGTTGGCTAATGCTTTCGTCACCGAAAAAGCGAGGCCAAAATCAAAAGTAAATACCTATTAGAGACAAATTTTGGAAAAGCCTATGGCTAGACTATACTTTTTATTGATGGATTAAGTTCTAATTATGTATACCTAAGTTTCCTGATACAGTTTGATAGGCTGATGGAATTCTTGAACGATGATCGATGTGATGTACATAATATTGTGTACTTAATATTCAGGAATCGATCTTCTTTTTGTGAGAATAGATGACTGGCGAAATGTTTAAACGGACAGGGAAAAATGGAGAAATATTCTGGAAGGCCTTATTCTTCAGAGGAAGGCCGTCCTTCAGGGTTTTGGTATACGAGTATATGCTATGGATGCTTATACTCATATGTACATTTTTAAAAGGTGTAAGATTTTAAGCAATTTGTAATTTGTGTTCAGATTAGTAAAAATTGGTAAAAATTTGAGTGCAGTACGTAATTGAAACTTGGTTGCCAGTACGTTTACAGTGTAGATTAGAGGACATCCCACGAGGCATACGGGATCAATAACTCTGTCTCCTATCCTATGAATGGTCCGTTTGATAGAATGGCAGCCAATATGCTTGCAAGTACACGTCACCACTGTAGATACTCCTTGGTGATTGAACACAAGCACACATCGAATCACAATGGGTTTATTGATACATGAAAACATCTGTGGAGTTGGATTACATGTGCGCTGGTTGCGGATATCGTGTTCCTTCACGACCCCATCTACCTATAATATATGAGTAGCTATAAGATTTTCTCTGAACCAAAAGCATATGGTTTTTGTATTTGAAGATTTTTCGTCGACTTCTTTTTTTTAACGTATGGTGCAATGTTATCAAAGAGTTTTATTATCCGAGGGGATTTCTTATCCTTCCGATTTGACATGCCGTCCTGTTGCACCATCTGTCGCTCATCTGTTGGCAGTTTGTCGAGGAAACTTGGTTTTTTGTCCATAGACACTCCGCAGAGCAGAGATTTGATAGTCCAGCTTGTGAATGAAATATTCTGCAATCAATAATGATTAATGAATAATCATGCAGATTTTTTTGTATCTATGTATCTATAAACCTTATAATTATTATTCCAATTATTCATTCACTCTTGTGAATGAATAATTGCAAAAATTATTTTACAAAATAATTACGCTACAAAATTATTTTCATTTCATTAAAACAAAATCTCCAAAATTGCATCTTCGTAACAACATCTTGATAAACGAGGGAATGTTCGTCAAAATGCATCCTTTTTTTCCACACATGTTTGCTTTAAATAAATAAATAAATAACACTCTTCTATACATAGGTGTCAGGAACTTAATGCTTGAAACATTCTCTACCAGTCAACCGGTCCCGTCCAATCTGAGACAGGATTCCAACCCCGAGTAGAAATTTCAAGTGAAAAAACACATTGAAAATTTCTGACCCGACCGGGAATCGAACCCGGGACCTCTTGATCTGAAGTCGGAGCCTTTGCCACTAGGCTACCGAGGTCGGTGTGTACATTCATTTTTTTCCTTTAAAATAAAGATGTAGTGCAGAGGGGTCAAAAAAAAAATAAAGACGTAGGTACCTACATAAAAGTGGATTACATGAAAGTTCGTCGAAGCACAATTCATCGAAAACTCAGTTCGACGAATTACAATTGATCGAAAGATCAATTTTACGAATCACAATTGGTCGAAAAATCAATTTAACGAATCACAATTGATCGAAATATCAATTTTACGAAAACCATATTCTGCGAATATACATATATTTTAGAGTTTAATATTTTTAATTAGTTTTATAAAAAGGAGTCGATCTCATTTGCCCAAATATATTCTTATAGGTTATCATATTTTTTTTTCGAAATTACCGGGAATTGCATAATACAAGGAATGATTTGTGCCTGAGTTTAAAATCGAATGAAAATCATAAAAACCAATCATATTTATTGTTTACATATAAGTAGTCTGTGGTTTACCGTTTACATCAATATTATTTTGTTATGTCATTTCGCCCGCTAACTTATATGGATTTGGACAAAAGTACTAATGTCATTTTTTGGTCTACCTAGAACGAGGCAGTGTCTTTCTTTCTCGTTATTGATTTGTCAAAATTTAAACATGGCCATGTTTATTTTTTTTTGCGTATTTTTATACGCTAGACATCGTTATTACAACTTAAATGTTTAACTCAATGTTTTGTAACGATAACTTTTATTTGAGCGTTTTATTTATTGTTGAGATAATTTTCCTGTTTACATTTTATTTTACAATATCTCCCGTAGGTCCTTTGCAGGACGCTTGGGTTCATCTTTCTGAATAACAATAATATAAAACTATAGGAATGAAGTTATGAACACACAGTAGGTAATAATAACAAAAAACCGTAACAAAACAATCAAAATTTTTGGAAATTATGATACAGTGGAGAATATAGTAGTATTAATTAATTTTGTGCAGTACCTACTAAAAGGATGCAAAGGGTCCCTTTAGTACCATTTCAAAGTGTGAAAAATTACATACATAATAAATAAAGTATTGCAATGAGAGCATCAGAACAAGACCATTTCACAAGAACTAAGTTAGGGTTAGACTAGACAAATTCGTGTTATACTATTTCTTCCTTTGTGTTTGTTATTTATGTATCTATAACGTTTAAACTGTCATTTTTACTTTCATTGCAAAAAAAAGATTTTGTAAACCAGGAGGGATTTTTTAAATTTTTTTATCAAAAAACAACATTAGTCCTTGTAGAGCTGCGTTCATCATCTGTCGGATTTTAGAGTGGGTAAGTCACAGATGTATTCATACTACAATGCTACCAACATAACGCCGCTATTTTTCGACGAATTGTGAATTTTAATGGGTAATTCGAAATTTTCGATGAATTGTGAATTTACCGTATAATTCGAATTTTTCGACGAATTGTGATTTCGTAAAATTGCCATTCGATGAATTGTCACTTCGACTAATTGCCATTCGTAAAATTGTAATTCGACCAATTTACGTGTCACCATAAAAGTGGAAGTGGTTGGTAGACCAGTGGTATCAGCCGACGACTTTCGTACGTACTGCGTATTGGAGGTTGTGCGGGTTTGAATCCCGGTGCCGACCATTTCCACTTTCACAACACAAGCTTTGCTTTATGTGAAAGATGTCGAAAGTGTAAAAAAAATGGTTTGCAAAATCTTTAGTCAAATTATGTAAACAATAAAAATTAAAATGATTCTCAACCTGAATGTACAATAACCATCTCAGCACAGCACGAGCTCTGCTCAATTTTGGGGGTAAAAAAAATATATTAAAAAAAATGTATAAATTTGTTATTGTGAATGTATTTTTTTAATGTTTTTTATTTCCTTAATAAAAATATTTGAATTTGAATCTGTTTTAATTTAATTTCGATGGATTTTATCACGTAGCTATGTACTTCAGGAATAGTTTTGTTTTAATAGTGACTCTGGTTAACAATACACGCCCTTCGCCCGTGTATTCTTAGGGTTAGCGTAGCGTAAAACGCGCGTAGAGCGTATACAATATACTCGTAATGTACAAAATAGGTTGCAGACGAGATTGACAAAATCGATCGAGGTCATTTCAGTATATTATGTAAAACAACTGTTAATGTTACGTTATCAAATCTTGTGAATGAAAATATACTTCAATATAAAGGGTTTAAAGTACTTAAAAAGATCATGTATTTTTTAAAAACCTGCCATAAAGTACCTACTTCAATATAAAATAGAAAATCATAAATACATAAATCATCCGACTTTTACAACACAGTTCCACCGCCAAATAACGGCTTTGATCCATCTGCGCCCAGAAGACACCCACAGACAGACAATGAACACGTGACAACAATTAATTTTATGATTTGTCACGGCCGTGCGCGTTGGTCGTTTGTTTTTATTAATTATTATTATGTGTCTTGGGGGATTGACGACGATATGATGGATTTAAGGCTTGTATTTTTTATTATACTTCCACCAATTCAATTAAAATGAGGCTAGGCGTTTTTACTTGACCGCTACTATTGCTAAGACATGTAGATTGTAGATGTATATAGACATAGTGTACCGGATGAGGCACCCTCATCATTAGTTGTAAGAATACCGTACATATTACTTTATTATAGAATCAATTGTGAGTGCACATCTCGGTTAGTAAATATAAAGCATAGATTCAAATTTGACCGAGATTAGAAATAATATTATTTTTAAGGATTTTGATTTCGATTATTGTGTGCACGCGCACTCTGGGTGCGCGTGATGACCACTTGGCCATTTTTCAAATAATTATTGTACTTGTAAAAAAATAGCCTAACATAAAAAGAGGGCCACGTTGGCAGTGGGTGCTGAACACCTGCAGCTTGATTTTTGATTTTTGGTGTCATTATTTCGTAGAAAAATAGCAACAAGGAATGGGACATGTAATCTTAATTGGTATACATGAATGGAAGCTGAGAGTGCTGGGCGTGTGATTCGCCAGTAGGTTCTCTATGTTTATAAAGTAAGAATCACGCAAATGCGGGGTGTTTACACGATCACATTAGCTGATCGTGTTCTAAAAACTGGCATTTTCGAAAAAATAATATTTCCATACATACCAACTAAAAGAACATGAGAAAGCGACATGAAGTAGCTGTGCACCTGTACCTAGCAATTTGATGTTGTGCCTGTTTTGAAAATTGTATATAACCGGAATATTCCCGAAGATATAGTTGATCCTCCCACCTATAGGAGTCAATCGGTGCGGAATACAGTTCACCAAAAAATACCTATAAAAAGCTGCAAACTGTTTAGTTGTATAACACTATTCAAATACGAATCTTTGTGTACCCATTGTAACGTGGTCTCATCTGTGAATTATTCCAAGGAAGGGGACAAAATGTGAGTTCCATGCACCTCCAAATCAGGACCAACCCGCTAAAGAAGAGCAACCTATTAAAAAATACGGCAGGGAAGTTAATTTGAAACCGCAAAGATTACCCGTTCCCATATAATAACCATGACGAGAAAAATTACTTTGCAGTGGTAATAATTGTCCTCGGCGGTTGATCAGATATGACTCTACAAGAAGAACATAATCTACATAATAATTCAGAAATGTTTGTGTGCTTTCTATCGTATATGTGAACATCACGCTCAAAATACAAATGCTACTACTAACTTTAATATATTTGGAGCTATTTAAAAAACTCTATTTTTTTAGGATCTTCATACAAATTTCTCAAAAAGACAGTAAGCCATATTTTGGAAACAAAATTACTCATGTAAAAGTTGAATGGAATCTTGGTATTACGGTATGAAAATGTAATAAAATAATTATAGATTGATTTGTTATACATATAAATGTTATTCAAATCTTATTATTCTCAATAAATAAAGATTTAATGAAAAAATTTGCAAAATGATTCCTCCATTTTGAAGTTTGACAGATAGCACAAATCACCCTCTATGGGTGGAAAGCCTAATTAATTATCACACATTAGGGAATGTAGCTAAGATTCAAACCACAGAGCTCTCTCTCTCTCTCTATGAAAACTTGCAAATTATGTCGGTAGGTTCGTATAATAATATTATCTTCTTCTTCCTCTTTGATTAGGCCTGCTGGCCTGTTGTTCCTGCTATGTTGTCCTCTTGGGAAGCTGAGTACCAACTGTCCCTCCAGCGTTTAGGTGGTCGTCCTGGAGGTCTGCTTCCTTGTGGTATGTTGTCTCTGGCGATTTTCGCAGCTCTTGTGTCTTCCATTCTTGAGACGTGGTCATTCCAAAACCGTCTCCTCTGTCTTCCCCACCTTACAACGTCCTCGACTTCGCAGATTCTAGATATTATGAGGTCGGTAAAACAAAAATTGTAAAAGTGTCATTCTTCTTTTTCTGTGCTTATGTCAGTTATAGAGGTCTGTTAAACAATGGGAACTAGACTAGAACCTGTTTAATTACCTACCGATCAAGCCTGACAATCGGAATCAAAAACGTAAAGCAAGACGGGTATAAGCTAGTACATAATATGGTCCAAATACAGCTGAAGTGGTTGGTGACCCAGCGGTTACAACGTCGGCTTTCGTACTGCGGACGTCGTGGTTCGATCCCAGGTGCCGACCGTCTTCCTCTTTCACGACACAAGCTTTGGGTAGCTTACTGTGAAAGAGTCAAGGAGTGTATTTGTGTTCACTTTGAGTGAGCACAGATTCATTTAAAAAAAAATAAAAAATAAAAAAAATAGTAATTTTTATGTGAGTATTTTCAACTGAATTTTGACCATCCGAAAAAACTTACTATTTTCGTGCTTCGTATTTAAAAAACTTGCTGCCGACGTACCTACATGCAGTGGTAGGGGTAGGTACATATCCTAATTAATAACTTCCTCTAAATACGCCTTTGCTAGTCCAAGTATTTTTCTAAAAATGTCTTTGGTGTAATAATGTCTTCCTTTGCACGCACCTCGCCATTAAAAGGCAATAAACATCTATTTATGCGGCAGACTGCGACGGCATGTCCACTAGTTGATGGGTTTCATTTTCACGCTAACGATCTCCAAAGAGATGTGCGAAAATCAAAGGCGCCATCGCATCCGAAAATGTAAATTATTACCACAGAGGATAGAGAAATACGCAAACAGGAAGTGATATATTTTTTCTCCCCTTTCGTCGCTATTTCATTACAGGGATATCAGCTAGCGAACAGATATACTAATTCTTTTGATTTTAAATAAAAACACTGTTTTATTTCACATAAGCGTCTTAATTTTAAGTATTTGTGGCACTGAAGATGGTCGTGTGACCGAAAGACCTCTGCCAATAAAAACGCGTAAGTGAAATAAAATAGTGTTTTATTTAAAATCAAAAGAATTTTAACATGGGATTTCACAATGTTACCGCCGTAAAATTCAATAATTTGTTATCAGATTTACTAGATGTTACTTTTTTTACTAAACAATAAATAAATAGTAAAATATGGGTAGCTACGTTTTTTTTAATGAATCTGTGCTCACTCAAAGTGAACACACTCCTTGACTCTTTCACAGGAAGCTACCAACTTTGTTTAATATAGAGCTGCAGTGGAGTTCACGAAAAAGTTTACCTCAACTTGGTTAATTTTTAAGGGGCATTAAAATAGGTACTAAAAAATATGTTTAGGTAAACAAATTCCTTTTTTCTCTTATTTTTATTTATTTATTTTATTTCACAAATTAAATATTTTACAACAAAGCACTAATAGTATAATACTTAAAATTGTAATTTATTATCTCACCATGCAGATGCATGTGTCTTTTATTTATTTATTTAATCAATTAACGTCATAAGGTGGCTTTTAATACAAATAAATAAAATAAAATGTAAGTATTGCGATAGTACAACACTTCAAAACTAAAATAGCAATTGATTCTGAATGACAAGATGACTATACACAAGAGCAAAAAAAAAACACTAGCAAATTAAACAGATACCGTTTTTTTAACTTTAAATCATTCCATTAATAATCAATCATCTCCAATACATTCCATAATATAAAATATGCACTAAAAAATAAAAAAGATAATAATAAAAAGTAGTGTACCTGCCTACAAAACACATAGGCAGGAACCGACAATATTATTTGAACAGTGCAGAAACAATAATGTACAGGAGTACTTAGGTACTTATGTGAGCGTCCGTGTGACAATAAGTAGCCACAGGATATAAGATTAATCTTCACACTTTTAAGCTAACATTTCTATACTTACTGATTTTTTTTAATTATTCGGGAAAAATTGAAAGACGTTCCAGAAAAAAAATTACTCAAAAAGCTTCCTAAACTAAATTCTTTATAATTAAAGTTCATTCTACAATAAAACCTATATTTAAATTTCGTACCTATATATTGTTAAAGACTCACGGAATCATTAGGTAAGTAAAATAGATAAAGTGCCAAGCCTCTTTAAATCTCAAATATTTAACTTGTACTAAACTTTTCCGTGAATATCCCTGCTGGTTTGTAGTAGAACATAGTCATTTACGACTTGTGAGTAGATATTGGTAGTACCTACCTACGTAAGAGCTAGAAACTTGTGATATTGCTAGCGCAGCACGGATGTGATAATCCACAGATGCACGATGTTTTGCATTTAATACGGGAGAAAGGCAATTATAGGACTATCGCTGACTTCCTGTGTAGCGCCGACTTCAGACTCGGATCATAATATAAATAAACACAAACATCCATAAACACATTTGTCATTTATAGGTATTTATTATTTATTTATTATTATTATTAAATCAACGGCTAAAGCCTTTTACAGAAATGGTTATAAAAAGTATGTACATAGATACTACATTCATAAAAATATTTTTTGGAAAACTTCTCAGTTAAATATACAACAGATATATTAGATTAGCAGTAAAAAAGGCAATAATTATTTTTTAATTTTAAAATCAAGAACATAAAAAATATTCGATCCTGCCAGGATTCGAACCTGGAATCTTCTGATCCGTAGTCAGACGCGTTATCCGTTGCGCCACAGGACCCATATCACGACCCATAAATTTACCTTATATTAAGTAGTGAATAATAATAATATAAAATCAAAACAGTTTTTTAATTAGTTTAATTATTAAATATAAACAGTTTTGTGTGAAATAAAATAATAATATACCTACCCACCTGCATAATAAACACTTGTTCAATTACAAACCAAACAACAAAGATTGTTACAAGCATCTATCCATTTCATTCGTATTTGAGAAGACTAAATATATATATTTTTTTTATTTTATAGACTTGAGGACCCGGACTCGAGTGATTCTAAGACAAAATATATAAATGTTGAGATATACCTATATAAAATTATTATGTAGTAAAATCCCAACATTCTAAAAACAACTACTCTAAAATTAGAAGGTTGTATAGTTTTAAACCAATTTCATAATTTCGTAGCCTCTTAAAACACGATGGAAAATTGAGTAGGTAAGTAGTAAGTACCTACTTTCGATAATAAATTTACACTTTTCTGTACAAAGATTTCCATGCAACCGGTGGAACTTATTGCCAATATTTATTAATTCAATCAGGCTTTTTCCACATATCCTGCATATCTCTTATTTCATGTCAACACTAATCGCAAAGGTTGGTTGGTCGGCGACTATCGTACGTACAGCGTATTGGAGGTCGTAAGTTCGAATCCCGGCAGTGCCGACCACTTCCTTAGTGTGAAAGATGTTAAGAGTGTATGTGTGTTAACTTCGAGTGAGCACAGACTCATTTAAAAAAATCCGACTAGAAGAATTAGCAGACCCAAGTCGAGATGACTCGATTGCGCTGACTAGGATCCGCCACTATTTCAAATGCCTGTCTGATGGCATCGCAAGACATACTGTGGGGCTAGTACGAGTTTGATCGAAAGCGAATTGCACGCAAATAAGCGCTTATTAGCGTGTAAATAGTGTTCTTAAATCAAACGATCGAATCATTCGATCATTTTAGTATGAAAAAATTTCGAAACTTTTTCGATGATCGTTTCGATATTCGATCATCGAAAACTTATACTAGGGCTACTGGGTTGTAACGTCAGGGCATGAATGAATGAATGAAAAGATTGACAGGATTTTATTTAATTAAAATGCAATAAGAACGAATACATTCGTAGTTTAATTTTATTTGATAGTTAATTAAGTTAAGTGCAATGTTACCAAGCAACATAGGACAAAAACATTAGAACGTTTCATAGAATGATATTATTTGAACTTAGGAGTTACGATGCCGAGCTACATATTATAATATTATGTAGAAACGTGGCCGGCACACGCCTCATTATCCTGTACACATCGCGCAAAGCGTTTTACCAATACAGCTGATAATTTATTAGAAAGAAAATGTACACAAAGTGTGTTTCCATTAGTTGATATTAAAATAGGGATGCACGTCCTGCATCGATTATCCATCGACTTCAGTACCTAACTCAATGAAGAGTAGATATGTGTATTGGAAAACGATGGTGGGTTAGAGTTAGAGGGATATGTTAAGAACGATTAAACTTCGACACTGGTAAATATTCCGTTTTCTCTTTTTTCATTAACATGGGTGGGTCAAGTTGGTAGCTAATTATAAGCATAATTATTAGAATACTGACTGAATGAGTGATATTCGGTAAACGCACGTCGCCAACCCGAAGCGTTCCCCGTGGGTACACATCAATACACACATATTGACTATTATTCTGAAATGAAAAACAGACGATTGAATTGCGTCGTATCCAATTTTTATTGAGACTTTTGACATTTCTGTATTCTGAAAAAGCTTCTTGCGTTGAGTTGGAACGTGAATTTGAGAATACCAGTCATTATGTTGTCTTCTGCGTGAGTTTTCTGTTGTCAATTTTGTATACCTAGACAATAACTTTGGTACGGTATTACGTTTTTGATTTATGCCGTTATTCCCACCTCTAATCATAGGTATATCAAGTGATACCTATTCTATGTAAAAAGTTTGGTTGCTTTCATCGAACGAAGGTGCCCTCCCTAGCACCCCCTTTAATATCGCGTAAGCCACGTGGCGATGACGTCACGGGATCAAATTGTAATCCAGAGTGCACCTCCCTGTGGTCACGTGACCTCCCATTACAACGGAACAAGTTCAATTCGATTCTTTGAAAGCAACTGAATTGTTAATCAAGCCAGTTTGTTATTCGTAGTACCTATCTTGGTACATTTATGCTATCCTTGTTCTCTAGAAGGTTATAAAAAAGACAAATAAGAAGTAACCTTTTGACAACAATTTCTACTCTTGTTTGGTACTGGCATGATATAGGGCCTCTTGAGATGTATGTAAAACAGAGAGTTCCCCAAAATTAATAAACGGTTAAGTAAAATGCCAAATAAGGTTGTTGACAAATGCAACATATTATATTTTTTTGGAGGGTTGGTGTATTTACGTAGTGAAAGTTCATTATTATGAATTATACAAAACACGGTTGCACTTTCCCAAAATTTGTATTGAATCTCGAGCGCTTTTGTTTAAAGAGTCCCTTGACAATGTCTGCGTGAGTCATAGACGAAAGCGCTCAAGATTCAATACAAATTTTGTGAAAGTACAACTGTGTTTTGTTTATTTCATAATGCAACATAATATTACATCGATTGGTTTTTGTTTTATAACAAAGTTTTTAGGGTGACTAGACTTAATACATTATCAAAATTAGTCGTCTAGCGTCATTTACTTACTGAATGTCGTATCAATCATTTCTCCTTTCATGAGACTAGCTTTGCTCAGAGTGAAATATGTTTGAGTTTACTTTCAGTGAGAAAAGATTCGTTTATAAAATCAAAATTAAACATTATCTTATTGAAATAGAGCACAGTGCAGAGCTCTTGTTGTCTCCCTTTCCCCCTGTGTGGGGTCACACAGGGAGAATAGAATAGTATTTAAATTATTCACTTTGAATGAATTTTTAGTAATAAAGTTACATTGTTATTGTGTATTTTTTTGAAATGTTAGTCGAGTATTTAACAAGTTGCTTGGGTAGAAACATCACGATATTGACAGAGTCTTTGTAAACATTACACAACGATGGAGAACAGAGGCGCCGCGTGCTGGGCCATGTTGAAAAACAATCATTATGCCTCTAATGCTGGGCACTCACATGACTACACCAAGTAATCACGCATCTCTTTGTCACGCAACATAACTGTATGCCACTCTAATTACTGTCTGTCTTCTCGACACATAGTCTTGAATTACGGCAAAAGTCGAGAAACATACCTTCAACTGCTGCGAGATTAGTTCTAACGGCACTCCGATCAAAACACACATCTATAATTTTGTCAATCAAACACTTTAAATGAATTGAAAACGAACAAAACATCACTAAATGTTTGAAAATATACCTAGTGACTACAAAATGCTAAGAGCATGATCGGAAATAAAGAATATTTCATCTGTAATTTTTTTTATATAAGTACCATTTCTATGGCTAAAAAGGGTAGAATCGACAAACTTTATGTTCATTTTAATTTAAATGTTCTACAAAAAATTGGAAGATGATTTTGAAAAAAAGACAATAAATTGAGAACCCTCTTGAAATTTACGAAAAA
The DNA here is from genome assembly GCA_963576905.1 of Mystacides longicornis. Classification (NCBI taxonomy): domain Eukaryota; kingdom Metazoa; phylum Arthropoda; class Insecta; order Trichoptera; family Leptoceridae; genus Mystacides; species Mystacides longicornis. Next base: position 25,502,590 of record OY756421.1, on the reverse strand, counting down.
CAAAAACATGACTTTTACACAAAATTTACAACATTCATAATGCGTGTGAATTCATACACGAATATGAGGAAATTGTTTTTAAAAATTTGCAATAATTTTGATGGTTAAGACCATGCGATTGTAGCTTAGCGTAAAAATTCGGCAATTTGGTAAAGTTAAGAGATCATATTTCACCATACGCAATATATTTTCATTTCTAATTCAATGGTCGCATTTTATTTTAAAAATATTGAAAAAACAAAATGGAGAATTTTGTATTTTTACACACTTAATATTATATGAATCGTAAAGAATTTCTATAAAACAAAAATATTTGGTCATTTATAAAACATTTTAATTGAGATCCAATCGCAAGTTTCAACCCACGCACAAGGGCGCATGCATTATTTATGCAATTCAGTAGGCAAAAGCTTTGTAACTTCCCTAGGGAAATTTTAGTAACAACCCAAGGAAAATGTATGCGTGACGCAATGCTACGGGAGAATGTTTTTCACCGACTGCGTTTATTTCACCATAGAAGCAAATTTGAAGCGGTGCCTTAATTATTTATCTGTATATTTGTCAATTTTCCACAAGTTCTGTTTATTTTCACAATATCGGAACTATTGGAACCAGATAGCTCCATATTATCCAATTTCTCTATGATGGATAATCTTAAACAATATGAAAATGGATTTATCATTTTATTATCAAACTGCGCGAAGAAATTGAACATGAAACTTTCCAACATAAAAGAAAATAATATGGATCAATCTGGTGTACAGAAAATTCAAATTCAAAAGAAACTTTATTTACAGAAAAATGATACATAATTATAACAAATATTAAGTTATTATAAACAGATATTTTCCCTTGATTTTTTTTATATAACCTCTCCAAAAGAGCAGAGCTCGTGTGAGGAACATTCCTCTTAAGATAAAATAATTACCTATATAACCAAATTTTATATGCAACAAAGTATTCAGAGGAGCTAGTAAGAGTTTTATCGAAAGCTAATTGCACGCTAATTATTAAGCGCTTACCATAAATTGTACTACTTATTAGTTTGAACATCAAAGGATCGAATCGTTCGATCATTTTGTATGGAAATTTTTTCGATGGTCGTTTCGATATTCGGTAGCTTAACTTATACTAGAAAATATGAAACAATGAGCTATATCACTCTTTTAAAATAAAATTGTACAGGTACAGCTATAATAATACCTATACATTATTTTATTTATTTACTAAACTATGTAATACAAAGTGATGGGCACTTAACGACGAAAGTATTCCATTGTCCATACTTTACGCTAATGTTAGTACAGGTGATTTTGTGAAACTAGATCGATGAATTATTATATTATTATGAATCGATTTCAAATGACCACAAGCATCGGTCCTGTGGCGCAACGGATAACGCGTCTGACTACGGATCAGAAGATTCCAGGTTCGAATCCTGGCAGGATCGAATTGTATTTTTTTATGTTTGATTTTACAGTGATTTGGTGCCAAATATTGATTTATTGATTCAAATCGATTTAACGTAAAGATTTTTTAATCTTTGCTTATGTATAGATATGTCATAACATTTAGGTACCTACTTATACTGCATTCGACATAAAAGAAGAAACAATTATCGGTACGGATACCTCAACCTCAATAAAACAATACAGAGAGAGGTTCAATGAAAACTCGAACTTGGTGACTTTGGATGGCGCCACTGAAGAAAAATCACACAGCCTTGACTCTCCTTCCTGGAAAACCTTGAACAGACTCTGAGTGGGGGTACCAGATGCAGGGCCAACCAGCAGAGATGATGGTGAGGAAGTAAACTGTGACTACGAGGCGCTGCAAAACCATTTGCACTATAGTTCTGTTGACGTGCCCATCTACGCACTAATATGCAGGTATCTTGTGAAATGGCAAACTATAAAATGGATAGTACTGATAATGACAAGGTGCGATCCGTTGCTGCACATCGGAGTGAAAAAATCTAAAGTCCGGACTCGTATAGTTAATAAGTATAAAAGGAGACGACGTTTCTAGGCTGTGTATATGTAGTTTTTCAATAGAAGACTACTTTCAGTAGTTCATCCCTCAAGAACATACTATCGAAAGTCGTAGATCAAAAGCAATGCCTGGTGTGAATAAATATGTCACGGATGTTCACCTTTAGTAAGACCAGATTTATTAAAAAAAAATACTTAAAGGCATGAAAAAGGGTAGGTTAAGGCTGGAAGGGGGCAAGTATATGGCATACTACGATATTGATATTATACCTACAATCTACAATGAATCGCTTAGAATGAAGAACGTTGAGCAAGTATCTGAGCTGCCCATCAGAAGTCATTCAGCCTCTCCGAATGACTTTTCAAATAAATAAAGATCTTTAAAATTTTCTAAGATTGACAGATGTGGTTCGGCATCCAGGAATCCCTCTATAGTCTATAATACAACAGATTAATAGACTTATTGAAAGAGAAATAATAAAAAGACTAGGTATTAAGTCTTGATGGGAAGGATCCCCGATGCTTTTGTACATGTACCATGAAAAATGTGTGTGATGGCATTTCCGTGTAGAGGGGTGAGATAGGACAGGCCTAAGTCGGCTTGGCCAGCGAGGGAGTGTCTGCTTGACACGCTGGTGGCGCTGCGATCAATAAGTCATGTCCCAAGGGCTGTGCGGCGGTGGATGAGGGTAGGTCCACCCCGCCCTAACACTCTAAACTACCCTTACATGGTACCTACCTACTTCTACCAGTCATTTGTATTAATGCATAACTATTGGTATGCATTGCCGATGATTTTCCATTGATACAAGACAAGTTAGTAACTACTTAGTAACTATTAACATGACTAATCGAAAGTTTTATTAAAATGTCCCTTTCAGAAAATATCAAATGAAATATCATGACACTCTTTTGTATCAACATTCGATTAGAATACTTTCGTATAAATTTAGGCTAACATTAAACGAGCATAGAGCCAGAGCAAGAACAGAGAATAATAAATTATTAATCCTTGATTTTTAAGTGTAAACGAATACTCGTTTAGCATCCCTAGCCAATCGGAGACACTATAGCCACTTGGCCAACCGCCCCGTCAATGATACCTTCGTAATAAGTATATTTATAAGCACTGTAGGTAGTAATTTATTTTTTTATTAAATAACTGCAGATACACCTGTTGAGAAATAAATTAAATAGTTAGTTCTCCAGATATTGCATTAATGCTTAAATCGTCGAACATCCCCATAAATGTGTGCCATTGATATTGGAATGCCACACACAAAAGAAAGACGTAGATAAAGGTTTATCTCGCAAGGCAAACACACACGTTTATTGGAAAAGAATCTCAGTTCAAACACCAAAAACAAACAACGGAGAATAAAAGATAAGTATGGAAGAAACTCGCTTTTGTAGTGATGTGTGTGTCCTCACTATCTCAAAGCCTGAGGAGAGATAAGGCTCGCAATTTCGTGTTAAATCCCAGACGTGTTCAAGGACCGAAAAAATGGATAAGTTAGTGTCAACACAATCCACTTTCGGATCTTACGTGAACTTATTCTCATCTCGATAGACGGAAAGGTGAGTATGTATTGGTTGAAGACGTCTAGTTTATTTTTTATTCGATGTGTTACATATTCAAATTCAAATATTTTTATTGAGGAAATACAAAAACATTAAAAAATACATTCACGATAATAAATTTACACATTTTTTTTTTAATATGTATATTTTTTTTACCCCCAAAATTGAGCAGAGCTCGTGCTTTGGGAATTATTATTATTATTTTGTGAATTTATAAAAATATAGATATAACCACGATATTTATGAAATAATGACATTAAATAATTGTCCACATTCATAAAGTTAGGCCGCGGCTTCGTTACTCGGGACATTTATCGCGATCAGATGAACTCTCTTCAGCAAGAGACCAGACGGAAGGAGGAGCATAGGAAGACCAAGGCTGCGATGGCAGGATGCCATTCAGATTTTAATGGAATTTATCTCAGTTAGAGATTTTTGTCATCGATTCCTCTCTGTTGAATTACATTCATTTGTCAATGGTTAAATGTGCACTTATGGTACCTACCTACATCGAAAATAGAGAAATATAATGTGTAAAAACAAATATTTTCCCCTTTAACATTAGCCATGGAAAACCTTTAAAAATGTAGTAAAATCCTGTTGAATAATTTAACACCATGCACAGACTCTGTGGAGTATAGTAAAAAAAAATATTTCTATAATAAAACCATAAAACATTTAAGGGATCCGTGTTCAGAATGTTATATTTTATCAAAATGTAATCGCATGCATTTCTCATATTTTTATCAATGTATTTCTTCCTCCTCGAATCACATCTGACGCTTTTCAAATAGGTTATCCATCGGGGTCATTGCAGAGGGGTCTGTGACCTTAGAAAAATAATTGTTTATCTCTCATACATACATTTCTTGGTGGCGATACGCAATAATTAACAAAATAACATGATATTGTATTATGTTTCAATCTCTTTTCTCACGTGGAACTATCTTCATTCTTATAAGTACTCAAGTCTTATCTGTACGGATATGTTTTATCATAGGGAGACTCCGTTTGAAATTTCAACGAGGATCGCTTTTGTATTAATGAGATGAAATTTTATACGTACACAGTAGTAAACACATAGAGGTAGCTATCTGCCCTCTTGGTACGGGTAATTTTCTAAATATGTGTGTGTCTATGTATACCAATGTGTACCAGTTTTATTAAGAATGTCGAAGGAAAGGCAAATAAAATACAACAGAAAAAGTATTAGCGAAATTGGTCCAGCCTTTTATGCGTGATGCAGTAATCAAGGGAAACAGGATTTTTATATATTTTATTAGATTTCCCGACAGACGTTGTCCTGTTCCAACTATGAATATTGAATTCGAATTAGCAATATAATTTAGACTAATACTCGCATATGGCCTTTTTTATATTGTTTATTTCTTTGTGGCAAGCTTTGAAATCTTGCACATTCATTTGAACTAATTTAAAGGCAGCGAGTTCACCCTTCCTCGTATATTATTGCTAAAACACTCCGCACTGCGCGCTATTACATTTGGCTTTCTCAATCAGCCATCTGTCAGTATTTCGGCGCAGAAAATCTAATGTCGTGGTAGAAGGTTCAACGTGCTGTGTTCCTCCATCAACATGCTGACAAATTGTACGCAATAATTAAATGAAGCACCTAGTATCAAGCTGTTATATTTTTCCCTAATACAACCACCCACCTACAGAAGATTTCTATCAGAGTAAGTACACATTTTATTTTATATACATTGTTGAAACTACTAACGTTGGGAGTTACGTAAAAGCCAAAATGAAAAACGCATTATTTCCCAATTTCCTTAAAGCAAATAAAATTCAATTTTGAAAAAATACATTTAAATTTGACGCGATCATCACTCATATCGAGTGGCTAATTTTGATTACAAACACAATGACATAATGGATGGTAGGCATTGTGAAGAAATGAAAAATAAAATTATTTAAATTTACTTTTTTGATTGATATTTTTATTTGAAATTTCCAGATAAATTTTCTGTTAATGAATTAAAATTGACAGGAAAAAAATTGCAAGTAATTCGTCAAAGACTGAAGTAGGTACTTACTGTACGAATTATGTCCAAGAATGTAAATTGTCACATTAAAATATAACAAATTCGTCAATGAATTAACTAAATACTTGATTAAATAATTTTTAAAAGAATGAAAATGGAAAGTGTGAAATAACGAATGGATACTGTCAGAGAATGAAAAAAAAACAAATTATCAAAGAAAATGTCAAAGAAAGAAACAAGTTAATTTTCAAAGAATGAAATTCCGTGGTATTGGTACATTACATACATATATTGAAAGTTCATGCTGTATTTGTATGTACAGGTGCATGGTTAATAAATTAACCGCGTAGGTAGGTTTGATGTCAGTGATGATGGGACACAGGAATCTGATATCATCTCAAGAACGTGACGAGTGGCATACCAGTCTTACAGGCGCACTTGCCATATTAAATCAACATGAAATATTTCACCGTAAGCTCCGTGACTCGTCTAAGAGATCATTCAAAAACAGCGAAAACCGCGCGACTCCAATAATTAACTACTTTATCTTCAGTAAAAAATACACTGAGCTACAAATTTAATTGTCACAATAATAATAATTATGCAAAAATTGACTTTGTTCTTTTTTCGTTTGAATGGAATAACTATATCCTCTATTTAAAAAAAGAACCTCATGGTCAACCACGAATAATTATTATTGACAGTATTATACCTAATATCTACCTATAAATAATTATGTACCTAGTAGACATCCAGTCTTGAAGAAATCCATAGACAACAGCATCACTGTGGCGAGTCATACGGAACGTACGATATTTTGATAGAATCGAAGACAGAATGATATATGTACCTACATCTAACGAGATGGGGAGATATGTTTGAATGAGATGTAGACAAGGAGAGATATAGTAATCTACGCGGAGAAGATAGTACGACAGATGTAATATTAATGAAGACATCTGTCAAATAGTCATGTCATATTATTATTTATTAATGCGCAAGCGTTCTTGTAATCTATTGATGGCAACACTGGCTCTTGTGTTTGTTTGTTTATGTTGTGTTTGAAGTTAGGTAAGTACCTGTATCACACCAAGTAATTAGTTATGGGTATGAAGAGAACGGAAAATTCAATTTTTTTTCGAATGCAGACAAATAGAATCCAAAATAAAATGTATTACCAAAGTGATGTGTAATATTTAATAGGTTTCAACTAAATGGACATAGAATTTTAATCATTCATGTTATATATTCAATTTATGTATACCTGTTTTCGACATAGTGTAATCTATTTCTTATCATTACCTTGTGAATTTTCCCATACATTGGATGTTATTTAAGAAATTCTATAATGATGGCATAACTTTCATTTCATATAAGCATATGCAATAGAAAAAAATATTCGTGTTTAAACGAGTGAAGGCTTAAAAAAATAATTTGATAATAAATAAATAAGATATCTTTTTAGGTCACTCTCTCGAGAGTGGATATTAAAAAAAGAAAGAAAAGAAGAATTAATAAATGAACATCAAAGATCTTTTATGATACTGTAGGTCTAGTTATAGAGTGTTTAGAACAGCAGAAAGATAATTAAAGTATTTAATGTGTAAACTAAGCAGGACTGTCAATCTAATCTAGAAGATAATATACCTTGAGACAACATTGTGATCGATACCAATAAAATCCCATAAATATACCATGGGGCGGAATCACCCTTATGTGAACACGTGCACGGAACTCCGAGCTGCACCCTTAGGGAAGAGGGATGCGAGAGGGACTGGAAGATGCCATGGTTAGGGATGACTGATTCACTTTCAATATTTTCTCTTCGTTTTCAGGCAATCATTTATTTTCCAACATCATTGAGAATCCGTTTATTCTTTGCAATAATTATTGACATGAAAGTGATAAAAAAACAAAGTTTTGTACCCGTATTTTAAGTTTTTTCAGAATGTAGTCACGGAAGTAAAGTGGATAGGTTAATACCTATAATGTAATCACGATACATTTTGTATGAAAAACTTAACTTAATCTTAAAGTTCATATGGTATTCGTAGATAAAGAGAATCAGCGACACCATCATTGGACATCCTCAACACATGTCTCAAAAATGCATCCCCACCTTTTCTTCATTATTTGTGAAAATACGTATTCACAAAATGAAATAATAGCTGTTTATATATTACATAACTGAAATTAATAAAATTATCTAAAAATGTTTATTTACGGAAAATATGCATATTAAAAAAAAGTTTCATTATTTATATATTCACGCATATTAATGCTGGTACCAATCTCAAAATATTTTTTTATGTTAAACTAAAAATTAAAATTTATTTAAACGTATGTAATCGATGAAATTGTTTCTTTTGAAATGAAGATAATTCTATGATTAGCAATACTTACATGGCGGATATTATAGGTTTTTAAAAGGCTATGTCAAAACTATATTTTTTTTAATGAATCTGGGCTCACGTAAAGTGAACACAAATATACTTTCGACACCTTTCACATAGAGCAAAGCTTGTGTTGTAGAAGTGGAAATGCTCGGCACCGGGATTCGAACCCACGACCTCCATTACGCTGTAGGTACGAAAGTCACCAACTGATACCACTGGTCTACCAAGCACCTCTATATCCGGCGGCCATTGTTTATTTTTTTTTCCTATGAAACTAAACTTAATGATTATCAAAATACATATTGTTAGCATCCAACAATACCTAGAGGAGAGGCTTTGGTGACGCAAATAAAAAACATTTTTTTTTAGAAAATTAATTTGTGCTCGGTTAAAGTGAACACAAATATACTCTTTCACAATAATGTACATAAAGCTCTTGTCGGCAATAGGGATCGAACCCACCACCTCCATACGAAACAGTACGAAAGCCAGCGTAGTAACTGCTATGCCACCAACCACTTCAAAATATAAGTTGAGATCCAGGACGATCACCATATGGAAGGATGGTTGGGAATCAACGTTACAAGATGCAAACACAGCATCGGGAACATAACAGGCCTAGTAAAAAAGGACGATAAGATATTTTGCCCAAGTTGAGCCGAAATATTAATAAGTAGGCAACTATGCTTTGATAAAGCTGTCCGATTTTGATCAACGACCCTTTAGATCTAAAAATCGGACGGGCATTTCGAATGAAAAGCATTTTAAAAGATTCTGAATTCTGATACAACTCTATATCGAACCCGAGATTTCTTTAGAATTAGACATCTTATGGTTTGCAGGGGAACCGATGTCGAGTCAAGTAGTGTTGTAGCCATGGTTATGGTATGCCATTATGATGTGACATGAGTCGGTACACTCCCCTCAAACAAATGACGAATCCCTACCGAATCTAATGAAAATTCACTACAATAACGATTCGTTAACTTTAAAAGGTTTTCGCTGTGATTGCTTGGCTTCACCCTCAACTTTATAGACTCCCTTTGTACCTACCTATATACCTACCCCCTATGTGTTGCAGTGCATTCCCTTTTATTAGATTTTCTTAAGAGTTTTATGGGGGAAACTACCTACCACCGATTCTGTTCGGCGATGTGAAAAGCGACTTACAATGTTATTTTATAGAGAATGTAGACGTCATACTATTTTTATGACAATTTTTAAATTTTAACACTTTTCTATACAAAGGTGTCAGTATAGCCGGCGGAACTTATTGCCTGAGACAATTTTTTCCAGTCAACCGGTCCCGTCCAATGTGAGACAGGCCAACCCCGGGTAGAAATTTCAAGTGAAAAACACTTAGAAAAACTCTGACCCGACCGGGAATCGAACCCGGGACCTCGGATCTGAAGTCCACGCTTTTACTCAGGACAACAGTCATATCTTCATCGTTGAATGAAGGATTCTCTGTTTTTTATACATTTCGAGATTGAAACTTAAAGGTCTACTTACTGCGTTAAAAAAATCTCTTTATTAATAAAGGTGAAGGTCAAAAATTAAATATGTAAATATAAAAGGTACTTAGGGCAATAACTGAGTCTTCATGCTAAACTATAGGTAAATAGGTACCTAGAGATTTTGTGAATGTGCTTCATCGGGGTACCTTCCTAGTTCCTAAAAAAGAAAGTACCTAAATATCTTTGCACCAAGAAGAAAATTCACGTTTTGTAACTTCTACTGGCATCCTACTATCAACGTCGACTGCCACCTAAGAGCCTCCCAGTCTCTAGTTTCCCATGACCAAAACTCTGATAGTCCCTTATCCGGTCCAATCATGGATATCTCGGAGCCAGGAAAGTTTTTCCTTCCGATTCCTTATCGACCCTCTTTTTTTAAGCATTTTGCTATGGCTACACTTTTCAAATGCTTCAAGGAGATTAAAGCTATAAATTTTATAGTATAAATCCATAAATTTTATAGAATAAATGTATAAATTTTATAGTATTGAGTAAATAAACAAATGTAACATGTGGTCAGTCCTAATGCACGGTGTAAAGGCATGTACCCTCAAATAAAAATATCCGTTTTTAAGTGCAGTTAAAAATGGTTTTTGGTATGCTCAGTGAAAATGTCTGACAAGATACTTGCTTATTTCTAAATTAAGGCAAGACATGACAATAATCACGCCGTGAATGACTGCCCACACAACTTTACTCTTATTATATATGAATAATCTAGACACGGTCTTGTTCAGACAACTGGCAGACGTGCTCCAACTTGAGGACGGCAAATGCGACACTTGCTAACAATATAATATTGCTTTTAAATTCCATCACAATTCTGCGTTACTGTTCATCTTTTTTCATGACATTTTAACCGCTGCACTTAAAGAAGCTATTTTAAATACATGTTAGCTGTTCTACTATTTATTTTTTAAAAAAGGTTTTCTGCTACTGGGGGTACCAAGTTGTGTTGTTTACATATATAATAGCTATTTTGAATTTGGAACTGTTGGATTTGTTGGATATTAGAATCTGAAAACAATTGAGAATAAGTATACCGATTAAACACTTCCATCACATTTAAGTACATAAGTAATTGAATTAAGTTTCAGACTGAAAAAAAATGTGGGTAGATGTCTCTCCTATCTTTCACCTTACTGACATAATTTCATTCAGTAAAAATAAAAGAAAATAAAGAGTATAGTAGGTACATCATGTTGCTTTACAATTCTTCAAACAACGATTGCGAGTATACAGTTCCGCTATCAGATGCCACGTGTTTCATACCGGAAGCCAGCTAGGCCACGTGACTTAACCGGAACTTGATATATTAGGCGAAGTTAGATGAGGGAGAACAGAGTACATTTTTGTATTTATTTCATCATGCAAGTGAGTTGTTGTAGTACCAATGGTTAAAAATAAAAGGAATTGTCCGTCCATGCATAGTTTTTGGACGGACAGTTTTTCATTAAGGATGATGGTAACATTTGAAGATGTGAAAATAAAGTGATTTTCAAAGAACCATGCTGTAAAAACAGCATTCGCATGTGTTCAAAATGTATTAATGTCACCACTGTGAAATTCTTTGATAATAACGAATCGTCTGAGTGAAGATGATTAGATACGCTTTTGAAGAGATGACTGCTAGCCGCTGCGCATGCAAATGAGTGATGGACATAAAACAAAGAACAGATACTTTACCAACTATGTAGTGATGTACCTACAAACAATTAGAATAGTAGAAATAGAAGACACGTTATTCTACACAATAATATATCTATATTTACATCTCCACATTAATTTTATATTTTCTACTGACACGGATTCCATAAAAAATATAGTTAAGTATATATAGACATTCTTAGTGTAATTTCATGACATATTACGACTTACTGAAACATGGCTGAAAGAATAAAGTATGAATATAACGAAAGTGCCGTTTAACTATAATGTGTTACTTTTATCGAGTGACCTGTCAAAGACATTATTTTAGCTTCATTATCTATTTCATACGCTTAAACATTACCTACCTACGCATTAACTAACAAGTAGGTACGAATGTTGATACATTTTAAATGTGTAAAATTGAAAAAAAAGTATATTTATTTATTTATACCTACTTTACTGTACATTGATTCTAAAACAAATAAAATGCGAGTTATATAATATATACAAGCACAACATTAACAAGCAACAGAGGGCGAGCTTACATTTTTTTTCCATCTTTTCGTATTCTATTATTTATTTAATAAAAAATATTTCATTGTTATGTTGACATAATTGTATTGGAACCTTTTAAATAAACAAATGAGATTTTCAGGCAAATCTCATTAGCGCAAGTAACGGCTTTATATAAGCATATAATACTTACTTTTATACTATCAAAAGTACCTATGCATATATTTAGGGAGCTTCGAAGTAAGTTAGCGATCCCTAATAGACTAACATGGAGAACACATGTTTGTTTTACAAATAAACTGTCAATAAAACACTATTCTATGGCCGATGGTGCGCTTATATGGCTGTCCATGCCATTAGAGCAAATTAAATTTGTTTCGATTTAATTATCTCTCTATCTACGAACACTCCTTACACTATAAAATACTATGTCACACTCAAAATCTATAAATAGTCAACTTTATTATTTATCCAAAATTTCTGTTTTTTTTTACATTGTCCATTATTTCTTAATGCTTCACAATTTTTTTGTTTCTCGCAAACATTCACGTCAATAAACTTATCACCAGTAGGCGATACTTTGTCAATTAAATACCTACCAAGTGAAGAACAGAACTTTGCGGTAACAATTTTTCTATGTGGATATATCCACATACCTCACGATATACCTACAATAAACATTTTCAAATTAAGAATAGGTACCTACTGCAAACTTTTTATCATTTACTTTTTTTAAATTGTGCTCTTTATGGAGTTAAAATTTCATGGTGTCATTTTGACGGGTACCTAAATATTTTAGAAACTATTCAAGAAAATAAAACACAAAATATTTTTTTGAAATTTGCATATTCAGTTCAAAAACTACCAGTAGCGAAGCGACACTAAAATGCATTTGTTTGCGTTACTATACAATAAACCTATACTTATTAGCTTTTTTCCCTACAACTACAGCTTTCACTACAGTCATTCTTCAACACACCAAGACATAGTCCAAATTTCAGGTAAGGCCAAGATAGTCGCCAATCTCCGAGAGGAACAGCAAACTATGATAACAAAGAAAATATATCTTCACTTGTAATGATGTTTTGACGTGATACAATACATACCTACTAGGTACAAGTTTTACGACTAATGCCTTATTTTGACAGCAACCTTTGCACCATTCACTATGCAGGCGCTAGTAAGTAAGTACCTAGATTTATCCCCAATTGCACCATTTCATTAGTGTCTGTTTTAAGAGGGGTGGTGGTGTGATACCTCCAGATATTCACCTTCATGGGGATGTTCTGGTACCTACGTACCCGCCTAACAGTCCACAAGGCTGGTAGCTGACATGTGGTGGAGCATGCTTTTTTAGGAGGGGGTGACATAAAACAGCTCTTCTAGTATTGATATGTCTAATCAGATTGCACGCATATTATCATACATGTCGATATTAATCAAATACATACATACATATTATGTACTACCGTTTCAATGTATTGAAGAAACTACAAGTTACACATATATCTTTTTGAATAGTTGTACACCAACCATTCAATAAAAATAATTGGTATTTCATCTCTGATAAAAAAAATCTTCTTCAAAGACATTTTGAAAAATACCATCAGATCTAAGTTATAAGTTCAAAATTTGTAAGTAAAGTTGTATTTATGTATTTAATCAACACTAAACGTGGAGGAGGTATTCATGGGAGCAAAAAAGATGTTTCTTTCAACAACGCACAGATTTTGAAAAAAAATTGTAACATTTAGTGAAAAAAAAACGTTTCTTGCGCTTTTAACACAAATTTGACAGAAGACAACACTTAACGATTATTTTATTTTTAATATAAATACTACCCACCAAGAAGTAACAGTCGAAAAATTATATTTCTTAAATAAATAAATTTACACATTTTTATACAAAGATGTCAGTATAGTCGGCGAAATTTTTTTGTATGGGGAAATTTACCCCGGGTAGGAGTAATTTCGTGTAAAAACCGCATTCTGACCCGGCTGGGAGTCGAACCCGATACCTTTTTTATCTGAACTTAACGCCTATTTATTACACTAAGTTATCGAAGCATATAATGAGTTTTTTTTAACAGGCTAAGGAAATCAGCACTATACAATGAGGTAAATGACATGATCGATCGCATTTTTGCCTCATTGTAGTGATGTTTTTAAAGAAATAGTGTAAAAATACTCATGCACAGATGAATACAAACGTTACATAGCACCTGTCCGTACTAATAAAACCGTTTCTTCTACATGTACACATTGTAGTTTAATCGACCTCGGAAGCCCTGAAAGAGCAGAACCGTCACACAATGAAAACAAAAGGGAGTGTCAAATTTCCAATTGTTTTTCTTTAATCTATAATGTAGTTCATCTGCACACCTGTCACTAACACTGGACTGTACTGTATTAAAAACTCAACGCGACATTCAAGCTATTATTTTTTAATTATGGCAATATATAGAGATGAATTAGCTTTTTTCTTTCAGGTTATAAGGAGTTATTACGTACACTGACTTTCCGATGTTTGTAGCGGTCGAAAACGCCTTTGTAGTAAATACGTCTCCGATAATAATATAACGAGAACTTTTGAGGTATATAAGGATGTATAATAAGTGGGTTTAGTTAGGTACATTTATATTAAACTTACCATTATTCACATAAGGGTAATCAGGCCCTAGTATAAGTTTTCGATGATCGAATATCGAAACGATCATCGAAAGGGTTTCGAAAAATTTTCATACTAAAATGATCGATGCTTCGATCGTTTGTACGAGTTTTATCGAAAGCTAATTGCACGCAAATAAGCGCTTATTTGCGTGCAATTTGTGTTCTAAAATGAAACGATCGAATCATTCTATACTTTGATGAAAAATTCGATCGCTAAATTCGAATTGTCTACGGAGATTGGTTTGTAAACTCCGTTTGTTTTTCTATAACCATTCAATTTTTCTGTGTAACGAATAATTACGATCTAAAATAATCGCGATCATTTTCGTCGCGATTATTTCTTAGATCGAAATTTGTTTGTTCAGCACGGCTACTCTTGAAACTCGATTCCAATCCTAAAATCGTAAAATCCCAAAATGGTACTCTTGAAATGCGACGCTAGCGCACGATTGGATTCAAATCGAGTGGTGATTTGAAGAACATGTGAAATCGTGTAAAATTTGAAAATTGGTACTCTTGACGTCGTTTTGACAACTACTCGATTTCACGAAATTGTGTTGGAATCGTCTAACTGTCATTATTTACAAGATCGCAAGAAAGTAACTTTTTTGAAATCGAGAAGACGTATTTTAATTATATTACTTAAAAAAATGGCTCGTCTTGTATTATTTTTTAATATTTTGGAAAACGCGCATCAAGTCGATATGCGTCAACCAAATAACTTGCGTTGAATAGCAAGATATTCGCAAAATGCGTTTAGCATGAGTAGTGGGGAATTTATAGCAAATAGAATATCAAAAAAGGTGTATGAAGACTTGTACGGGATTTTGTAACCTCATATGGCAAAACCTATAAAAGACGAAGTGATATTTTGTGTGCACAACATGCAACTCGTCATCATTACCAATGGAAGTCATCAAAATCATAATATAACCATACCCATAGTACCAAAAGTTCTTTCTGCAGCTCATGACTTAGAGGAATGCAAGCCAGATATGATTTAGTTCATCGACTGTGGAAATCACATCATAGACGAATATAATTAATTTAAGAGAGTTTAAGAAATAACAATTTTATTATAAATAGCTTCTGTATTGTGAATTTTATTACAAATTTCACGTATATAATAGTAAGTATATTATGTAAATTGTCAAGGTTTGTAAAAATAACAGAATTGTAATTTAATGTAATACATAATAATTTTATTGACAATTTATTTTAGATATTTAAATTATAAAAAATACAAAATAAAAAAATATTAAAGCTATTTTCTGTTGGAATTTATTTTTTTCCTTTGCAATCTCCCTCAAGGCTGCCTCCGCTACTGCAGACCGTGAACGAATGGCAGCAGTAGTTGCGAGATTCGGCACACTGTCCCAATTTTTCTGCAGCTTCTTTAAACGCAATTATTGCTGTGAAGCGTTGTGCTTCCACCCGTTTTCTTCCATTAATGTGAGACGCTCTCGTTCTTAAAAAGTATATACTGTTTTGATATTAAAATAAATCAGCAAATAAATAATGCTAGCATTTTTAATAATTATAATAAAATATAAGTAAACAAATAACGCAACACTCTAATACAGAAACGTCAAAATGTATATTTGATAATAAATATAAATGAGTGTTTCCATTTATAGAAAACAAATCCTTAAATATTATAGCAACGTCAAATTATTATATTTGTTGAGTAGGACAGTTATTAGTAAATCGAATTCGACTTATTTTATGTTTCAAAAAATATATACCACTCACGGGTGTCAGGATTACTTCCGTACAGTTTCTTTGAGAATAACGCGACATAACAACAATTATCAATTCCCAATTTACAGCGAAAATATTTTCATATTGCAATAACAAACTCGAAAGTAAAACGTTTTCACGGCATGGAACGCCAATCTCAAATCCGATTCCAATCGCACGGAATTTGGTTCAAGAGTACGGTTTTGGAATTGGAATCGAGTTTGTGATTGAAATTGGAATTGGGTTCGAATCGAGTTTCGAGAGTAAGCCTGCTGGTACCTATCGGACGATAAAGTGCTCAGCTTTCCCACCATGTCTTGAACGCGTATTGGTGTTGGAAGATATACATCTTCTGGGGTCCCTGCATTTCAAATAGCTCTCTTTTTATACTTTACATATCTATCCTTTAGAGACATTTTCCTGATAAGCTGATGATAAGAAATATTAGATATCCTAAAATGATTATTGTCTTCCGACTTCTCAAGGAAAACTTTGTCTGCTTTTAAAATACTTAAAACAAAGATTATGATTGTTTAATGCACAACTTGTTAACAGTTATACACGTAAATACATTACATTTATGCTGTAACGAAATTAAATCATGTGCAACTAATAAATAATTGTAAAATTCAATAGGAAGATCAACAGAGACACAAATCCACAAATATAGTGGATATTAATTTTGAAGAAATAGAACTTTAATTATATTTCACGATTTAAGTGACACGTTCCAGCTTTTGTGACAAATATTCCAGCTTTCTGTGGAAATCTCTCACTAATCGCTGAAAGGTATGCCTCACGCGTCTGCTACATCAGACGGAATATCTGGTATCCACTGCCGGCTCTAATAATAGCCAAAAGAGTCTGCCCTTCCTCATCCTCGTGAGTGACGGGACAATTCCGCCAGGTGTGCAGCAGCCGAGATTATCATCTCCTAAATAAACTCTCCCAACAGCTCTCACAGAGAGAATTTTCTTTTAAAAATCGTCGCAGGGGCCTTTTGTTAACCTCGTCAATGTGTATTTTTGAGCTTTGGACAGATGCTGAAAGTGAATCTCAATTTTGCACAAACTTCATTTGCAACAACTTTCATTTAAGCTGTAAAAATTTTTCATGCACTAGATGACTTGATATCACCTACACCCCAAGCGTACATCTTCCCAGAAGCTCAAAACCAAAAAAAAATAAAGATAGATACTTTGTAGTGATACATCTAACAGGCCGAAAGACTTTAATGGGAAAACAAAATTGTTGTTTTTCTATTTTCCATATTGTCTAACGTTTAATTCTCAAACTTTTTTTATTTTGAATGAATTAATGAATTATTTTTTTATTTTTACCTACGAATATTTTCAATTTTCAAGCTAAAATTACCCATAAGATTTCTGTTTTGTGACTAGGATGACGCTATTTGTCAAGCTAATGATATCATCAATCACCTAAAGTTTTTACACTGGTCATTGAAACTCTATTTACATATCTACAAGATGTTTAAATTTTTTGTTCCAGTTCTGCAGGTCGTGAGTGCATGTTATCTCAGGTGCCGACCATCTTCCTCTTTCACTACTCAAGTTTTGAGGAGCTTACCGTGAAAGACTTTTTGTAAAACTGTACTTGTGTTTACTTCGGCTGTGCTAAGATTCCGTTTAAAAAAATCTTATATATAAAAATGGAGAGCTATTTCCCGATGTCATCGCATCACGCCTAAACGGCTGGACAGATTTTGCTAATTCCTTTTTTGTCGTGTAGGCTTTTATCAGGAGAAAGTTCTTATGAAAGAAAAGATTAAGAAAGACGCGTAAAATTAGAAAAATAAACAGAACTCTACGTAGGCAACCTTTTTAGTACTTTATCCATATCATTTTTATTCAAATTGTGACAGAAACTGTCAATTGTTAGATTGTTGGTGCGACTGACAGAATTCGGATGGAATTTACATGGTATAAATGCTTATACTTTTACGTTTAAATGCTTTCATGGCTTATACTAGTGGTACTGGTACCAGCAGAAAAAGAGCGCATTGGCAGGAAATTGTTATTGTTTCTTCAAAAATGTTCATATTTTTTTTTTTTTTATTTAGTTTATGAAGTTACAAAAATTACATATTTTATAACTTAAAAATACAATATTATTCAGATTTAGACGTCACATTTCTACAAAATTCACATTACTAATCTAATTAATTTGTTGCCAATGCAAGGAATATGCCTTCTTCTGTGGTGATCGAGGAAACCGGATATATCTCCAAGAAGAGGATGCGTGCGTGGCTACTTCATTACTTACACCTGTCTATTATTATTTTTTGTTTCACCACGATCATAATATCATTGCAAGTATGGGTACATAAAGTAGGGGTACCTACCTACCTTTCTAGTGAAGTATGCACGAAAATAAATAAATGTGAAGTAAATGTGGAGACACGTGTGGGTTTATTTGGGAAGAACCAAGTGTTGAATCTATTCTGAAACTTCCAAGAGGGAAGCTCGCGTCTCCGGCGAAGAGGGCTGGCAGACCAGCTGCACACCAAATGCCACCATCAGGACTCCACATCCACACTTCTCCGCAAATACTTCAATGCGCTCTTTTGTATTCTTTGTGACAACATTTAGATTTTACAGATTTCGTATAAGCATAATCAAGAGTCAACGAATTTCCCGCCTAGAATACCATCTAACGAATTTCCCGCCAAGAAAACCATCTAACGAATTTCCCGCCTAGAATACCATCTAACGAATTTCCTGCCAAGAAAACCATCTAACGAATTTCCCGCCTAGAAAACCATCAAACGAATTTCCCGCCTAGAAAACCATCTAACGAATTTCCAGTCTAGAAAACCATATAATGAATTTCCAGTCTATAAAATCATATAACGAATTTCCCCTCCTAGAAAACCACTAACCACGTGCCAGATCAAAACTCTCATAATATTTATCGAAGGGTTTAATAAACTTTTTTTATTTTTTTTTATAAATTGACTAGATAAGATTAGAGAAGATAGACTGTCAATCAATCAATCATCAATTCTCCCTTTTACACCCCACTCAAGGGCATAGGGAGGCAACAAGAGCTCTCCATTGCGCTCGATCTTGCGCAATGTAAACATTCATAGTCATAAATGACCTCCTCCCACACCATGTCCATGTTCCTCTGCTTCAAAGAAGGTTGTAGTGTGGTCATGACTGTAGGTACCGTTTATATGGAGCTTATTATTTATGATGTTTTTTTTCATTTTTTTTTAATCAATCTCTCCTCACTCGAAGTGGACACAAAATAAACTTTTGTTATCTTTCACAGTAAATAGGTAAGCAAAGGCTTGTATCGTGAAAGCCGAAATGATCGGCACTATCTAAGATTTTTGGTGGGTTTGGATACCGTAAGGGCTTGTTAATAACAGCTAGTTAAGAATGAACAATTTACACCATATAGTACCTAAACCTTACCTCACCAGCTTTTTCCAATGTTGTATAGTTTAAAAATTGTCTCCAACAGTGCTGTAGAGAAAAACATGTGGATTTATGGAACTCTATGGTGAATTGTTGTTTTTCCCACAAATTTTACCACCGTTTTCGGAAGGCAGAAAGTTTTCTATTTCAGGCTAGTTACAAAAACCTTAATATTCTTGTTTCATATTAATAACAAAACGCATATATACTAAAAATTATATTTTGACTCATATAAGTCATAGATATATACTATTATTGAAAGAAAACCTTATAATTGACGTAATAATCCTATTTTTTTCTCAAAAGATTTAATTTATGTTAATGTTTTCTATGGAAAATATAAATATCTATTGTCTCAATATTTGCACAACATAAGAAAGTGGAAAGATATCACAGAGAAAGAGGAAGATCCAGCAGAAGATGCAGAAGGCTGAAAGGATGAAAGACGAAAAGAATTATTAACGACAAGAATAAGAAAAATAAAGAGAAAATCATTATTTTTAACTAGCTCCCCGTCGAACTTAGGTATAATACCGCCCCAGAAAATAAATAAAAAAAGTTAGGTATGTATAGATTCTAAAAGATCAAACTGTTATTCTTGATCACCCTTGAATAACCCTTAAAACATCAATTTCTTTTTATTCAAATCTGTCAAGCCGCATAAGAGACGTTTGGTAACAACCCATCTGCACAGAAGAAATGTAAAGAAAAAGAATGTGTGGGACTTAAAAATGCAGTAGGTACCTTCTCTAGTATATTGTAAATACCTATTGTTGCTCAAATAAATCAGTCAAATTTCCCTTTGCATCCCACTTAGGGGCAAAGGGAGGTAACAAGAACTCTCCATTGCGCTAGATCTTGGGCAATGTTTATGTCTATATAAAAAATCTCATATTAATTCGGATCACGTTCTGTTTTTAAGCGGAAATTGAATATTTTATTTTCTTCTAGTTTATATGAAGATGGGTTATATGGGATGTTAAAAAATGGGATAATATTCACTTTAATGTGTTGCGGTCATCATAAAACTGTCCGAAGCATCAATTTAGGTGAATTTAATGCGTGCTTATTATTTAACGAAAATGACAAATGATCTGTTTTTAGGTATACTTAGTACGGATGTGAACACACGTAGACGTAGGTGCATAACAAACTCAACTATTTTTAAGACAGTTTGTTCAGCAATCAGGTCACGGTGTTGTTGCCTTATGGTCAACCACGTCGTGATACAAGGTATAAACTCGTCATTAAAATCTGACTGCGTGTTTATTACTTACTTACCCACCACAAGGTAGAATGTTATAAATATACCTAGACCTTATTATTAATAGTTATGCAACTATATATATATATGCAAATATACATCAAATGACAACCTTACTGCACGGATATGCAATTGCATATAATAAAAGTATAAGTGAAGAATGCAAAAAATCAAGAATGGATTATTGTGCTGTTTTTCAGGTCGAGATATTCTTTATTTATTTATCTACGGCTCTATGAGCCATGTATATAATAATGTTAAAAATACAAACGAGAAAAGTGGTGCAAATTCAGCACTGAAAAAAAATATCTATATAACCCATACAAAGACGAACAATGCAAAGGTTTTATTTAACTATCTCATCATCACCGATTTAAAAATGTTTTTTTTTTTTAATTTTGAACCACTCATGAGTGCATGCATGCACTGGGTTCCTACTGTTCGTAGCGAAGCGTCGTCTGGCAAGACAGCAGTCTTTCAAAAGTATGACAATGTTCTAAGTAACAATATTGATAATGTTCTAAGCTGACACATTCACAGCTGTTTCTAGCAACACCGTATTCGAAGGAAAACAGACCATAAGGGCTTACAACCGTCCGTTTCTGCTGTTTCGAAAACCAGCTTTAGCGTGATAATTTTACGTTAAAGAATAGTCCCGTAAGCACCCTGCAGGACCCAAACAACATCTCTGATGTTTGAAACTATACTTACGAATAAACATCAAATCTTCCGGAAACGATGAATCAAAATAAAATTTAAAGAAAATATTGTTTTGTATGCATGCCAAAAAATGAAACGTTTGTATAATGTAAATCTTGTGTTAATTAACATATCATCCAGTCAATCTGTGATTGTAATTAATTATGTCCGTACAGGTGCGTGACGTTGGGCGGAAACAAAAGAAAACAAAACAGAAAAATAAAAAAAATATGATTGTGGACCTCATAATATTATGTGTGGCATTTTACTTAATATTTAAACTGCTAAAGTCAAATTATGTACGCCAAGATTTTTAATATAGGTATTTATTTTACCTGTGTGTTGTCAATTGTCATTAGTCGGATGAATGAATTTGGACGGAATGGATTTTTTAGCCCTCACGCAAAATAATACGCAGAGACAGCGGACCTCAACTGCTTGCAATCCAGAAACCTTCCCTTTGCTTCTTCTGGCTAACTGTCTCCTTTTCTCTGATCTAGCGTTCCTTGAGGACGAAATCGATCTGTAGATCACCTCTAGGTCAGACATTTTTTACTACATCATCTTATACTTTCTTAGCCCTAACTCTGTCAACCAGTACCTACATGTCAACATGTTGACAGTTCTTCCTTACCGCTAATATTTTCATTTCATTTTCATGACCGACAAATTCATTCTGCATTTATTCTTTTCTTTCTGAGTTCTGATAGCTGGTTACGATTGATTCGATCGACTTCATGTATCATGGAGGCATATTAGATTGATATGCCAATAAATCTATTGGTGGATTCGAAATAGATTAAAGATACATTAAAGGTATACTGCAATGCCTTTACTCAAAATTGACACAGCAGCTAGTTTATCACTAACTTTCGAATGCTCGACATCAGGCACTAAAAGAATTTAACCATCTCATTTTTTTCGTGCCTACAAAATAATTTGGTTATAACATTTTGTCAAATGTTTGACTTTGACAAGTAAGCATTGGATGACTTCCTGTTGTTCATATATCATAAATCATTTATAACAAACGCCATCTCGCGTTATTTTAGTATTCGTGTGATAAGATGAATGTTATTTTGTCTGACCATTCTGTGTGGTAATCTTTCTCCTTTGATTTTATTATTATATCACCTTGTCGACAAAATTCGTACCTAAGTATACAAACAGCATTTATATCTACATCTACAGAATATTTATAAATAAATACATTTCAACTTCTCTCTATACAAAGGTGTCAATATAACCCGGCGGAACTTATTTCCTGAGGCAATTATTTCAGTCAAACGGTCCCGTCCAATCTGAGATTGGTAAGCTAACCCCGGGTAGAAATTACATGTGATAAAAAAACACTGAAAAATTCTGACCCCACCTAAGCTGAACCCGGGACCTCTTAATCTTAAGTCCAAGCCTATACCACCAGGCTACTGAGATCGGTAGGTACTAGTAAATAAAAAATGTAAATCTTAGTATAGAAAATGTTGAAATGAGAAGAAAACGTTGATAGTACTAGCTAAATAACTGACTTAGTGGTTAGATACATCATACGTTTATTTTCGGATCATCAATAATTTTTACACAACATGAGTTTAAGACATCCCAATAAACCTGAAATGGAGAGTCTTGGAAACAAGCATCCTCCCGGTGATGGCGTAATGGAATGGAGACAATGTCACTCACGGTCAACACAATAGGTACATAAATTAAGATGCGCACAAAAAGCTATGGAGCGACAAATGTTAGGAGTAAGTTTAGGCACAAAACAAGAAACGAAGAGATAAGACGACGAAAAAGAGTCATAGACATAGTAGACCGTGTCGCAAAACAAAAATGGCAATGGGTAGGAGGACGTGTATTGTGGCAAGATAGGGAAATGAAAGATGGGCACCCAGAATTACAAAATGGCGCCCCTATGAGAATAAGAAACCAATTGGGTGACCTCAAAAGAGATTGGTGGATTATGTGGTTCCTGTCCCGGGGAAAAATAGGCCAAAAAATGTACAAAACAGAAAAAGGTGAAAAACTTTAGCCCTTTAGAAATGGCCTTCATCCAGCAGTGGAGGGACGGTTGACAAAGAAGAATAGAATAATTTTTATTGTAGTGTTTGTTTAATGCAGTTTATTAAAGGTTAAGATAAATATTCATAGCCTCTCAAAATTTCCAACAGAAGTGTCAAAATATGCAATATGATTATCATTCAGCTTCTAAATATGCAATATCATTATCATTCAGCTTCTAAATATGCTATGTCATTATCATTCAGCTTCTAAATATGCTATGTCATTATCATTCAGCTTCTAAATATGCTATGTCATTATCATTCAGCTTCTAAATATGCAATATCATTATCATTCAGCTTCTAAATATGCTATGTCATTATCATTCAGCTTCTAAATATGCAATATCATTATCATTCAGCTTCTAAATATGCTATGTCATTATCATTCAGCTTCTAAATATGCAATATCATTATCATTCAGCTTCTAAATATGCTATGTCATTATCATTCAGCTTCTAAATATGCAATATCATTATTTTCAGCTTCTAAATATGCTATGTCATTATCATTCAGCTTCTAAATATGCTATGTCATTATCATTCTGCTTCTAAATATGCTATGTCATTATCATTCAGCTTCTAAATATGCAATATCATTATCATTCAGCTTCTAAATATGCTATGTCATTATCATTCAGCTTCTAAATATGCTATGTCATTATCATTCAGCTTCTAAATATGCAATATCATTATCATTCAGCTTCTAAATATGCTATGTCATTATCATTCAGCTTCTAAATGCTATGTCATTATCATTCAGCTTCTAAATATGCAATATCATTATCATTCAGCTTCTAAATATGCTATGTCATTATCATTCAGCTTCTAAATATGCTATGTCATTATCATTCAGCTTCTAAATATGCAATATCATTATCATTCAGCTTCTAAATATGCAATATCATTATCATTCAGCTTCTAAATATGCAATATCATTATCATTCAGCTTCTAAATATGCTATGTTATTATCATTCAGCTTCTAAATATGCAATATCATTATCATTCAGCTTCTAAATATGCTATGTCATTATCATTCAGCTTCTAAATATGCAATATCATTATCATTCAGCTTCTAAATATGCTATGTCATTATCATTCAGCTTCTAAATATGCAATATCATTATCATTCAGCTTCTTAACACATTCAGAAGAGTGTCAAGTTTCAAGAAAAGAGGATTCCTAATTGTTTCTTTCCAGATTGAGGAAGTATTGAGAACGGCAGTGCACTTTCCAGTAAGTATAGGTACTCACAAGCTCCGAGGATATTTATTTTCCCACAATACCTGTCCATGCATCTCCCGCTCGCTGGCTCATTTATTCTTCATTTAGGTATTTATTTGAATACTCACACGCGTCAGATGACGTTAAGAATAGAAAAGTTCTCTGAGGGAACAGCTGTGGACTGCTCGGGATGTCATACAACAGCTGTCGTGTCACACAAGGATGTTCTATCATTTGAGCCAAAATGATGACAATTTGTTTCCATTAAGTACTTATAGAATCAGCAGTTTAAACTATTGGTAGGTACTTACCCTAATTTTCTATGCATTCTTCTAATGTTTAAATTCCTGTTTACATACCTATAATTTAAAGTAAGAAGGCCCTCAAAATTGGAAATTTATATATGTACCTACTTGTATCAGGTAGGCTAGAAATATTTAGAGGATTTCCGACTCGCGGGACCCCAAACGCATCATGACTGGATACCCAGGTGGAAAAAGAATGGTTGGAAATCTGAGGCCGAGGTGGTAAGACGAAGTGAAGATTATAGTAAGAGCACTACTGCTAAGACAATCAACTGGAAAACGGCGGCCGGAGTGGTAAGACGAAGTGAAGATTATAGTAAGAGCACTACTGCTAAGACAATCAACTGGAAAACGGCGGCCGGGAATTGGGAGTGTTATGTACTGGGTCCGTCGTCTGCCAAGACGGCAGTCTTGGTTACTTAAGAAAAGCCGGCCACACACGCTCGATTATGGCAACGGGTATATCTGCCGTGCAAAACCATCAGGCATAGCTGAACGTGATATTTTGAAGACTGTTTCTAATAACACCTCGAATCTGTATGTAGTGTCATGCCGCTGAATATAGCCAGTACCCACACATAGTACTTACCAGACGGTTTTATGTGTATTACAGTGTATTATTATGAGTCTTGCAGCGGTAAAGGAGACTGCGTTCACTGTCATGTAAATCGGAGTAGACTGATACAGAGGTACCTACCTACCTATAAGCAGTACTCTGTTGAAAGAAGTGCCAGGAGTGTCTCCAATATGAGACGATACGTCTCCTTCCAAACGACAGAAATATTCCAAAGGAAAGTGATTCTGAACTGCGATATGTTTTGTCACTAGGTTGGTAAGTACATAGGTAGGTACTTTATAATTCTGATCAATATCATAACTTATAACAGTTGGTAATAAGATACAATATAACTAATTTGGTTAGAAAATATGGCCTCAAAAATTTTGGCGAGTCCTCTACATTAGGTATAATGGGGTGCATTTAACTGGAAGTAATATGTACATACTCGTATATTAATGTGAGTTAATCGATCCGTTCTTTGTAAACGTCATGTATTTAGGAGAAGCAGTACCTACCTATGTTGCTTTAAATGTTCTTTGGTATTTCTTAAATAAGTATACCTACTTACCTACAACATTTTTCAAATTAGGTATAAGTGGATATAGGTACCTAGATATAATAAAATCATTAACTCTCTGCTCATGAAACTTTAAAAACAATAACTTCTTGATAAGGTTAACTTATTTTATAGCATACCTAAGCACTGTAGGCAGGTAAAATACACACACCTACACGGTGGCCTACAGTGCTTAGGTATGCTATATGCTATGAAATAACTATATAAATAAAGTTTTTGTAAATATTCCAAAATTTAAAATAAATTCTTAGGAAGGCACGTTAACCTAACGAAAATCTACGATGTTCTGATTTAAAAAAAAACTTCAACCAATCTGCGGATATAAGAACATTTTTATCTTGAAAATTGTAACTCGTAAAAAACATTAAATCTTGAAGCAAACCACCGCGAGCTATCACTTGGCGACCACTGAAAGAGATAATCGATTTCTCAACCACTTCCCGTTTTCCGGTTATGAAAAAAATTTGCATCAACTTATTTCAGTTATTTCCTTTGATAATATGTAACTTCAAGAATAAAAATATTGTTATTTTGAATTAATGTTGCTGTCCATTTTGTTTCACTTGATGCCGCACTGTAAATGAATAATACCCCCTAGTGGTCCCGTATGAGCCCGGTGATTGAACTATAAAACACCCAATATCTTGTGAGTTATAAGAATATATATACCTACTCTTCTTATATTAGCACTTAAAATACCGGTTGCAACGTATATGGCCTGGAAACAGTGACAAACGAAAGTAAAAGAAATAGTGCCAGTGAACAAACTGAACGTGGAAAAAATAATGCTTACCCAAAGATCCATGGAAATTGAGCCAGGCCGATGGGTATCACCCTGAATGATAGTGAGGAACGAAGATATATGACAGATAACATAAGTCTCAAAACGTATTGCTTCACTCCATTGGCGGTGGGCAGGTCATAACATGGCAAGAGATTGGGCAGAGAAATGGTCGAAGAGGGTCGAACCCAGGAGACCCATAATGACTACCACTACGGTAGAGGGAGAAGATGGAGATGGTAGAGACCTTTGTCCAAGAGTGGAGGAGTATAGACTGATGAGAAGAGAAACCTGTTATTATAAAGATGCAGGGTAAGCCTCTTGCAAGATCGACTCCCAGTTGTCTATACATCTCTTTGGTGGTTTGCCAGGAAGTCGTCTTCCATGGGATTGTCGTGAAATGCAAAGTGGTGGAGTCTGGATGAGTCCGCATTCTCCGCATATGTGATATGTGCATTCTAAAATCTTCTTCTTTGCCTCCCTCACCTTAATATATTTTCAGCCTCGCATATTTTCCCGTACCTTCGTAGATATTTTCTATTCTATAGTTTTTTCTGAGAGTTTTTTCAGCAATAATGCTTCTTAGAATTATAATTTCTGATACTTTCTGAACACCGCCTATTTTGTGTATCTCTGTTGTATCTATATGCATTTTGATTGCCTTTATACTATTTTAGTATGCATTCGCAAATAAAAAAGTAGGTACTAATTTTAAAAACAGAAGAACCTATTTATTCTTTCGAAGAATTTCCAAAGAAGAAGACACTTATAAAGAAGACAGAATTACATACCTATAGGTATCTAAAATCTGTTATTAAAACATAATAGGTAAATTGTTGAAATTAGTGGTAGCATTTTCCAACGAGCTAAAAACAGTTTTTCAACGAGAACCCAAACCTTGTGTTGGCGAACCCATCCCCGACGCAATGGAATCGATCGTGGTATGGCGGCCATTTTGAATTTTCCACTCACCCAATGGAAAACACCGTTGCTAAGCAACACCACAGTGAGGGGGTTGGGATTATTCAAACGTAGGCTGTCTGGGTATATACTTGGTACCAACCTCTCTGTATAATGTATAATGCGTAGTTACGTTTCATGGTCAGGGCTGTTTGGAGATATACTCATTTGAATTAAAGCTCTTGCAACTATATAGAGGTTTTCATTCAAAAACTTCAACATGAAATTCTTCCTTAATGGGAGGTTTTCTGGGGAGCTTCCGACAAGACACACTAGGTGGCAGCGCTTCTAATCAGGTCTATTGTCAAATTATGACAGCTGTCAAACATACCACCTAGCATTGACTGATGAATATTATGCTAATATATCTCCTCTCTTTTTTGTTTTCTCAATTAAACAATTTAACTGTTAGTAGGTACCTAGTAAGTCAAGTCAAGCATTTATATCTTATATAGCTAGGTAGATTAAAAATTAAGCTAAAAGTTATGTATATAATTCTGAAGCAAATATTATTCATCGGTAATTATTAGAGATGAAACGGATAGCACTTTTGCCGGATACCGGATATTGGGCCAACTAATCAGCCGAATACCGGATATCCGGCGTATGTTTCTGGTTGGTTGGTACATACATAATATATGGAAACATTGGGAACATTGACGAAACAAAACATTTGCCGGATTAGTTAGTCTGGATTAGTGCGGTGTGATAATACTTTTTTCCTATGATTAGAGTGTTTTTAACTTTTACCCACGGAACCAAGGTTGAACCCAGGATAGCATTAGTGCAGAGAAGCCCAATCTGTTTAGGTTTACGGCTCGCTTACTATTTCATCCAATCCAAACTCCCTTTACGCTCCACTTAGGGGCATAGGGAGGCAACAAGACCTCTCCATTGCCCTCGATGTTGCGCAATGTTCATGACCTCCTGACACACTATGTCCAGATTCCTCAGTTCTGCTTCGAAGAAGTGGAAAACAGTATGGGAGGATCTTCCTCGTTTTCGGAACCCTGATGGGAGGAATAACAGCGCTCCCTTTAAAATATCAAAATTTATAAAATTCGGTGAATGCTAAAAGAAGTCTTTAGTAGAGCCGGGACAGTACCTGAATTACCGTGGGTACAACGCATGAATTACGCTTACGACCTGGACTGACTCCGTTGCCGGAACGTTATTGTTCCAAAAATCGCGGAATCTAGCTGCATCTTCCAGCAGGATGATATATTATGACGAAACGTAAACTTTCCTTATTTACGGAGACAAGCGAAGTCGCTTGCTACCTCTTTATAAAGAAATAATTATTCATTCTCCATCCTCCAAGTTGTAGAATTTTTCTTGTGATTACAAGGTGATTTCTTAAGTGATAGGGGGAAGCGGGGCAAGTTGTTACGGGGGCACATTGTTACATAATCGATAATTATTCACGAATAGCGCATGTTTTAAGTAAGTGTTTTCGCCAGACATGCGTGAATGTGCCGGACGAAGTGCCGAGCAAAACGTCAACGAGAACGGATGCGTCGCAAAAATCTAATAAATAAAATTGTGTTTCGCGTGTTACAAAGTAACTTTTATCGAAAATATTCGAAGTCATTTTACCAATCACTATAAAACGTAAGTAAATATGTGTTTATATTTTTCATATCATTTATTTTTCTCCTTATTTTCTGGATGTTAATCTAAATCGTTGTGCATTCCGTTTAAATAATATTGTGCTTTTAATGTAAAATGTGTCGATGGGGCTAGTTGTTACCATAACTCGGGGGCTAGTTGTGACATGTAACAATGTACTCCACATAGATGAATTGTATCTCAGAGAGTTACATACTTACATTTTAATCTACAACAACTAATGTGATCGTTTATCTTGTTCAGATTCAGTTAAAAATGGTTAAAAAAGAAAAAAACGCAGAGGGGAAATTTCGCAAGAAATTTACATAAAGGCTGCCGGTGAAGTTCAAGAAAAAGGAATATCTCTTCGAAATGCTGCTCGACAATATGGGGTCAATTTTATATATAATATTATAATTTTAAGTAATGTTAAGTATACTTTTTGTTTTAACTTTAGTTGGTAACAATATGCCCCCACCATGTAACAACTTGCCCTCGCAAGGGGCACTTTGTTACAATTTTTTTATGTTTGTTTTAATTTTTTTATATTTTTTGTGGCCTATATTTTGATTAATAAAAAATGTCATGTTGTTGACAAAAGTGTGTACAATTTATAATAAATATCATTCTGTTTCTATGAATAAACAGTCCTCCGATAAAAAATATTTTTCATTTTTATAACAACAAGCCCCGCCTCCCCCTACTTACTAAATAATTAAACTATTAATTATCCAAACATATCTTTTTTTACTATCCGGTATCCGGCCGGATAGGTGCTAGTTATCCGGTATTCGGTCGGATAGCATTTATGACTCCGGATAGGCCGGATACCGGATAGTCGCCGGATATCCGTTTCATCTTTAGTAATTATTGTGAAGGAAATTAAAAGATTTTCAATGAATGAATTAGCGTAGGTTTTGTTATGAAAAATGTAGAACTCGGTTAAATAGCGGAATTTGAGAAATTTAAACACTTTTTTCAAACCAAACTGTCAAATAATGTATAGCAATATATTTTGGGCTTCACTTTTGAATTGGGAATTTTTCGTTTTTTTTTTAGATTTACGATTATCTGATGATAGGCACGGAAATCGGTGGGGCTAGTACGATAGTTTAATCGAAAGCTATTTGCACGCTAATAAGCGCTTATAAGCGTGCAAATAGTGTTCTAAAATCAAACGATCGAATCGTTCGATCATTTTTGTATGGAATATTTTCGAAACTCTTTGGATGATCGTTTTGATATTCGATCATCGGTACGGTTCTATGATAATGTGACAGGATAGGTCACACACAGTAGGTACCGGGAAGTGACTCCTACGTAAAAAGCTATAGGAGAAGGTATTTATATTTACTGGTGTGCATAATGACAAACAATAGGAATAACAATAGGTATAATTTTTATTCTAACATGGTTTTGAGTAGACGCCACACCACGCTATCCAGGCGCCTCTCAAGACAATGGGAAACCATAGTTGGAATATATTATGGACACAGGAATCTTGGACTATTCAACTCTGCTACACACTTAACTAGGTACACACCTAACAACTATAGTTTCACGGTAAGTACTAGGTACCTATATAATATGCTGGTCAGCAGGCCCTGACATTTTTATTTTAGATATAGGTATAGGTACCTACATGTCAAAAGTAACCTGTATTCCAGTTCTATTCAGAGTAGGTATAGGTATAGATATCCGAGTACTGAAAAAGGCAGGAATACATAGATCGAAATGCAAGGTAACACAAATCTGAATAATGTAAAGGGTAGGTATAAAATCCAAATATATTACCTGTATAAAACACATCCTACCTAGTTCATCCTCGAAAAAATCGCAGAGCATTGGAAATCATCCTAAATCAAACTGACCATAGAGAATACAAAAAGACTTTTGCACTTAGGTACTTGTATTCTAAAGATAATTATTATTTTCATATAGGTATGTTGGTAAAACTGATCTCAATATCGAGAGAGAAACAATATGTACATAGGTACCGACAATGGTAATGTTATGTAGCTAGGTTGTCATTTGACGGGGCACAGAGCTCAGAGCAGCGAGGGAAAGTCCGTCACGGTTTTCGTGATTATCATTTATCTATCACTCTTGAGTTCGCAATTATGCACGTGCACTCTTGTGGGTGGTGTGGTATGGTACGTTGCTCTCCTGCCTTTTACTTCTCTAACTGTTTCTGTGGAACATAGCCCATGAAAATTTATCCGCCTACTTTGCATAGACACTAGATACCTACATAGATTCGCTTAGCTGTCACGTCATCAATATTGGCAAACCACGATATAAAAATAATGTTCCGATGAATAGGTAAGTATACATGCATTCAATGTGTACTTATCTTTTTATTTATGGGTTGAAATAAATGGAAGAATATTTAAGTTTATATGAGTTCCATTTATAGCTGCAGTGGGGTAACTACAGGGTGACAGTGCTGGCAAAATAATACGGGCCCCCGGCCCTGACTCAAGAGGCCGCGAGCAAAAATATTTTACAAAATGTTGTAGGTAGCCATGTACCTACTATAGTGACTATCGGGGAATTCCCTAATTTTGTTAACCAAGGAAATAATTTTCTTGGGACGAGTTAGCAGCTCTGTAGGAAAGATAACAAAAGTTTATTTTATGGTCCGACCTTTGAACTTTAATGATGTTATGGAATAGTATGATATTTCTGCGGGACAGAAAGCTCAAAATCATAATTTTTGAGAAAATGGTACTTACTTACATATAAACATAGGCTTTTGATGAAGGAACATACTTACCTACCAACCTAGTTGCACTTTCACAAAAGTTTTAAAATGAATCTCAAGCGCTTACTTGTAGCTATAGTTATTTAGATGGTTTATTAAAATTATAATATAGGGTCAAATTGCCCTCCCCCTGGGGCCCGGACTGGCGACGCCCTTGGTTATACCTATTTGCAAGGTCGTCGCCAGCCCGGGGCCCAGGGAGGGGGGCAATTTGACCCATTCATAGGCTATTTTTTATATGGAGTAGGTAGGTATCAGGAAAATATGAATTGCCTACATTTTTAAATGTATAGGGGCAGCTGCCCCCCCTACCCCCCTTGGCGACGCCCTTGCCTATTTGTATTCGTTAGCTCATTATTGTAGCGAAGTCTTAAAAAACTCATTCAAATATTGATAAAAAAAAAAGCAACGTGCTACCGATAGGAAAAAAATTATATGCTCCTAATAATTATAGGTACCTACTTAAAACAACCAATATAAATTTTTGTTATTTTTTCCTTGTTTGACTAAAATAATACAATTACGGCGAAATAAAATAACGTATGCAAAGTTGAAAAATTAATAATTTTACGATATAGTTGTGCCATCTAACGGTCGAACCATAAAATAATTTTACTGTTTTACAAAATAATTACACATGCGCTTATAAATATTTTCTACAGGTGAATGTAAGTGCCGGTAAATAATGTTCACGCGATGATTGAAATTCAAACATTTGATTTACTTGAATATTGTGATGATCAAATAATATTCCTTTGATATCTTATAATAAACCGATATTTTTCATTCTTTAATGTATTTTATCCTTTCCTAATCTAAGATTTTATCATTTGAAAATCTTATATTTTGCAGTATGGTAACACGACCATAATAGAAAAGTTGCCATCTGTGCATTTTTTATCGCCACTCATCTTGTTCTGTGGTTAAGATTCTACGCCATTTTGTATCGAGGCGTTGATATTTTGAAGCTTTATTTCGATGTTAAGGTGTTCAATACAAAAATATCCTTAATGCGTATTTAATAATCAGCTTTTAAAACAGTGTGCCGATATTTTGATTACCATCGTATTCATTCCGTTATTATTCGATTTCTCGATTCATTGGCAACATTGCTTTGACAGTGGCAGTTGATCTGTGTTTTTATTTTGATAAAAAATTAAGAAATACTGTATTTAAAAACAGTTTATTTGTTATAGATAAAAACTAAAAATGACGCCCATGTATTCCTTAGCATGGGATAATTTTGGAAACAACATTGCTTCTAAATTTAGCACCCTTCAACAAGTAAGTATAATAAATTGAAATCACTGACTCTTACTAACATTTTTATAACGTTATCAAACTCTTCTTATTTTTATTTTTCAGAATGGGGAGTTGGTTGATATGACGTTAGCTGCTGAAGGGCATTGCGTAAAAGTGCACCAAGTTATCATGTGTTGTGCCAGTCCCTATATTAGAGAGCTGGTTAGGTCTATTCCTTGTACCAATCCCGTGGTCTTTTTGAATAATGTATCTTATAGCACTCTCTCTAATATCTTACAATATGTTTATACGGGTGAAGTCACTCTATCCGAAGACAATTTACCATTTTTCCTGCAAGCAGCGAGATCTCTCCAAATTCAAGGGATTGGCATGCAGGTAATGAAAACAAAGTAGCAAATATTTGAATTAATTAATGTAATTATCCTTAAATATTTACAAATACTAAATTATGCAGAATGTGGAGTGTCCGTCAACTAATCCTGGCAACATAAACCTCACTGTATCATCACCTGCATTGCACAAAGTCAAAATGAACATCCCCATGAAATCACCACTGCCCTCGACAGCTAAGAACACCAAAGTTCTATCCATTGTGTCCCCGAAAAAATCACTCGCAATGGATGTTACGCCATCAAAGAGATTTAAAATGTATGTATTTATTTTTTGTTTCTTTTTTTAGATGTATTCTTTAATTGAAATAACTGAGTAAATATACTATTGTAATAATTGCAGAGACCCTGAACCATCCATCTCAAGAGAGAATATATTAATTGATGACAACACATATAACATAGAAAGTCAAACAATCATAGACGATACATCACAGGCTGAATCTGTTGACCAATCAAAAATTGTAAGAGATAATGCGTCGCAGAGCTATAGACTGTCGGATGTTGTGGACACTGAGGATGTAAATTCTGCAAATACAAACAGCTGTAAATATATCATGCAATACTTTTTAGTCCATTTAATTGTTGGTCACAATATAAAATACAAGATCACCAACCTCGGTAGCCTAATGGTTTAATATAAAATATGAGATATTTGTTTATGCTGCAACTATTGTATTACATGGATCACTCTCGAGAGAGTGGATTGCCACATTTCAAAGAAGAAGGAAAGAACTATTGTATGAATAATTTTGTTCATTTTCAGCCCTTCGCTATACTGTGTCTAACCGTGGTTCCCTGCAACTGATCTTGAATCGCTACATTTACAATTTGTTCAGTAAAAGTAAAGGAGGGCAGGTGATGAAGTGGAGATGTGTTGACTATAAAGGACAGAAGTGCCCCGCCTGTACTGTCACTAATGGAGATGTGGTCATCAAAAGGTTAACTATTTTGTCTACAAATATTTTTGTACCCTTATGCAGTGGGTTCCTAGGGAACGGTCCGCATCTGACAAGACGGCGTCTTTCAAAATTATATGACAATGTTTTTCGTTACTACGGAAACAATATTGACAACGTTCTCAACTGACATATTCACCGCTTTTAAAAGTAGCGGCGTATCCGTAGGAAAACAAACCATTAGGGATCTTATTGTGTATTTGTCAACTAGTAGATTTGAAGTAGGGATCCAACCTGGAATCCAGCCAAGGTATGAGAATATTCAATATGACGAATAGCCCAGTTTGAGTTACTGATTGACTAACGCCACCTACTTGAATCATTTCATGCAAGTTATACACACTTAATCACATTTGGTGCTATCTATGAAGTGGTGTGTGATCTGTTTGAAAATACGTATGCACATACCCCAATAAACATAAAAATGGGCGATAAAGTCTGTAACACGTCACAATGGGTGCGCCAATTTCCTAGTATAAAAGTTATTACACTAACGGCCGGTTTCAATAACCTATCTATGGTTAAAAATCTATCTATCTTTACCCTTTGGTGTTTCAATAAACAAAGGATAGATAGAATTTCTATCTAAACTTTCTATCTATCTTTCATTATATGATTTGTATAGAAATCGGCGATAAAGCGTTTCAATAACCTATCTCTAGTAGCTTGTGACATTTGTGATTACTGTTTTTTCTATGGTTTTCCTAACCCCCGATTTCGGCGGTTTGTTTTTCCTATCCCCCGATTTCGACGGCAAGTGTTTGGTATATCAACAAGTTTTTTTTAAAATAATGGCTTTTTCAAGTGACGAGAGCGATTTAGAGTTATTTGAAGACGGAGTCTTCGACTCTGACGAGGACGAAGAATCACGGATAAATTTCATGTCGATATTGTCAAACAAAGATTTTCTTGTCAGGTTTCGGTTAACCAAAACCGTCGTAAATGATTTATTTTTTATAAATTATTTCTTATAAACAATATACGACGACGAGACGCGAAAAATAGGGCGAATGGTGCGTCTCTCTGACGCATAGATATTATTATATTGTCCATAGACAATATGATAATATTGTTGATATTGAAACTCTGACGTATATTCGAAAAATTGACATGGACGAAGTATTGACAATTTCTATGATCAAATGCGGATAGTTTCCATAGTAACTGACATAAATACTATCTATCTGTTGTTTGTTTATTGAAACGCGGATAAGGATAGAATATTAACTGCGGTTAAGTGACGGATAGCGTTTAACTGATTACTACGGATAGGTTATTGAAACCGGGCGTAAGCCAACCGTAGTGGTCCTAACTAAAATAAGCCATTTTAAACTATATGATGTTAGCATTGTAACATTGACATTTACCAATATTGCTTTTTTATTATTTCTTTGGTGACTTAAGAAAAGAAAACTTCTATTCTTGCAGAATGTTAAGCTTAATTGTGTGTTTATTAATTATAATATTTTTCGTAAATGGCTAATGAAGCCGTAGAAAGATAAATAGGTGAATAAATATATATTGTAAGTTCGAATTTAAAAACACTTCAAAATTTTCACGAAGATACAAGTATAAATATGACCTAATCATAAAAGAATTCAAAGAATATAAAATTTTATCAGATAAAACTTATTTAGGCTATTATAAGGTTACATTCATTTCATTAAATTAATGTATGTAATGTTAAACAAAATTAATATTACGTAAATAACAATAAAAAATGGGAATGTTTATTCAGAATCTGTTTTCAGAATTTGCATCTGTATTTTCATTACCACTTCAGTAATTTAGAAAATGTCATCAACTCTTCAGTGGAATTCTTACACCCCAAACTCTTCAGTGAAATTCTTACACCCCAAACTAATAAAATGTCTGGTTGTTTCAGAATCGCCATGCACAATCACATATTCCACGATAAGAAGATAATTGATAAAATTGCCAAAAAAGCTGTCTACTCCTCAATAAAACCTGCTAATCCCGTTAAAACTGACTAATCACCAACAAGTCCAAGTTTTACATTTTCTGTTCCTTGGCTATTTTTATTTTCAAACATGGCACCTAACCTTATTTGAAAAAATAAATCCTTTTTTTTCTACTTAATTTATGGTGTGTAATTCAAGGAATGGTGTTAGTTTCATGCGTCAGACTCCCAGCTGTCCTTTCATCTCTTTTTTTTTGGCCATGAAACAGAATTTGAAAATTTTATCAAATAAACTGGTCTTACCGCATTATTCTCTACCTAATAAATGGTGGCTTCAATTGTGAAGTATCCATTTTACAATTGAAATTTCTTACTATCATCATCAGATTACATCATCGTCACAACCCGTGGTGGGTATTAGCTTCCTCTATAAAACCTCCATCCTATCTGTCATTGGCTGCCAAATCCCAGTTATGTTGTCCGACACTTTTTCTACCAATTCAATTGTGTCATTATACAACACCTTTTATGGGAGCTGTAGATTCTACATACGGTGCAAGTGACCCAGCCAGCACTGATTTCCTGGAAGAGATCATAGAGCTCGGGTTGTATCTTCTACACCACATTTGACCATCATGTATAGGGCTGTATGTTCTGTGTAGGATTTTTCATTCAAAACTTGTCCAGCCTGTTTTCATCATGCTTATCAGTGTCCTATCATGTAAATTTTTTACTATATCGAAAATTGTGTATTAATGTGTTATTTGATGATTTCAGAATAATTTTAGTGAGTAAGTTTGTACGTATATTATGTTAAATAAAATAAATAAAGTTCAAAAAAGTATTTAAGTTTTATTTATTTATTTAAAGAGGTATAATTACACAGACAATATCAAGTATAACATAGATAGTGATTAAATTGTTTAAATTAATACTATTTGATTCTGTATATAACATATAGATAGATAAATAATTATTACACAAAGGGTTACCTCTCTTAGAAAGGCCAAATCTCATGTGAGAGCAAGTTTGCAAATGAACAAGGAAAGAAAATATAAGGCAGACAAGAAACTGGTCAGAAATTATTGAGTAGCAAAATGTACAGCAATATAGGAAATTTGTTTCTATAATGAGTTATACGAATCAAAAGTTAGGATAACAAAATAAATTATTACCTATTGCAATTAAAAGATACATCGTCATAAATCAGTCCAGAGGGTTTGTATCAGTATAACCAACAAAATTTTATAAAATAATTAGAAAACTGCCAAAAAGTAGTAGGTTGCTAAAATTAGAAAGTACCTAGATAACTTAAATTATTTAATGACGAGACTATGGTAATTCAAACGGCTAACTGTCTCTTTTCATCCTGTTATATATATTATATTCTTATGGTGTAAGGCGCTTATAAAGAGATATTAAGATTCCTCAGCCATATCCTGGCTCCGGTCGTCAATTCATGTAAATCTCCCATCGCTCCCTGGAACCCATACAACGGGCATGACCCAACAATATGGCTGGTAGTCTGAATCTCCTCGCCTCTCCTTGCTCACACAGAATGTGGAGTGGCGTTTCTAGGGCCTCCTCACACACCCGGCACATGTCCGGGTCGTCATGTGCTTATTTAGCCCACAATGACCCGTTAAGAGTTCTCACCATGATGCATCGTTTTGTTGTGCTAAGAGCTCCTTAGCGAATTTTTTGTCATAGCCTTTAATTAGTGCTTTGGAGTGCTTAGCCCTGGTTAAGCACTTAAGGCGTTTGGATTTGTACACATCACGCAGGGTGTTGCGAGCCAAGCTCATGGGTGTTGAGAAACTCTTTACAGCTGTTG
Organism: Mystacides longicornis; assembly: GCA_963576905.1. Lineage (NCBI taxonomy): Eukaryota > Metazoa > Arthropoda > Insecta > Trichoptera > Leptoceridae > Mystacides > Mystacides longicornis. The sequence goes on along the minus strand of OY756421.1, from coordinate 25,463,923 downwards.
AACAGCCACGAATTGCAGCTCGCTGATGAGAGAGCCAGCAGTGTTTATGTAAATGATTTGTTTGTGTGGTGCTTTTGCAGATTAGTCTCAGCACATATTAGTATGGCAAGGACTTCTGCCTGGAATATGGATGCATATTTGCCAACATCCATCGAGATTTGATGCCTTGGCCGCTCTCCATACACTCCACATCCCACATGATCTTTTGATTTTGACCCGTCAGTATACCAGATAGACTGCCCCTACTCCATTGATTCCAGCCGTTATTATTATTATTTACTGGGCCTGCTGCCTCCAAGGAGGTCGCCGTCACTGCGTCCCAAAATGGAACTATTGTGACTGGCCCTGCATCTAGAGTTCGTCGCTTAGTCCAGCCTCCTGGAATAATCGGAGGACTTTGTTGGCGTTGAACTCCTCAATTTTATCTGGGCACATCAAGAAAGTGCCCAGATTTTTGTGTCTATTATGCATCATCGGTAGGCACTCACACAGGAGGTGCATTGGGGTCTTAAGTGATACCCCACACACCCTGCACATGCCACAGTCCAATATCCCTATGGTGCACATGTGCATGCTTGTTCAGCCTGCAGTGCCCCGTTAGGGACCTCGTGATGCATAGATTATTCCTGCTAAGGGACAGTAGGTTCCTTGCTGATTTTTTTGATATCCATGTTACCTTAGTTAGTGGATGGTGTTACTCCCGAGGGAGACTGGCCGGGTGACCATCCAGTGAGGAAGGGTTCACTTTATTAGTGATTGTATTGACGTTCATGACCGTCCCAGGTTTAGCAAGGGAAAAGAAGTCACAGCCGACAGAGCCCCACATGTCGGCTGAAGGGCTGAGGTTAATCCCCGAGGCGCCCAGGTATCGGAGATGCACCGTTTAGACTAGGTAAACCCCCAGCCATTCATCCATCGGCACGGTACGCTTAACACCTTAGATTGGTATTGTCCTCTTAGCCAGCCCCGGCATAGCCCGTTCCCTCATGTAGGAGTAGCCACCCCCACATGAGCGACCCAGCACCAGAAACTGCCCAGGATGCACCGCGAGGAGGTGGGACAACATTTGCATCCCTTCCAGCCGTTAAGCCAGGAATATCTGGTGGGCAGCTCAACCGTGTAAAACATACGGAAGTCGTGTTTCGTCGGCATATTATCCAATATCATTCCAAGGATAGGATGTTTAAGCACAGAGTCTTGTTTGACTTTGAATTCTCTCGACAACCAATTCCTCTTCCCTATGTTGGCCATTCGGTACATCGCCGAGTCTGCCACCTCCTGCACATTCCAAACCCTTTAAATTCATCTTGTTGATTTAAAGGGTTTTTGTAAGCGAGACATCAAATAAAAAAAATTATAAGCCCCATTATTTATTATGAAAATATACATCCATACAAACAAACATTTTGCATCCTAGGTAATTTTACTTATTATAGGTACTCTCCTTTACAAACATCAGTATAGCCAACGGAACATAATGCCTATTGACCTTTTCTCCCAGTCTGCCGATCCTGTCTAATTTCTTAGGGTCTTCCAACCCCAGGTAGAAATTTCAAGTGAAGAATAATATTATGGCCAAGAATCAAACCTGGATATCTGTCACAAAAGACCATGAAGCCGGTCAAATAGATCTTCCAGTCAAGGGCGGATCCAGCCTTATATTTTTGTCTATTTTTAAGTACAGTACTTACATTTATTAATAAAATACCTACTTTTCTATTATAATTTCTCGTGGGTCATGACTCCCTCCCTTGAGTCAAAATTTTAGATTCCAGATATCAATAATTTAGGAAATGACCTTTTTTTTAGGAAAAAGTGTAGTTTTCCAGATACCAATGACCTTTTTTTTACTATGTGACCCCCTTCCCCCTGGCACCAAAGCTGGATCCGCCCTTGCTTCCAGTTGTGTTTGTTGATATATAATCACATCTGTCTATTTGGGTAGTTATCCATGGTTTTAGCTCATCTGTCATATTGTGTTATTTTAGACTGGCCTCTGTTTCCTTTTCCTGTTTACTTTATGGTTGTGATAATAAAGCTAAAGAAGTGTGTTTGGGACTTACTAACTGACCTTGTTTTGTTCTGCAGAAATCCCATAATTTATCAGCAGAGCGTGGTTCGATCGTTTTCGGCAGTGGGTTTAAAGTTTATACATATTTAAATATGGAAATCAAGGTTCCAGTGTTAGATGGAAAAAACTACACCGCGTGGTGTAGGAGAGTTGAAGCCGTTTTTGCTGCGAAGGATTTGGAGGCACACTTAACCAGAGAGCCAGATCCTGCGATGGATTCTGAAGTTAAAAATGCAAAACATGCGTATTCAATTTTGTTGTCTTTCTTGGATGATGACATACTGAATTTGTTGAGTTCCGAGAAAACGGTATATCAAGTGTGGACAAAGTTGAAAAACACGTTTGGAGTTTCGTCAGCAGTAAGCCAAGTGTTGTGTAGGAAGAAGCTAGTAACCATGAAGAAAGCAGCAACCATCAGCATGCACGAGCATATACAGAACTTTATGAAAATCGTAAACGAACTTCGAAAAGGTAGTGCAGAAGTGAGCGAGACGGATATGATCATATATATCTTAATGTCATTACCAGATGAGTATAATACAGTGAAATCGGCGATAGAAAATTTACCTAATGACATGTTGAACTTTGATTTCGTGACACAACGTTTATTGAATGCGGAAGCGATGATGAAGGAAAATGGTGAAGTTGTGGAAACTAGTGACAATGCGGCATTTCATGTGAATAAGAAACAAATGACATGTTTTATTTGTAAAAAGGCAGGACATGTGGCGAAACAGTGCTATAAGAAACGCAAGTGTTTTGGATGTGGGAAAACAGGACACTTAAAGAAATTCTGCAGATCAGGAAATAACAATGCGGCATCAGCAGTAACTTTTATGGCTGGTGGACACGTGGATGATCAGTTCATCTTAGATTCAGGAGCTACAGCTCATATGTCAAGAGAACGGGAATGGTTTGATGAATTTAAACCATATTCGGCTTTAGTCTCTTGTGCTTCGAAAGAAACCAATTTAGAAGTTAAGGGAATCGGTTCTATTTCTGGATTTGTGAACAATCGATTGATCAAGTTGTCTGATGTGCTATACATACCTAACTTGAATGGAAACTTGATGTCTGTGAAAAGCATACAAAAGAACAACTATAGTATAACTTTCTCAAAAAATGTTGCTACGGTTGTGAGGAATGGTGAAACATTCAAACTGGCCGAGTTGAACCAGAAGGGCCAATACATGGTGGAATTCACACCTGCAAGAGAATCTGCAAACATAGTTCAAGATGCAAATCTTTGGCATCGGCGGTTGGGACACTCGTCTAATGAAGTATTGAGAAAAATGGGTCTACCTTGTGATGACAAATTCTGTGAAGAGTGCGTGATGGCAAAGCAAACAAATGAACCTGTGGGTAAGGGACCAAGGCAGAGAGAAACTGCTCCAATGAGAATGGTACATTCTGACGTATGTGGACCGATTGATGTGGCACATGGTGGTGAAAAATATTTCGTCACTATCGTAGATGACTACTCTCGTTTTGTGGAAGTGCACTTGCTTAAGAATAGAGGAGACATAGTAGGTGTCTTTAGACAGTTTTTCAAGGAAAATACAAATGTGTACAAGATTAGATGCGATAATGCAAAAGAGTATGTGTCAGGTGGAATGGCAAGTTTGTGTAAAGAAGCTGGAGTGCAAATTGATCCATCACCGCCCTACACTCCTCAGTTGAATGGAGTTGCGGAGAGAGCAAATAGATATTTATTGGAAAAGGCTCGTGCTATGATAAGGGATGCAAAATTAGATAAAGCCTTCTGGGGATATGCAGTGCAGACTGCTGCATATTTGAAAAATAGAATGTATAGTCAAAGTATTGGAGAAATACCATACCAATTGAAATATCAAGAGTTACCTGATTTAAGTCAAATCAGAATATTTGGATGTGATGCTTACATGAAAATAGATGAGAGTCAACGAAAGAAATTGGATTTTAAATCAAAGAAGACAATATTTGTGGGTTACTCACCAATGGGATATCGTTTATTCGATCCAGTCTCTCGGAGAGTTATTGTTTCCAAAAATGTTAAATTTAACGAAGATAGAAAAATGGTATGTGTTTCAAATTCATCTCACTCATATCATGGGACGGTTGATCTTTCAGCAGGAAAAGATAATATATGTCATAATGAATCCAGCAACTCAGATAATGATCAATTGATAAGCAATGATGATGATGGTGTTGTACAGCAACGCCCAAAGAGAACTGTTGGACCGCCTACGAGGTTCAATGATTATCATGTGTACGAGGCATACATGGCTGACATGACTATCTCATATGAAGACTTAAATAACTTGTCTGCAGTTGAAAAAGCTAAATGGAATACGAGTATGCAAGAAGAAATGAAATCAATGAATAAAAATAATGTATGGAAATTGGTTGATTTACCGAAAGAATGTACATTGATTTCGTGTAAATGGATTCTAAATAAGAAAAGAAATGGTTTATATAAAGCTCGTCTGGTTGCGCGTGGATTTGAGCAAAAGTGGGGCATTGACTATATATCAACGTATGCTCCTGTTGTATCAACGTTATCAATAAGACTGATGCTAGCAATCACATTGCAGAAAAATATGATTGTATATACACTAGATGTAAAGGCTGCTTTTCTAAATGGAACGTTGGACGAAGTCATATATATGGAACAACCTGAAGGATTCAAGGATGGTAGTAATAAAGTTTGCAAACTTTTGAAAAGTATATATGGACTGAAGCAATCTCCAAATCAGTGGTACAAGAAATTCAGTGATTTTGTATTAAAATTAGGTTTTAAACAAATAGATGTTGAACAATGTGCATTTGTTCAACACAACAATGGTGAATGTGAATCTATTTTATTATTATATGTTGATGATTTACTGATATCTAGTTGTAGTAAGATAAAAATTGACTTTATTATAGATAAGTTGCAAAATGAGTTTGATATGTCTAAAGTTGAAGTTGCATCAGAGTTTTTGGGACTAGATATTAAATTTTCTGAAAAATGTTTGTATTTAAGTCAGGAATCTTATATACATAAGATTTTATCTAAATTTCATATGAATGATAGTAATCCAGTTGATACTCCTATGATACCGAAGGCAACGTCTGCTGTTTTTATTGACAGTAATAAGTTTGATGGACCATATAGAGAATTAGTTGGTTCTTTATTGTATTTGTCGTTAAGTTGCAGACCAGATATATTATTTTCAGTTAATTGTTTTAGTCAACTTCAAGAGCAGCCTACTGAAGCTGCTTGGAAAGGTCTTAAAAGAATCCTTCGTTATTTAAAAGGGACTATCAGTTATAAATTGTGTTTACCTAAATCTGATGAGTGTATTATAAATGTGTATGTTGATTCAGATTGGGCTTCTAATGTTACAGATAGGAAATCCATATCTGGATATATAATAAAATATAATGATTGTCCAATAATGTGGAGAACTATTAAACAAACTTCAGTAGCGGTCTCTTCTACTGAAGCTGAAATAGTAGCAATGTTTAAAGCTATCCATGACTTGATTGTCTTATATAAATTTATAAAACATATTGTAAATTGTAATATTAACATTTGTGTATACGAAGACAATCAGTCAGCAATCAAAGCTGTTTTAAATGACAACTTTAATGGGAGACTTAAGCATATTGACATCAAGTTAAAGTATATAAGGGAAGTTGTTAAGTTGTATAAAATCAATATTGAGTATGTATCTACTGAAAACCAGTTGGGAGATCTATTTACAAAAAGTTTACCATTTGTCAAGTTCAATAAGCTTAGAGATAAATGTAATATTGTATTGGAATAGAAAAACATGCTTTTTTTTTGTATGGAACTTATGATTTATTTATTTTTGTTTACATAGTTTGGTGTCAGTTTATATATTTATTTAAAAGAGTGTTATTTTTTTTTAATGTTTAAATTGATGTGATTAAGGGAGGGTGTTGATATATAATCACATCTGTCTATTTGGGTAGTTATCCATGGTTTTAGCTCATCTGTCATATTGTGTTATTTTAGACTGGCCTCTGTTTCCTTTTCCTGTTTACTTTATGGTTGTGATAATAAAGCTAAAGAAGTGTGTTTGGGACTTACTAACTGACCTTGTTTTATTCTGCAGAAATCCCATAATTTATCAGTGTTCAAGTTTTTCTGATTATATTACATACATACTCCCTTTAAGGCCCCCCGCACACTGCAAGCCAGCCCGGAGGAGACAAATCCGCAACAAACCCGACCTGCACGAAACCAACCCCCCAGCTCGATGGAAACAATCAAACCAGAAAGCCGGCCCCACACAAATCAAGCCCGCCGCGGATCCCCCCCAAAATAATTAGCAATGCGAGAGGCCCCAACCCCACTTAGGAGCATTGGGAGGCATCAATAGCTCTCCATTGCGCTCGAAGGCGTCCGAGGCTCATTTGTACCTTTTCTGACCCCCTAACATAGGACGTTATATTTATTCTTCTTAGGCAACCCATCCTGAAAGAATGATTTGTGAAAGGACGTTATATTGTAAATAATGGCATTTTTTGTAGAAAGAAAGACATAAATTTAAGATCTATTATATTATTATTATGTCGTATCAAAATAAATGGGTAAAAATTGAAAAATTGTTTATGAAGTTATATATGTCTATGATTTTGCACATATTTTTTCTATGGAAACACTCTTTCGTTTTTGTTTCTTGCTCCGTCGTTGTCGGCGAGCAATTCGACATTTTCGTCGGTTGGCTGAGATTTTTTGGCGAGATTAACGAGTCATCGAAGGAGTTTTCCACAATCTACCGTCTTTAAGGTAAGAGGGTAAGATCCGAATAACAAAATTCTGAAGAAAAGTGGTCAGTATTCGACAAGTAATGTTCACAAAATATCAATAAATGATGTCGCCATGTTGAATGTAGTGACGATCGGGGTATACATATTATATTGCGCTTATATTTCTAGCATTATATTTTCATCAGTAGTTTCGAATACAAAAGTATGTTGTGATGTATCCAAGAAACTGTTTTACAGTTGTTACAGTTTGTGTTGTGTAAAAAGTTTACAAAAGTAATTAAGTAAAGTTCAGTCAAAAGTAAATAGTTAAAATGACAAGTGAAACTAAGTGCAGCTGTCGTATTCTTCGCGACCCAAGTGTTAAGGTAAGAACGTCATGGGAGTCTTTTTAACAAAAAGGTTTCCGATTGTAGTCAATCCAAAATAGATATTGTCAAAAGCTTTTAAGGGCAAGTACGGTTAACTTTCGGTCTATAATAAAGCTGCTTGCATTAAGTTCTTGAATTAATTATTGTGTAATTGTTTCATTTTTATCTTTGTTTACAATAACCTTAATGCCTGTGTGAGATGGCCTTTGTGGCATGAATTCCTCTAATCAAACATTTTTATGTCAGTCCCAACATCATCCATACCATTCATATCTTAACATAGTGATTTTTCTAACCTTATTTTTGTGGGTTTAGGAATGGATTCGGAGGATTCCCGTTCGGGGGGGAAGAATGGGAGTTCATCGAGTGATAGCAGTAGTGAGTCAGGATCTCCGAGAAGACGATCTACAGCATCTAGTCCAACCTCCTTAAATAGAAAGTCTCCAAAAAGTGATAGAAATTCTAGACCAAATTCTCCAGATCCATATTGGCGATCTGAATCCCCTAAAAATTCCAAACCTCGTTCTCCATCTCCTGAATCAGGTGATGATTACCCCGCACCCAGAAGGGCTTCTAAGCCACGTACCCCTGACGCACCGAGGTCACCCGGTTCAGATACAAATGGGACGTCACGTAGCAAATGGAGTACAAAAAGTGAGATGGGTAGTCGGCGTACATCTATTTCACCTCCTAGAAGTCCTAAATCCAGTCCTTGCAGTTCGCCTCCTCATTCTAGGCGTACACCAAGTCCCAATTCCCCAGAAAACAATGCTTCCCTAAGATCACTCGATAGTTCTAAAGCAAGGTCTCCAGATCACGCAAGGGATGGATCAACTAGTCCAAAACGATCTATGCGCAGGAGTCCGAGCTCTCAAAGAAGTTCAGAATCTAGGTCACCGAGGCGGCAGAGAAGTCCTAGCTCCAGAGATGGATCACCTAGAAGTTCAAGTTCAAGGCACAGATCCTCTCGTTCTCCAGATAGTCCTCCAAAAACCAGAAGGTCAAGATCAGATTCCAGCCACTCCAGCAGAGCATCAAGTCCTAGGAGGCCTACTGCCAGAGATCCACCTACAGAAGAAATATCTGATGGTAATTATTATATAGAGATCTTGCCGAATGTAATAAATTACCAAAAATTTAAATTTTTTTTTTGGATTGTTTTTAATTTTTTTTAGGAGAAATGGATTTTGAACATGATAAACCTGCTCGGGATAGCAAAGAATGTAAGGTGGATGACAAAAACTCTAGTTTGGAGAAAGATGTCAATAACATTAGTCATGAAGATTTGTCTGATGTCTCTGATCTTGATTCAATGGAGCATGGTTCAGATGATGAAAAAACATCTATACCAAAAAGTCCAAGAGGGGTAAGTATGGCTGACATTGTACATAAATATAACTATATTTCATTCCACTAAGTAAACATGTTTTATTGTTTTAGGCTCAACTGGATCGGGGCTCTCCGGATTCTGAAAAAATAAGGGAAAATAAAATGAATGGTGACAAAGGCTCCAAATCCATTTCATCACCAAAGACGATCAGCAACGGTTCTGTGAATATAAACGAAAGCCTTAAACTGAATAAGGTAAAAGTCTTAGATATTAGAACGCCGCTTATGACCAGCGCCGATCGCCGCAAAGAATGTTTTCTATGGTTTCAATGCATTTAAATGGGCATGCCGGAACGCAGGCTCCTGCTTTTGCTGTGCGTATGCCCATTCAAATGCATAGAAACATTCTTTGCGCCGATTGGTGCCCGTCGGAATCAGCGTTATTTGTGTTTTCACCCTTAGTCGAAATGAAAGTATGATAATTGTGACATATGGTGACCTTTAATCTACATAATAATTTAGAAATGTTTTTTAATTTGCCTTTTATCGTTGCTCTATCGTATGTTAGAGCATCACGCCTAAACGGCTGAACCGATTTCACTAATTCTTTTTTTGTCGTTTTGGCTTTTATCAGTACAAGGTTCTTATGAAAGAAAAAATTAAGAAAGTTGCGTGGTAAATCTACATAATAATTCAGAAATGTTTTTTTATTAGATTTTACCTAATGACATCGCATCACGCCTAAACGGCTGAACCGATTTCACTAATTCTTTTTTTGTCGTGTTGGCTTTTATCAGTAGAAGGTTCTTATGAAAGAAAAAATTAAGAAAGTTGCGTGGTAAATTGGGAAACTCGCATTAGCCCCTCCTCTATCTAATTAATAATTCAAAAATGTTTTTTATTTGCTTTTTACCGTATGTCATAGCATGACGCTCAAAATACAAATGCTACGTCAGATATGAATCTGCACAGACCCGTGCAAAATGCCGGAGAAGGTTCTTTAATACAATTTGCTGCATTAACTTTAATATATTTAAAAAACCATATTTTTTAGGATCTTCATACAAAATTTTAATAAACATTAAAAGTGTCATTCTTCTTTTTCTGTGCTTATGTCAGTTATAGAGGTCTACAAAGCAATGGGAAGCTAGACTAGAACCTGTTTAATTACCTACCGATCAAGCCTGACAATCGGAATAAAAAACGTAAAGCAAGACGGGTATAAGCTAGTTTCTACATATTTTTTAAACGGATTGTTTTAAGATGATTTTTTTGTCTAAATTTCTACTCGAGGATTAGCCCCCTATCATAAAATGGACAGTACTGCAGGATTTCTAGAAACTATCTTTAGTCTTTTAATTTTCACCATCTCGCAAATAAGATCCCTATGAATTGTGTGAATTTATCTATTCATGACTATGTAGTTTCACCCCTAAATAGAATTGTATTTCCTTTTATGAAACGTCATTTGTTCTTGATTTCTAGTTACATTTTAAATTTGTAGAGAAATTCATTTTCTGACTTCTTCTATTTAAATTTATACAGATACCCCAAGAAAAAACAAGCAAGACTGAGGACGTTGAAGAGCAATTGGATTTCGAAGCAGAAGAAGGGGAATGCGTAGAAGCCCCATCCACCAAGCAGAACAACATAGACAAACACTCGGATGCAGGCAACAAAGGTAATGTCAGAAGAAATTATACAAAGTATCGGCCCAATATCTCACTTGGACCTTACGTGAAACTCTTGTCTGTGTTATATTTTGTAGAGGAGGGAGAGGAAGGAGGTGCTTCTTCTCTAGAAGAAGGAGAAGTCTCGGATGAAGAAGAAAGAAGACCTGAAGAAACGGAACCCAGACCTGTGTGCAGATTCTACTCCCGAGGGCAGTGTACGTGGGGTGTTAGTTGCAGGTAGCCATAAATGTGATTTTTCATTTTCGTCCATAAAATCAAATCAAGAGTATAATTTCTTAATTTATCTGAATTGTTTCCTTTAGGTTCTTGCATCCTGGTGTAACGGACAAAGGTAATTACACAATGTTTGACATGGTGAGAACAGTGGCACCTGGATACGGGGGCCCACCACCACACCATGCCCCACACTCTGTGCATCCCCTGCACGCCTCGCACGCCTCGCACGCCATCCCTCCTAGTGCTGCTGCCCACCAACTGGTCAGAGAGAGCGCCTGGGAAAGAGGATTAAGAACTGCCAAAGAAGTAAATATTCACTTTTTTTTTCTATAGTGATCCCTCGTTTCACGCAGTTAATTGTTGGCACTGAATCGTTTAAACTGGCTTTTGAAAGAAGCAAAGAGCCTTCCATTCCACTCCTTGAAACATCAAGTTTAAACGAAAGCTCTCTGCTGAAAGCGATGATGATACCTGTTGGGGTTTATAACTTGAAGAAGAACACCTTTTCATTTTGTTCCAGAATACCCTTGTATTTGCAGTTGATTAATCCTTCATCGAAGATAACTATTCACATTCTTTGTCTGTGCCAGTGGCCTCCGAATGAGTTTTTCTCATTGCCTAGAATCTAGGAAACCATTTGGTTCACTCATTACAATATAACATTGCTGCTTTTTGTTGCCAATATTATTTTGTTAAAAAGTTAGCTATTTTTATTTTCAGATGTTGCGAAAAGCATCCAAGCGCAAAGAACAGGATTCTGACTTTGAAGAGAAAAAAATGCATTTAAGTCTGGCTGGATCTGGCCGTGGGGGGTCTCTGGGACCTGACGACGATGATCCTGAGCTAGCAGCATATGCTGGATATCCACCTGCAAGCCCCCCTCATTATGGCGCTGTCGTCTCTAAGAGAGAACGCGAGAGGGAAGAATATTATAGGCAAATGGACAGGTTGGTTGCTGTGAATATTCACTTGGAATTCAACCATACATTATTTAGATTACCGCAACAAAACAAAATGAAATTCACATCTACTTGTCACCAATGTTATATTCATAATATATTTCATTTAAGTGATTGAATTTTGTTTTCTTGTTATAGGGAAGAATATTACAGGATTTCTGAAAGGTGTGTACATCTGACAAATGCTACAAACAATGCGGAAACCTGTAATATTTACAATTGTTAATGTCCCCTCTGGTTATGTTTCAGGAGAGCAATATATGAAGAAGTTCCTCGGGGCTACGGCAAGGAGAGGGCCAGGTATTCCTCCAGGGTGGAGCCACCCCCCGCACAAGATGAATCTCCTCCCACCTACTACGAGAAGGGCGCCGGAGAGCATGCACATAAATCTGTAAGAATCCTTGTCTTCATTATAGGATAGGTTTTCCTTCACTCTCTTAACTTTCATTTATTAATCTGTTGATTTTTTATTAATGCTTACACCACTAAAGATACCTGTTGATGACAAACCTTCGGTGATGCAGGGGTTACCAAAAACTGTAATTATACTTTATTCTTCCAAGTTATTCTTCTATGTTTTTATTGCTCTAAGTCTAAACGAGGCAAATATTTTTGAAGGCAAAGTAGGTACCTTTCTTACATCAATTATCGCAATAAAAAGCAATTATGAGGTGATGTTCAAAATGAGGGAATTCCTTGCACTCGGATTGTTTGATTTCAAATTTATTAGTTTTTTTTATATTTTGAACAATTGCTCTGGAGAAAAAAGTGTAGGTAACTTTGTCAAAATTATGCTACATTTTTGCGTTAAGTCAACTATGATACTGAGATCCTTGCATAATCGTATCATTATGTTTCTGAGCTGTAGAAAATAGATATTTTCTACGCAAACCTAGAACAGTTGTGTGATAGAACAAAATATTTTCAGCGACGTGGCCGTACAACCAGAGAGGTGATCGTACAAAGAGCGCGAGTTGAAAGCAGTCGAGGGGACGAATGGGCCGACCCTTGGATGAGAGGCGGAAGTAAGCGAGCACCTCCTGTCAGTGGCGAGAAGAAAAGGCGGGGAAAATACTCTTCAGCCAGTTCATACTCTTCTACTAGGTATGGAATCTTTCTTGTATATGAAATTTGAGATCACATTTCCAAGTCCCAGTATAAAAATGAAATAATTTTGCTTTTGCCAAATTGATAGGATTATCAATAGGAACAGTCAACAAACTAAAACAGTATTTTGTAATGAAAGGATCATTTTTAATGTTTGATTATTCCTTTAGACAAAATGTGTAAACTAAATAATTAGAACTGTGACATACACTTCTTATATTATTTGCTTTATATATATATTGTGGAAATGAGATGATTAATATTATATTTATTTGTCCCTCCTTCCCACCCTTTGCTTCTTTAACAAACGCTTCTTGTCTTCACTAATGTGTCGCATTCCATTATAATATTCTCTACCATTAACATTTCACATAACAATCATCACTCAATTAAACTGTTGATGTCTTTGGTGTGGGTGGTATTGTATATTGTTGCGTATATCTGTCATTAATAATCCTCTACACAATTCGCATGATTTATTTTTTCAATTTGACACACAAACTCAAATGCATTTGAACTCTTTTGGAATGAATTTCAAACAAATCAACTCAAAAAACATCACTGTCATTGGTGTACTTTTTATCAATTATTTACCATTACCGTCTATGGTTCTCTTGTGGCTTGCGGTTTTCTCCATGGTTTAGCTCCTCTGATTCTAGCTCAAGATCTTCGAGTCGGTCACACAGATCACCTTCGGGAGGACGACACAGAAGAGGTGCAAAATCACCAGTTACCAGACAACGGTAATTATTTTTAAGATTATAAGATCCTATCACAAATATTCCTGAGAATACTTTACAAATATTATTGTTCGATGATTTTAGATCTGGCCGAGCGGCACTCTCTCCGACGGTGATAGTACAAGAAAGGCGAGCAGCAAATGTAAGAGCTCTAGCTATGAACCCGCCGGCACCATCCTCCAGAAAGCGGCCTCCATCACCCGCTGCATCAAGGCAACATGCAGCTAATCCACCTCCTCCACCAAAGGTATTCATCTTCCCATATTGCTTGGTGGGAACACAAGTACTATGAGACAGTTTGACAGACTATTCTATCAAGATGCTGTTCTTTCTCCACTATTACTCCATCTTCCATCGTAATCTCCTATGATAAGAGCCACATAAAGTTTGATTTTAATTGTATATAGAAATCAGCTAAAAGATACACAACACAAATTATTTAACACGCTGACTAGTTTCGCAGCCACAGGTCCTGCATGGTCACAAGTGACAAAGATAAGACCTGCAAAATTAGTCAGGGTATTAAATTTTAATTATTTTGTTTGAGAATTGGCATAATTTTACAAAAAAAAATTTTAATGTTTATTTAAATTTTATATTTTGTCTTATGTTTTATTTTAACTTATATAGGTACTTAGTAAATATTGAAATTAAAAAAAAAATGTTTGTGGTAGAGCCGAATCCAGAAACAGAGTATACTTTCTTTTATGGTTGGTGTTGGACACTATGGAAACAATAACAAGTAAAAACTAATTAATGTGCAGTGACAGATAAGTGTTCATATCAACAATCAAGTATAATCTACTTCCAGTTCTGGCTTTATGTTTGTTTGGTTTAAATGCACCAGATTCAAAGCTATGGTAAATTCTATATCAGAATACTCCATACAATGCATTGATCAACCCTGCACAGATTATGGGAATTCATACTGTTTGACTTAAATAGAAGGAAGGAAGAGAGTTGATGTCCATTTTTTTCCTTTTCCCTCCAGTGCTTCCTTCTTACCTCTTATGTCTAACAACTATGTGAGTCAATGAAAATGACATTGCAAATGATCCTATTCCAACTGCAGTTCTCTGCCACTGATTTTACACAGCAATTTTTAATATTTTTAGGGAGTGGACGCCTATGGTAGAACAAAACCGACAAAAGCTCGTCCCAGAAAGAGGTATTCCAAATCATCATCCTCAGGCTCAGGTAAATTATATTCTATTCTTGTAAAAGAGTCTTGTGTCATTCTGTACCTTTTTTTCCGAGACTTCCGTCTCCATTATCATGTGTTTAAGACTGACTTGATACAACACAAACAGAAGTTAGCCTGAAGTAAAAACAAGGATTAAATTTTACATGATGGAAAATTGAAAATGGGAGTAAAAAGTTATACAATATATAAACTAAGCCTTATAGGACCAAAGTATTTTTTTGTCGAGTCACAATGATCTGTAACAAAAGAAATAATAGTGACAGTAAGTCATTCAATAAAAAAATTAAACAATAGGTTTTAAAAGTAACTAATCATATAATTCCATTTCTTGGTTAAGAATATTTACTGAACTATCAACGTTATCGGCCGGTTTAAAATAATTCAACTAAAGAACTCTTTAGCTAAAGGAACCTTTAAATTTTAAAGTCTCCTTTAGGTAGACGCGTTTCATAAAAAAATATTTGAAGGTTGGTAGCAGTTGATAGTGCAACCATGGAAATCTATGGAAAACATACATTGTTTCCTAATAATTTCGCGGAATTTCTGTTAATCTGTCAATTTTGTTTCTCAATAAAGCATCAATGTGTCGTTATTGTTGTTAATTTATTATTATGGTTTATGTCTTGGTAAATGAATTCAGTAAACAATAATATTCTTCCCGTTTTGCCATGTTTTCCACCCTATTTTGGTCATCTTTGTCCATAGTGTCACCGTATACAAATATTCATCATCTGTGACACTTAAAGTGCCACCACGATATTTTCTATTGGTGTTAAAAGATTGAATTACACTAAAGTCGACTAATAACGAGACTTTACCATAAAGTCGGCTTTAAATGTCATTTTGTTGTTATGATTACGCATTATTTTTTAAAGGAAACTTTAAGTCTCCTTAATTTTTTATGAAACCGAATCAAACACCTTCAGCCCAAAATATCTATGTTCTATTTAAATTTTAATGTGCAAATGTATTGGTGAAGTTGTATTCTGAGTTGTTATGTTAACTTCAACTTGTTATAGATTCTTCAAGTAGTTCAAGTGACAGCGATTCAGATTCCCACTCGAGCACATCCAGTGGCAGCAGTGCTCCGCCTCCATCATCCAACAACAGGGGTGCAGCTCCAGTGGTCATACCACCCTCCTCTAGGATGATACGCCAAGAGTCCAAGACTATTGTTCAGAAGAAGGAACTCGATGGGAAAGGTAAATAAAGGGCTACTTAATAGCTGATTACAAAATAATAAATGCATATACAACACTATTTCTAATAAATGACCAACTAAACTTTGGACAAATAGTAATAATAATAATATAAAGCCTTTATTGATAATATATACAAATATAAAAATAACATGCTTACAGATAATAATTATTAACAACTAAAATATACAAACAAGATACCTCCCGAAAATGAAACGAAAATAGTATGAAAACAACTTTGTTTTCTGGTTCCGATGATTCCTGTAGATGGTGATTTATATGAACTTTATAAAAATTTAATTCAATTCAGTTAATCATTTAATGCGTTTATTATTATTGATGATGTGTGAAGAAGTTTGACAGGTCATCTAGTCTATAATAATATAAGAATGTCGGGTTAGTGCGAACACTTATAGCTCGAGATCGGCTGAACAGATTTTTATGATGCTTGGGTTTATTGGATTCTTCTCCGCTCCCGATAACAGAATAACTAATAAAAAGTTGAAAAATGGATAAGAAATAATATAAAATATAATACTAAAGTTATTATGGAACGGATTTCCGTCGCTGCCATCGTCATTATAAAAAAACACCACAATTTTTATTTACTTGACAACCATTGAGTTTTAAAACATTGGTACGCAGATTTTTGATAGAATTTATTTCGAGGTTTCAGAAATATTTTTTTAACATTCAAACATAATATTTTAAATGTATTTTTGTATAAATTACAAATTTGTAATCAATATTTTTAGTACATACAGGACAACGTCTGTTGGGAAAGCTAGTATAAAAACAATAATTCCTCTATGGTTGTGTAACTACAAAAAAGTTGAGCAATGGCGGTGAAGTAAAAAATAAGACTCCATTAAAACCAAATTAGTATATTGAGATTTTCTTATGTCATGCATAAACCGCAGACTTTATGTCCGGTTTTAATCACTGCTGAATCTTGCAATTATAATTGTAGTAATGATGTTTTTAATAAACTTCTAAAATGGTATGATCTTCATAGTAAAATATACAGCCATCTTTTGAAGGTCTATCGGTTTGTTTTTAGTAAACAAGAAATGAGATTATAAATTTGATTGTATAAATGTTATTTCCAATTGCAGAGTCTTTGGCTAAAAAACGAGTGGCTACCTCGCCAATAGGAAACGCAGCCCCCGCAAAGAAACCAGTGTCCAGAAGGGAAGAACTGCTGAAGCAGCTGAAAGCGGTGGAAGACGCCATAGCCAGGAAGAGGTCCAAAGTATGAGTCATGTGAGGGGGTGGATTCGTCTCCACTGGAACCATGTTTCGAAAATGAACAAAACGCTTTTTGTATTGTTTTAAGTTTAATTTTGTATTATGATTGTGTTGTCTATTCATGGTAGATACATACATTACATTCCTTCCCCTCATCTCCCACCAGTCACCACCACGGGAGTGCTAGTTTGTGTATGGGAGCACCCACCCAAGATTGTATCACCGCGTTTTTGTCTCATTTCCTGGCTTTTTTTCTCATGATCACTGTGAATTATCTTTAAGAAGATAAAAGGAATTAAAAATAGAAGACCAAATAATAGTATGTGTGGAGTTAGGTAGTTTGGGATAGAAAGAAATATGAAGCAATCACATGTCATGTCAGGATAATACTGTTGTAGGATAAGTATTGATAGTGATTCTAGTTTGTAGGATTTATTGTGTATGATATTACGGTACTTTTAGTATTTCCTAATAAAATGCGTTTAACAGTAATTCATTCATTCCTTTTATTATTTTAACCCATCAAAAGAATTCTTTATTCCGACCTATTTAGACTACTTACTTGGTTGTGCAGTTAAGACTATCTGGAAATTTTCATTTTGCAGTGGAACAGAAAATAACTAACGAAAAAAAAATCTCAATTGAGCTGAAGACAAGAGGACATTTTTTGGGATTTTTTTAAATTTCTGCTTAAAGTTTGGATTATGATAATTCAGAAGGATCTCAGTAGGTAGTGTATTAATTGCTACTTTAAAGAATAAGATTTTATCATACTAAAATGAAAACTTCTGGATTGGGTGTCTAAAATGCGTTGTATGCATCTTATTGGATTTGATGCACAAGGGCGTGGAGTGTCAGTTCCAACTGACAACTCTAGTCTACAGGCTTGAACCATAAAGTGGCCTCAAAAACCCGCATACATGATGGGGAGATGGGACTCACCTATTCTGACTGATACTCTAATCATCTGTGCTTGTGGGCCTGAATTTGTTAGTGAATCCATTATTGCATTTATCTTTTAAATCTATCTGAGTGGACCAGCACTGCTTTCAAATTTCTAAACAGGCTGCGATGAATGGACCAACTATTAGAAAAAATCCTTGGCAAGTGATCTACAAAAAAATATTTGCAACACAAACTTGGATAGGAGATCCTAATTACATACCCAATCTATATACTCGTCTTGACAGTTATTTTTAATAATATGATTCAAAATATACACTAAGGAGTAAGGATCGATGTAAAATTTTCTAGCTTCAATTCTGAACTAAATGAGTGAGTACTATTTATTATCAGTACACACACATTGACAATCATAATATTTAGATTAATGTTTCTAAATTTGCTCACTAGGTGGCGGAAGTAACACTATGTCGGTAACGTCATTCGTTTTCGAGGTCACCGCTATCACCACGTATTAAAAAGAGCTAACATTTCACGCGCGTCATTGGATAATTAAAATAATCTTTTTTTAGGAGTTTGAAATTAAAAAAAACTATAAGTGATATTGCAAAGTTATTTTTTATTTCAAACTCATTACAATAAAAAATATCACAACGATGATGAAAAAAAAAATTGTGATTTTTTTTTTATTAGACATTCCACCAGGGTGATTTGTGCCGCTATCAAATCATAAAACAAATACGATTCTTTATAATTAAATTTCTTAGAGATGATAAGATTTTACTTCAATTGCTCATGGTGGCGATGAAGTTGGTTCTTAAACTACATTTGAAAAATTCAGTATTCTTATAACCACCTTTTCTTCAACACTTAATTGTTGAAGTCTTTTATCTTCCTATCATACATTTCATCATAACAGCTTCTCACGTTCCTTATCCAAACTCCCTTTGGACCCCACTTAGGGGCATAGGGAGGCAACAAGAGCTCTCCATTGCGCTCGATCCTGCGCAACGTTAATGACCTCCTCCCACACCATGTCCAGATTCCTCAGCTCTGCCTCGAAGGAGCGGAACACAGTATGAGAGGGTCTTCCTCGTCTCCGGGACCCTGATGGGAGGAAAAACAGCGCTCTCCTCGGCCAACTGTCATTCGGCATCCTTAACACATGTCCCAGCCAAGTCCATCTCCTCCACATAATAGTAGAGGTGATGGGCTCACGCTGGGTGCGCCGGCGTATAGCGTCATTCGTGATGCGGTGGTACCATCTTATACCCAAAATTCTCCTGAGGCACTTCGTTTCGAATGCAGATACTTTTTGTGCCTGGGCCAGAGTCAGGTGCCAGGACTCACACCCATACAGGAGAATGGGCAACACACACGCATCAAACAGTTTACATTTCGTCTCGACACTAAACGCCAACGCCTTCCATATCTTGGTCATGTTGTTGAAGGCGCCACTTGCCATACCGATACGTATCGGGAGCTCAGCCCCGAGGTCACCAGTGGTGGTAATGGTTGCTCCCAGGTACTTAAATTTATCCACCCGGGAGACCTGGTGACCATCGATGGTTATCGGTAGCTGTTTATCGGGGCAGGCATTATTTGCCATGAGCTCCGTTTTACTGGCATTGACTCGAAGGCCGAGGCGTGCTGTTTCGTCGCAGAGTCTTGAAACACTGCGCTGTAATTCCTCCACTGTCGTACTGAACAACGCTAGGTCGTCCGCGTACTCCAGATCGCACAGTTCGCCCATTAGACCATCTCTCTGTGTTATCGGTATACCTCTTGCTCCTTGCATGGACTTTCTCAACAGGAAGTCCATGACAATTATGAATATAAAAGGAGCCAGTACGCAGCCCTGTCTGACTCCCGTGGTGATCCTAAAAGCTTCAGTAGGACCACCTGGCGTTTTCACGCTACACTCGGAGTCTTCGTACAGGGACTGCACCATTTTAACTATCTTCGGAGGTATACCGTACAGAGCTAAAATTTTCCATATCGATGGTCTATGTGGGCTGTCGAAGGCCTTTTCAAAATCTATAAAGCAACAAGCGACTGGAGAGTTAAACTCCTTGCACTGCTGAAAGATGCACCTGGCACAGAAAATTGGGTCCGTGCAGGACCTTCCAGGTACAAAGCCGCATTGTTGCTCTCTCAGGACAGCCATGACAGGCCCCCGAATGCGGTGTAGTAATATCTGAGATAATACCTTACCGGGAACACTCAGCAGAGTAATTCCACGGTAGTTTCCGCATTCAAGGGGGTCCCCCTTTTTAAATATTGCGACGATGGATCCATTCCGCCAATCTTTTGGGCACCTCTCCTCTTCCCACGCCATTTTAAATATATCTAATAGTGGTTGGCCAAGGGTGTCTATGCCTTGTTTGAGGAGCTCTGCGTGAATTCCATCGTCTCCTGGCGCTTTGTTGTTCTTCAACTCACGTTCCTTAACGAGGTCGTTATTCTTCTCTCAAATCCTTTTACCAGTCGAGCCCTTTAAAATTAGCTCTTATATCAACATAACATCAACTCTTTCGCCAACTTTATTGTGTCCTGCATTCTCTGTCCGTTCCAGCATGCCTAATGAATGAGGAATTCAACTGTATTCATTATTATGTGCAAGTTCCGCCGGCTATACTGGAACCAGTATATAGAAAAGAGTTGGCTTATTTTTTATTTTTTTTTATTTACCTAAACCATTATTGAGAAAGTAAACCAAGTCGTCCGAAATATATTTTTCTATTATTTATTTGATGTCTATGACTAAAAATGCTTGAAAATAAATCAAGAAAGGTGTTTATTTTATTTTATTTTGGTACTCTTCTCGTCGCTAAATGGATGGTACCTATTAGAGATGAAACGGATAATCCGGCCTATCCGGTGGCGTAAATGCTATCCGACCGAATACCGGATAACTAGAACCTATCCTATAGTAAAAAAATATTTTTTTTTATAGAAAATACACATTGAAATCACAAGAAAAATGTCTACAACTTTGAAAATTTATTAGCAAACATACTGCAATAAGGGTAAATTATGGAGAATGAATACTTATTTCTTTATAGAGGTAGCAAGCGGCTTCGCTTATCTCCGTAAATAAGGAAAGATAAATAAAAATACCTTTCGTCATAATATATCATCCTGCAGGAAGATGCAGTTAGATTCCGCGATTTTTGGAACAATACCGTTCCGGCAACGGAGTCAGTCCAATTGGTATATTATGCCGCCTTCGTAAGCGTAATTTATGCGTTATACTCACGGCAAATCACGCACTGCCCGGGCTCTACTAAAGTCTTTTTTAGCATTCAGCAAATTTTATAAATATTAAAAAGAAAAACACTGTTATTTTAAGGGGAGCGCTGTTCTTCCTCCCATCAGGATCCCGAAGACGAGAAAGACCCACTCATACCGAAAGGGTCTCGTGTTCCGCTCCTTCGAAACAGAGCTGAGGAATCTGGACATGGTGTGTGAGGAGGTTATAAACATTGCGCGAGATTGAGCGCAATGGAGAGGTCTTGTTGCCTCTCTATGTCCCTAAGTAGAGCGTATAGGGAGTTTTGATTGGATTGGATATTAAGGGAGCCGTTAATCTAAACAGATTGGGAGCCTCTGCACTAATGATATCCTGGCTACGACGTTGTTTCCGTTCCGAGGGTAAAAGTTAAAAATCTGAACGCTCTAATCATAGGAAAAAAATATTATTACACTACACTAACAGGTTGATGGTTTTTTCGACAATGTTCCCAATAATCCCATATGTTGGTATGCACCAACCAACCAGACACATACGCCGGATATCTCGCGGCCGGTTATCCGGTATTCGGCTGCTTAGTTGGCCGAATATCCGGTATCCGGCAAAATTTCTATCCGTTTCATCTCTAGTATGTACCTATTATTTTTCATTTCAGTATAGGAATATTGAATCCACTGCCGACGCATGTGTAATGTTATACTCATCTTACGCGAATAGTGCGTTTCATTCTTTTATTTTAGGTGCGAGAAGGATAGAGCAAAAACATACAACATTATCTCTATATAGTACGGTCGTTTATTTTTATTTTACATTTAATTGAACCGTGGAATTCGGCGATCGGTTGTAAACACATGTATATATAAATACTAGCAAGTATTTACATAATATTGAATCTTCTAAGATTAGAAAAGAAGAATTAAACAAATTGTTTGTTTTTGTGCTTTGTTTGTTTGTATTTTGTACTACCTCATCTTCGAGTATTTTCGTCAAGTTGTGTAAGTCTGCTGATTTGAGTTGTAAGAAGATATTGAAATGGATACCTCACTACGCGAACAAGTCATGATTAATCAGTTTGTGTTAGCGGCTGGGTGCGCTCGAGAACAAGCTAAGCAATTGTTGCAAGCTGCACATTGGCAATTTGAAGTAAGTTGTAAACAAAACAATCTTTGATCATGAAATGGCTGCTTCAGCTTCATCATTGCTTCCTTGCCCGTGGTTTTGTAATCGTGTATCTTTCTCATTCTCTCCCCCATACACTTGTCGTGAGAAATAAGGATAGAAATAAACCGTTTTGTTGTGAACTCGCCGAGGGCATGGAAATTGGAGAAGTAGAATGTTCTCGTCAAAATAAACACTAGATTTTGTCATCTTTAATTTTGATAATCATTACAAAATGATGCTACTTTCTTCATTTTTATGTGAACACCGGCAATAATGATAGAAGGCTACTTTCCATGATGTGTTTATCAACATTGTTGCATTATGTACAAAGTTCCTCAGATGTATAGTTTTATTTTTATATCGCAAGGTCAAAATATTCTAATGAATTTTTTACGACGTAAATTAATTTCTCGATCATTGAATTTGTAACAATACGTAAACAGTCACGAGCCTTTAATTTGCAATTTTCTAACCTATTACATTACATACATTGAAGATGAAATCACAAACGGTTGATTTCTTCTTAATTTTTCCCAAATGTCATGATGTTGGTATGTATTTGGACTTAAATGGTCCCAAAGCAGCATTTTGCATCCCTGCTCTTTTACTGAAAATGCAGGTAAATGTAACAAACTATAAAGCAATTTTGAAATTATTATGCTAGGTATGTTTAGGTAACACTCTTGTACAGTGAAATTGCTGGAAAAGCAATATTTTACATTGAATAAGAATCCATTATTTCTATGTGTCCACAAAACTTAATTTGGAAAGCTCTGTTTTCCAAGGAAAGCAGTGCCGACATGTAGCAGCCGTTATACAGTGGTGAATGAATATTTCAATAACCGAATGATGCAGTTTCCTAGAGAGTGGTAATTGACACCATGATACTTTACTTTGTGTCTGTCATATTATGGCCTTTATAGAACGGTGTCGGTATCCTAGAAAATCAGTGGTTTTTAGAAGGGTTTCTACATATTTTCAGTTATGTTTGAGTCAAACCATGTGTTGACAGATTATTTTTAAAAGAGAGTCAATAACACTTTAATAATGTATTCAATGAGTGAAACTGCATCAAAACAAATGGTTTTAGCTTATCAGTGTCATGAACAAGGCCATAGCCAGGAGGGGATCTAGGGGATTAGATCTGACCTGAAAGATATTTCTTCAATAAGAACTAATGATACTGCACTTACATAATATGGTGCACCCGTTCATGTTTTTCTACTAAGCGACTAAGTTAAACCCCCTTCAAAATAATTTTATGCCTATGGCCTTGTTCATGTAAACTTCGTAATGTTACTTAACATAAGTTTTCAACACTGACAATCAAGTGACGTGACTCGTTCGTTTGGAGTGATGGACGCAATTAAATTTTGAACTGATGGATATCCGACTCACCCTATCACTCCACATCATCCATTTCGTTTTCCCCACTCACATTAATTTTTTTGGAGTGACATTGCTCCATTAGAACATATGGAATGATCGTGAATAGATATAACACCCGCTAATCTATATACATAATTGGAATTCACAAACGAATGATTATTGATTGTGAAATTTAATCAGTCAATAGCAAGGTTTTGAAGATCGTTAATATTATTTATTCAAACAAATAATTAATTCCTTCAATGAAAAGCTCAACATACCTGCAAAGGACATTCAAAAAGGTGAAAAGTGGTTACAGCAACATTATCGCCTCTTTGAAATATTTCCACACACACGCAAATATTTTTAAGTAGACATTTATAGAGAAATCATAATATGTTCTTTTTAAATTTAAATTTTTAGACCGCGCTATCAATATTTTTCCAAGAAGTGGCCATACCCACTGGACCAAACGGTATAGCAGCCCCACATTTTGGACAGGTAATTCATTGCACTAATTTTTAGTAAAACATTCTGAAAAACTTTATAGTTTACTGATAAAATATGGCATCTTAAAGTGGCCTATATCAACTGATTCAACCAAAAATTCCAGTAAAGCTGTTAGGTTTAATACAAGATTCTGTAGAAACTGAAACATTATATAGATTCTGCAGAATCAAATACTTAGAAAACATCTTTAACAAAATCACGTTATGGAATGAATAGGTAGAATTTTTTCTTAGTTTACTCCCTTGTTTTTTAATTGTTGTAGATGTTGGATTAGCCTTTTTTGAAGTTGACACCTAGTCGTCGATACACCTCAGTCTTCTTCATATAGCCCAACATTGATCGCTCTCTGTATCAAGAGGTTACGGGTTCAATTTCCGGTTGGTTGGTTCCGGATTTTTTTTTGTGTTTTGCAATTGAAATTTCTATCCGGAGTCCTGTCTCAGAACAGTACTGCTTTACTAGAAACAGTTTTGGTGACTATACCAGCTGACATTTTTTTATAGGAAAGCTTTATAAAAGGAGAATTTTTACATGCTGAAATCATTTGCTTGGTTGGTTGAAATCAGTTGTCATTACCTGCGAAATTCTTAACTTTAGCAGAACCAATACAGAATTGGGATAATAGTCTTATATTTCTTAGAAGTAATTGAATCAATTGAAAAAACCGTATGGTTTTCAAAAGATTGATAGGGCATATTACGCCACCTACATACTAATGAGCAGATTCAACATTTGGTTTCCTCATTATTATCCACACTGTTTTGTTTATTATTTCAATGAGCAAGATGTGATTCCTTGCTGATGAGTATGTCTTGCCTCGCAGAACTATTCCATTCTTCACGGAGCTCTTGAAGAAGATCTATTTTAGTTACGATAAAAGTCTGACAGTGTTTTGCTAATTTCAAATGTACACAATCTCTTATTAATGAACAGGAGTTTAAACAAGACAGAGATTATTCAATTTATTGATCAAATTCTGCTTTAAACATCTCCTAAAGAGAATTTAAAATTATTCATTTTACATTAGGTCAATCAATCAATCAATTCTCCCTTTTACACCCCACTCAGGGGCATAGGGAGGCAACAAGAGCTCTCCATTGCGCTCTATCTTGCGCAAAGTTTATGACCTCCTCCCACACCATGTCCCTCAGCTCTGCTTCGAAGGAGCGGAACACAGTGTGAGAGGGTCTACCTCGTCTTCGGGACCCTGATGGGAGGAAGAACAGCGCTCTCCTCGGCTAACTGTCATTCGGCATCCTTAACACATGTCCCAGCCAAGTCCATCTCCCCACAATGGTAGAGGTGATGGGCTCACGCTGGGTGCGCCGGCGTATAGCATCGTTCGTGATGCGGTCACCAGAGGTGGTAATGGCTGCTTCGGGGGCGTTCAAGTATTACGTAACGCAATTTGGGGGAGGGGGGGGGGTCTTGCAAAACGTTACTGTGCGTTACAAGGGTGGGAGGGGGGGTTCGAACAACGCATTACGTAACGGTTTTTTTTTTCTTAAATAAAACAAATTGGGAAATAAATCTTCCATGTTGGGCAACCCTTTTCGTTTATGTTTTACGGGGAATCCCTCGATTGTACTGTACGTCATTTTTGTTTTTTTTCTCCGAAGTTGGGCACCCTTTTCGTTTACGGGAAGTCCCTTGATTGTACTGTACATCATTTTTTTTCTCCGAAGTTAGCAAACCCTTTTCGACAATGTTTTATGGAAAGTCCCTCGATTGTACCGTACGTCATTTTTATTTTGTTCTCCGATGTTAAAGCTTTTGGTGATAACACATAGAAAGCCGATTCCGACCCGCGCCGACCGGCGCAAAGAATGTTTCTATGCAGTTGAATGGGGATACGCACAGCAAAAGCAGAAACCTGCTTTCCGGCATGCCCATTTAAATGTATTGAAACCATAGACAACATTCTTTGCGACGGTCGGCGCAGGTCGGAATCGGCTTTCTACGTGTTTTCACCCTAAGAGTAAGAACACGAAGATAGCCGATTCCGACCGGCTCAAAGATTGTTGTCTATGGTTTCTATGCATTTAAATGGGCTTGCCGGAAAGCGGGTTCCTGCTGTTTCTGTGGGTATCCCCATTCAAATACATAGTAACATTCGTTGCGCCGGTCGGCGCGGGTCAGAATCGGCTTTCTACGTGTTCTTACCCTTAGGAACCTTTTTCGTTTATGTTTTGCGGGGAATCTCTCAATTCTACTGTATGTAATTTTTTGCTCTGCGAAAAAAGGAACCTTTTTCGTTTAAGTTTTACGGGGAGTCCCTCGACTGCATTGTATGTAATTTTTATTTCGCCCTCCCATGTTAGCAAACCTTTTCTTTTATTTTTTTACGGGGAATCCTTCGACTGTATTATACTTACGTCATTTTTATTTTATTTTCGTTGTCAGTATTCGTAAGTGCTCAAAAGGGAGGGATTTACATCATCAACTGTTCTTGGCCTATAAAGGCTCTCATGCTGACTTGCCAACGTAGCTATGCCAAAAGAATACCAACGAAATTTGGAAAATAGCAAAAGAAAAAATAAAGAAAAATTTATGGAACATAATAAATAGTATTATACGAGAGTTCAGTAAAAAAATAGTCTCTTGGGTGTTATGTAACATTTATGGGGGGAGGGGGGGTACAGAAAAACGTTACGGCGCGTTACATGGGGGGGAGGGAGGGTAAAAAATCTTCAAAAATTGCGTTACGTAATACTTGAACGCCCCCTTCCAGGTATTTAAATTTATCCACCCGGGAGACCTGGTGACCGTCGATGGTTATCGGTAGCTGTTTATCGGGGCAGGCATTACTCACCATGAGCTCCGTCTTACTGGCATTGACTCGAAGGCCAAGGCGTGCTGTTTCGTCACAGAGTCTTGAAACACTGCGCTGTAATTCCTCCACTGTCGTTCTGAACAACGCTAGGTCGTCCGCGTACTCCAGATCGCACAGTTCGCCCATTAGACCATCTCTCTGTGTTATCGGTATACCTCTTGCTCCTTGCATGGACTTTCTCAACAGGAAGTCCATGACTATTATGAATATGATAGGAGCCAGTACGCAGTAAAAGCCTCAGTAGGACCACCTGGCGTTTTGACTCTACACTCGGAGTCTTCATACAGGGACTGCACCATTTTACCTATTTTCGGAGGTATACCGTACAGAGCAAGTATTTTCCATATTGATGGTCTATGTGGGTTACACTAGGTACTGAAGAAAAAAGAATATGGAAAAAACTTACCTACTAATATTTAATTATTAAATGTGACCAAGATTGAATAGTAGAACTACAGATTATGAAAAGTAAATAATTCATATAATACTTTAGGATTCTATTACCCCGATCCTGGTTAAATTTGGATGAGTCGTATAAGAAAACACCATCTTCAGCGGTGTTATTAAACTCGCCACTGGGCATTATAATGATAGCTGATAAAAATTATGATAAATAAAAATAACGCCTCTAACGTTATTTGTAAATATTAGTTGAACAAAAATAATAGTCAGCTAATACTAAGCAATAATAATAGCCTACCCCCATTTAATTTTTTTTTGAAGTCTCTTACCTTTTCGGATACCAAATTTTAGAAACGACCTTTTTTTTAGGAAAATGTTAACATTCCAGACCAAATTTTGGAAATGACTTTTTACTTTTAGGAAAATGTTATCTTTCCAGATACCAAATATTCGATAATCTTCATTTAGATTTTTATAATAAAAAAGCTTTAAGCTTTTAGTAATAACTTTATTTTCAATTAATGAAACAGCTATAACGTTTTTGAATTTAAGCCGTTATTCCCACTTCTACTCGCCACTAAGTGATCAACTAGTGTGTAAAATGATTCAAAGGATTATGAAATTTTCTTCCAACGTGTTTGAAGTTTTGATTGTTCATGTTGATTTTTTTCAGCAACTGATGACACCTTGTAACACACCTGCCACACCACCAAACTTCCCCGACACCCTGGCGGCGTTTGGGCGCATGAGCACAGGTCCCACTCACATCAACAGCCAGCCCAATGGTGTGGCTGGGGGCAGCACGGGAACGGGGTTTAGTCTACCCCACCAGGGCAGTCCCGGAGCACCCCCTCCCACATGTAGCACTACCCCTCCAGAATACAAAAATAGGACACATTATACACACGTAAGTCTTCCATCACATACATTACTTTACAGTCACCCTTTCCCTATCTAGGTAGCAAGGAGTTTTGCATGTCTTCGTAAATAAGACCAGGAACCCTATTCTCGAATGTCGATCCATGGGTTTTCTAACAGAACTTTTATGACTCATATATTTTCTTAAAGAACTCATACGAAAATCATAAAAATTGTACCTATTATAAAACCCATCGTTTGACATTCGAGAATAGGGTCCCAGTGGGGCTAGAACGAGTCAATAAGAGCTTATTGCCCGCTAATATGCTCTTATTAGAGTGCCAATAGTGTTCTAACATCAAACTATCCAATTGTTCTATCATTTTGTATGGAAATTCTTTCCATGATCGAATATCAAAACAAACTTATTCACGGGGTACAGTTTAAGAAAATAATATTTTGCTGTACACACTTCTGCAAGGTAATTCTCCATTCTGAATGATAGATTTTGGCATATTTTGTCAAATTGGTATCTGTCTAAATTAAAAAATAAATGACTATCCATTTCATCCTTAAATAAAATTATATCTTTATGTTGTTCAATAAACAAAGATGAGACAGAAATTCTATACAAATTTTCTGTCATCCTCCGGACTATTGCTAGCATAATATGAATCCATCTCCAGCTCTAGTAGCTTGTGACATCTATTTTGTGATTTCTATTTTTTCTTTGGTTTTGATATCTCACTATTTTGATGGTTTTGTGTCACTTTTTGTGTTTTTTATAGCGACAAGTAAAGCTGTTTTCATTTAAAAAAAATTCCTTTTTCAAGTGACGAGGGCCATTTCAAATTGTTTGAGGCTAATATCTTTGACTTTGACTTCATGGACAAATATCGCCGAATAAATTTTTCACAATCATGTTTTGGCTACCAAAAATAGGCATAATTGATTTCATATAAGAAACCATAGAACCATAATGTATATTCGTACAATATTCACAATTTCTATAGTCGATCCCTGTTGAATAGAAATCTTATGTGCCTAGGGTGTCTATACATAGAGTAGTAACCAGTGTTAATTGTTGGATAGAATTTAACAGATTACTATGACTAAATTATTGAAACCGGTCATAATCACAGACAAATATCCTGGATTTGAAAATAGATCAAAATGGGATTATTAAGATTCTGATGTGACCTTAGAAGTTTCACTATCTTTAGTCACTATAATGTGCTTTATTGTGTTTTCAGATGGACAGCCAGAGAATGCAGAGATAAGCCAACTAAAGGGTGACTGTGTCCGGGGGAATAGTGTGTTGTCCGTCACGTCTTCAAGCTCCGTGTTCCGTGGTTGCTCATGATAATATACTGTCTGTACATACACTCTCTTGATGTCTTTGATGCGTTACTGGAAACCCGCGTCCTGGACCGGAATATGGGCATGGTATTGCAGCGGTTAACACCAACACATTGTTTTACTGCAAATGTTAAATATTATTCTATTGTAACCCTATGTCTGTAAGGAAATGACCAAAAAAGTATATAGGTATATTTGAAACTTTGGGTCGGGTCACACACCCATCATTGACATCGGACTGACAAACGAAAGTCAACGACCTGCCTTTGATTGCGCTAAAATGTTTCAAATTTGTATACTTTTTTGGTTCTTCTCTCCAGAATTAGAGAATATACATTTATATTTAAAATGGTGAAGGAGATATTATATCAGTGATTGGAGTAGATAGAAATGTCTTCTAAATTATTATGATATTAGTTTCATTTTGGAATTTCTTTATTTTTAAATTTGATATTTATGAACTATGGGTAAATTTTATTGGACACTAGCTGACCCGACGGACGTTGTCCTTTCATAACTATAAAAATAGAATTTGAATTATTGGTGTAATTAATAAAAAAATGTTAAAAGGTCACTTTATAAAGGTTAATATTGTCGTCCCCTTTTCTTGAAATGTCTAATATTCTGTGCAACTTTCTTAATTTTTTCTTTTATAAGAACTTTCTCCTAAACACAGCCTAAAAAGAATTAGCAAAATTGGTTTAGATGCCCAGAGTAAGAGAAATAGGGATTCATTTATCAAATAGATTTTTCGATAATTCTGAACAATTAATGAATTTAGGTTTTGACCAAGTATGAAGACAATAATTTTGCAACTGTTTCTATTTACTTTTGCACAGTTTCTTTTATTTTTACCTGTAATTGATAAATATCAAGAGAATAATGCTTAACTTTACGTTGATAGGTAAGAGGACAAAAGAGCCAATATGGTGGAGTGTGTCTCTACATAATATGGTGTAGTGTGTCTCTACATAATATGGTGTAGTGTGTCTCTACATTATACGGTGTAGTGTGTCTACATAATATGGTGTAGTGTGTCTCTACATAATATGGTGTAGTGTGTCTCTACATTATACGGTGCAGTGTGTCTACATAATATGGTGTAGTGTGTCTCTACAAAATATGGTGTAATGTGTCTCAACATAATATGTTGTATCTGTGATGGAGCTGTCGTGTGATATGTTATAAGACGGCTGCATACCAAATAAAAATTATTATAATTTATTAGACAAAAGATATATATATACTTATCTAAATATGTAATTGTAGTTATTTTTAAATTAGATTATCCGATAATCATTTTTTTCTTTCTTTTTAATATTTTTAACTGAAATTTGCTACTCTGTTGTTAATATTTTTGGACCACGTTGTAATGTGTATTTTACACGAATGGTTCACGCTTGTTTCCGAGGGGGGTTTATGGATTCATGCAAACGAATTGCTTATTTTCATTGTGAATTTTTGGGATGATTAATGGTTATGCTGTTGTTATAATAATATATTAAATATCCTAGTTAATTGATGTCTCGTGGTGGTTAAACTAAATGTAATATTTCTTTAGATCTATCAACATCTCCTTTTCTCCTCATCTCTTTGCAAGTCTTTCTAAAACTAATCAAATCCTGAATTGGTACCTCTTGCACACTTGCGGATTACCTCACTCATTGGAAATTGACTTCATATATTTTGATGTCATTAGTAGTAAGGCTATTAAAAGCATATCAAAACGCTGATGGCGTGTTTTTTCTGTTTAGTTAATCATTTAAATTGTAACTAATTTTCCATCTTGTTAAGAATTTGGTTTATTAGATAGCCTACTTAACCAAATATCTTCAAGATTATTTTTACGTTTCTTAGGTTATGTAAAAGCCAATGTTTTCTTTGAAACATCAAATGACACAAACATAATTGAAATGTATCCATTAACTTATTATTATCTATGTATAAATTAATAACATTATGTATTTTATTAAATCGATTTTATGCTATATTATTATTATTGCTATATTAAATACTTATTGTTAAAATCACACTTGAATAAAGAAATCATGTATGCGTTACAATATTATATGTATGGTAAATTGTTGTGGGAACATAAAATGATAAATGTGAAACTTCATCTCAATATCAATTTACATAAATGATTGTAAGATACAATAAGTCCATTACGGATATTCCATTTTTGACCCCGTCTGTTTCTCGTCACTTTGTGAGATTTCAATATTGTCTCCACATTTTTATCAATGTTTATAACTAATAATTATTAAATGTGGTTTTAAATGTCTCCAAAACTATCTCGGTGTTGTTTAATATATATAATATTGCAATTATTAACTCATTTTATATAATAATATTTGTCCACAGCCCAGTGTCATAGATATCTATTGAAAAATTCTCTAAATGTGAATCCCCTATTCTTTAAATCTAAGAATTTTGAAAAGAGATTTTTGTGGTGGAAATGTATTGTGGCAGCCGTATTTGACAAAAGAAGTATTTAGGTAAATTTTATCTAATTAGTACCTACCACCCATCCCACACAAAATTTGACCGATGTGAAAATTTTATTACATTAGTGAAATTATGTGTGCAAGGACTACCTATTCGCGCTGGTTGCTATGTTAAAAAAAATGACTCAAACACTTAAGGTGTATTATATTTTTATAAATATGTATTTATATACCTATCTGTCTCTCTTTGTTGTCTGAATATTGGATTTTTGGACTCGTCTTTATAGTGCTAGGGGAAATCAGCAAAAAAAAAAATTAATAGATTTTTTATACATCATACATATTATTTTCTGTTACTTTCATTTTTAGCGATAATAATTGTACTAAATTATGTTTTTACATTGTTTTACATTATGATGACAATATTTGAAACTCGAAATGATGTTTTTAATAATTTCTTTGGATCACACCTACTTCTTTTGTAGCTTTTTAAGTTTATTTCGCAATAGAACAATATACTGACAAAAAAAAAATTGTAAAGCGATAACTACAAAATAATAGGAAAAATGACAATAAGTTTTATGAACCAGCTTTCTCCTCTTATTAGTTTTATACCTCTCAACCATAGTGTGTATCTCTTTACATAATATAATATTAACTAAAAAAATAAATATTACTTTTCTATTAATTTGTATTTAAAAAAATATTTTATAAGTGTATAACTACTGAAAACAGCTGCTTAAAATTCTTGAGGTAAAATTTATCTAACCTGAGAGAGAGAGAGAGATGTTATTTCTAAATTAGTAATTTTCCTGTTGTCTTTATTTGCTGACAATTCTCTTACCTTAAACAATCGGCTAGTTTGTTCATTATTCAAATGTGTTTTTGGCCCTCTTAAGGTCATTGTTTTGTATTATTTTATTTGTAAGATTGCATCTCCATTGACACAATATTTCTTTACAAGTCACGAGAGTTATACAGCCGTCCCTTCTTTTATTGTATGGATTATTAATATAAAAAACTATTTCATTAAATAAAATCATTCTCATTTCCACAAATTTTGCAAGAACTATAGGAAATCTTCAATTACCATTGTTGTTTTATCTCAGATAAATGTGGGTCAATATTTTCCATCAAATTTGACTCACTTTTCGGACTAGCATTTAATTTTATTCTTGATTTTAATATAAAATATCAATCAATCAGTACTCTCTATAAGACCGCACTTATGGGCATAGGGAGGCGACAAGAACCTTATTTGTATGTATATTTTTCTAGATATTGGCAATTTTAATGAAAGTCATTTTTTTGATAATTTTCAGAAAAAATGCACCTGAATTTTGTTGATGAAAAACTTTTATAATACAAAATGTTTCGTTTTAACAAAATATATTTTATTCTCCCATTAAGAATTAAATTTTAACCTATTAAGATGTTTCAACAAGAGCACATACCTATAAAAAAAGTCTATAAGCTCACAGACTATAATGAATTTTCAGTAAATATTATTGACTGTATATAAATCAAATCCTGTTTTATAAATTTAAGGAAGTGTCTAGTTTGCCGCAAGCGGTATACTAGAAAAGCGCCCTAAAAAGCCGCTAGTGGTAGTGCAAAGAAGAAGTGCGTATGCGCGATAATAATAGTAAATATTATAGTTTTTCGGCGTGACATTTAAGTTCACAGCAGATGAATGGTTATAATCGCCGCCGTTCATATTGATGGTTGTAGGTTCGAATCCCGGTGCGGGTGAAGTTTATTTATTCGTTTTTTTTTTTTATTTATCCGTTTTTTTTCTGTGAAAGATGTCTAAAGTGTATTTGTGTTCACTTTGGCTGAGCCCAATTCATTAAAAAAATTAGGTTCGTTAGCATGCTTTACTATTTTCATGACTAACAGTCATTAGGTTAGGTTAGAGCATAATTATTTAGGGGGGTTTGGGGGGGAGAGTTCTTCAAATGTACCCACGAATCCATTTTACCCTCTGCAAACCGAACATATTTGAATTTTTGGCGCATTTGAACATTTGGCGCGAATCTGATTCCCAGTGGTGGCATTCAAACCGCTGCAACTTCAGGTTCGTTCTGACGCTAGGGGCATTTTAGTGCGCTTTTCTAGTATACTGCTTGCGGCAAACTAGACACTTCCTAAATTTAATTTAAAAGATCTTTTCGTTAATCTATGTTGTTTTCAACTTAACTGTTAACATAGATAGAATCAAAGAGACAATTATTTAAAATTCTAAATGTTTAAGGGACTGCTGTATAGAGAGAGAAGAATTAGTTAGAGTGACCCTGGGTCCAGCTTTGTGATACCATTTTGTACTAAACACTAGAACTACCTACTTACCACTTTGGTTTTCCTACCATACCTATCTTGGATTGAATCTTTATTTTCATGTTATTGTGATTAGTTGATTATTTTTACAAAATATTGAAAGGCTAATAGATGTAAGGATAATAAAAGCAGATATAAAATAAAACTACACGAAAATTACACTAGAAATTTTATTTCGTAAATACCACCACAAATTGTATGTACCTACATTTTCATACAAAAATCATAGGTACCTACATCAATAGGTGAAAACATTATTTGAAGGAACTCACCTTTCTGGTACAGGTTTGATTCTCATAAAGCCCCCCATTCACTATCACTTCAAATGGATGACATCCATTTTTGAGAGATGTGCGACTTGAGTTTTTTTTTTTTTCGATCATTGTGACGAAATTTCACTACACTAATATATTTTGCTTTTATTGAATTTAAAACAGCAACATGTTTACTCTGGTGGAAGGATGATGACAAAATTGAACCAAGTTTTTTACACTGACATTCGAGTGTCGACATCCACTCGAGTTTCCCTTGAAAAGCTTGATGCGATTGAATTTTGGACTGATGGATATCTGACTCCCCCTATCACTCCACATCATCCATTTGATTATCCCAACTCGCGGATATTTTTTGGAGTGACATTGTTCTTTTTGGATGGATGTGCGCAGTAATGAACCAACAGGATTTTATATTTATTATTTTATCTTTGTGGTAAAAACCAGCCACTCCTTTCAATTGAATGATGTTCAGATGTTTGAGGAGTTCCATATTATTGGTCTTATATGAAGTCCTGCATTTACTCATCAGCAGAAAGCATAGGGTATTAGTATTTGAAGAGACTTTCTTTTCGTACAGATTGTCAACAGTTTAATTCTTCAATCCACATTCAAACTGACTTCAGGAGATTCCATACAAACATAATCCATCAAATTCACTCAAAATTGAATTTTTATCAATTTTTAATGAGTTATGCGCGATCGGAAGATATTCTCTAAACGCAAGAATATTATTTTATAATTTTATTAAGTTATATTATTGAACTGTACAATCGGTAACTATTTTTCACTATAGCGATTAAAAATATGTAAGAATGCGTAAAAATTCTGAAAAAACGGAAATTTTTGTATTTTTTTCAAACTTTAGGTGGCTTGCGGGATCGGAAGATAAAGTCCGATTTGAATTATTCTTTTTTTGTTTTTCTTGTATTTACCAATCGCAACTTTTCCGCACTATAGCGAATCAATATCATCAACTTGACTTTTTTGACCCTCCCTCCCCTCACTGGATAGATTTGTTTTTGGCCACCTTAAACTCTTCATCGTCGGAAAATAGCTTTCCAATAATGACTGTTATCCTGAAATGAAAAACAGACGATTGAGTTGCGTCGTATCCAATTTTTATTGAGACTTTTGACATTTTTGTATTCTGAAAATGTTTTATCCAATACATTTTTTTTTTAGTAAAGAAGGTCAATGGACCGTATACCCTTTGAGTCACCGCGACCAATAAGATCTATTGTGACATCCTTCAATGAATTTTTGGAGCGCTACCTCTTATTGTGCCACGTCTCCAGAGGCCTCTTCCCGGCTCCTGCCCTCCGCAAAAGGTCAGAGAGAGATAAAAAATATTGAATAAAATTGAAGCTGTTGAAAAGATACATAAATTGGCGGTGGACTGGCTGATGGCGCTGGAGCCAAGACTGTAGAGGAGGATGGTACGCAGCCCTCTACGGGTGAAGATTTTCCGGAAATGCCATACGAAAAGTAAAGAATGTAGGTAATTGGCGTTTTATAAAGCGCATTAGGGCGGAAAATTATACCTATATGTAGACTGTAGAATAGTAAAATTATTTCAGATTTTTCTGCCTATTCCTTCCATTTTTCTATCTTTTCTTTCACCCCATACCGAGAACAAGGCCGGATCCAGGGGGGTCATGACCCCCTGGGATGGGTACAGGCCTTTAATTTGAAGTACAGTAGGTACTTACATTTATTAAAAAAAATACCTACTTTTCTATTATAATTACAAGTTATTGTGGTTCATGACCCCCCCCCTGGATCATGGAAATGACCTTTTTTTTAGGAAAAGTTTAGTTTATAGATACCAAATTTTGGAAATGACCTTTTTTAATCGTGATCCCCCCCCCCCCCCCACCCCTGGCGCCAATGCTGGATCCGCCCATGACCGAGAATACATAGGTACCTACTTTCTACTTTGAACTCTCCTCGTCTGTATATTGAAAAAATAGTGATTCCTACCTCTTAGGCCCGCTTGCGCCATCATATTAAAGATTTTTATTAGAAATACAACCGTTATTCATCTATAGGTAACTTTATTTTTTAATACTGTGAATTTTAGGTATTTCCGTGTTTCCGATCCTCGTTATCTATTAACTTTGTCGATTTTGGCAAGATTTGTTTTTTGAAATCGCTCGCCGCTTCGCGGGGTGCAATAGATTCAAATGCAACGGGCCGCAGATGACGACCAAGGGATTAGAGGCATTTGAAATTTGGGACGTGGGTCCATCGCAGGATGTTTAAAATACCCTGGGCAGATATGATACCTACATAACAAATGCCGAAGTCCTAAGGTGAGCTGGAGTAGACAGAGAGTTACTGTCAACTATCAAAGAGGGGAAAAATATCATCTCCTGTATCTGATATTGAAGGGCAAGATTGAGGGACACCGTGGACCTGGCCGGAGACAAACATCATGGCTGCGCGACATAAGGGACAGGACCGGCATTCGAAATGTGGAGCAGCTGGCGGCGCAGGACAGGGAAAAATTCGCCGAAGTGATCACCAACGTCGGGGAGACCCGACAGGGCACTTAAAGAAGGCAATATCAGAAGGCTCGCTGACCGCACGTGAATGTGGGATGCCCAGGACAGAGAGAAGAGAAAGATAACATGTGCCGCGGCCGCTGAAAAAAAGAAGAAGATATCAAGTATAAAATTGTATCTAAATATTGTGTAGGTGTTTGTGTGTGGGTTGGCAACGTGTGAGTTCGGGACCAAGGTCGGGCCCCCGTGTGTCACACGTGACAAGTCTTCAGGGATGAGTTGGCGAGGCCTCCATCCTGTCAACGTGCCGGAACATCACAGGACATCTGCCGCTACCAGATAGGGTTGCATACCGCAGCAAACCTACATGACACATTGTTGTTATTAGATGGATAATATTTCACTATTGACAGCAGTAAGTATTATTAGATCACTTCATCAATATAACGGCTTATAAAAAAACTACACAACTAGGCTATATACCATATAAAACAGGACGGTAATATAAAATCAACAACAATCGCCTTTTAAACCCCACTCAAGAGCATAGGGAGGCAACAAGAGCTACTCCCTCGACTCTGCCTCGAAGAAACGGAACACGATACGAGAGGGTCTTCCATCACGTTTTTGAGACCTTGATGGGAGGAAGAACAGCGCTCTCCTCGGCCAACTATCATTCGGCATCCTTAAAACATATCCCAGCCATGTCCATCTCCTCTCTATAATGGTGGACTCATCGGAATCGGAGAGAAAAAGAAGAATAATATTTATTATCGTTTCGTTTCTATCTGTATGCCTATTGCTCAAGCCTGGTAATCTCACAATAAAGTTGTCAAAAGGCAAAAACCTTTTCTGGTGTCTTCCCGATGACGGATACAATATTTAAACGCTAATTATTGGCTGGGGCGGGATGGATATTAAAGACTAATTGGTTGACAAGCGAATCCTTTGATCTTTCCTTACGCGGGGTGACATTTTTTTTTCTTCAGAAGAATGTAACGAATCTGTGAATTATTATGAGGAGATCCCCATACCCATGCACGCGTAAAATTGTCTTGTCTCTTTAGTCAGAATAAAGGGATGAACATTTATTATTCCAAAAATAACATTTTAATCTGTATAGTCCAATACATTACAGGAGTACAGAGGGCCATTGGAGCTTGGAACTATACACCTTGCTGGAAGATGGATGCCAAGTGAGGTTGGCTGTAAGACATTGCTTTGCAGCAATAAGTCCGCCTTTTGGTAGTTTTTTAAAATTGTATTTACACTATTTTTTTCGTCCAATAAAGATTTATTTATTTATTTATTTAAGTTGTACCTATAGGTAAGTATATAATGGCTAGAGCAACTTGTTACAGTTTCCAAAGATATTGTAATACATAGATATATAGTCAAGGGCGGATCCAGCCTTGGCACCAGGGGGGGGTCACAAAGTAAAAAAAAGGTCATCTTAAAAATCTGGAAATTACACTTTTCCTAAAAAAAAAAAAAAAGGTCATTTTCAAAATTTGGTATCTGGAAACTACACTTTTCCTTAAAAAAAAAATGGTTATTTCCTAAATTTGTTATAGGTATGGTACTTTTGCTCCAGGGGGGGTCATGGCCCACTTGAAATTATAATTATGCTAGCAAAATAAAGATTTTATTAATAAATATCACTGCCCTACTTGAGATTACATAGCCTAGGGGGGGGGTCATGACCCCCCTAACCCCCCCCCTGGATCCGCGGTTGTATATAGTGCTAATTGTGGTAACTAGAGATGAAAGGTGAGGTTTTTGATGACTCCAAAGGCAGTGAAAATCCTACAAAACAAACTTTACCAGATAAAAGATTTGACCCGATATGAAACTACAAGGAGATGAAGAGCAATATTTTTTAAGAACTCCCTTAACAATCAGAAAATCAAAAGTGGCAAGGACTGCAGAAGTCAGGACCTATTGCCAGAACATTTTAATCTTAAATCCCAACGCTCTTGCTATATTATGTACTTACCTGGATACACTGAGTTTTCAGTTTGGGCAATTTTTTGCATTCAAGAAATTTAACGGTTTTTTAATATTTTTCTGATCCATAAACCTAATTCTGCAGTTGTTGGACATCTACATAATATTCTTTTTCTAATTTTTGTAAAAGGTTGGCTGTGCTGTGGGGCTAGTACGAGTTTAATCGAAAGCTATTTGTACGCTAATAAGCGCTTAATAACGTGCAAACAGTGTTCAAAAATCAAACTATCGAATCGTTCGATCATTTTTGTATGGAAATTTTTCGAAATTCTTTCGATGATCGTTTCGGTATTCGATCATCGAAAACTTATACTAGCGCTACTGTAGTTCTCAAGATGTTCCAAACCCGTCTTCTAATGTCCAGAACCAGACATTCTGGACTCCGGGATATGTTTTTCTCATTCCTGAAGTGGATGACACATCCTCATCGTGAAAATAGGTGGCTATGTGTATTGTTTGTTATGTTTGGTTTTCTTGGCGCTGATCTTGGAATGTAAGTAGCTGATGGCTTGGCATTAGGTATGTGATGATGCGCGCACATGATTCAGCTGATGACGGAGAGAGCTGTCATGTGAGAGCAAGCAGCCGCCAATGAAGACGGAGGAGGCGGGGCCCTCGTACGAAGAGAGACACGATTGGTCTATTGATGGAAACTGGTCCGAGGTATTTACACGCAGATTCATCTCCACACTGCCTCACCTACCCACGCAGTCACGATCCATTGCACATTGCATTATTATATGTAGGTACCTAACTAAACATGCAAGGTATGGAAGTATATAGGTAGGTACATGTATCTAAACGAGATTTTCGTCGTTATACAGTTTGATTACCTAATGTTGAAATTAAAGTGCACGGAAAATTAGTCTGATGTGCAAATAGAAAATTCAAAACACCACCCACAAATTCAAACTCTAATAATGTGGGGTGCACTTATGTAGTTACATAGATTTCCATCAACCCCAGACTACCAACGATTACGATTTCTACAAACTTCCAGATTTTTCGTCAATGTGAAACTTGGACTAACTAACTAACTCTCCTTTAACACCACACTCATCAGGAGCATAGGGAGGCAACAAGAGCTATCCTCCAATGCGCTCGATCTTGCGGAATGTTTATGACCTCCTCCCACACCATGTCCAAATCCCTCAGTTCTGCTCATCATCTCGAAGGAGCGGAACACAGTGTGAGGGCTCGTCTGCGGGACCCTGATGGGAGGAACAACAGCGCTCTCCTCGGCCAACCGTCATTCGGCATCCTTAACACATGCCCCAGCCAAGTCCATCTCCACAATTGTAGAGGTGATGGGCCCACGCTGGGTGCGCCAGCGTATATCGCCGTTCGTAATGCGGTGGTACCATCTTATACCTACCTACCATAAATTCTCCTGAGGCACTTAATTTCAAATGCGGTGATTATTTGTGCCTTGTGGCTGGTCAGGTGCCAGGACTCTCTCGTAAAGGAGAATGGGCAACACACACTCGTCAAACATTTTATATTTCGTCTCGACACTATAAACGCCGTCACTTTCCATATCTTGGTCATCAGGTTAGGCGCCACCTTGCCATACCGATACGCACCTATCAGGAGCTCAGCTTGGACACATGCGAAAATTCTGAGAGTTTGAATAAATGCTGTAGAAATGAAATCTTTACACAGGATATGCGGAAAAAATATTGATCGATAAGGTAAGAAATGATAATATTAGAAAGAAATGTGAAGTGATTGTTAGCCGAGTGGTTTTGGTATGTTGACAGAATGAAAGAAGTAAGAATGACAAAAAGGATCTACAGGTAAAATATGAATGAATAGGTGCACTGCCGGCCTAGAATGACGTGAACCCGTCATATCGGTGACATCTTAAAGGAAGAGTACAAAAAAGGAATAGGCGATATTGAAGCGAAAAAGGTTAGTGTGGATAGGACAATGGGAAGTCCGTACTCTCTGCCTATATCCATATCGGGAAACAGCTTGATAAAAAAAAATCACATCTGTCAAATTTTATGTGCCATAAAATTATGCACCTACCACAAACGAGGTATCTAATGGAAGGTACCTTTAAAGTGTGTAGGTACAGACAAAATTCATAGATGTCAGCTAAAGGTGACAGACAGAGGTTCATTAAACTTTAGGTACCTATATACCTACTACTTGCATGATTTTTGATTCCTCATCGTAAAGGAGTTTTCCAAACATGGATAACTCATCCCCAGCTATACCTATGGCGAATATGGCTTGAACAGTAAAGGCTGACCTACCTTAATTTCATCGTAGGTATCATATCGCAATCTTATCTGATGTAGAAATTACCTTTTAGAAAACAATTTTTAGGTTAGCATGGGAAACGAAAATTATAGAATCCACATATTGAACTAAACGACGTATAGGTACCTACCTAGTTAATTCACAATGTAGGATGGTTCCAAACTCGGTGGAGAAAAAATCTTCGTTCTTTTTTTCCATGGCTCTACAGCTCATATCGAGCCTAGGCCTCCTTCATCCTTCGCCTTTAAATCATTCTGTTTTCCGATCCAGAGCCTCCCAGTTTGTCACTTGCAGAAGCTGTGTTACGTCCCTCTTGACCTCGTCTGTCAACGGAGTCTCAGTCTGTCATATCTTCATTTTCCGCCCGGATACCCTTCCAGGATTATTTTTTGTACAAATCCGTGTAGACGGCATACTCTGAACATGGCTTGCCCACCTTGGCCTGGCTAATTTAGCATATTCAGAGATCCTGGGAGTTTTGTAGGTAAATATTGTACCAACCTCCAACTGATCTTTCTATCTTATCCTACAGGATTGTCCAATATTTAAGGGCCCCAAGTACCTAGTTACTCTTCTCTCAAATACGCCCAGCAGTTCCGCGGATTTCGCAGTCATTGCCCATGCTTCGCACCGCTCTGTTACAAGTAGGTATGTAGATATTTTTTCCCCATGGATACTTCTTCATTTGAGCATAGACATCAGTAGAAAAGAATGATTTATTTTATTTCCTGAATCAATCCTTGGCCTAATCTCT
This sequence comes from Mystacides longicornis, assembly GCA_963576905.1. NCBI lineage: Eukaryota > Metazoa > Arthropoda > Insecta > Trichoptera > Leptoceridae > Mystacides > Mystacides longicornis. The sequence goes on along the minus strand of OY756421.1, from coordinate 25,421,788 downwards.
ATAATCTTCGTTTGAGTCAATCTTTTCAGATTCTATATAATTCTACGTTTTCGATTAAAACTACATAAAAATATTTGCATAGCAATTGGACAAGTCATAGATCACTCTCTCGAGAGTGGATTGCCGCGTTGAAAGAAAGAAGAAGAAGAATTGGACAAGTGAAGCGAAAAAATGTTCCTCCTCCTATTAGGATTAGGGTATTTTTCTTTGTAGCATCAGAGGCTAAGGCAAAATTTGAAATCTACTCCAGGGTCCAAAATGTCATTTTGCCATTCCTATTTGACTCCCCTGATATTGGGTATTTCAAATGCCTCAAATCAAAACACTTCGACGAACCATTTTCCTCTTGAGTCTTTCTTCGAAGTTCAAGATGAGGAAGAGGAATACTTATCTTCTGCGAATATGTCCCAGTTATGGACGTTTAAGAATTTCCATAGCTGTCTGCAGTTTTCTGCTCAGTATCATATAGGATATAGGTTATCTCATGAGCACTTATCTCAAACGCTTCTGTTACGTTCATTGCATCTCCATTATTACCAAATTTACGTTCATCGTTAAAGTAGACTTTCTCAGATTCTGAGGATGGCATCAATTATACTTTTGTTAGATACGGCTCCATGTTTTAGTAAGAACCTCATCAGTTAATACCTGATGACCTGCTAGTTATTTTTTAATATATACTTAATAGATTGCCACTTCTTCACATACATTTCACTACACATTGGTACACAAAATGCTTTCCATTATTAAGTATGGTACACAAAATACCTCCCGATAAAAGAAAACTTTAAAACGACACTTTTTTTTTCAAAATCATAATCACCTTAATAAACAAACCATTCAAAACTCTTTAAATGTATTATTAACATTATAATATTAAGTTTCAAAAAGTCACTGTGTACATTTATTACACAACACAGACACTAAAAACACTTAACCATTTGCAAAATAGGTTATTTAGATATATTTTTTAAGAGGGTGAGATTTTCAAACTTCGATGTGGAAAATTCAAAATGAACTGTTAATTTAAATTGTGGTACGCTCGAGTAAAAAGCCCGCTCTTAGGAAAATATTGTCATTCCATCTCTGTCTTTGTTCTGATGTGTGATAGAGAAGAACGATCAACAGAACTTACACAGAGCTTTCGGAGATATATCCACCTCCTTGTTGCACTAAAGCGTTTCAAACGGGAGGGAGTCAGACAAATATATTATTGTTAGAAGTGGTACGGAGAGATAAGAATGTTAAGTGCAGTAAAATGTCGCAATATGAAAAGGGTTTGAATCAAAAGTTCAGGAGTTTTGATTGTGGTGCGATTGTCAAAACCTTGTTGCACGGCGGCTTAAAATTGATGTCCAAGATTTAAGTGAAGAAAAGAATAAGGCGGGAATTACGAAGGTGGTTAAAAAAATGTAAGTAGAGCTAGTTTTTATAAGTGGCGTGTTGTGTGTTGAATGAAGAGAATAAAGAGCACTCTTTGATAGAGCTCCAAACAGTGAGGTGGCATTCAGTGGAATATATTTAGTGTGAAAGATCGCGACGGATTTGAAGCTGTTGTAAAATTAGAAATAGTACATGGCATTATTCGGACGGGCACAATAGTCCTCTCTCATTCAGTACCAGTGTCTCTCTAAACAATCTTACACTTTATTTATCCGTACAAAAACACTACTGTTTTCTATTTATAAAATATGTACAAACTCCTGGCAAACATTTAATCACCAATTAATTCATATCCGCATTCCTGTTCTATTAATTAATCAAAAGTTTTGGTCCAGATTGGATGAACAGTTATGTTCTTCGAACAAACTAAGCACTTGATTCATTCGAGTATTTCAATGTCCTTTATTACCTGTTGATTCAAAACAAACAAAGTAACAGTGTCAACGAACTTTTGTTATTTCGTAAAACTTTTTCGAAACTTATTGTTTTGAAAGACTATTTTTAGAAAAAAGTGTGTGAAATTTATAAACTCAACAATATTAGAAAAGAGCAACTTGTGATTTTTCGAAAAAAAAAATCTAAAAGATAGTAATTAAACCAAATCAAATAAGCAAATCAGTATGAATCTCAATACGGGATTTTCGTTGAAAGAAATGGTGATTAGAGAAAATCTGATTCCAAGAGAGATGCTCAAAGGTTCGGAGATGCTGCTAGGAGCTGGAGACCAATCGAGAAGGGCCTGCGATAAAACCAATTCCTGTGGATCGTCAAGGAAAAACACGAAAGTAAACATTCAGGGAGATCACGCAGATATCAATGCAGCCGTGTCCAAGATCCTTCCAGAGTATGATTGGAATCAACTGCCTGTTGCGAACAAGTAAGTGTCCTTTTCTATCTTACATTCCAGCTTATCAAAAGAATATTATTTTTCATGTCAGTCACTCATTTTCAATTGTTCGTCAGATAGTAGAATTCACGTAAAATTTGCACAGTATAATGGTATCAAACTTTCTTATTACATATTTTATCTGTTGACTACATAAACCAATGCGTGGGAGTTTTTAATACCTTTAGTCATGTAAATTTTTATCATATTTTTATTAATACCTACAAGTCATATAAATATTATTCGAGATAAGTGTTGTGTTAGCCCAAAGCTGAAAGGCCCTACGATTTTTCAAACAATGACATAAAAATTTACTCCACAAATGCAAGTCTAATCTTTCGTTGTCCTTCGTTCGTCCCAGGATTTTACGATTTGCTTTTATTATACTGGCCGCTTACTATACTTATACATAAGTAGGTACCTATTTAGATAATAGTATTACCATTTCTTTTAGTGAATCCGTGCTCACTGAATGTTAGCAGTAAATATACACTTAAGTAAAGTATAACATGACGGATGGGGAAGATTGTCTGACCGGGATCGAACCCGCCACCGTCATAATGTAAATGAAATAATTCTAACGTTTTCTAAAGATATTTAGGTGATCGTTGGGGTGATTAGAACCTTTCATTTTTTCAATTAAGTACCTTACATAAAAAATGTTCTTTTTTTAAAACATTCAGTAGATATTTTTTTAATAAATCATGTCGCTCCCACTACATTTTTGACATATTCCACACTAAGCAAAACTTGAAGATATTGTAAAAGAGGAGTATGGTCGATAAGCTCCGGGGATCAAACCCATGACCTAAGTAAAAAAAGTACGAAAGTCGGCGATTCTACCGCTAGGCTACCATGCACCAAGGAAGCCAACACTGCGGGTAGAAAAAGTAAAATAAAAGAATCGGAAAATTCCGACCCGACGGAGAACCGAAACCGGTAGCTTTTGTTCAAAAGTCTGTTATTATAATTCTGATATAGGTATTCTTAGCACTAGTTGGGTACATAGAACTTATTATAAATTAAGCATAAACTAGTCGAATCATTATTGTAGGTATACTAGTGGTCGACCAGTGCTCGAAACTCGACCATAACTTATTTAAATTATAAGTTTGAACATTATTTGGGTTCAATTGCCATTTTTTTTTTCAAAAACAACGACATGGATTTGGATACGTCAAATTAAAATGTTGATATGAGTAAAGTTTATTCTATTATTATCAAAGTCAAAAAATATTAATCTATTCTCAATTTATATCCCGCGATTTCTAGCTCCACCTTCCATTTGAATTTACCGCCTTCAAAAGGTTTTCTGCCCCCATTATGAGGCGCTTTTCATTTTATATTTGTTTCTATGAAGTTGATGGTCTTTATAAGTACCTAATCTGTGGAAGTGTGTGTGAGTATTAAATACATATATTATTACGTGTTTAAGTATAAGTGTTTTTTTGTCGATTAAATCTTTTTTTATGCATTATTTAAAAATATATTAGCATTCGCCACTCCTTCTATATATAAACTGTAAGTATGCGAAATTTCATACTCCTCCGTCCGCGCACTTTTCGTAAAAATAGTAACAAAGTTTTTCCTTCACGTATTAATATATGTATATACATATAGATATTACCTTTACCGAGATGTTGCCCTGTCTTTACAATGAAAAATGATGTAGAATTTGGCAAATGTCTAAGTACATCACCTTTTTAACCAATTGAATTTCGACTGATGCATCTTCACGCACAAGCTTATCAACAACAGCTGACAGATATCAAACGGCAATGAAAATTAAAAAATATTAAAGTTTATTAAATGTTTTCAAAAGCACTAAGGAGGCTACTGCGTTAAGTATTCTTAAATTTTCTTATGTTCCGTGCAATTTTCTTCAATTTTATAGCAAATAAGTACATCAAAAAAAGAATTAGCGAATTTGGTCAAATCGTACGTGATGCGATGACTAAGGGAAAAAGGGCAATATTTTTATGAAAAAAAAAATACAGCAGAATCTAGCATTTTTATGGTACAATCTTTCGAAATATTCTTGCGATAATGTTCAGTAGTTAATACTTGTAATCAACCAATATCCAGTGTTTAATACTTCTAATCAACCAATATCCAGTGTTTAATACTTCTAATCAACCAATACTTATAATCAACCAATACTTCTAATCAACCAATATCCAGTGTTTAATACTTCTAATCAACCAATATCCAGTGTTTAATACTTCTAATCAACCAATATCCAGTGTTTAATACTTCTTATCAACAAATATCCAGTGATTAAGACTAATTATCATATTTGGGTGTCCCGTTGAAATAGGTTTTCTCAAGTGGTACCTAACCACTGTTTAGGTCGGTGAGTGTGATGATTCCCATGACTCTGAACGTACACCTTACCCAATGACTACCAACTGAAGAGTTCGGAGACACTTGAGAGAATACAGACGAGTCTGCCCTCCCATACACACATGAGTTGTAATGATGAGGACGATCTTTTTGTAGATAACCCAGGATCGAGATTTTTCTAATTGAAACATGATATTATGTACTTACCTACTAATGGTATAGAGTAGGTTGATATAAAATACACGCGTATACGAAAATCTTATTGGTTTTTTTAATGAATCTGGGCTCACTCAAAGTGAACACAAATTTACTTTTGACATCTTTCACACCAACCAAAGGCTTGTGTCGTGAAAGTGGAAATATACCTATACACGTATTATGAAAGAATTAGCATCGGGGCAGTTGGCCCAGTGGTTACCGTCTCAGCACGGTACGTGGGACGCAGGTTCGAATCCTGCCCGGGGCATGGGATTTTCCACATGCATTTCTCATAATATTCGGGAATCGAACATTACCACCTATTGGCGAACGTTATTAAAAAGCTTCACTTAGCCAGCCTTCAAAATAACAGTAGAAGATTTAAAAATCGAACAGTATTATAGTCAGTCATCATTCGTTGATATGAGTAAAGTAAAAAAGTGATATGAGTAAAGTGGAAATGTTGGCACCGGGATTCGAACCCTAGACCTTCAATACGCTGTGCGTACGAAAGCCGTCGACTGAAACCACTGGACTCCCAACCACTCATTTCGGTTTTTGATGTCAGTGAAATAAAAAAAAGTGTAGTTATAATTGCAAATGATCAGTGGCTATCGGTTTTCAAACCGTCTAGGCATGGGCGCCTCTTTTCCACCAGCTTATTCATGAAATGCTTGGTAGACCAGTGATATCAGTCGACGGCTTTCGTGTATACAGCGTACCTACCTAGAACTGAAAGTCGTGGAATGTTCGAATGGGCATCGGGCCCACCATTTCCACTTTCACAACACAAGTTTTGCTTTATACTTACGAAAGATTTCGGAAGTGTATTTTTGTTCACTTTGATTCCATATTCATGAAAATAAAATTCAAAATGAAGTTGGACCAAATACCGCGTTAAAAAATAAAAACTCATTAAGGCTGATTCTCTTACGATAAGTAATAAGTAATGTTCAGATGTTGACCTTTTTTAGTGGGAAACCTACTATAAAGCTTCACAAACGTGGGCAAGTCTTAATAAACATGAAGTCTCCGATACGCCAAACCACTGTCTCAGATTAACTAGCCTCAAGGTATTTACGCCCAGCCTTCTATTTTAAGTGCATTATGAGGGTATGTATATTTTCCATTGCAAAGGATGCGACCGATACGGCTTTTCGGACAGTGGTCAGCAAGATGTTAATGATGAGGGGTAGAACAATACTTTTTCTTCAGTAAAGGTAGATACTTAATTAATGATGACTCGGGAATGGATTGTCGGATTTTGATTTGTGAGATTGTTTCATTTATTTATATTGTATGTCTCACAGCACATGTTCTAGTTTTTCTAATTTAATTGCAATGTCAAATAATAATTATTAAAAACAGTAAATGATACAGTGTGTTATTGTTTATCTTTTTGTTTGAGCACTCAAACTCTGGGTTTCTCGTGTCCGCTTTCCCAGCAACTCATTATTACCAAGATTTAGATAAACCTTGTGACGGATATTGCTTTATTTTAAACATTTAGAACAAACAAAAATATTCACAGGTCTGTGGTGCTAAGTGGATTGACTGCTTTGTGATACATTTCCAAACACATATTTGTTCTAGTCATTAACTTATTTATTTGACGGCAGCGCAGTAGCCTATACCTGTGCCTACTCTAAATATTTGTTGTTGACTTCACTGACAGTCATGTTAGAACAATAAGATCACAAGAAATTGCCGACGTGTTGGCTCTGTTTAGAAGTAGGTAGAGATGTAGGCAAAGGGTGGAAATCTATATGTGGCGTGTCCTACACCAGAGTTGCAACGCTATCGGATTTAATATGATCAGCCCCCCTAGACAATTGGAAATTGGCGCTCGACTACAAACGAAGATTTCGTCAATGTATAGAGTGCGAAAGAAATGAACTGTCCACTGGAACATAATATGAACAATTATTTAAACCAAACAAAGACACAACAGCCGCTTTCACAAAAAAATAACTCGTTTCATAACCACAAAATAACCCTGTAAGTCGACTTTACGTTATTGGCAAAAGTGTAGTTCAATCGTGTACCAGCGGAGTTCATAGAAAATTTCGTAGTGCTCTCTCTGTCACAAATGATGAACATTTGTGGTGACACTATGGACAAAATTGAAATTCAAATCGGAGTGACGTATTGACTCCTGGCTTTAATAAAATGCCAATCTAATAATACGAAAAATGAAAAGATTATAGGTAATAAATAACCTAATCTAATCCAAACTCTCTTGCGCAATATTCCTGACCTCCTCCCACACCACATCCAACTCCCTCAGCTCTGCTTCGAAAGAGCGGAACACGGTACGAGAGGGTCTTCCTCGTCTTCGGGACCCTGGTGGGAGGAGCAGGCTCTTCTCTTTTAACTGCCATTCGGCATCCTTAACACATATCCCAGCCAAGTCCATATCCCTCTCCAAAATGGTAGAAGTGACGGCTTTCGTGATGCGATGGTGCCATCTTATACCCAAAGTTCTCCTGAGGTACGATAGTTAAATATTGGTAGGTGAGCATTTTAATATTCCATGGCTAGGGCTAGATTAACCAACAAATAATCTAGTTAGTTCAAATAGCGTGTTCCTATTCTCACTAAAGATGCACTATACTATTACCTATAGTGTTGTATGTAGGTACCTGATATGACCCAGTGTCACTCTAGGCAGAGTATAGGTAAGTTTCTTATCCGTTCTACAACTGAAGCACCTAGCAAATATTAGGAATGCATTACTTTGTATCGATTAGAACTGTTGCTCTAATATTATGCGTGTGAAAAGTGTCTGTATTTTAGCAGTTGCATAAAATCTATTATCATTAAGTAGGTGGGTGCTAGAACAACAGATAGATGCAACTTACATGCTTGATTCACACGCTCATAGCTGACTAGGTTATTTACATAAAATAAATCAACCAACTCAAGGATATGTTGCTGCGGCATTTATGGTTTTTGCTGTGTACTGTATTCTCTTACTTCTTTGTACAAGTATTGACGAAAAATTGATAAAAATATTAAGAGTAATACTCGAGCTATTCGCAATCAGTTCCGCTAAAATTTAGCATCTTCTAATCTAACATTTGAAATTAAGCGGGACCTCTATTTTTAACACCTTAAATAAAAGAACTAACATCAAATGTTTTTTTTTGCATATTACAACTTCTTACTCGTGGTTCCTACCTATATCAAACCAAAAAGTAAATCTACAATAGCCTCATTCAAAAAGAGAAATGATGATATTATTTAGAACCCCTTTATTTACCTTTGTATGTGAATCTAGGTTTGCGTTAATTTTGAGGGTTCTGGTTTCAAATCCTCGGCGGATCGGTAATGGGGGACCAACGTTTTCGATAATTAATATCGTCACTGTTTACACACAGCTACAAGTGGTTTAACATAACGGTTTATTTATTGCCTCGTAAAGTAAAGACATTAAAGTTACAAAATGTTCCCTGTGTACCGACTCACACATCTATGTTTATATATAAAAGTTGATCCCAGTTTCCCTTGATCGTCGTTGAATCTGAAATGAAATCTGAATTATTGAAATCACACGTGAACGACTCGAGCAGTTGTGCCTATACCTTTTTATTATATTTCCTATTTTGAAGAGAAGTCTTTTATGAAAGAAAAACTATGAAGTTGCGCAAAATATTAGAAAATTTCAGAAAACTTACCGCAGGTTATTGACTCTATAAACTCCTTACTGTTATTGACTCTATAAACTCCTTACTGTTATTGACTCTATAAACTCCTTACTGTTATTGACTCTATAAACTCCTTACTGTTATTGACTCTATAAACTTTTCCTCTTTTTTTTTTTAATTTATTTGGCCTTTGAAATTATTGTCAGTTGTTTAATAGTTGGTGCTATTGACAGATTGTGCTGTTTAAAATAGATGCATCAGTCGGAAATTTATTGATTAAATATGTAATATTTAATTTATCATTATAAAAATACGAGTTCAATATTCATAGTAAGGGCAGGACAACGTCTGTGAGGAAAGCTAGTATCCAATAACTAGGAACTGTACCTACATGTTTCCAATATATGTACTCCTAAAGACATTAAAACATATTTTATGATTTGTTCGGAAGATGGTGTCATTGGTGTCAATGAATTTATCCACACTTCCGTGCCAGATGTATGCATTTTATATTCCTTGTAATTAAACCAATTCCTAAACATTTCGTGAACAAACCCCGGTTTCTTAGAAAACTATAAACTCTGTGCCCATGCCCATTAAGGGTCTGCATAACCGCTGCTCATTATTGACCCTCTACTATGTTGCTCATTCAGTGGCCACTATTGACACCGAAATGTCTTTTCACGGAGGCGGTTCATCCCAAATTTCTCTGCCCTTTGATCTAGAGATGAGTAATTTATTTTTTTCAGTAGGTATCGTCTTCATAGATTCCACTTTCCCGCTGTACTTTTCTTTCTTCCTTACTATTTTTCTCTATTGTTGTATTCTGCTTTCTTTTCTTTCCTAATCTGCCCTTTTTATGTCTAAAAAATAATTTTTATGTATTTTAGATACCTAGAACCATTTTTTTTTATTTTATATTATGTATTATTTTTTAAAGTTTACCGACCATTTCTTGAATTATTGAAAATCATCAATTTTGTGCATAAATGGGGCTACATAGTCAGACCTACAAGAGTCAGACTTTTTGTTAAAAGGTCTCGAGATCAATTATTACTGTAGAAAGGGTAAGAATTTATATGTGTGCTCTCTTGAAATTTTTTTTTGGTATGCTATCTCAATTTGGACCGGATCAATTGATTAGAATACAAATACTCAGACTATATTATTCCACCGGGCTTACTGCTAGCTTTGCATTTTCAGTTGTTCATACATACAAATCTGCATTGAAACTACACTTTTTAAATAAATTAATAGCATACCTAACCATGCAGCCATATGAAGTATGTACCTACCCACCTCAAAAATATATGCTACAATTTTGAAGGTTTTGAGTGTCATTTGTCACCTTTGGTCTCCGATCATAACGTATAAAGACGTATTAGCGAGGTTTACATCTATATTATTATATAGGTCTGGTGTTTAGCTGCTAGACCGAGTGCGTCTGAAAGTCGCATTATATGAGCCGTATAAATCTTAGCTGGCGTATATTCCTCTCATTAGTTTATTCTCTCTTAGTCCCGAGGAAGGTATGAGCCACGAGCTCCTCTGGACTCTTATTATTATTTCGTGAAGCTGACGTATTTATTATTTACTATTTATGTGTACAAATACTACAGTAATACCTCGAGAATTACTCTCGTATCTCAAAGCAAATATTGCCATTAAAATCGCAAGAAATCCTTTTAATGCGTTCCAGTAACTCACATGGACAATAATTAATATCTCCATAATCATTTCGGAATTATCATTGTCTTGAAATAATATATGAAATAACTGAACATACATAAGAGTGCTTTGCACCCAAATATCCGTTTTTGTCACTTTTACTTAACCGATTTTACTTAGAGATTCCACTAGTCTTTAACATACGCAACTGAAATTTACGTTCTATTGTAGAATTAACTTTAAATAAACAGTTTAGCGAGTTTAGAGGGTTTTTGGAGTAATTTTCTTGTTTCTAGAACGTTTGTTAAATTTTTCTCGATCCAAAATATAAAAAAATCAATTCTTATATATGCGTGAGTTAAGGGGAAATGTGAATATATATCTCAATACTAATAAGAATTTGTTTCATTTACTGAAATAAACATATTTTTATTGTTATAATGTCTTAAGAAAAGAATTAAGTTTCTAACATAACTTTTGTGTGAATACCCCTACAGTTGCAAATCTTCCGCAGAAATATATCGATACGCAGAAATAACATCTGTTACTATTGCTCATTATTCAAAACAAAATTTCGCTCATTTAATTGACCCAAAGCTCAAAAGCTCGTATATCGAACACTGGTATCTCGAGGTATCATAGTAGGTTCCTATAATATACTCCATAATATTATTATTTACTGTTCCAATATTTTTAATAGTATGTCATAAAATGAGGTACGTAACTAGGTACCAAGTAGTTATGATTTAATTTTCAAGTGTTTGTTTATGTATATAGGCGATGTGCATTGGGAATATCGGGTCAAAGAGTCAAGTAAAAACTTTATTTATTATTAAATTTATTAACCGTGAAACAAAAATAATATTTGGAACGGTTTCGTTAGTTTTATACCGGCAGTGGCGTACCGAGGGGGGGGCGGAGGGGCGGACCGCCCCGGGCGCCTCTTTGGAAAGGGCGGCAATATCTGCTTATGCTATGTTATACACGACCAGGAGCCTTATTCCCGTAATCAATCGCATTTAAAAATCACTTAACGATAAGATTAAGACATGATCGCAATCAGGTCGCCCTTGAATTTGACGTTTGTAAGATAGTTACGGGAATGCCGATTACATAGAATTTCATACTAATATTTCAAACATAACGAATTTTTAAGATATCTGCTAGATATGTTGTTTTGGCAATACCAATCCGCCATTTTAATATTGTCAATCAAGATAAGAGCGTATTAAGACCGCTACGAGAATAGCCCTACAGATTGATAAACTGAGAATTTATATTTTGACCAAAAATAACATTTAATTTCGGATTAAGGTCTTAAAAAAACATTTGCGGTGAATCCGCAGGTAGAAAAATCTGCTGTAAGTACTTAAAATAAATAGGTATGCAAACTTTTTTTATTTTGATATATTTTTATTCATTTTCGTGTTTTTTTTATATGGGGGGGGGGGGGGTCCCAATTATATAAGGAGGGAAGGGCGCCACATTATATTGGGGGGGGAGTGGGCGCCAAATTATATTAGGGGGGGGCGCCAAATTTTAATTCCGCCCCGGGCGCCGAAAACCCACGGTACGCCACTGTATACCGGTTTTAAAATAATTATTTTTTAAACTTCTAGAAGCGTAATTAATTACCTATTTCAAACAGACTGAAAAAAATCCAATTTAGTTATTTATTGCCAGAAAGATATTTCTTAATACCTATAATTACCTACTAAATCGAACTTATCAACTTCAACTTTCAGTCAAACCCCAATTTGAACATGCGCCATTTTTATTTATAAAATTTGAATGTGAACTAATAATATACCTACAACCTACAAGTGTAGACAAAGTAAGGATTCGCAAATCGTGAGTCATGTGTAAATTTTAGCACTAAATTTGCACTCGAGTCTAATTGAGTGTACCTTTAAATATTTTTGTGCGCCACAACGAAGTGATGGTAATTCAGATTATGGCTGCTGTCACAGACCCTTTGCAGATTCGCGCAGACCTTTGAGAGTCGATTTAGACTTATTTGGGAACCACTGACCTAAGCGATTAGAATTCCGCTTTATGTAATAGTGAAATGTTATTTTTTGTTATTTATTATTTTTTCATATACAAACGAAATATCGGACTTATAAGTCAATTTTTGTTCGCAATACTGCTTTGGATAATTTTCATTAAGTATTAGTAAGTATAGTAAAAAATAAATTCAATAAGACTAAACTAAAAAATAAATAAAACTTTATTTTAAAACATTACAATTAAAAATTAGAAGGGTCAAAGGGCAGACTTATCTGGAAGAATTTTTTACAGCCAACCCATTGTTATCATTCGTCTCTATTGACATCATCGCATAGGGCATCGTCTTCTTATGAAAGCTTCTGGGGCAAAAGTACCCCATGCAACTAACCACATTTTGAAAATAGATCACGCGTAGGTCTAGGTAAATCTACTTTCAGTCGGTTTCAAAAAAAAAACACTTTAGCTAAAGTAACATTTAAAATTTAAAGACTCCTTAAAGCTGACGCGTTTCATAAAAAATATTCCAGCTAAAGTTTGAAATGTCCTAAAAATATTTAAAAGTTGGTAGCAGTTGGTAGTGTTACCATGGAAATCTATGGAAAACATAGATTGTTTACTATTATTTTCGCGGAATTTCTGTTAATTTGTCAATTTCATTTCTCAATAGAGCATCAAAGTACCGGTATTGTTGTTAATTCATTATTATGGTTTATGAATTGGTAAACGAAATCATTAAACAATAATATTCTTCCCGTTTTGCCATGTTTTCCATCCTATTTTGGTCATTTTTGTCCACAGTATCACGGTATACAAATGTTCATTATTTGTGACAGTTAAAGCGCCACGAAATTTTCTATGAACTCCGGTGGTAAAAATTTGAACTACTCTAAAGTCGACTTTAACTTAAAAATAATAATCAATAACGGAACTTTAGCTAAAAGCAGACTTTATGTGTCGTTTTGTTGTTATGAAACCCGTTATTTTTTAAAGGGAGTTTTTAAAGTCTCCTTTATTTTTTATGAAACCGGCTGTGAATGTTTTCCTATAAATTTCACATGGACTCTCCTATAGTAAAAAAATGGTTTGTCAGACGGTCGATTTCTTATTTCAACAATAAAACATAACAATGATCCATAAAGAAATAAAGAAAATATATTTTGAATGATTGGTGCCATTAATGATATTTCAGCCAATATTGATTGTGGTGGATGGCGCTTTGAATTTCGTTAAATGATACGTAAAATTAATAATCATCTTAATAACATAGTGAAATGACTGCTCTTAATAATCAGTGCGATGACGTAGTAAAGCACCCACATAACCAGCAGGCACACAAGAACTCTAGAACATTCGAGTAAAAAACACAGGTTGGTAAATTTACACCCCTCATTTAGAAAACAATATTTCACCAAAGAGTTTTTTGAATAATATCAAAGTTGATTTGAGTCGTCGGTCTTTCTGATGTCACGTACTTACATCAGGGTTAACTCTTCATTCCTGTTTATCATTAATTTTATTTCTGATCCTACTTGGTTCTATTTGATTTTAATTAACTGACCATGGTTTTTATGATATGTGTGGCTGCAATAGTGTAGCCAGGCATTGTAATAATAATAAACATCAATATTTTTGGTTTTATCCAAGATAATATAAATATTTGCCAGCTATATGATGCATTTTAAAATATCTTTATAAATAGCAGGGACATTTTATGCGTTTTTCATAGTTTTGCTATATTTATATAACGTGATAAATAAATAACATTTCCTGTAAAAGTAGGTATGGCCCGTTTTGATGCCGTATTCAGTAGGTGAATTTTAGATAGATATTTTTTTTTTTTTTTGATTTTCATAATTTTATTCGATTTATCACAAAAATTCCATCTGTTATAACTATTTATTATTATTTAATCATTGTCACATCAAATTCATACATATTATACAGTTCAAAACAATAATACACGTCAGATACAAATAAAAAAGAAAAAAATTGCCGCCTCACTAGGTGTGAACCTGTGTTGAGGCTAGCAAACGAAAAAAAGTATTTACCTACTCAATTATTATACCAGTCGAAACACCTAGAATCTGGTTTAAAAGATTGAAATAAAAAATAGATAAGACTTAAGCATACGAAACTTTGAAGAAGGAAAACTGTAATAACTAACCATCTTTTGTTTCACAAAACAAGCGTTTATTTCTGTGAAAGGTGTCAAAAGTCTAGGTACCTATTTGTGTTTACTTTGGATGAGCCCCATGCAGATTCATTAAAAAAACTGCCTTTTTCAATAATTTCAAAACTATATTTCAATGAAAATAAATAACAATTTATAAAGGGAATTAACTTGCAGTACCTATTACTTTAACTTTTTATTCCGCAATATATTTTCGGCCGACTAAACTGGGTTAAAAAAACTCTCCGCTGAGGATGGTCAATTAGTCGGCCGAAAATACCTCTGTTTCGGAATAAAAAGTTATCGTAATACTGCAAAGTTAGTTTCTTTTATAAATTGGTATAATGAATGCCTTACAGTATGCCTTACAAAGTTACAAATAATGTGTTTGAATAAAATAATTATAAATAAAAATTCTCCGAATAGGCTTCTTCTTATTTTTAAATAAATAATGTTCTACCATCAAAATTTTTCTAAAAAATGAACATTTTCTTAACGTATTGTTTTAAATAACTTCTTTAATAATACCTAATAAATAAATAGCATGGTGACAACCCTGTTAAGAATTGGTAAAAAATATATGCGCCCGTAATTTAGAGTTGATGCGTAACATGTCGTCAAATTTAGTTAGATCATTAGAAACACAAAATAATGAATAAAAAACGCATAAAAAAGGCTAGGGAAAACGCGACTTGTGTATTTATGTGTCGCGGGGCTGAGAGAGCCGAAGTCAGCACCAGGAGTCGGGCATGACGAATGGGCTGTGTGATTGCGGGGCCTTCACCAATTTATTATTTACGCGATTAATGGGCCATAGTGGGTTTTTATAATCACTCGGAGAAATGGGACTATTTATTTATTATGTCTATTCTTTGTTTCACCGCGGTCTAATAGCCACCAATCGATAATACCTATATTAATAAATGAACAATTACCTATATTAATAAATGAACAGTTAATTACTTCATGCAAACATAACAGTTGACGTTCTTCTACTAACTGCTTTCAAAGATTACATTCTATTCGACATTCTATTTTAATTTTGATCATGTGTCCATAACAATATAATATAAGTATAAATGTATGTTTCATCGTTAAATTTTTGATATTGAATCCCATAAGCTAGTGATCAAATTTCAAATCCCCAACTTATCACGAACAAACCATTTTCAACATATTGACAATTCCTTTTATAATGGATGTTTTCATAAGTTGGTACTATATTAAATAAATCAACTCTAAAGGTGACAGAATTAAATTCCCAAGGTATTTTTTTTGTAATCAACCGATCCCTTCTAACCATGATGAAAAGTGAAAAAAACTATGGAAATATTCTGATCCTATACTGGGAATCCCTACCGGGACCTTCAGAAAAAATGAATCTGACATTTTAGATAAGTACCTACATATATAGGCTGCGGAAGTCGGCGTGGCACAACAATCAACCAACCAATATTTTCGTTTTTTAATGCGAATGGTTTCTCAAGTGATTCAATTTATGTTGACCAAAACTAATATTTCAGTAAATTTCATTTTGTAGAATCAGGGATTTCAAGGGAAACTTCATTTTTGACCTTATTGGATTCAACTTTATAGTTTGTTGTACATGCAGTTATAGTATTTTTATTACGATTGTTTCAGATCAACTTCAGATAAAAAACGAAGTCGCGTGAAGAGACCTATGAATGCATTCATGGTTTGGGCTCAAGAGGCTAGGAGACAGTTGGCTCCCGAATATCCGCACCTACACAATGCGGAGCTGAGCAAAGCCTTAGGACAGTTATGGAAGTAAGTTCATACACATTAAGTTGCTTCATATAAAATCTGCAATGATTGCTCTGTACTTGTCTCTTGAAAAAAAAATCCGATTGTTATACGAATACGAAATTGATAATAATAATAACATCAGATATTGCTCCATCAATTTTCAATATTGTGACTTAGATCTACTCAAACAATCATTATCTGTAGATCTTAATCTAATATAAGTAGATCACAACAAAACTGTCTGTCGTGATCTATGTACGGAGTAACGGGGTGGGTATCCATAGCCTGATTTCACATGGTTCTCAAACATCGCTGGGTTTTAAAATTCAAACCAATTACAACTGCACATTACGTTTTGGTAAATGGAATAATAAAAGTACTTACTTTCACATAAACTTCGTCTTTTACACAAGATAAATTAAAAATCATCCCTTTGTTACAGCTGTCCCATTAAAAAGTGTGAGGGATCGACGAGAATTATATAGGATCGCTTTATTCAACCCATCCCAAATGGTTCAATTGATATTTTATAATACCTACCTGCAAGCGGATACCCTTAATGTGCAACTACGATTATTTGATATGATCGACACGATAACCACAAAATATATTAATTTTTTTTTGGTTTTGACAGACTTTATCATATACGCTAACTTCAAAATAAAAGAAACTTGATGCGCAAGTTGCACAAATTAAATGGTTCGGAGTCAATAGCGGTCATTTTTCGTATTTAAAAAAAAAATATAGATTTTTATTTTTTTTATTATCAAACAATATAACCTATTTTGAAATGTTTTTATTGCGCTTAATCACAAGATGAATTAAAAAAATTCTTAAACATCTGTACATACGAATTTATTTTGGCAAAATTTTGTAAAATACGATTTGAGTAATGTTTGAGAAAGTGTGGTCCAAATGACAAGTCACCGGCGGTCCACAAAACGATATAAATATCACTGCAGATGACTCGAAATCATCTCGATCATTAATGATCATGACTGGCTGATCTATGGGCTCTTTGTTGTGCCGAATGGGCCGCGTGCCGGACATGTGTTCGGGTTATCCTTCTCTCCACTTTATTTAACATTTTTTATACTTACTTATTCTTATCTTGTTCAAATTCCATTCATACGCTTTGACAGTTTAAGACTTTCAAAGGTGTTAATCAACAATTCGAAATATTTATTTATTTATTTTTGTTTGGATCTCTTAATTTTGATTTCTATTCGTCAAATCATCCGTATCACGTGGTCACAATACCTTAGTACCTACCTAGATACCTTTATTAATTTATCTCTTTTTTAAGTATAGATGAATAAAAAAGGTTCATAATAATATGTTAAAATTTACTTTTATTGTATGTGGAATACAAAAGGGTGAGATATATTATCCGATTTAGACATGTGCAAGGCAAATTATACTCATCAAGTACCAGCAGGGATATTCACGAAAATGTTTAGATCGAACTAAACTTTAATATTCTCTCAAACGTAATTATAACGCTAAATATAGAATCCATGTTTATGAAAATGAGAGTTATTTCAATTTATTATAATTATTAAGAGCAATCTTTTCATTTTTCCTCATTTTACGTAGGTATCTATAAAATATTGTATTTTTTGAGTTATGGATAGAGAAATATTTGAGAGACGTTCCAGAAAAAATAAAATTACTCAAAAGCTACTAAAATAGCTAGAAAATGGTTAGTTCTATGATAAAAATTCATATGTTAAGGATTCGCGGAGTAATCGATGTAGTAAAAGTGCCAAAAACGGTTGTTTTGATGCAAATCTCCCTTAAAAGTTTCAAATATATTTTTCGTGAATAAAACCGCAGTAATCAATTCAATTCATTAATCTTCTTCTTCTTCTTCATTTTAATTAAGGCCTTGTGGCCTGTAATTCAAGAGGTGGGGTTGACTTCTTGCGAGGTCGTTTTCCTGCTATCCCACCACGTTTTTGGTGGCCTGCCCGCGGGAAGCTTCTTCCATGGTGTTAGCCGTGCAATGCCATGTGAGGGAGTTTGTGACCAATAATGCGCTGACAGAATATGTAACATCTAATGACTCAAACAATTCATTACTGATGTTCGATTTTTAAATGAAACAAACCACTACGGGCCTACGACAGTCTTCTACTCTTATTTCGAAGGCTGGCTCAGTGTGATCACTTTACGTTAACAACGTTCGCCATTAGGTGGTAATGTCTCCGAAACTCTAAACGCTGACAGTTTCAGAATGAAAACTTTCAAGAGCATAGCCGTGAAGACCCACAAAGATACAAGAAGGTAAGGTAAATATGCAGGAATGGACTCAACCAATAATTAATCTTTTAGAAAAATCATAAATTACGATTGTAATTTTTGTATTAAAAATGTGGTGAATCTATGTATATATTTTACAATGTTACATAGTATTTTCCTGCAATAAGAGTGTCGCACGACGTGAAATTGTTCTCGGAACATCGGTTTTATTGTGAAAGTATATTTTCTCGGATACGCGATTTATTTTGGTGTCGCCTTAAGAGCTAGCGAAGAAATAAAACAACGTAGAAACGGAGCTTCCCGCCAATCAGATAAGCCGCAATCTACTCACTCGTCTGTGACATTTCACCAAGTCACAGATCCTTATATTTTTTATCTACCGTAACCACGTGTAAACACTTACTGACATGCATAGATACATTTGAATAAATCATGTAAGATATGTATAATGTATTTTGTGTTTGTACTGTTGCCTTCTGATTTCTTCGTTTCAAACCCAATCCAAGAAAGCTACCTACTATAGAGCACAATAAGTATCTGTCCTCCAGTGAAGGTGATTCGTCCAGGTATTTTGGTTTTAGGTTTAACGATCTAGCGAATATTTTAACAACTAATGACTCTAACTATTCATTACTGATGGCCCCGGCCCCGTCCGCACTGCGATATTTCACCGCACGGATTTTTTTTCGCTATAATAAATAAAGCGAATAAAAATCGCAGTGCGGACAGGCCAATAAATGGAACAAACTACTACGGGCTAACGACCGTCTTCTACTGTTATTTCGAAGGCTGGCTAAGTGTGATCACTTTAAGTTAATAAAGTTCGAAATTAGTTAGTAATGTTCAAATTCCCGATAATTATGAAAATTTCCAACATATGGAAAAATCCTATGCCCCGGGCAGGTTAATCTCCGAAATTCATAATCATGCGAATTCTGAACATGTCGAAAAGTCCCATGTGTACAATTATTGAGATATAGAGCCAACTTTTGGACATTTTTGAGAACAAGTAGAGCACCCAAATTTAAAGACTGCGACTGCTGTCATGTATTTGGCGCCGGGATATGAACACCTATATCAATTTTGTTAATGTCTCATCTTAATTGGCTTTGTCACAAAGCCAAATTAGCGGTTTAGGATTGGGATAGAAATCATTTCTCAAATTGAACTGGACCGATTTTAACTAGCAGGCAATTTTTTTTTGTCACTATAAGGTATCCACATAAACAATATTCTCTAGACTGACACATTCACAGCTGTTTATAGTAGTACCGTATTCCCAGGAAAACAAACCATTACGGCACGCGCCGTATTCAATTAGGAAATCGCGTGATAAACGAAAAAAATAACACTTCAAACCTCCGCTTAAGATTTTTTGTTCCTTATAGGCTCAGCATTAGAACTAAATTAAAATTGTTAACAGAAGATCTCTCATAATATCTGCAAATTTCAAAAGCTTTAGCTTTGTAGCTAAGCCGGATATCTGAGACGCACCATTCAAGCTCTGAGACTCGTAAACGGCTAGTTCAAACGGCAAGTGGCAGCCCTAGAATCAAATCAACTAACTTTTCGTGTCCTTGAAAATCATAAGATCGAAATATTTTAGGTCAATGTCCTGTTTCATGTTTTCGAGTAGCAGACGTCCTGATAGCGACCCTAATTATTTGTACAAGCAAGAATTCCTCCGGTGCAAACATTGTGAGAACATAATATTCCTCTACACTCTACAGTACCTGTGTAATAATTATATCAGAGGTAACTTTTATTATTTTGGCACCGGATATCCTTCAGAGCCCCCCATTTGTTTGTTTCTACTATCGCTGAACCTCCCCGTCTCCAACTATCAGCAGGTAAATTTAATATGTTATGGGAATGTTGAGGGAAACTTGTGAGATATGGCAAACCCTTTCTCGTCCTACGGTTTCTTACTTTATAAATACAGTATTTATCAAATTCCCATAGATTAGCTGATATGGGGAGTGAACTATGATGAAAAATTACCAAATCGAATGTTATAAAATCTTACCGTAATAATTTGGTTTTATTGGAGTCTATTCTTGCAACAATATACAGGGTGTCCCAGAAAGTACAACAAAGCGAAAGTCCAGAGATAGAACACCTTAAGGGCTATCCAAATAACTCAATATTATGTACAGCGATTTTTTTTTGTAGTTTTCGAGTTATAGTTATTTTAGTACTTACTTTTTTGTCAAACCCTGACTTGCAGGATGTTAATGGAAACAGAGACACAATTTTTGAGATACTTGCATATTTTTTTCTAGAATAGCTGAATAGTATAGGTATACCCAGCAGATAGAAATAAAATGTAAATTTCATTAAGCTATCTTAACGGCGTCATTCCTAAAAATTGTTTTAAAGCAAAAAGGGCGGGGGAAATTTTCATGGTTCTCCATACAATAGAAGAATATTTCCGACAAAGAACGTTAATTTGTGAAATTTCCTCCTCATATATTTTGTATAAAATTTCTTCTATTCGTTTGCCACCGCATTTTTTTGCTTTACAGGATACATACATAGATTTATAAATTGGCAAGTTTTTGAAAATAGATAAAATGAATACACAAACTATTTGATATTTTTTATTAAATCGTCCTCAAAGTTTTTGTAAAATTTTAGATTGTACCCTATTTTGAGATTCAACATTTTTTGTTGGCACGATGGTATCAGATAGGCCCGTAATTAAAACATACTTATCATACTTATGTACTTGTATGCTTTCCAAAATAAAATATTATAGGTACCTATTCTACTTAAAGATGGATTAAATAAAATGTAAAAAAAAAACTAGATATCTGTTTATGTATTTCTCTGCCTCTTTCAATTTGGTAAATTGTACCTACATAGGGGGGTGTTTTTATAGGTACCTACCTACATTTTCATCACACAAATTTCCATGGACCCTATTGTCGAATGTCGATCGTTGGGTTTTCTAATAGTATAGGTACAAAATAACAGAACCCATCGATCGACATTCGAGAATAGTACCTATGAGTCATAAAAATTCTATTCGATAAGCCATCGATCAACATTCGAGAATAGGCCGGGAACCACATGAATTTCAACAAACGCTTTTCCAGGTTGAATTTTAACACCTACAGTTTCTACTTTTGTAGACAGTAAAGACGTAATAATATATCTAAATATGCAATAAACTCTTATCTCAATATAGTTATGAGGAAGTCATGTATAAGGTGGAGGGGCCGCTACAGCAAAGAAGAATAATTTACCCAGGTGTTCGCGGTATTTATATTTTTCAGTAATATTATTGAATATAGGTACTGAGCTAACTAATATAATGTTTAGGTATCACAAAATAAACACTCTTGGAATCTCCCCTTCATTAGCTCTACTTATCAATATTTCTGTACCGTACCTACTTGTTTATTAAGATGTACATGTAGTTACATTAAAATAGGTAGGTAGGTATACTTACCATAATGCATTAAATTTTTCTTGATTATGTCCTTTTAAATTAATGAAGTTGATATTTCCATTTATGGATCCAAATGATTCCCGTTTTCTCTTCCTCTATATAGGTAAACATCGCTGGAAGCATTATTGAAATATCATTTCAAGATAAATATAACTTTTTATAAACTACGTTTTTTTATATTTTCTGATAAATAAACTTGGTAAATTCCAATCAAAACCATCTGATTTGGTGATTTTTTTTTGTTGCAAACGTTTTCTCCTCATGCATTCGAAAATGTCTCCTTAATTCGAATACAACAGTGAACAATTTCTTGCACACTCATAAGGCTTTTTCACTTGGAATGTCTCTTAACCTTAAAAACAGCTTCGTAGTTCTAGAGAGTTTACACGCAATTTTTTTTGTAGGTAATTTAATTATATACCTACAGATATTTACCCTGTTTTTTACATTATAAATTAGAAAATATTATGATATAAAATGGAAATAGTCTCTACTTACCTCCCTCAAGAATTCAGATATCAAATTCAATTACCGTGTGTCCAAAAATGGAAATAGTCTCTACTTACCTCCATCAAGAATTCAGATATCAAATACAATTACCATGTGTCCAAAAATGGAAAGCGTTCGCGCGTCCGCGCTACGAGTTTCATATAGTTACTCAAACGCGGACGGATCGTTCGAATTGAGAACATTGTATGATCGCTCATCACATGGTGGCGCGATCACTTTTCAGTGACCTTAGAATTTATGAAACACAACGGGTATTTCCAGATAATTTTGTAAATTAATTTATACTAGGTAGGTAGTTACGTATATAGGTACGAAACAAATTTACAAAAAAATATTTCAATTCGGCTTAAAGTATAAAAATAATGCATTGCCATCGGGATCTGTGTTATTCTGAAAGTTTCAAGTGTCTGGCTACTCGGGAAGTTGGTTTAAAATCAAATAGATTGCAAGATTTCACCCGGACATACAACCAAACAAGGATACAACGTAACGAAACGTTATAAAATAAGTTGTACGAGTATAAACGGATATTTGACTTGTAAAAATATACTTAATTAGGTACACCGTATACGAGCCACTATCTTGCAGATTCGAAGAAGTGTATTGAAATAGAGCGCACGTGGCGTGGAATAAACAAATCCCAGAAGATAAGCGCACGAGCTTCGACATCTGCTGTCTTATTCCCTCTTGAAAGTTACCTCCCTAATCGGAGAGTCATTGTCTTACAATGATTTTTTCTAACGCAATTATTCTGTTTTGTTTCAGAAAATTGAACGACGATCAGAAACGCCCCTTCATAGTGGACGCCGAAAGACGTCGGATCATCCACAAACAAGAATACCCGGACTACAAGTACCAGCCGAGACGTCGGAAGCCCAAAACGGAGGGCGCAAGGTCGCAAGGGAAAAGAACGAAGGAAGATTTGATAAAGAACGAAGATTACGATTCATCGTTGACGCTCTCTTCGTCCCCGCGACCTGCTCTGAGCACCCCCACCCCTTCAGTCACAATGACCGGTTCGAACGATGGTGCCCACACTCCAAACAGTCACTCTGATTTTTCCAGAATAGACGTAGAACCAATGATGAACGCTGATTGTCTGGACGCTTCCGAGTTAGATCAATATTTCCCCGCGTATCCTCACCCCCAGTATCCACCACACGTCTCTCTTCAATCACAAAACTATAGGTTTCCCAAATACCAGCAGGTTCCTGATGGAGAAGAATACGTGCAGCCTAGTTGGTGGGGCGAGAGGAATTTGAACCCGGAGGGAGACTGCAGATACCATGACCTCCAGCCATCTGTGGCGAGATACCCAGGGATGGGGTCCACCTTGCCTCCGTGGTTCCCTCCGCAAAACCCACAACCACCGCCACCCCCTTCCTCCACATCGTGGCAGGGATGTGTATGATGACAGCATTTTCTACTTGTGAATGATGGACGAATGATCTGTATTAGGTATACCTACCTATAATAACTATAAGATTATTACCACATGATACATTACATTAGTCAACTATCAATCGAAGCCAAAATTATCAGCAATATAAACGATCACACTATTATTTTTGAACAGGCAAATAGTATTTTTTTCAATTTTTGATTCAGTCGCTGACTTTCTTTTTGCGGTCATACTGAAGATTGTTGGTTCGATGTAGAAAAATTAATTTATCCTTATTCAGATGCTGGGCTTTTATATAATATACTTACTCACATGTGGATTCCGTAGTTCTGAATTGTTATTGATTTTAACTTCAATTCTTCATGAAAAATACAGTTTTAAACAGCGGCTATGACGTTAATTTTATATGTACATATATGTACATAAAATAAACACAAAATACTAAGAATGATGATAAATAAAAAAAATCAACAGTGTAGAAACTCGCGAATGCATGGGGGAGATATTGAAGTTCTATAGGTACGCAATCCGTCTTAGATTTTATTTGTAAGACCTACCAATACGTCGGTATACAAGGGAAATCAACTAAGTCCAAAAACACCATTCCGAGATAATCGACAAACAAGTTTTGGTGTTTTTGTTTTCCTTCTAGAATCCAAACGAAAAAAAATAGATCGCTAATTTTTTTTACAAATCAAAGATCAATCCATATATTAAAGATTTAAAAGATAATAAACCTTTAAAATTCTAATCTATTAACCAAAAATAATGAAAAATTAAAAAAAGAGATGGAGTTAGTTGTTTTCTCCTGTTGAGATGTAATTGGTTCAATTCACCTGGTGAAAAATTTGTTCTTGTAAACTTGATGGGTGGACTTAGTTGATAAAATAAGGAGTTGGTGTATTTCTCATGTACATAATGCTTTGTTTTTTGGAATAATAATACTTTGTGTTATGGGTTAAAGGCTCATTTTGGATACTTAAATTCAAATATTTTATTTTAAATTAATTATTTTTTTTATTTATTCACAGAAAAGTAATGATTACTGAAGGGACAACCAATGAAGACTAGATTTTTAATTATAAATGCAGGTTAATTTAATAAAAAATAATATTGAAAAATAAATTAGGTAGGTAAGTACATAGGTGCCACAAAAGTAAATACTTAAATAAATAAATCTTTATATTGGCTTATAAAAACTAACATAATTGTAACAAAATATTGCAAAAAGGCGGGTTTGTTGACGTGAGAGCCCAAGTACCTACACAAAAGTGTGAACAACATATCCACAATGCCACCCCCGATGCTCTTGAATGGCTTGAAAGCCTGGATGTTGCTCTGTAGTGTGTGTGTCTCCTATATGTAGCAGATAGCTTAGTACTTCTCCATCTTCTGACGTTGCCGCCCGTTGGTGGCAAAAGCCATACGAAATAATAATAAGGACTTGTAGCTGCTCAACCTCTTCTAGCACTCCCAAGCGGTCGATCAACATCACTTTGGTCTTGTCGCGGTAGATTCTCAATCTGAGTCTAACACTTTCGGCTTCCATTCGTCTGAACATTCCCTTCTGTTCTAGAATATTTGCCGCAATAAGAGCGAAAGTTGTTGATTTGTTAACCACCTATTGTGACTGCCGCTAGCCAGTTCTCAAACAGACGAAAATTCCGCCTGATCATCTGCTATTTTCCAATTGTTGTGCGTTGCTAACCTTTTGTCTTGCATGATCTTTCTTCCGCGAGACAGCAGTGAAATTGTGTGAAAATTTTCGCATTTTGCTGAAAAAAACTTTTGTTGTAGAGTAGACAATTGTTTCCATCCAGTTATCTAGCCACTGCCCGGTGTGCCTTATCTTTAGGCTGTTGTTCAGCATACGGATACTCTCTCTGGAGATCTGCTGCGATTCCATTCTTTCCCACAGCATTGTTCCTCAGGGGTGCAACTCCCTCGCGAACTTCATCCATAATTTCGTCCGGTTCTTTATCAAAAAGATATTTAATCCTGTGAGATTCATGTTGGTCATTATTTTTGTAGAGGTTCTGGCAGTAACTTCTTCGCTATATCAGGGTCCACCTTTTCTAGTAGCTTGGTTGTGGCTTTACGCTTTTCTGTCAAATTTTTAACATTTTCAAATAGGTCATTAGTGTGATAGTTGTATGCATGTTCTTCGATTTTGCTGCTGATTGATTCAATATGGGAATAAATTTTTATCTCTTCTACATGCTTGTTTATTCGACTTTCTTGTGTTATCTGTATCTTTCCTTGTTAATGCGGTTGTGTTATGCCTGACTCTTTTGATACGCCGTCTCTCTGAAGAGCTTATGATCAAATCGACGTGTGATATGTGTCTATGTTTGTTGGAATTGTCCCTTAGGTCATTAGTAACTTATGTACGTGACATATCTTAAAAATAGTACTCATTAGCTGGTGGTGGCTTCCACAATCTGCTTCTGGATAGCATTTTACATTAGAAATATCTCCATATTACGTATTGTGAAATGAACTAAGTCCAACGCTACAAAAGTGATAGACAGGAGATTTGCATTAAGTCCACTAATGCGTTTCTCCTGCAACTGATTGTCCAATTTGGGACATAGTTAAAATTAAAAACCTTAATAACTCGTTAGCATATTGGTTTATAGGCTTGTGTGGTACATCAAACGATAGAGAATTTAAAATCCTACAAAATGGTATAAAAAACTCCAAACTGCCAAAAATGGACTTAGTTGATTTCCCTTGTATACCGACGAATATACACATTTCACGTATAAGCGGTTCCATTCGATTCAGCAGAAGTTTTCACGAAAATGTTTAAATTTAGAACATGTCAAATATTTGAGACTTAAGATTGCTTTGCACCCAAACAACTTTTTTAGCACTTTTACTTAATCGTTTTTTTTATGATTCCGCAATTGATTAACATTCTAAAGTTAAATTTATATTTTAACAATGAACCTTCATTAAATAGTTTACAGTTATTTGAGGATGTTTTTTTGTGGAATGTCTCTCACATTTTTCTTTATCCATCATACATAACTTAAAAAAATCAATATTTATAAAAACTAGCTTTCCGGACAGACGTTGTCCTGTGGTTCTAGCCCGAAGTGGCCCGTTAATATGTACATGATGTGCACTGCGCCCCCGTTTAACAATACAAAATTAATTCGATTGAGATAAGTTAATAAAATAATAACATTAAACTATTTCTGAAATGTGTAGATGAATCTTAGTTATTATTGTTATTTCAATATTTACCATTACTCATTTACCTATCTTGTTTTTTTAGTGTTATAATAACCCTTATGAAAATAATTAAGAACTAAATTTTTTCGTGAATACCTATACCTACCCCTACAGTTATGTTAAGGGTACTTTTTTTAAAGGGTTGCCTTTAAATCGTCACTTACACTTTTAGCAATGATGATCTTTTTATTATTATTCAAACTTCTCTTCAAAACTCGTCCTTGCTTATAAAATCTACAAAATAAAGGTAACGAAAAAGTACCTAAAAATTACCGGACAGAACCGCATTTGTGTGATATAGGCCTAAATGTATCGAGTTTAAGTTACCTAAACGGATACGTCACAATTTATCGAATTTAATTATAATAAAAATAAAATATACCTATAATAATATTTTATATACCTAGTACATAAGTAGGTAGATATTATATAATATGTCATCCTGTAAATTAAATACCTATTATATTTTGTTAATATGTTTTAAACAATGTTAAGCTTCCCTTTAAAAAAATTCGAGGGTTTATGCAGTTGAAAAAAAAAACTTTTTGGTTATTGTTTATTATTAGGTATTTTATATTCGAGTTTCTTTAATTATTTTTTAGATATTTTAAGTAATCACTATCCTAATTAATGACTTTATATATTTTAAGACTGTTATGTCGCATATTTTATAAATAAACGTATCTTAAAGAAAAAATCAATACCATTTTAGTTATTTATTTTTTAACTACCCTGCTAATGTGCGAAACTAAAATATGTACCTATCTATAATGAAACTTGGGTATTTAGGTATTATATGAATCTATATTTGAGAATCGAAAGATGGCTAAGAACATTTGATTGTGGATTAAAAACAATATTTTCATTCATAGTAATCATAGTTAATGACAAGAAGAAGAAATGTTAGAAACTCTCAGAGATAATAAAATATACATACCTGTAAAAAAATAATAGCTATCCATACGCAGATCTTCGTAGAGCCGATGTCGACGGGGATGAAGTAGTGCGGATAGCGGGGGACAGGGCAGTGTGGCGAGGACTTTTAGCTCTATACTTATTACTTATGCTCCATCTAGGAGCATACATGGAAGAAGAAGATACCTAACAACATTGGCGACAAGATGGTGAATTACTTACCTGCCCCTAAACTATTTTAGTGAAAATATTAAATTAAAAACTGGACTGGGTGTACTATAACTTAATGCTTCGCTATTGTTGAATTACACATTTGTAAGTAGGTACCTTCTTGATAGGTAGATACTTAGATCATCAAAAGATATAATATTTTTTTTATAGGTAAGAGAAAATCACGGTAATGATTGATGAAATAGAATTACAATGTTATTTCAGGTTTTCACTGAAACAGTTTTGTACTACGTTGCAAAGCAACCTGAAGATACAGGTTTATATACCTACCTAAACAACTTTGTGTACCTACCAACAGAGCCAATAGGCAATAAATATGAGACATTTACAAAAATGTAAGTATATAGTCATATCCTGGCGCCAAATACATGACAGCAGTCGCAGTCTTTAAATTTGGTAGCTCTCTTGTTCTCAATAATTTCCAACTTTTATCTCTATATTTCGTTTATTTTTATATTTCTACTTGTTGCATACATGAGATTTTTCGACATGTTGACCATGTTGAGAATTCTCATGATTAGGAGTTTCGGAGGCTCAAACATTACCACCTAATGGTGAACGTTGTTAACGTAAATTGATCACACAAAGCCAGCCTTCGATACAACAGTAGAAGATGGTCGTAAGCCCGTGGTGGTTTGTTCCATTCAAAAATCGAACATCAGTAATGAATTTTTAGAGTCATTAGTTGTTAGATAAATAAATGCATGTAAGCTTAGAGTCTAGCCCAGTGTTTTTCAATCTTTTTGAATACGCGACCCCTTTACATTTTGAAAAATTCTAGCGACCCCCTTAGGCGATAAACAGACAAAACTATTTAGTCTCCATTTCTCTTTTTTCTTAATATTATTCATTATTAAGACCTACCACCCTGCAATTAGCGATTCACTCTGATGCTGAAAATTAACGTAGATGGATTTTAAATCCTTTCTTAGATACCTACAGTACACGGAGAACTACACCTACATGATCTCACAACAAATATTAAAGATAATCTTATCTTAACTTAAGAAGTCTGCAATGAATTGTTCTAATGTGATTCTGGTGCATTTATACTTACCAAGCGAATAAAGACCCAGAGCTTGAAAATAGAGTAAGTATATTTTCCTAATCGTTGAGACTGGACACCATGGAAACAACAACTTATTGGTAGGCGATGACAGTTCTTTCTGGTTATTATTTCCTTGGTGACCATATCAACGATTAGGAATATATACCTAGTCTATTTTCAAGCTCTGAGTCTTTATTCGTTTGGTATATATGCACCTTAAGAAATATAAAAGGAAACTAGTTAGCATCAGCGTCTTGGCTTCCTTTTTTTCAGTTTGTTTGTGGGTTTGGAAGTGTAGAGATCTACGGGATATCTAAACTGAAGAACGCAATCATCCGTAGTTCAACAAATCGGACTGATTCGAAGAATATCAGAATATGAAAAACCATCTCCACATATGCTTCAAATTAGTAACACGGCAAGTATCTAAAGCAGCGATGCACATACCGCGGCCCACGGGCCGCATGCGGCCTGCCTTCAGTTTTTCTGCGGCCCGCCGACGAATTATAATATTGAACAATCAAAAGAATATTAATTACTTTTATAGCTTTTCGAAAGATTATTTAATAACTGTTTATTAGTTATATCGACTGTGGAAGTCGTCACTAACTAGATTTTTTGACTTTTTATTAAAACTTTTGAATTGTTTGTAGTAAAAATACAGGATTAAGTAGCTACCTTCCACTTTCTTGTTCAGGTTTACTACGTACCTATTTTACTCGTCGTACCAAGCACATATATCATATTTCGATACGGATGAGTCAGAAAATAGTAAAAATCGCAAGGTTAAAGATGAAAATCGGCCGACATTTGGACCGAGAAATACTTTTTTGTTTCATCGCGTAATATATTATGTGTTTAATATGCAACAGCTCTATTGCCATTCCGAAGGAATATAACGTGAAAAGGCACTATGAAGCAAATCATCCTACTTTTACAAATTTGACAGGTGATATCCAAATCCAAAATCTTCGAAGGTATACCGGACAGAGCTAAAATCATCGATGGTCTATGTGGGCTGTCGAAGGCCTTTTCAAAACCACTCCCATGCCATGCCTATTCCCTACCCATGACGCCTGGTCCATACTGGGGGTCGCTGCCAACCTTGGCTTTAAAATCCCCCAGTACTATTAAGCGGCGGCGCCTTGGAACATGGGACACAACTGCATCAAGACTGTCATAATAACAGTAATTGGCAGCCGCATCCCCGTCCTCAGTAGGAGCATAGCATAGGAGGACCGTCAGTGTTTCGCCTGTCATCTTGAAGAACAGGTTCCCAACCAAAAAGGCGAGAGAACTCATATTCACTTAAAAGTAGAGCGACGCCACGCATCCGTGCAGTTCTGTGACCAGAGTGCAGAATGACATAGTTGCCAGCGTCACTCTCCCCCGTCCCTGGGATGCGCGCCTCGCTCAGCCCCAGGATATCCACTCCATAATCTCCCGCCAACTTGGCAGCAACAAGCTCCCCGCCCGCCCTCAGAATGCGGAAATTCAGGATTTTGATCTTTAGGCCCTTGTTTCTTAAGGGCTTGAGGTGGTCGATTCCACTTTTCCGATTTTTCGATTACCTGCCTCTTACAGGATGCCCGAAAAACCAGCAAAAAGAGCAGAGGTGCTATTGTAAGTCGACAGTCCCACTGCAAAACTGAAATCGAAAAATCGAAACTTTTAGTGCGGCCCGTCCTTGGCTCATAATCTTCCCCAGTGGCCCCTGTTCCCTATAAGTCTGTGCACCCCTGATCTAAAGGGAATCTGAAATATAGATATACCTACTCGTACCTACCTATCTACCGATTCACCTTAGGAGTTACCTTTGGCGGTCAATTGGTCTAGGGAATTAACGTATTTTAAATTAAACGGTTACCTACCGGTATAAATAAAATCTATTCCATATAATTTAAGCATAATATACTTTTTAAGTCATAATGGTCTAAGAATCATGAGATACAAAGATGCTGAATTCGTATTAGAAGTTGTGTATGAAAAATATAATTGAGTGCACGAAATTAAAAAAGAGGAATAAGCGTTTCAGACAAAGATTCAGTGGGGTTATCTGTGTATCAACATACTTTTAATATATTCTACATTCTGCTGTCCTATGTCTAAGGCCCAACGCATAAGATAAATTTATCTATCCACTGATAGATAAATTTATCTTACAGAAAAGCCTTTCTTTGAGATATTTGCCGCATCAATGTGTAGATATCGCTTATGTTTAGGATATCCGACGCCATTTTTAACAAGAGGTTCCTATACTGTTGGATAACGATTTATCTCTAGGATACCTGTCAAAATAGCGTTCACTGACGTTTAAAACTCCCGCAACGCCGTGAATGTGAAAAACTTTCAACTTGTATTTCCATAAACCAAAATGATAATTACCTACCTATTTACATCTTCATTAAACCCAACGAGAAAATATACATATTATAATGAATAATCATTTCGAAGATTCGAACAAAATATATTTTTGTTCAATCTCGATCGAAAAATGATAGGTACCATACGTATATCTTATTCTGGAATAAGAAATCTAAAATGTGATCGGAATGTTGTTATATTCTTATAATTTTCTGTTAAATCATAGTAAAATTTCAAGTTTTAGAAATGACATTATAAGTACCTAATAATATGTGAAACAAATAAAAACAACATTAGAACATAACCTAGATATCTGATTAAATACGCATTACTAGTCAAAACATGACGTCATCTGACATTAAATCTGGCGCGAAAATCTATTTGGGAAATTGAGGAATTTGGGAAAATATAAAATTCCCATTTTTTGACTGTTTAAACATTAAATTAAAATATAAAATAAAATGTCTAGAAGATCAGGATATGATTCTAAACCTTCCTTGAATGACACTTTTCGTCCAATTTTCTTTTGTTAAAATCTGTCCCGTTTTGAAGGAGCAGTGTGGTAAAATTCGATATTCACGTTAGGAATAATAATGATACAGATAACTTAAATCGGCAATACAATGTTATTATCATTCTGACTTGCCTGTTGCATATCGGTAAGTACTATACTAATATACCTACTGAAGTTGGCAGATATAATATTTATGTAGGTATATAATATGAAGATGATCTGATCGCATAATAATCCTGCATCCGTCCGTCTTGCTAACTGACCGTTACTCCGGGTAATTAATCTTGTGCACCCGCGGACTCTGCATTCGTTTTAACCCTCAGTTAACGGGCGGGGTACAGAATATCCGGAGACTGATGTGGGACATGCTCTTCTTGCTTTTTTCTTTAGGCATCTCTTTCGTATCCATTGTTGGACACAGCTCCCTGTCCTGCACCAGACCATTCCAATCCACCTCCGGCAACCCTTCTCAAGTCATCAGAGTTCCTTGCCTGAGACACCCCCACACTTCTTTGCCCAGTTTTTCAGATCAACTTCATTTTTGTTTGCCGACCTTTTGAACCACATCGGTAGCTCCGGATTTTTGTCGTATCCAGGTGTTAATCTTCCCGTGCGGGGTTTTTGGTCCCCCATCGGGCGCGTCCCCAGGTGGTGGATTGGGGAATGCCTCACAGAATTAAAACTTCTGTTGTGGTACCGGAGAAATTTAAAATACCCGGCGCGAACCAAAACCAAACAAATACATGATGGCACAATTTCAACTTAACTTACCCCAGGAGGGTACCGACCGCGGCGCGGAAGGAGAATCCCTCACTGGATTTAGTCCAGTCAGCCCCACGGATTCTGGGGGGGGCAGATTTTGCTATGATGAAATAGACCCGTTTAAACGTAGAGATAGTATCAGGAGAACTCCGCCTGGACAACTCCTGACAGACAATAACGAAGACAAAGGGATAGCTGAAAGCGACGAAATATTCGAAAGCAATCGAGAAAAAACGCCCAAAAGGCCAAATAAAAAGCGAAAGAAAATGACGAGCCCAACAGCACCACAAGATGAGGGAGTCCAACTCCCAACTGAGATTATAAATCTCCAACAAAAGGCCAATGAATTGATGAAATTCCTTAAGGATAATAAACATATTCGCAATGAGGTTAAGAATTTTGCAGTAGATATAACTAGCTTGATCAAACAAGTCTCAGCAAACCATAAACACGAGGCCACAAGATTTCAAGAACTACACCACCAGTTTCAACAGTATAAAAAGGAACAAGAACTCAAGGAAGCGATACTAGAAGATAAAATTACAAATATGAAATTAACTTACGACAAAAAATTTCAAGATATTATAAGAGAAAACGTAGCGTGTGGGACCTGTAATCTTATAGAAGGAGTAGACCTTAAATCTATCAAAAACTATGAAGACTTATCAAAAGCCATGAAAAGGTTCTGGAAACAAAGTGATGTTAAAAATGTAACAATAGAGCACAAAGACATCTTCGACAAATCGGGGGAAAATGTTGTCTTCTTCTGCAACGTGAACGAGAAAAAGCAATCAAAAATGGACACCAGAATTCTTAACTATTTCCCAGAAGCAATGGAAAGCGAACGCATAGCCTGCAAAGGGGGCGAATATATCACAATGGAAAGAACAGTCTCATTCAAAACAAATGAAGGTATCAAGCAAAGATGCAAAGATGTTACGATATTCTTCGGAGATATCTCAGATGAAAGGGTGCTTTATGAACAATGTTTGGAATTAAAGGAACTGTCAAAAAATCTTAAAAATAAAAACGTTATTATTGTATCCCCACAAGGGGCCGAAAGGCTTTACATAATAAGAATGCTGGCGGTGGTATTCCAGAACTCAGATACCAAAATAACAGTCAGATTTGATGGAAGACACCAAGCACCAACATATGGGATGAAGAACTCATATAAGGACGAAATTATCATAATAGAAAAAAGTGACAACACATACGCTGACACGCTTAAAAAACTCAAGGTTAGTCTTAAAGGATCACAAATAATTCAAAACATTAAAGGGACTAAGAAAACAAAAGGGGGTGAATTGCTTATAAGAGTAAAAGAACACAAAGAAGAGGTCTCCAAAGCTATCTCTACAATCCAAGGATACAAAATCAAAGAAAACATACAACGAGTAAAAATTCTTCATGTAAAAAACATAGATGGAGCAACGGAAAGGGAGGAGATTGAAGATGCTATTCGAAACTGTGGGAAAGTAACCCAACCTGAAAGCATAGAGGTAAAATCTATTCGACCTATATGGAATGGAAACCAAATTGCCACAATTGCTCTGGAAAGGGAAGACGCAAACAAATTGATTGGATTAAAAAAAATCAAAATAGGTCTTAATATCTGTCTTATCCATGAAAGAATCGACGTGGAAAAATGTTATAGATGCTGGAATTATGGGCACAAAGCCATTATGTGCAAGGAAGAAGACAGAAGCAAAAAATGTCGCAAATGTTCGGGGGATGGACACACAGCTGCGGAATGTAGCTCAGATGAACACTGTCCACTTTGTAATAAAGCCGGACATATAGCCGGAACATCGAGATGTGAAACTTTCAAAAAGGCATTGACAACAGCGCGCGCTGAGCGAGAGGCAAAAAAGAGAGGGAAACTGCAAACAGATCCAATTTTGCATATATAGGGACATGTTTGAAATGCACATGAATATAATACAGATAAATACTAATAGAAGCAGCGCGTCACATGATATGGCAATGGCCGTTGCCTTAGAACGAAAATATGACTTTATAGCTATAAGCGAACCAAACCTGTCAAGATGCAAAGCCAAAAACGTTAACCATTATGTCAACGAATCCGAAGATGCTATGATAATAAACGTCAGTGGAAAACACCGAGTTGTAAAATATCGCTCCGGAAAGTGCTATGTATGCATTGAAACAAAAGACGTATATTTATACAGCGTTTATGTGAGTCCCAACAAGCACACCACATCGCAAGAGTTCGACAATATTCTCCATGAATTACAGCGAGATTTCGTAAAGTCAGCTAAGAAGAAGGTTATAATTACGGGTGATTTTAATGCAAAACATACCTGCTGGGGAGGAAAAATAACGAATACCAGAGGGAAAGAATTACTGAACTGGACGCACTCTTTGGACTTGGATATATTGAACGACGGCAAAATACCAACATGTTTAAGGCCGAATGGAGTATCTTTTATAGACATCACAATAGTAAATAGTGCCATGACGCAAATGAATCCTGCCTGGTCTATCTTGGAAGGAGAGGAATCAATGAGTGACCATCAGATAATTCTAACACAAATGGGAATTCCAACAAAAAACGAGAGAACCCGAACTGTTTACGGAAGACCTGACATAGATTCACTGGACAGAATATTCAAAGAGAAGATTGTTAACAATAATTGCGATGCAGAGGCATGCGAAAAGATCTTGACTGAGGCATACAAGGCCACCACTCCAAAAGTGGGATGCGATAACAACTATAAACTACCGTACTGGTGGAACACAAACGTCCAAACCCTCATTAAAGAAACAAGAAAAAAGAGAAAACTTTTTCAAAAGTGCCATGATCAAAACAAGGATGCCTTAAAACTTTTATATACAACTGCAAAAAAGAAATTAAAATTTGCTTTGTTCGAAGCCAAAAAATTAGCATGGGAGGAACTTTGCGAAGGCCTAAACAGAGATGTTTTTGGGGACGCTTACAAAATCGCTAAGAAGAAACTACAAGTGGTCAACCCAAAATCCGAATTACCACTAAATGAAAAGATAAGTATATTTGAAAATCTGTTTATCACAGCTGGATGCGGAGATTTGATGACGATTGATGTGTCAGAATCCGAATACCCAGACATTAGAGTTACAAAAGAGGAAGTCTTGATGGCAGCAGCCAAAATAAAACCCGGAAAAGCTCCTGGTCCAGATGGTTTACCAGCAGAAGTTATAAAGGAGATAGCAAGCAGAAACGCACAATACTTTGCTGATATTTTTGGCCGATTGTTGAAAGATGGAAAGTTTCCGAAACAGTGGAAAACCTCAAAACTCGTACTCATAGATAAGCCGAAAAAGAGCCCAAATGAGGAAACAA
Organism: Mystacides longicornis; assembly: GCA_963576905.1. Taxonomy (NCBI): domain Eukaryota; kingdom Metazoa; phylum Arthropoda; class Insecta; order Trichoptera; family Leptoceridae; genus Mystacides; species Mystacides longicornis. The sequence goes on along the minus strand of OY756421.1, from coordinate 25,385,611 downwards.
AATATAGACCGATCTGCTTATTAAATGTATTGGCTAAACTATATGAGAGTATTATTAATACAAGACTTATATCGGAGATCGCAAGAAATGGGGACTTTAATCCACACCAATACGGGTTTCGGAAAGGAAAAACCACAATTGATGCAATACAACATATAATAAATATAGCAAAAGAATCTAAATCTAAAGGTAAATGGAATGCCCTTATTCTTGTGGACGTTAGAAATGCTTTCAACTCAGCGGCTTGGCCGAATATCATATCTAGAATGGTAGATTGGGGAGTTCATAAATACCTGGTGAAAGTTATAGTAGACTATTTTACGGGCAGATCCGTCCTACTTGAAAGGAGTACTGTAATGGAAATTGGAGGAGGAGTTCCGCAGGGTTCGGTCCTCGGACCGACTCTGTGGAATATCCTGTATGATGACATAATGTCAATCCAGGTTCCGCGAGGTGTGCAGTTAATTTGTTACGCCGATGACTTAGCAATTTCGGTGGTAGAATCATGCCGAGAAAAAATGATAGAAAGGGCAAATGAGGCTATGCGCTCGGTCGCCGGTTGGATGAAGACTGAAAAATTGGATATTGCACCTGAAAAGACGGTTGCGATTGTTTTTAACAGAAGAATTAAAACTGGACAGATTTCCTTCATGTGTGAGGGTGTCAATATAGTTCCAGAAAGTGAGGTAAAGTATCTGGGTGTCACAATCGACAAGGGTCTCCTTTTTACAGGACATATAAAAGCGGTCTGCGCAAAGGCTGAGAAAACAGTACAGGCTATGCGAATAATTTTGCCAAATACACGTGGTCCTCGAGCAAATAGGAGGAAAGTATTGGCCCTAGCCATGCAGTCAATTGTCATGTATGCTGCACCAGTATGGCAAAAAGCACTCGAAAAGCGAATCAACAAGACAAGAATTGCGAGCGTACAAAGGTCCTTAGCTCTGAGGGTATGCTCTGCATATAGGACGGTTTCTGGAGATGCCGCAGTGGTGCTTGCTGGGCTTGTGCCTCTGCACCTGCTGGCAGTAGAGAGAGCAAAATTATATGAAGAGAGGGAGAGAGATGGCCCGGAACTTAGAAAAGAAATAAGAAGAGACACAATGACAACCTGGCAACGGGAATGGGATGTCGGCGTAAGTGGTCGATGGACATGGCGACTTATAAAAAATATCGATCCGTGGATAAGTAGAAAACATGGGGAAGTCTCTTTTCGTATCACACAGTGCATGACGGGACATGGAGTCTTCGGGAAATACCTCCGAAAGATACAAAAGGCTCAGTCGGAGGAATGCGTATACTGCGGTGCAGGAGAAGATGACGCAGAACATACCGTGTTCATGTGTCCAAAATGGGAGGAACAGAGACACGATGTGGCAAGGGATCTCCATCTGCCAAACTTCCCGACACCTGACACCCTGATTGACGAAATGCTGTCCAGGAAGGAAGCCTGGGAAAGAATAGGAGCCTTTATGGAGGATGTCATGAAAACAAAGGAAGTCGACGAAACCCGCAGTCAAAGGGACCAAAGGAGATAATAATTAGACAATCTGCGACCGCGGTAGGCCTTAACGGCAGGAACGTGGCCGCAGTGTAGGAGGGGGTTTTAGCCGGTAGAAGTCCGGCACTACCGCAAAGGTGTCCATGAGGATTTCCCCCTCACAAAAAAAAAAAAAAAAAAAGGTGTTAATCTTCCTATCACTTAATGAGATGCATAGCATCCTGCTCTCCATGGCTCGTTGTGTCACAACTAATCAATTCAATATAATTTTAGTGAACACAAAGATCATAACTTTGAGCCATAAGTGAGCACACGAAGAACAATTCATAAAAAATAGGTTAATATTCCACCTCCAAGGTGTGAAACCTTTACATGAAATATGTTGAAAGTGTATTTGTGTTCCCTTTGAGTGAGCCCAGACTCAGAAAAAGGGTTTTTCTTAAGTACCTAGTTGGAAAAAAATTGAGACTTCATTCGACATTGTAAAAAAAGTTCTAATCCATTCTGAGTGATTAAGACTGGGTAAGTACCTTCATATATTTAGATACCGACTTATAACTATAAAATTGTTTAAAAAAATGCAAAGCTGCATTAAAAACCTATGCAAAGCATAAAAAAAATATCAGATAGTCTTAGAAATATTGTGTATTTTATCACTTGAGTTTATCTTCATTTACTCCTTTCTGTTTTTCCATAAATAATTTAAAATTTTAACCAATTTTAATATTTAATGATAATTATTGCTGTTACTCGACTCTTAAGACTTAACTACCACTTAGTGGTAGGTAAGATAAAACAAACAAGTCAAGGCGAGGAATCAAAAACGTCTCCACCTTAAGAAAAAAAAAAAGTTAATGAGCAACATTTTCTCCACTTATGTACACCAAACATCACTGTGGATCGCATGGGGAATCGACCTAATAGATTTAAAAAAAATGCGCTACTCATCCCGGGTTGGATTTTATTGCATCGACCCGTGCTTGGTCCGATTCCGGCGGAGTTTACGATAAAATGCACGGGACATTTGCAAACAAGCGATAACAGAGTCGCGCTTAGGATAATTGATTGCCACAGGCATCTTTATAGCGCTAATGTTCCTCTTCTGGACTGTTTAAAAAAAGGATTTCCTATTCAAATAAATTCCTAAAAGTGCTTTAATTTGATTAGTAAAGGATCCGCATTCAATTATTAATTTTTATTGATGCACTTTAAACACAATTTCTTTTGCCCGTAATATCAAAGATCTGATCGGACCTGGACGGAATATAAATCCAATAAAAAACCACATGTGTAATTAATTTAAGATGGTGTATCAACACATACAAGTACCGGCTTTCTGAGAAAAGATAAATAATTAATATCCCGCTATCTATCCATGGCTGACCTCTTCAACGACCACCAGATTTTTCTGCACCCACCGACACGACGTCGGCGATGCACACAATAATGCGTCCGGCCAACATGAACCTATGAATGAATTAGGGACGAGCGATATCATTATCGCAATATGTTTGCTATACGCTTGAATCAATCGATTAGGCATTTTTTCATGAATCTAAAAATCTAATCGAATTATAGTTTTCTAATCTTTTGAAGCAGAACTAAGAAAAGTTAAAAATGATATTGCAGCAGATCTAGTGAATTGATGATCCAAAATAAGCACCCTATAGTGGAGGCTCTAAGCAAGTATAGTTATTCGGTTCGATGCGTAAATGACAAAAGTGTTTGTCTCGACAAAATTGAAAACAGTAGGTACTTATGCAGTACCTGATGGCCGTACCTGCATGGGGGATGTGTCTGTATCCGCCCGTTACAAACAACCGAACACACTCGCCACTACATAGATAGCGCCAGACGAGTGAAGTGTATGTGTGGGCCGACGGTCAGTCTATCAGCCAGTTAGAGTTCGAGGCTTTTCTGGTATGAATTAATTATCAACGAAATGTTTAATAAAAGCAACGGTTGCAGAATTTCTCTTATCTGCAGTTCATTAGGTAATTCATTTCGCCAACTTCCTGTTCATCTTAGAGAAAAAGAGGTACATACTCTTATCATTTTATGAATGAATCATGCAATATAATATGAACTATAATATATGCCTCTTTATCTCTAAGTATATTTTCGAAATTAATTAACGGTTTATAATAACTTAAATGATTGAATAATTCAGATGATACCCAGTGCCCCCTACATCCTGTGATAAGGCAAGCTAGAAATCTGATGCACAAGACTTCAAGAGAACTTCAGCCATGTCGAAGGTTATCTTCGCAAACATAGCATCTCTACACATCAGACCTTAGGAATGTCAAATATTTTAATGCAATCAGGAATAAAATAAATAAATGATGCGCACAGACATCGTTAAAAATCGCGTGATGATAAACTAAATAAATATTGACAAAATAAGTTTTTCCGAACCTCAAAATACAAGCTCATAAACAAAACTGGACAAGAGAGCCTATTCTTGAATTGAATTCCAGACAGGAAAAATATTCGACCTTAGACGAAACGTTCAAATTATAATACCTAACAGTTCATGAAAATATACAAAAATACACTCATGCAATCATGACAAACAGTACACAGTAATATAAAACGCTGCAAAAGCAAAAAAGATCTTTCTTTTAGCAAGGGGCAAGTAGGTAGGTACATATTATATATTTCATATTATAGGAAGAAAATAGGTACAAATATAAAGGAAAGCTATGAATATACCTATCACTAAAGCAGCAAAATAATCAATATACTCGGAAGCGAGTGCAGAGCTAAAAAATAATCAATTAATATTATCAAAAAGACTTCGTCCAAAAACGCATTATATATCGTGCACAAATATTTTAAGGACGTAATTGGTCTTGTAATAATTGTATGTAGAACGATAGAAATATCGCATCAGGGATTCAAGATTTGTTTGATTTTAAATTTTGTAGACATCGTTTTGGCGTTTTTTGTCCCAGCCAACTCTTGTTTTTGAGAATAAAATATCATTACGAATAAATCGAATGACTAGCTCCACATTAACCGCATACGAGTTTGAAGACCAGCGTCACGATTATTTATTGTAAAATGTTCATGCATAATTGAATAATAAAGCCCTGGATACCAGAATAGTACTCCTAGTATAAGTTTTCAATGATCGAATATCGAAACGATCATCGGAAGAGTTACAAAAAAAAATCCATGCAAAATGATCGAAAGATTAATAATAATAATAATAAACTTTATTACAAACAAATATGGCACATGAAAAACAATACAAACAAAATCAAAATCATTTAAGATAAATAAACACATTCAAGTGCAGTCTTGGACACCCTCACTAGGCATAGCCTGTGTCGAGTAGTGTCCATAGAAACAGCCTTCTTCTTGAAAACCACAAAGGGAAAACGATTGTCTGCTTATTATCGTGCAAATAGCTTTCGATTAAACTCGTTATCTAGCCCCACAGTACCCACGTCGAGATATCTGTTTGAAATTTTTATTTTTATTTTAGCAACCAAATGTGATAGTCAGTAGATTAACGCTGTTTAAATTTTATGAAGACATTAACGTCCTGCAGGTTAGGGAACTTATGTAGATTTAGGCCATTCTCCCACGAGGATACTCACAAGCGACTTGAGTATCCTACGCGTATGATACGCGTCGCTCGTTAGTCGCTTGCATACATATTTGATCGGTTTCGCACACGACGAAACGCGTCTACGACGCGTTTGATACCAGTTGCATGCGACTGGTCATGCTGGTCGCAAGAGACTGCAACGCGACTGCGACGCTACTTTAATCGTAATAAAATGGCGTCAGATCAAGCGGAAAACATTAAATTTGTTCAGGAGGTTGAAAATTATCCATGTTTATATAATTATGGACTGCCGGATTATGTAAGGAATATGCGTACGAGATAAAGCGTGGGCTGAGATAGGAAAGAAACTCAACTCGCACACGCGTTCTCTCATTGTTGTATTTTTTTTTATGAATATGTGTAGCTAATAACTGCATCAAATTAGAAAAAGACTCTTTTGACATTCAATAAAAATGAAGAAACTTATTATCATCATTCTCATGTAGTTATGTATGGGTGCACCCAAAATCTACTTTTTTTTCGATTATTCCTTTTATAAATTAAGAGAAGAACATTATCTACATCGCTAAAATCACTGGACATTTTATGAACGAGCGTGTATTATCAAGAGTTACAACAAATACATGATGAATGTAGTCATAGTTTGGGTAGCGTCGTGTGCGGAACCTAGCTTGATAGAGTAGCATACGCGTCGACGACCAATGGATTGCGTCTCAGTCGCGTAGCCCGTGAGTATCCTCGTGGGAGAATGGCCATATACACAGGCAGTCTCATAGAGACCACCAATCTCCGCCATTTCCAATCTAACTGTTATTGCGGTGTGTTGTTGTTTGAACTGAAAATCTCGTTGTGCTGTATTTGAACATTTATTTGAACTAAACACTGATAATATGGTATGAAATTGTTGAGAAAAATAGGGTACCTACTTACTTGTCAATGGTCATAGTTTTTATTGTAATAGAAATTTGAGTTCGAAAATGTTCCATTGTGTATTGAGATAACAAAAGAGGCTATTTTCCTTCTTGTATTTGTTGTTGATGATGAGATGTGAATAAAGTTGTCCAATTATTAAATTGAAGTCTTTTGGATTTTCAATTTTTCCCAACAAATACAAAATAACGCAAATAATATACCAAGTCAATAGTTTTTAGAAGTAGGTACCTATGACAGATTTAAAATGGCGGCCATCCATTTAACAACCTTTTGACAGGTCCGTGAAAGAGTCTGCCAGCATTTATATCTATAGATACGTTATTGCAGGTGATAACTAAATTGGGAAGATTCTTGGACCACACAAAGAAAAAGGATAAATTTGTGTGTGTACCATCGGTCACGCCTTCGAATCAAAGAGTTAGTATAGGTAACAGAGTACAGCATCCATGACGCATGTGAACTGATCTGGTTGAGAGGAATAACGCCATGTTTATCAGATTGACAGTGCAGTGTTATTACAAGACGCATCTTGCTCCATGAAAAGGATGATAGGCCCCGAGTATTGAGTTACATGAGTGTAATCAATATCCACACTGCTCGCTGCTCAGTACATACACTCCAATTGACGTGCTGGGCGGCACTTTGACCCAGCAACTCTATAATACCCGCACCCAGGTTATATGAAGTAGGTATATTTTGTTTTTTTATAATGTTTCCTGAACTTACAAAAAAAATTGTAGTAACGACTATTTTGTATACTATAGAATGTGGAGAAATACTTGCCAGACTTGCCTAAAGTGATTGAATATGATACAGAAGTATATACCTACAGAATGCATATACCTACCTACAGAAAGAAATTGTAAGTAAAAAATATACCTACATATTATACCTACATCAAATCAAAATCAAAACTCCCTTTGAACTCCACTGATGAGGATCATACGGAGGAAACAAGAGCTCTCCACTGCGCTCGATCTTGCGCAATGCTTATGACCTCATCCTCATTTAACATGTCCAACTCCCTCAGCTCTGCCTCGAAGGAACGGAACAGGGTATGAGAGGGTTTTCCACGTCTTCGAGACACTGATGGTGGGAGAAAGAAAAGGTCTCTCTTCGGCCAACTGTCCATTCTTAACTCTGTTCCAGCCAAGTCCATCTCATCTCCATAATGGTTGAAGTGATGGGCTTACGCTGTGTACGCCGTCGTATAGCGACATTCGTGATGCGGTGGTACCATCTTATACCCAAAATCATCTTGAGGCGCTTCGTTTCGTAACGGAGACTTTTTGTGCCTGGGCTTTGGTCAGGTGTCAGGACTCACACCAATAGACGAGAATGGGTTCTTTTTTTTAATATTGCGACGTTAGATCCATTCCGCCAATCTTTTGGGCACCTCTCCTGTGGGGCTAGTACGAGTTTCATCGAATGTTAATTGCACGCAAATAGGCGCTTATTAGCGTGCAAATAGTGTTCTTAAATCAAACGATCGAATCATTCGATCATTTTAGTATGAAATTTTTTCGAAACTCTTTCGATGATCGTTTCGATATTCGATCATCGAAAACTTATACTAGGGCTACTGTTTCCACACAATTTTAAATATATCAGAGTGGTTGACCAAACGAGTCCATGTCTTGTTTGAGGACATTTGCGTCAATGCTATTATTGTCTCCTAGTGCTTTGTTGTTCTTAAGTCTCATCACGGCCAGCACCCTTTCACTGCTGGTCGGCGGGTCTTCACACATTCCTTTTGCCTGAGACTCGCCAACTCCTCCGCAAGTTGTAAGATGAGGAGGCCTCACACTAAGCTAAGGCTTGTATCGTGAAAGAGGAAACGGTCACCTGGATTCGAACCCACGACCTCCTATCATTTATTTGAACTTTATTAACAAAATGTTTAATTTATACCATTGAGTTTCAAAAGATTGGTACGCAGATTTTTGATAGAATTTCATTCAAGCTTTCAGAAATAATGCTTTAACATTCAAACATATTTTAAACGTAGGTATATTTGTATAAATTATCTACATTTTCGAATTCAATATTCATAGTATGGACTAGGTACAGTACAACGTCTCTCGGGAAAGCTAGTGAAGTATATACTTATTTTTTGTAAGATTTTAAACCCAAGGCTTTTTCTGAGAATTTACACAAAAAATATTCACCCTTCAAGAAAAGCCGAAGCAGCAATGATGGAGATTCCTTCAGAGGGATGCAGAAGAACTTCAGGACGACCACTGGAGATGGAGAAGACGTCGTCCCAGGACCAGAAAAAGTTCCTGCAAAAACAGCTATCAAGATCTAGAAAAAGATAAAGAAGATATTTTATTACCAGAATGATTTTCAAATACAGTGTGGTTCTTATATTAATTAAAGTCAGTTCTATACTCTATTTCTGTAGTGAATGACCGAAAACATACACGAATGTGATACTTTTATTATGCATTTAAAGGCAAGTCACACACCCATCACTGACATCTGACTGACAATCGTTTTTATTGAACGAAAGTGCCTTTAATTGCTCAAAAAGTTTCAAAATCGTATATTTTTTGGTCATTCTCTCCAGAAATCGAGAATATATAGATGTATGGTCTTATGTAGAAGGAACATAGTAGGTAGGTATACGTCGGCCTTCTTCAGACGCAGCGCTGCGCTCGTCCGCGTGACAAGTTACAGATGTTTCCAGAACATGATACACCTAGGTAGGTAATACCTACCATTATATAGCACTAATCCTTTTATTATTATTTAAACGTCCCTTTAACCGCGTTAATTTGTCCAAAGCCACGCTCTAGCATTACAATATACCTACCATGTATCTATCAGTAGTATACCATGTATCAATAAAAAGGGGTAATGAAAACTACGTATCTACGCAGTTCCCATCAGAATCTCATGTGGTTGTTCTTTCGGGACAGTTCTAGATAATACTAGCTGACCCGTCAAACTTCGTTCAACATCTTCGTACGATAATTCTTTCGGGACAGTTCTAGATAATACTAGCTGACCCGTCAAACTTCGTTCAACATCTTCGTACGATAATTCTTTCGGGACAGTTCTAGATAATACTAGTTGACCCGTCAAACTTCGTTCAACATCTTCGTACGATAATTCTTTCGGGACAGTTCTAGATAATACTAGTTGACCCGTCAAACTTCGTTCAACATCTTCGTACGATAATTCTTTCGGGACAGTTCTAGATAATACTAGCTGACCCGTCAAACTTCGTTCAACATCTTCGTACGATAATTCTTTCGGGACAGTTCTAGATAATACTAGCTGACCCGTCAAACTTCGTTCAACATCTTCGTACGATAATTCTTTCGGGACAGTTCTAGATAATACTAGCTGACCCGTCAAACTTCGTTCAACATCTTCGTACGATAATTCTTTCGGGACAGTTCTAGATAATACTAGCTGACCCGTCAAACTTCGTTCAACATCTTCGTACGATAATTCTTTCGGGACAGTTCTAGATAATACTAGCTGACCCGTCAAACTTCGTTCAACATCTTCGTACGATAATTCTTTCGGGACAGTTCTAGATAATACTAGCTGACCCGTCAAACTTCGTTCAACATCTTCGTACGATAATTCTTTCGGGACAGTTCTAGATAATACTAGCTGACCCGTCAAACTTCGTTCAACATCTTCGTACGATATTCTTTCCAAAATACCTGCTTAGCTACTTTCTAATACGTCATGTTAAATAAAAAAATAAAATTTCCGATGACAAACGGCATAATCTCACAACATATTAATCAAACTTAACTCACCCGGCCCTTTATAATCACTTTTCGTATTCCCAATTTTTAAACAAACTAAAATCATCTCTTTTTATTCACCTTTTTCGTTTTAATTTTATGTTTTGAAACTCAATAAATAAATAAAAATAAAGTAAATAAAGATTCTGTTATGGAATTTTTCAAAAATGTCGTTGTTGTCAGTAAATAAGTTTAATATATTATATTTTATATTATTTTCAATCCCTTTTTGGATGTTTTATTAGTTATTCTGTTTTCCGGAGCGGAGAAGAATCCAATTAATCAAACATCATAAAAATCTGTTCAGTTGATCTCGAGTTATAAGTGTTCGCACTAACCCGACTTTCTTTTATATTATAGATTAGTAGTTACTTGTAGAGTTATATAAAACTTTGATAAGAAAAACCATTATGTAGATACCTTTAAACTTAGATAAGGATTATTCCGCCTGATGACCTCGCAAGAACTAAGAAGCCAACCCCTCCTATTGAATTACGAAAAAATAGATAGAGGTAGAAAACTATAGGTAATAAGTCAGCGTTATACTCACTGGACTACCGTTACTATTGGAAATTTGGTCATTTTTGAACGTGAAAATATTTAATTGCAAAAATAGTTGGATTTATTGATATAGAGTCATAGTTGGAAGATGAAAACCACTCGAAGTGCTTCACGGTCCTCCAGCCAACCTCACCTCATTTCGGAATGACAGCAGTGACGAGCAATGATGCGGCGTTTTGTTCAAAAAGAAAAAATAATATTTCGACACGCGTCATCGTTTGAAATAATAAAAAAATAAGCCGTCTCGTAATAAAAAAGTTCAAATTCCCAATCGCAACAAGAATAACACGTCTCTATTGAGAGGATGACATTTTGACACGGGATCGACGCGTGCCTTTGATATTATTATTTTAAATGAAAATGTTTATATTGTTACAAGTACATATAGGTACCACTTTTCCACTATTTGCTTACGGTGTGTCAACGATTAGTTGGAAGAACTCGCATTGGCCGCATCTCTCCAAGAGATTGCCAAGCTCTCGAGTAGGTGGCTCGCTTCGTGATTATCTCATGAGGTAAATAAGTAGATATTCAAAAGAATGACGACCACCTGTGATATAGTCATGCTATGAACATTAATAAAACTAACAATTTTAGTTTCCATCGGCAGTTTAATTTGGATATTTTTTTATTTAGCTAATTAGAGCAATGTAGATCCCGTTTCTAAAGCGCTTACCCGCTTGTACATATGAAATGGGAACCAACTTCGAAAGGAACCAAAAACGAAGGGAGCGATGTTAGAGCAAGTGGACTGTACGGAGAGGGTGAAAAAAATAGGAAGTTTTGAATACAATTAATAGTATGAAGGAATCCACAAATAAATGTATTATAATAATTGTGAACTCACTGATCTTGAGGTCACTTAGTAGCACACAACACTTGAAGCAAAACACGAAGTCACACGCACTATGGCATGGCCGGCCACTGTAGTTGAACTTAGGTTCCTGAAACATCCAGGGGTATGGGAGGGCGCAACCCTTAATGATGATGGGAATCAACTTATGGTATGGGAAGTTTGATAAAGTAGTAGTGATGCGTATATAGGCCTTCTGCTGAATACTGGAATTACAAAAATTATATGTAAACCAATGTAAACCCATAATTTTGGTAACGTACCTACGTAATTTTAATCTAAGTTCGTGGACTGAAAAGAAAAAAAGCGTGGAACTTATTTCCTATACGAGTAGGTATAATAGTTTTGCTACAGCATGCTTGAAATCAGAAAAACAAGGTTATTAATCAACCAAGAACATACATTATTTTAACCCAGTGTAAGTAAAAAAAAGAGAATGAATGAAGAAGTCCAGGAAGCTGGCACAAGAGCATCATCAGAAAGATCCAAAAGCTCGGTGAATGGACGCAGTTAGCACAGCAGCGGGTGTCATTGGACTAATGACTTAAAAATAGGCAGTCCTCAGAAAGATGAAGTGGTGGAAGTTTCTAAACTCAGCTAGGGTCCATCTGGATTGCGTTCTGATGATGACGTACGAAAAAATATAGCTGCTACACCCCATTAATGATTGTTAGAAAGCAGATATAGGGACCTACTTATAGATTATAACCTACCTTGTACGACGTATGTAATGATTACAGATGAATACCTAATTTGCTCACCCGAAAAATTCTCTATGGATTTCATACTTGACCTCTGAAGCCCATAAATAATTTTTTCTCGGAATTTTTATTGACAATTTCCTCCGAAGTCCTCAAACTCGCCACAAGCCTCGAAGCACAGGTATTAAAAATATCAAATACTGGTTCTTGCACTTGGTACTTGGTAATAATATTAGCGTCCATACCTGTCATTTGAAGTGTCAAATCAACACATAGGTGGTCCATCGATTCATGAATATATTAATCAATATACCTACCTACCTTCATTCTTTCTGTCTAACTGTTTGATATAGGCAATTGATTCCACGTACTTGATTGTACTCACGAGTAGATAATCATTTGATGAGATATTGGTCGATCTCTTGAGGATAATAATTATACCTACTATATCATAATTGGAAAGTTCGTCCGTAACTAGGCATTTTCAAAACTACGGCAAATACGAGTATATTTCATACTAACATTAGTCATCTGTTTGCTTTATTTAGATATTAATTTTATTATTACTTATTTTTTATCAATTAATATACAAATTCGTATTCATTTTTTATAGAAAAGATAGGACAATATCAACAATAACGACCTCGGTAGCCTAGTGGCAAAGGCTCGATTCCCGGTCGGGAAGAATATTTCAATGTGTTTTTCACTTGAAATTGTAATCCTGTCTCAGATTGGACGGGACCGGTTGACTGTGAATACTTTAAGCATTAAGTTCCGCCGGCTATACTGACACATGTGTATAGAGTGTTATTTATTTATTTTTATTATTTAACACTTGTCGGTAGAGGTTGTACCTATAATAAAAAAGGGCGAAATATTTTTTTTTAAATGAATCTGTGCTCACTCACTCACATTATAACACACACACATGTAGGTATGTAATAGTATTTAATGAGAGATTTTTAGTCCAGTGGTTTGATTGCGAATCTGAAGCAATAGATTTTGTCCGTGGACAAGCTGAAATAATGCGATTTTCCAGGTTATTACCCACTTAATTGATAGTTGACAACGCCACCTGACACGTGGATGTCAACACCGGGTAATGCCACACATTTTATACGCACACTCTGGCCAACAGGGGTGTCAACATTTTATTATGACAGGAAAATGTGGAATTCCAATCCATACAAAATGAATTGAGGAGTTCAAGAATTATTATTAATATGAACCCATTTCGCATTTTAGCTTTCGGTTAAGCTTCTAAAAAACAAAAGATTTCTAGTTTTCTGCTGTTCATTTTTTTTGGGAAATTTATCTTATTAACTATTAGACGTTTATATCTAACTTTTTCTTATTTCTATTTACTTATATCAGTAAAAAGAATAAATTAATGTTGCTTTACAGTTTTTCTACAATATTAAATACCTACTAGAACAAGATAAAATATAAGGCTGAGACCGTTTTATATTTGAATTCTTTGATCAGTAATAATTATCCATTAGATTTAAAAAATATATATTTTTGCAAATTTGATATTAGGCATGTTTTTAATACTTGGAGAGAGCTATTTAAAATAACGTTACGACTCTTAGAGAAAGTATAGTAGGTATATTTATAACGAAGAAAAACCAAACAACATGCAACATCACATTCGAATAGGTTCCTATACTTAACATGGGCAAAGAGTGTCGAGACATGCGTATCTTGGATATTGCTATCATAAAATTGAGTATAATCTATATAATAATTTAGAATTAGATAATATTTGCGATAAAATGTTTAATAAATTTAGTGAGAGGCTATGGTAGAAAAACATCATGCGTGCAGTTAAAATAATTTAGAAGGCTAAACAACGTAGGTGCTGAATTCCCCTAGTAAGATGGAACTGTCATACCTAATGTTATAGTGTCACATATGAGAATAGGTATAATATTTCGAATGATAAAATAATATGGAAGATATTGTGTAGGTATACCTACCGATAGATTTCATCATTTTTATGTTATTCCTTATACGGCTCAACAGAACCCTGCGAGTGCAGACAGAGGTGGTGTCACCGAAGACACGGACAATAATTAATTGTGGCTGTGATGTCCCACATTCAAATCCGTCCCTTGACTTCAGACGTTTTAATTAAGTCCTGCGCAGTTAACTTAAAAATCTTCGTGAAATTCTTTATTTCCGCTTACATTTGATCTGGAAAAGATTACCAGATTTTTACGGATTATTTAAGAAAATTGGTACAGCAATACGACAGAAAAACACAATATTATTTTTCATCTATTTTATTTTTTTATTATCGAGATCTCGGTGGACTTGTGGTAGGTACCTATAGGCGCTGACTTCTGTACAATAGGAATTAGCGAAATTGGTTCAGTCGATCACGCGTGATCTGATGACCAAGAGAAATAACTAAGTATCCCTCCCTTTTACGCCCCACTCAGGGGGCATAAGGAGGCAACAAGAGCTCTACATTTCGCTCGATCTTGCGCAATGTTCATGACCTCCTCCCACACCATGTCCAAATCCCTCAACTCTGCTTCAAAGGAGCGGAAAGCGATGTGATAGGTTCTTCCTCGTCTTCTGGACCCTGATAGGAGGAAGTATATACCTACAGCGCTCTCCTCGGTCAACTGTCATTCGACAATTTCAACACGTGTCCCAGCCAAGTCCATCTCCTCTCCACAATGGTAAAGGTGATACACCCACGCTGGGTGCGCCAGCGTATAGCGTCGTTCGTGATGCAGTGGTACCATCTGATACCTAAAATTCTGTATATATTGAGATAAGTAATTGTGCAAAAGGAGACATTAGCATCGTTTTACTAAGTATTTTAAGTAAAGCAAAAATAGCCAATATCTCAAAAATAACGCAAAAAAGTAAATTGAATATTCTCTGGAAACATTTTATTCTTCCTCTTTATGTAGATCCAGGATCTTTTCTTTTTTAGGCGTTAGTCTGATTCTCGGGATGCGGATGACCAGCTTTCCCCCCATCCCTTTGGTAGTTCTTCCGTTAAAATCAGAAAATATCATCATAAAAAGGTAGGTTAATTTTTATTTTGAACATTAAGTAGGTATAGAAACGAATAAGTGAGTACCTACGTTCGTTGTCCTAGCGAAAATATGGTCTATCAATAGATAAATTTTGTCAAAATGTTCGATTGAATTCGGAAATAATTTTCAAAATCTTGAGTTGAATTAATAATAATAATAGGTATAACACTTTTCTACAAATAAGGTGTCAGTATAGCCGGCTGAACTTATTTCCTGAGGCAATTTATTCCAGTCAACCGGTCCCGTCCAATCTGAGACAGGCCAACCCCTGGTAGAAATTTCAAGTGAAAAAACACTTAGAAAAATTCTGACCCGCCCGGAATCGAACCCGGGACCTCGGATCTGAAGTTCACGCCAGTAGATACAACTAGGCTACCGAGGTCGGTAGAATTCAGAAATAATTGAATTATTTTTTAATTAAATGAATCTGGGCACACAAATGTACTGTTGACTAGTGTTGACACTCTTTCACCTTTTTCAGAAAGAGGAAAATGGTCACCATCGGGAGTTAAACTCACGATCGAAAGTTGCCGATTAAACCACTAGACTACCAACCACTTGACTGCTACTGTAAAATATTACCTATAGGTACAATTTTATACGACCCGAAATACATAATAGTTGTGCCTAGGTTATATATGAAATCATACATCTACATATGAAATCATAATAATCCAAAATTTTCTCGTTTTTCCCGGCTGTCTTAAGTTTTGAAGCGTTACTGCCATCTAGAGATTTTTCGTCAAAGCACTGCCGTTTCGCTTTCAAACATTTCGTTCGCACCGAGTCGTAGGTAGGTACTACGCATGTTGGCCATAAAACTTCCATCGCTTTTCAAAGAGCAGTGTTATCTTAGGCTAGTGCTGGTTCAGTATCGTTTGTATCACTAGTGAATTTTAATACCATGTTCTAATCTTGACATTCTTGACAAGCAGTAAAGATAATTTTATATTTTCGTACTGTCATAAACCTTTTTTTAACTAAAGCAGTCTGATAATCAACAGAACATAACCATTTTAAAAGTAAAAAATATAACCGTCAATCTGAAGGAAAGAAGGTACCTAGGTACTTACCTACCTAAGTAAAAAGATAATAAGAAGATAGCACTTTCTATACTCTGCGCATACTAAGGATATCTATAAACTTTATAGAAAAGGAAAAATATTAAAACGCAGAATTGATGGTAATGTTTTATTTAAACTGAAAACTACATAGATACCTAATTAACAGAGCAATTGGTTGATGTTTATTACTAACAAAATCTTATAAAGTGAGTTGAATATCAAGAAAAACAAAAAGAAATTCAAATTTGGAACAAAAAGAATATTCACACTTCCATAGACATCAAGGTCATGTTTTTTTTTTTAACAATTAACACATACACCAAAATAGTTCTTCTACTTATTTTAAGTCTCACCTGACTGATATCTTTCAGTGCTTGGTTTATTTTAAAGGTCCAAAAACATTACAATGTTTTAGTTAATATTTCACAATAAATTATAAAGTACCTAGATATTAAAATGTATTGTTTCTGGAAATAAAACTGCCTGACTTTGTGAACACCAAAAATATGGATATTTTTGATATTTGTGACTGAAAGACCTTGTGATTTTTCTCACGAACTCATCAAACATCACAAATATGTGTATTGATAAAATCATCAGGCACATTTATTTCATTAAGAAACAATACATTACATATTTACCTACTATGATTTATTTATCTCTTTTTTCTCGATAAAAAGAGCAGGTACACGAGAAAAGAACAGTAGCATTTCCAGTCATTGAAGTGACAACTATGACCTTGTCTCTTTGTTTACTAATCCAAAGTCAAGGCACCAAATTGTGCGCGAAGCAGGTTGTCAATTAATTCACTCTTTACTATACCTAATACAGCATTACATATAGCATTGCCATTATTATATTTTGTTTATTATTATTATTATTTATTGTTTCGCTGTTGTGACGTAAGGCGGTTTGTAGTGGATGTTGGTATTAAGTGGGAAGTATAGGTCCCAAGTACACGAGATAAATAAGGTACACGAATTTCATTATATCTCCATTTATTTATCGTGTCAATCAGTTTCATGTTATATTGAGGTTAGTTCACTTGCTTGTTACTCTTAATGGTTGTATTTTTTTAATTTGGATATACCTACATATTTCGTTTGTTATTATAGTTTAAGCAGACAAGTGAAATTAGGAAGAAAAATATAAATTGATTTGAAAAAAATCGAAATTAAACAGTTAACAAATATTGTAAAATAAATAAAAATACCAGTATAATTTATCAAGCATTATGAAAAAATAAATAAGAAAGAAAACTCAATACATATACCTCGAGAAAATTAGTGCCGCGCCAGCATTTAAATAGGTACAAAGGTAAGCTTCACAAACTTTTGATGTTTAAAAGCTCGAAAAAGTTTATTTTTTATTATAGGTAAGTACCTATAACCGTGGAATTAGTTGCTATTTATTAGTACCTACCCATGTATGTTGGTTCACAAATTTTCTAGAAATTCCCAGCTTTAATTCAATTTTTCCCCAAAAATGACAAGATATTTTCAGTTTATCTACTAGCTGATACCCTTCTTGCTTTACAAGTTTTCTTTAAAATAAGATTAAATTTCAAAATATCTATATCTCTTTTACCTAATGAAATTTTACTTTAAAAATCTTATCATTCAAAAACACTAAATACCTTTATTTGTGAAAATTGAATAAATTTTATCTAACTTTACCACAATAATTACATTAAATTTGCGAAAAACAGCGAGGAAAAACATGGAACGTAAAATCTTGTATTGTTTTTAAAATAACTCGATGCCTCTTTCGCAATCTGCATACGGCGAGTTTAAAAACCGTCTTCCTTCAGTAACTCCAGTCTATTTTCGTGCGAGTTCCGTTTCTTAGCATCTGTAGTGGAAACAGACAAATTAGTTATCTGGGGCGCGGTAAATCCCTACATTTTAGGTGTGAAGGTTTTAATAATAATCAAACTAGAATCATAACAGATCCACGTGGATATGTTGGAGTTGAAACGTAGAGGGAAAGCGTACAAGAGCGAGCCGGTCTCGAAATATTCTACGTAATAATCTGTGATTGTTGACTATGTGTACCTATATACATAACTGTACATTTTGTGCACAACCATAAAGTATAGGTAATATAACCACAAGTAACTCCCTTGAGATAGTTGTGTTCTACATACATGTTACAGTTGGATTGAAAACTCAAAGGACTATTAATTGCAAATGTTTGAAAACTCAAAAGACTATTGTGAATGTGAAAATTAAAATGCTTAATTTTTAATTGGTGAAAACATTTCGCTTAAATTATCCCGCATTTATAATTCTTATTTATTGCAGTTGATTATTATTCTGAAATGACAAACAGACGATTGAGTTGTGTCGTATCCGATGGTTATTGAGACTTTTGACATTTCTATATTCTGAAAATATTGTATCCAACACATTAATTGCGTAACTAGTGGCATCCGATTAAGTTCTAAGCATGAGCTTTTATTCTGCAACGACAAAAAGACGATTGATTATTTGTAGCCTAGCGTTAAAACCTGGCATAGAGGGTATTATTTTACCTCTGTCTTTCTCGGTTACGGTGTCTATAGAGGATATAAGTTTTTTCAACCTTCATTTTATTTATATAGATTGGATTGTGTTTGCCATGGAATCAATTGCAATCATTGATTGCGTTGAGTTGGAACGTGAATTGAGAATGACGGTTATTCTGAAATGAAAAACAGACGATTGAGTTGTGTCGTATCCAATTTTTATTGAGACTTTTCACATTTCGCTATTCTGAAAATGTTTTATCCAATACATTAGATGGGTAACTACTGGCAACCGATGATTATAACTCAACTCGACCTTGCGTTGAGATGGAACGTGAATTTCAGAATAGCCGTCATTAGTCATTAGATGCGTAACTACTGGCAACCGATTAAGTTCTAAGCAAGAGCTTCTTGCGTTGAGTTGGAACGTGAATTTGAGAATACCAGTCAATAGCAGTCATTGTACTGAAAAGGATGAAAAAAAAACGTGACTCGTATCCTATTATCTAGTGCAATAAAAATTAATCAATTTAACTTGAATCTAAGATAATATTTCAATTCCATAAGTTGCCTATAAATCTATGTGTCTTCTATAATCGTTCCGATTACTTCAGGGCTAATTGGAAATCCTTAGAAAGCTTTTAGTTTCGGCTAGTAAAAAACATATCAAAGAATCTCCTTACATTTTTTTTGTAGAAATGTGTCTTCGTCCTAAGCAACTGGAAATACCTAAGCTGCCTAAGCATATAGTTCTATATAAACTATCGTATATATTTCGGAATATAAAATTTTATTTCTCCATTTCCTCTCGATTGTATTCTGCTTGATTGATTGTATAAGACGTTTCAGTTAGTTCTCTTTTACGTTTGAAACTTGACCCAAACAGGATACTTTCCGAATTTAAAATTGTTATTTTGTGTTTCTTTGCATGGAAGATTTTAGTATAATATTATTTGGGATTAATTTGATCTCAAATACCTATTCACTTATAGAATCCACGTGATATGTCATACATCGGAGAACCAATCTTGGTGGATAATAAAATGTTGACCTATTATGGGCCAACGTGAAAGGTATTTTCTAATCCATTTGGAAATCGTGGCGTTGATGCCCCCTTATGTTATATTATGTTTATGGAAATACATACAATGCCAAGGATGAATAGAATAAAACCTCATCATATTTTACGTTGACTCGAGATGCCTCGATATTATTTGTCCTAGCGATGAGTCATGGTTAAATTATTATTAAACTAACTATACATTATACAAGGTACATAGAATCTAATCATGCGTGTTTACGGTTGCTAATGCATCTTATTTTAAAGTATAATATCTCATTAATGATTGGATATATTATTATTTTCTGAAACGGTGTTACGCGACCAGGAGTCTGAAAGTGTGAAAGGTCAGTTATTTAATACTCATGGTCATAGATGGTCATGTTTGAGTGAGGAAAGACAATTGGATGCTAGGGTGATCTTATAGGCTTAAGAGAGGAATGACTCTCTGTTCTACTGAATAGTCAGAACACATATGGTTAATAAGAATGGTTAAAAAACCTTAACCTTAACCTAAACGTTTACCAAGAGTCTGTCGAAAAGAAACTAATGTATAAAAGAAACGTCACGTCGCTCCATCGACTATAGAAACTTTATACACTTTTTTATACTTTTTTAGCCCTATAGGTACTTGATGCATGCATTATATTTATATGCAAGTACATAGAATAGAATAGAATAAAAAAATATATATATTTATCACATTTTTGTAAATTAAAAACCAAACCAATGATAATAAAAAAGACAACAAAAATTCAGGACTTAGACACTGCTAAATCCCATAAGTGATAAATACATAATATAAAAAGACCAAAAAGTGTTGGATTTAGGTAGGTACCTACCCTAAAATCCCTAAATTTATTAGTACCTCCACAGTCCACAGAGACGACCTGATGTGGAGGATATACCCATTACCACCATATCAGTGGTCAAAGTTAACGTTAAGTGTGTGAATGTTAAGTCACATGACCAAAAAAAAATTCTTTGTACCTACATAATATGAATATGTTTGTGGGCCACAACTTAGCAATAACAAAACATCAATGAATATATTTTAATACATGCGAAAGTTCTATACATCATTCGGTAAATAAAAACATCAAATTGATGTTGATTCTGTTATAATTTAGAAATACCTGGCTCAAGGAATTTAGATACAATTTCCAATGATTTTTTCTTTATCGGCGGATTAGTGGCATTTGCCTGAACCCGCACGTAGTACAGCCGCCTATTTAATACAACATCTACATAATAATTCAGAAATGTTTGTATATTTGCTTTTTATCGTATGTCGGAGCATCAAGCTCAAAATAAAAATGCTACGTCAGATATGAATCTGCGCAGAGCCATGCAAAATGCCGGAGAAGGTTCTTAAATACAATTTGCTGCATTAACTTTAATATATTTAGAGCTATTTAAAAAAAACTCTATTTTTTAGGATCTTCATACAAATTTTTCAAAAAAGACAGTAAGCCATCTTTTGGAAACAAAATTACTCATGTAAACGTTGAATGGAATCTTGGTATTACCGTATGAAAATGTAATAAAATAATTGGAGATTGATTTGTTATACATATAAATGTTATTCAAATCTTATTATTCTCAAAAAATAAAGATTTAATGAAAACATTTGCAAAATAATTCCTCCATTTTGAAGTTTGACATATTTTAGTGACATTTGGGTCGGTAGGTACAACAGCTGCCTTTATCACACATAGAGGGTGTAGGGAATGTAGCTAAGATTCAAACCACAGAGAGAGTAAAACTTGCAAATTATGTAGGTAGGTTCGTATAATATTATTTGAGGTCGGTAAAACAGCTGCCTTCATCATTAGTCAATCACCTAAAATTTGTACCATTCCACACATAGAGGGATGTAGCTAAGATTCAAATCGTAGAGAGAGTAAAACTAGCATAATATTATTTAGGTAGGTTCGATTGAACAGTGAAATTGAATCAAGTGTGAGATGTACCTAACATATTATGATACATGTAGTTTTTTTTCATGTGAGTGGCAAACTATAATTTTTCTTCTTTCTTTTTAATAAGCATTAAAAGTGTCATTCTTCTCTCATTTTATGAATTGTGAAAGTGTCATTCTTCTTTTTCTGTGCTTATGTCAGTTATAGAGGTCTGTTAAGCAATGGGATGCTAGACAAGAACCTGTTTAATTACCTACCGATCAAGCCTGACAATCGGAATCAAAAACGTAAAGCAAGACGGGTATAAGCTAGTAGGTAATAAAATAACACTGCCTCTCTACAGAAACTACTCATTGCTATTAGCAATACATAATAATATTGCTTTTGCTTTTATTCATTCATTCGGGTAGTCGCTGTGTGTCTAGTCTTCTGTTCAGCATTGCCTGGTGGAAATTCCTTTTATTGCTATTGTTTGTTATCTTTCACATCGATTTGTTTTTTTTTGTTAGTGGAGATATTGTGATAAGTGTTTGTTGATATTAACTGTAAGTGCTATTCCTAATTAATTTGTTTGTGAAGTTCGCTTTATTCTTGTCCAGTTTATTAATATTTTAACGTATTGATTTTATCGTCATTGCTTTTTTCATTTGTTTACTAGCTGACTCGTCTGTCGAACTTCGACCTAATCCAGAATAAAAAAATAATTTCGACTTATTACAGTTTACGACATAAAAACTGAATTAAATTTAACTATATATTTACCTAATAGTTTATTGCATTATGTAACAATTATTGTGATTCGGATGCGGGATGAAGTTCGACGGGTCGTAAGTTTCTAATAAAAACAATTCCTCTATAATGCGTAACTTAAAAAAAAATCCAAGAGATGGCGGTGTAGTAGGAATAAATAAGTCACATATGAGACCTAGTATAGAGGGTATTTTTACTTTACCTCTGTCTATCACGGTTACGTGTCTATAGAGGATATAGGTTTTTTCAGACTTCATTTTATTTATACCTATAGATTTATTCACGGCTATGTGCCATTAACAAAAGGGTGATACAATAAAACAACAAAACCCTTAGAATTAACATGAAATAAAACATAACATATTATGTAGATAAACAACTGGCATGCAATCAACAGACCAACATTTAGGTAACTTAAAGTAAAGCAATTATTAATCATACAATAGGAAGTAGGTAAACCTTATATAAAAAAGAAAAATAAATACACAAGACGATCGATAGGATAGATATTAATTTGCAGAAAAGCAATTAAATGTGCAAAGACAATAACTAAATAGTCGTTAAATCATTTTCACTTTCAATATTTCTCTACTTCGAATAATTCGACACCGTAACCTGTTATCGTTTAATTGTATCTACTATCACTTTGCCCTATTTTTGCCAACATATTTAGGCGCTTCGTTCATGTTCATTATTTAAATCGCTGGGTATACATGACCTTATGTGTGCTCCTAACATTGACTCTGTTCCATGGATTTTACTAGAATGAATCAATTTGTATAAAAGAGAGCAAAATACGTTAATGTATGTACACGTGGATGGAAACATAATTGTCTGTAAATAAAATAAGTGTACTTTACTGAGTTTGTTTCTAATGAACGACAAAATATTAGTTTTTGTTTCTAATGAATGACAAAATATTAGTTTTTGTTTCTAATGAATGACAAAATATTAGTTTTTGTTTCTAATGAACGACAAAATATTAGTTATTGTTTCTAATGAACAACAAAATATTAGTTTTTGTTTCTAATGAACGACAAAATATTAGTTTTTGTTTCTAATGAACGACAAAATATTAGTTTTGTGAGTACCTACCTATGTTTCTAATAACTGATGAAATATAGTTTTAGAGGTTGGGTATACTCGTATATTATTATGTTTCTAATTAACGACAAAATATTAAGTTTTTAGTGGGTATATTTCTAATGAACGACAAAAGTATTTTTTTTAACGTTTGTGTCAGTGAACAGTGTTTTTTATTTAAAAAAAGAAACAGTCAAATTGATTATTCATTTTTTTATAAAAAAGTTATTAAGGTATTTTATAAAAATAATACACGTAGGTATACCTATCTAGATAAAATCAGTCAACATAAATTTGCAGTCTGTGTACCGGTAGATAATGCCGTGATATCTTTTTTTTTGTATTTTTGTAAGTATTGTAAACTAAACGCTACGTGCTCAACATATAAATAATTAAGGTACTGACTGTTGTTTTGATTGTGTACCAAAAGGCTTTTTTATTGAATGAGTGAATAAATATTTTCGCAATGTACGGTGAAATCTGTTTGTGTAGACTTGTTTTTATCAGGATTGACTTTATTTGTATCTGTGTCTCGACAGAAGACGCTGCTTATTAGAAGACAATGTGCCCGGTTAGTGGGAATGTCCAAGTGAAAGTCAGCGGTGGGGTGCTCCAGGGATCCGAGGCCACGACCATCCAGGGAGGACAGTACTACAGCTTCCTCGGAGTGCCATTTGCAGAGCCACCTGTTGGAGGGTTGAGGTTCAAGGTAACTATATAACATAACCAAAATGAGACATTAACAAAAATGGATATTTATTTATTTATTTATTTAAACATAAACGGCGTAAACGCCTTTTGAACTCTAAACACATTATACTTAATGGACAGCAGTACAACAAATAATAAGATTCACAAAATATACATAAGGTCAGTGTTCTTAAACTAGGTAACAGCAAATTTGTTAATAATAATTATAAATTAAAAATTCAACACAGGATAGAAATTCTATGGTAATATTTGAGATATGACAGATTCAGTTCAATTATTCAAAGTCATCTCAAAACAATAAAAAGTAAAAAATGATTGAAAATACCAAGAATATTGGATAAAAAATAACTAAGTACGATAAAGTCAAAACAAATAAAAAGAAATAACGAAAAAGCAATAGTTAAATCATAAAATCAAATAAAATAATAATAATAAATAATAATAGAAATACAGCAGCCGTAACAATGGTCACAAGTACTTTCAAAAATGATGACAATCCAAAAACATACACAAATAGAAAATTAAATAAATACACACACAAAATAAGCAAAAGAAAAATAATAATAGCTGTGATAAATATATTCATATCCTTGTGATTTTGACGCCATATTGACAGTTATTGTTTCGAGTATACAAGAACGCTTTTTGTAATAAATACACTGTATCTAAGTTTATTCCCCGTCTAAATATGTGCTCCCTTCATATTTTGGTCCATTGTATTTTGGTTTATCATTTAAACAATATGAAATTTATACAAATAAAGCAAATATGCATTTTCATAATCATTCTAGGGCTTACAACCATGATGCACCAACTAAATTTATAAGAAATATAATGACGTTTTGAAGAAAATATTCAAAGAATACTTTAATTAGGTATATATATTAAAATTGAAGTGATCAAACATGATTTACTTAGTTTATTTTGGTTGAAACATAAAGGTTTCGTATGATTTAATAAGGACTTAACTATTTAATTACCTATATACAATAAATAATTTTAAAAAGTACCTATTCTGCATCAATTACTCGAAATTATTCAAATCTGACATAGCGCAACTTGGTTGACAAAATTTTGTGTGAAATGTCATCTTCATACATAACAAACGCGACTCAAATATTTTTTTATAAATAAAGTAAAAACTGATCAGCGAGTTATACGTAATCTTACGATTAACGATTTTTTACTCATAATATATGGAATATACATGAGTCTTGTGATCGGATTTCAAAAAAAAAATAGGTTTCGATGAAATTAATTTTCTCGGCGTTTTCGAGGGTGTAGATTCCAAAAATGCAAAAAAAATATTTTTTTTAATTTCCGCGTAGCCGTACCCGTACCCATACGCCAAAAATGTGTGCGCACCCATAACTCATAGTAATTCTTTTCCGATTTGATATGAAATTTGGTAGAACGGTGAGCCCCTCGATTAGCAGCTAACCCTAGGTTAGCAGCTTTTTTATAAATAAGACGGCAAAATACGATTTTTGAACTATCCAATTACTTGCGTACAATAAAATTAAGATGTACCTAATAATCCCATATGTCATTGATTTTACTATGCAAGATTTATGTTTTAAATTTTATCGCTTATCAGTTACTATGTAATCGAGCTAAGGAAATGTTGATTAGGTACGTTGAAACTTATTTTCTAGCGAATTCTATGAGAAAGTCTATGATCACAAAAGATTTCGTGTCCGATAACAGCACCATTTTGCCAGCTCATACTATTTTTATAACTATGAGAGTAATGCATTTCCTTCGACTTATATTGCTTCGTTTTCCTTCGACTTATATTGCTTCGTTTTCCTTCGACTTATATTGCTTCGTTTGCAGTGGGGTTGCCGGCTAAATTTAGCACCTCTGCTCTTTTTGTTTTTTTTTTTTACTATCCTGGTGTCATCCTGTGATAGCGCAAGATCGAGCGTTTTGGATGCCTCCCTATGCTCCTGAGTGGGGTTTGAAGGGAGTGAGTGAATAGTGTTGACGGAAAATTTGAATCATTTCTTCCATGTTCTTTTTGTAAATTTACAGACAGATGGCTGAATAGGCCGTTTTGACGTTTTCATGCTTTAAACTTTGAGATATGATTAATTTTGAAAAGATGGTCTCGCTTCCTGAAAATTTACTATGAAGATTGAAATTTAATAAAGACTTCAATTATTACTAGCTACAACGATATTTTGCTCACACGATGTTGTGTGTATTACAAAACATTGTCTACGTAAATCAGGTATTTAGTACTAACTTACATAATACGTATATACTTCCTTGTTACTGGCGGCCTTGAGTGACCATTGAACAAAAATAAAAAGTCAAAACGGCAGTGCTTCGCTGGGAGTACGGCACGTCACAGCTGGGGTGGGAGTGTTGCTTTTAGAATTAATCCGACGAGAATATAAATGAGAGGACTCTTTGTTTACTCACCTTTACTTACAACGGTACATGGTCCATTTGATAGTAGCCGCTGCATACAGTATTATCTTACACGTCATTATAATCTACCCAATGTATACAATATTATAATGTTTATGTGTTTACTTGGTGTCGACAAGGTATAGTTTGTTAATAATATCATGTTATGTGTAGTTTCTCAAATACAGGGTCGCAATTCGGTGTCGGTGACAACGATCAAAATTTCTGGGTAGGCACTTTTGCAGTAAACATACCTAAGTTAGAGTCTGAGATAGTATTTCTGGATTCAGAATATAACTAACTAACTACCTATACCTTTTAAACCCCACTCAGTAGCATAGGGAGGCAAGAAGAGCTCTCCATTGCGTTCGATCTTGCGCAACGTTTATGACGGCCTCCCACACCATGTTCAAATCCCTCAGCTCTGAGGAACACCGTGTGAGAGGGTCTTTCTCGTCTTCGGACGCCTGATGGGAGGAAGAACAGCGCCCTCTTCGGCCAACTGTCATTCCGTATCCTTAACATATACCTACCCCAGCCAAGTAGGTAAATCTCCACTCTACCACCATAGCGTCGTTTGTGATACGGTGGTACTATGGTGGATTCAGAATATACATATATGTAGATTTCAATGATTAATATTTTGCATGCGTGTGATGGGTACGACAATCCTTTGTTCCTAACCTACCAGTTTAATGTAACATCAGTAAATTTTTAAACATTTAAAAAAATAAATACTAAGCTATCATCTTTTTTTCAAACCCACACAATTCTACTTCTTATTCTTTTCTTAAACTCAAGAGTCTGTTTGTTTAAGGAGTATTAGCCTCTTGGGATGCTGAACTCATCTATCTCTCGGTAGGTACACCATGCAATGCCAAATGTGGCATTCTTGAATAAGTCATTCTTTGGACATCTGTTATCTATGTATCTGCGCTGCTGTCGCTTCCATGTCACAACGTCATCATCCCCACAGATTTCCCGGATTGTCGTGTTACGCACTCGGTTTCGCAGCGTTGAGCTTTGGTAGGATTAACATTAAAAACGATAACTTGATTGAAAATAATCATTGATATAAATGTAACTACTTTTTTTGTCGGCCCATAATGATCAAATTTGATGGTCCCTGGCTCAGAGAATAACAAACTATGGTTTACCTGCATGGTTTGTGAATGAAGCGCCCTTGAGGTGATAGTATTATCACGAAACAGCGCGTTATAAATAGTCCTTATTATTATTATTTGTGATATGACATTACAAATGTAAATATTTATGAAATAAATATGCAAACTATAATATGAAATAGGTTAAATAAAATAATCGTTCTAAATCAATGTTCTAAATGATTATTTTCAGAAATAAAACTTCCTCATTTATTATCAAATAAATTAAATGTGGAATGTAAAATTAATGCAATAGTTTGTACTTGGTAGGTACCTACATGTACATTCACATGCATTTAGTAGTGAAAGGTTAACTGATGGGTTTATAAAACGTATACGTAATTTTATAATAACAATGTCAAGATAGTTTAAACGAGTTCTCGTTTATGTAACAACTAATGACTCTAACAATTCATTACTGATGTTTAGGGGTACGTAATTTTCGCAAATTAAATATTGTAATAATAATAATAAAACACTTTATTGGGTAAAAATATACATAATTAACCAAAATTGGCGGGCTTATTGCCTAGGGCAATTTCTTCCAACCAACCTATTATAGATATAACATTTTTAATCTGTTGCTTGTTATATAAAAAAATACATACACATATATAAACAAATAAATACATAATACATACAGTTCCACACATACATAGGTATACAAAAACACATACATATAAGCATATAAAAATAAAAATAATAAAAAATAAAATGTGACACATAATCAATAATCAAGTATAGCGAGGAAGGAGAGGATCAGGAGACAGGAGCAGGAGTAGAAGAAAGGAAATGACGCTTCAATCTATTTTTGAAAGAGAATAACGTTGGAGAGAGTCTGATGTCATCAGGTAATTGGTTCCATAACCTGGCCGCCTGTGCAGTGAAAGATGAAGTGAAAAATGAAGAACGATGTGTTGGGATTTGTAGGATGCCACGCGCAGCAGACCGCAGAGGAAGGCCATGAGATGCTAATGGAGTGAATAAAGACCTCAGATAGTTAGGAGCGTTGGGGTTAGAGAGTACCGAGAAAAGTAATGTGAGAATGTGAAAGTCTCTTCGTTGTGACATAGTTAACCATTTGATTTGAGTTCCGCTCTGAACTGAGATACTCTATCAAATTTTCTGAGGCCAAAGATGAAACGAATACAAACATTTTGCAGACGTTCCAACCTTAGTAGTTGCTCTTGTGTAATATCCAAGTAAACAACGTCAGCATAGTCCAATATGGGATGTAAGAGAGATTGACATAAAAGAATTTTAGTGGAAATGGGTAGAAGGTTTTGATGCTTCCTTAAAATGTGAAATTGATAGAAGAGTTTGCGGCTGACTTCACCGATCTGTGGATGCCAAGCAAGGTGTTTATCCAACACGATGCCGAGATTTTTAACTTGTGAACTTAGTTGAATTTCAGATCCATTCAAACGTAAAGTAGGGAGTGAGGAAGCCTCGATTTTGGAAAGTAAACGTGAACTGCCAATTAAAATTGCTTGAGTTTTACTAGGATTAAGCATCAGTCCATTCTGCTGAGCCCATTGTGATATGCGATCCAATTCTGAATTCATGTGATGAATAGCACTCTCTGCCTGCTGATAGTTAAAATGAGAATAAATTTGTAAATCATCAGCATAAAGGTGATGTGGAACATTAAGGCAGTAAACCACTGGGTTGATGAATACAGAAAAGAGAAGTGGGGAGAGAATTCCACCCTGAGGGACTCCCGCCCTTAGTGGTAACCATTCCGAAGCATTGCATTTAACCTTAACACACTGTGTTCGATCTCTGAGATATGATTCGAACCATTCAATAGCAGTGCTGGAAAGATTAAGATATTTTAGCTTAGCTAACAATATATCAAAATCCACCGCATTGAAGGCGCTACTGAAATCTAATAATACGAGGAGAGTGATTTTTCTGTCCTCCATTGCGTTTCGAATGTCATCAGTGATTTTTACCAAAGCTGTTGTTGTGCTATGGCCTGAACGAAAACCAGACTGGTATTGAGAGAGAATATTATGATTTTCCAAGAAACTAGAAAGCTGAGAGTGTACCACCTTCGCAATTATTATTGAAAGTACTGGTAGGATAGAAATTGGTCGGTAGTCGCCCTCAGCAATCGGGTTTGGTTTCTTTGGGAGAGGGATGACATATGCATTTTTCCAGATGGAGGGAAAAGATCCTGAAGTTAGTGAAAAATTGACTAAATGAGTGATTGACGGAATTGTGTATTCTGTAATTAATTTTATGAATGAAAGATTGATATTGTCTGCTCCGATTGAAGTAGATTTGATGGATTTTATGAGATTTAACACAGTGCTCTCAGTAACAGGGACAAAATTTAGAATAGGAAGACCACTAGGCGGCTGATCGTTAATACAACGTAGGGCTGAGCCTCTCACAGACTCAGTCATTTCAAAGGGTGGCGTAGCAAAATGTAAAAATGTAATATCGCATTTAAAAAAAATACAAAAGCAAAATTTCGCATAAAACATAAAATGTCAATAATAAAATACCTTTGAGTATTTTAAATATTTAATAAAAGGTTAACAATTGTATAAAACCTTCATAAAATATCAACATGTAATAAAATATACGCGTTCAATTAATATAATTAAGTTTCATCGGCGAATTCTACTAACTGATTTTTCAGTTTCAATTATCTTCAGAAGGATCAAGCGTTCGTTTTGACGAGTTACTTGATCGTTTACCTTTAAAAAATAATAATTATCGACATTTCACTGAAATTGACTAAAAATTAAAACATTGCATTTATGGAATATATTGACAAATTTCGCATTTATCGCATCTATTTCATAAATATGAAAATTACGTACCCCTACAGTGATGTTCCATTTTTAAATGGGACAAACCACTACGGGCTTACGACCGTCTTCTACTGTTATTTCGAAGGCTGGCTTAGTGTGATCACTTAACGTTAACAACGTTTGCCATTAGGTGGTAATGTTTAAGTCTCCGAAACTCCTATAATCATGAGAATTCGCTCGAAATGTTCAAAATGTCGAAAAATCTCATGTATACAACAAGCAGATATTTAATAATTAATGAAATATACCTAGAGATACAAGTTGGAAAATTATTAAGAACAAGAGAGCAACAAAATTTAAGGACTGCGACTGCTGTCATGTATTTGAGTTCTCGTATGTCGATCGATGGGATTTCTTAGAGTATTTTTATGTTTTCTTAAAGACCTCATACAAAAGTCATAAAAATTCGAGATATTCGAGAATAGGGTCCCATAGGGTCCCAATACGACATTGTAAAACGTTTACGCGAGATTGACGAAAGCGTGAAATTAACGTGAACACTTCTCACAATAAAACTTCAAATGTTTATGGATTCTAGTGCCGTTTTTCATGACAAGATATTAAAATATTCAACAAACTTTACAAGACTAGATTTTAATATGTAGTGGGAGGTTTTCTAGGGAGCTTCCGACAATAGGGTAAGAACACGTAGAAAGCCGATTCCGACCCGCGCCGACCGGTTCATAGATTGTTGTCTATGGTTTCAATGCATTTAAATGGACATACCGGAAAACGGGTTCCTGCTTTTTCTGTGGGTATCCCCATTCAAATGCATAGTAACATTCTTTGCGCCGGTCGGCGCGTGTCGGAATCGGCTTTCTACGTGTTCTTAGCCATACACACTAGGTGGCAGCGCTTCTAATCCGGTCTATTGTCAAATTATGACAGCTGTCAAACATACCATCTAGCATTGACTGATGAATATTATGCTAATATATCTCCTCTCTTTTTTTCTCAATTAAACCATTTAACGTTTTAATTATTGATGATTGCAAAAGTGGCTTTTTCTAGGAGGTAAACCATAGTGTGTCCTTTTACACTACACACAAACAAAATAATACAGTTAACATTAATTAACAAGGTAGGTATGTATTTGTCTTCAAGGGTGTATGTGCAGTGCTGTTCTGTATCTTCTTGTTTTATTGTTTTCTGTTACGGTATTTTTTCATTTGTATTTAGGTAGGTATATAAAAAATATAATAAGATAAAAATAACTATTTTATTTGTACCTAATAGTATGTAAAAAGAAATGTACAATGATTATTCTAAACATATGGTTGAGGTTATAAACGTTAATTTGACCAGTGTTGCCAACGCCGTTTTTCAAACGCAAAGTAGCCAAACTGAAAATTTGGTATGCGGTCATTCCGAAAATTTTAGTATCCGAAGAGAGGAGGGAGTTCACTAAAAAAAGGTCATTTAGTATCCGAAAGGTGAAAATTCGAAAAGTAACCCAAGTGGCTACCTGTCGCCTTTTAGATTTTTTTCGTCGCATATTCTCGTTTCAAATAGTCCAAATAGAAGTAAATCGCCCCCTTTAGCAACACTGAATTTGACAATAGACCGATATGTAGCTAGGGCGCCTCTAGTGGCACAAAATGGAAAAAAAACATCCCATTATAAACTTCAAAAGCCTTCAGTTATAATTTAAGCAATTAGTTACCATAAGTACCTACTCTTCGACCACTGCGTATACGCCTTAAACGGAATTCACTCATTATGAACTCAAAAACACTACTTATAAAATGAATATAGGTGGATTTTTTTTTATAATTATTATGTGTTTAATTATTGTGTGTTATCGAAGATAAACAAACATTGAACATCTCACACTCGAGGTATACGGTATAATGCGATCTTGTCTTATTCTTGGTCTCTTTATTGAAAATTGTGGATTTCTATTCACAAATTAAATAGGGACTCCAGGAACCCACGACTAATCGAACCACTAAATTACCAAGCATTTGTTATTTCAACACATGCATTCGATTATGAACACAGACACAATGTACCTAATAAGGATAAAATAAAGACAATGCAACTCTGAGGCTTCTATCTGAAGCTCTACAAATGGAAGAGAATGATTCAATTAAAGGCACGTAGTATAGGTATTAATTTGATTTGATTGACTGGCCGTTAGTGACACATCTAGGAAAATACCTTCAAGGTTCTTGCATTATAATATCTACTTATTTCCTTTATTAGTTCGTATGTAACTCGATATTTTCGATGAAGCACTCTAACCCCCGCAATAATTTTTTAGACAAATTTTTCATATTATTTATGACAAAACCTACGGGAAATATTTTTCATGCTCATAATTTTCGTCGGTTATAGTCGATGGTTTCTATGACGATTAATAAAATGACATGTTGACACGGAAAAATGACAAATTGTCCGCAGTTCTCGACGTGGTAAAAAAAAATGGGGCGATATTTTTATTAGTTAATTTGTTATTTAAATAAATTCACCGAGTTAAATATGTTAATAAATTAAGTAAGTACAAGCGTAGAATCTTCACACTATAGATCGAGCCTGTCATGGGGAGAATTATGAAAAAATTACAAATATGTTTAAATCTGTAAAATCTCTAGGTAATATAAATTAAAGTCGGGTTAGTGCGAACACTTATAACTCGAGATCGGCTCAACAGATTCTTCCAATGTGTGATTTATTGGATTCTTCTCCGCTCCGAATAACAGAATAACTAATAAAAAGTTGAAAAATGACTAAGAAATAATATAAAATAGAATATTAAAGTTAATATGGAAGGAATTTCATTCGACACCATGCATCTTTGAAAAAATCTAACAACATTTTTGTATACCTACTGCACATGCTGGTAGTTCCCTCTCATTCTCGCATACGTAGTTTCCACTCTTACAGTAGCCCATTTCACTTACTCCACCGTTTCGGGCGTTGTAGAAATTTTCCATACAAAGTCAACCTAATTGCGTGCATGTTTGTTGATTTTTTTAATGTGATATTGTACATATCTTTTTGATTTGTTAGTGGCATGAGATCATCCGATTGTGGATGGAATGCCAATGATAATAAAAAATAAATAAATAAATTATATTCTCGCGTTGATCCCGTCTGAGCTTTGAATACGAATGAAATATGGACGTTTTAGAATTAATATTATTATTTAATTAGTTTATTTTTGTTTCTGGAGGCGCAGTGCATGCACAATGAACGGGCCGCCTGTATTTAGGACCAAAGGGTCCACAGGACAACGTCTGTCGGGAAAGCAAATAGTTACCTACATAAAAAGAACTTTAAAAGAAAGAAAGAGAAATCATTTTTAATAAACACAAATAAGAAAAACAAAAAAATTCAAGATTTCAATTGGCTTACATCCTAAGTAAGTATTATAGGACTATCGAACAGTTTGTCCCTCATATATCTATGCTTGTCGTCCGATAGTTTTGTTGCTAGTTTTGTAATAATTATATACAATACTCAGACTGTTTTATAACGATGCAAAATCTTGTTGATTATTTTTGTTTGTTTACCTTTATATACTAGGAAAATGCTAAGCAATATGGAGATAATTAGTTAGGTATATGAGCACGTGCTTATTTGAAATAAACAACTTGCTATTTGCTATGTATGTAACAACAAGCAGGTATGCGATGTCCTTTATTGATTATGATTGTTGTTTATTAATTCTTGTTCAATATTACCTATGTCTTCAGGGTTGATTTGTAGAGTTTGTTCCGTCATTAAAAATCAAAGTCCATTTTTAAATAGGTAGGTACCTATAACAAATACAGATACCTAACCACAACTATACGTCGAACTTCTTCCCATGAGAATCAATAAAATAATATCAAAATGTGAATCTATACCACCCTTGAATAACCCTTAACATACCCATTTTTTTATTTAAAGCCTTCCAGCCATTCAGGAGGATTTTGGAAACAAACAATCTACACAAAAGAAATATACCTACAGTGCCATGCTAGGTAATCAGAACAAAACCACCCGGGAGGTCGGAGACCCGGGTGAACAAAAGTCTCAGCTTTCGAAATGAAGTGCCTCAGGAGAATTCTGGGCGTAAGATGGCACCACCGCATCACGAACGACGCTATACGCCGGCACACCCAGCGTGAACCCATCACTTCTACCATTATGGGGAGGAGATGGATTGGGTGGGACATGTATTAAGGATG
This sequence comes from Mystacides longicornis, assembly GCA_963576905.1. Taxonomy (NCBI): domain Eukaryota; kingdom Metazoa; phylum Arthropoda; class Insecta; order Trichoptera; family Leptoceridae; genus Mystacides; species Mystacides longicornis. The sequence goes on along the minus strand of OY756421.1, from coordinate 25,350,985 downwards.
CCGAATGACAGTTGGCCGAGGAGAGCGCTGTTCTTCCTCCCATCAGGGTCCCGCCGAAGACGAGGAAGACCCTCTCATAGTGTATTCCGCTCCTTCGAAGCAGAGCTGAGGAGTCTGGACATGGTGTGGGAGGAGGTCATAAACATTGCGCAAAATCGAGCGCAATGGAGAGCTCTTGTTGCCTCCCTATGCCCCTAAGTGTGGCGTAAGGGGAGTTTGATGGATTTGGATGTCACAGAATCAACTATCGTGGTTTCAGTAACAGCCGATTTCATAAAAAGCTTCAAAAGAACACTTTAGTTAAAGTTCCTTTTAAAATTTAAAGACTCCTTTAAGCTGACGCGTTTCATAAAAAATATTCCAGCTAAAATTTGAAATGTCAAAAAAATATTTTAAAGTTGGTAGCAGTTAGTAGTGTTACCATCTATGGAAAACATAGGTTGTTTACTAATATTTTCGCGGAATTTCTGTTGATCTGTCAATTTCATTTCTCAATAGAGCATCAAAGTGCCGTTTTTTGTGTTAATTTATTATTATGGTTTATGAATTAATAAAGGAAATCTGTAAACAATAATATTCTTCCCGTTTTGCTATGTTTTCCGCCCTATTTTAGTCATTTTTGTCCACAGTGTCACCGCATACAAACTGTTTATATAAATCTTTATGACAGAGAAAGCGCCACGAAATTTTCTATGAACTCCGGTGGTAAAAATTTGAACTATATACCTAAAGTCGATTGTAACTAAAAATAATAATCAATAACGGTACTTTAGCTAAAAGTCGGTTTTAAATGACGTTTTTTTGTTATGAAACCCGTTATTTTTTAAAGGGAGTTTAAAGTCTCCTTTATTTTTTATGAAACCGGCCGTAAGGGATAGTATTACGTAACGCTATAGGCTAAGAACACGTAGAAAGCCGATTCCGACCCGCGCCGACCAGCGTAAAGAATGTTACTATGCATTTGAATGGGGATACCCACAGAAAAAGCAGGAACCCGCTTTCCGGCATGCCCATTTAAATGCATTGAAACCACAGACAACAATCTATGAGCCGGTCGGCGCGGGTCGGAATCCGCTTTCTACGTGTTCTTACCCATAGGTAAGACACTAAACGTTACTGTGCATGTAGTGTGTATTAGCACGGCGAGAAGGGTGGTTCGAACAAAGGTATTTAACTGAATTATGTGGTAAGTACCTAGGGGGAGGGGGAGGGCATAAAAAGTTATAGCGCATTTCATGGGGCGGGAGGTCTATAATCTCAAAAAATCATGTTACGTAATACTTGAAAGACCCCTACAATAATAATAAAAGAGCATAGAGCCTGAACTAAAAATAGAACATTCTCTTGATTATTGATTGTACCTATAAGTAAAATTAAGTAGATAGGTATTATGCGCAAAAATAGGCTAGATATGCACCTATAAAGAGAGCATCCATTATCCATAATATAGTTATATATACTAGAACACGACTAATTACTTTTAGTACAACAAATAATTGAATAAATAAAATCGCCTGATAATATCTAATACTTAAGTAGGTAGGTATCTGTAATATTATCTGTATAAGCTTAGTGTAACACCTCTGTACCTACCTAAAGCTCTCGTTATCACAAAGTTATTTTCAGTGGATTAAGAAAACATTTTGTTATAATATTTTTGTTTGAAATGATCGATGCAATAACCAAAATTAATACCTAATTATAATAATAGGTATAACTTTTTGATGAGAATGACACATAAGTCTATCAAATGCGCTCAAAATAAGGCTTTAAATTTAATTACCACTACGAATTTACGACATTCTTCTATGGCTGTTTTGAAAGCTGGCATAGTGTGATATCTTTACGTTAATAACTTTCACAATTTTCGGTGGTAAAATTCATCAAATCCCTGTAATTCCCAATCATGGGAATTTTCAACATGTTCAATGTAATATTGACCGGATGTTAAAACCTTTTAAATAATATGTAGACTGTATTTAGGTAGAAATTACATTTTATATTAGGTACTTTAATGATGAGAACAAAGCTATCAAAATTTGATTAGCAACTTATTATAACGGTGCCTGATGGCGCTAGTATACCTACTAGCTATACATAGATATCCGTTTTAAGCTGTCTTTATTTATTGCTAGTAGGCTTTGTTTAATCGATTTAATAGATAGTAATATCATCAAAATAGTTGGTTCTACATCATATATTATGATAAGATCTAGTCCTGGAAAATACCACAAAAATCCATTGGAATATTGTGTTCAAGAGTTTTGGTTAGATGGCGCTTTTTATGACAGAGTTCGCAAACACAACTATCTACTAAATTACTAAATCATTATTATATTATTAAAATTTAAAAAAACGGGCGATAGAGTCCGTCACGTGGTGACGCAGTCGTCTTCTAATTTCAGCTTGATTGCCATGTAGGTATTTTTAATACTAATTCAATGGGTATAAAATATTCTTTGTTATTGTATTGACAGTAGAATAAAGGTAATTAATTTAATTATTAAACATGTTTAGTATGTGTAGTTGACCTATAAAATATTAGCATGGCTTTGTAATGAGCTAATAACCATGGCCTCACGAAGCACCTCATGTAAATGACATGATATGAATTGCGGGTATTATTGTATTACTATCGTCAGATTGTATAATTAATAACAACAAATCAATAGATATAATTCCGATCCATTTGATATCCACTACACTTTACATTACACCAATTAATTGTTTTACTATCTACCTTACCTACATTACCACTACATACCTATTGTGTTATTTACTTATTTTTCAGGCGCCAGTCCCCAAAAAAGCATGGACAGGAGTATTAGATGCCACCAAAGAAGGAAGTGCAGCCTGCCAGCTGGATATAGTAAAAAATGTGGCTATGGGTAAAGAAGACTGCTTATATCTGAATGTCTACACCCCTAAATTGCCTGAAGAAAATGATGAGCTTCTGCCAGTCATGTTTTATATTCACGGAGGGGGATTTGTCTTTGGCTCTGGGTCGTCTGAAGGATTCAGTCCTGATTTTTTAGTGGATTCGGATGTTATTCTTGTTTCAACAAACTATCGTCTAGGAGTTTTGGGATTTTTGTGTTTAGATACCCCAGAAGTACCAGGAAATGCTGGTCTAAAAGATCAAGTATTAGCAATGAAATGGGTACAAGAAAACATACGAGCTTTCAACGGAGATCCGGATAATGTTACTATTTTTGGTATCAGCGCTGGAGCAGCTTCTGTTGAGTATCACCTTCTCTCTCCGATGTCTAAAGGATTGTTCCATAAGGCAATCTTGCAATCAGGTTCTTCTCTCAATCCTTGGGCAAGATGCCATAATCCTAAAAAGTTTGTTACGAAATTCTGCAAAATGTTAGGCATCAGAGAGCAAGATCCAAATAAACTTTATAAAATGTTGCAAGGAATAAATGTGAATACACTTATTAATACTTCAATAAATTTACCTGGAGATGAAGAGCATAAAAATGGTGAGATATTTGCATTCACTCCAGTTGTAGAAAAAACCTTTGATGGAGTAGAATCATTCTTAACCAAGGAACCAATTGAATTGCTTGAAGATGGACTCATCAATAAAGTACCAACCATCACTGGTTTTTGTGAAGTTGAAGGACCAATGTTCAAACTTTTCTACAGTGAAAATACAATTAAAGACTTATTCAAAGGCAATTTTATAGAGTACTTACCGGATAATTTCAATGTTGACAAAATTTTCTTCAAACAAAGTTTCAAAGAAATTTATACAAATTCCAATCATATTGAGAATTCGAATGACTTCCTTTCTGATTTGCTCTTCCTCGGTGGCATCTATGAGTCCTTAAAACACAGGTGCAGACATACAAACACAGACTATTTTTATATGTTCGCTCATGATGGTAATATTAATTTTGTCAAGCGAACATTTAATATTAAAGACAAGGGAACTTACCACGGTGACGACACATCATATTTAGCTCTAGTGAAAGGCATAGACGAAAGTACAGCGACTGACGAGGATAAGTTGGTGCGGAGCAGAATGGTCAATATGTGGACAAATTTTGCGAAAACTGGGTAAATATACTCAATAGTTTTATTATTGTTATTCACAGATAAATGAAGAAGGACTGAAAATAAATGTGTACCTACCTATATTATTATTTAAAAAAACAAATCATTCATTTTCATCTATAGATTGTTTAAATAATATAATATATTATTATGCAATATGCATTGATGAAGAAGTTACTTAAAAAGTTCTCATTAAGACCATTAGAGGTCTCATCTTTTTACTAATTAAAGAATTGTATCTTAACTACTAGGCTCGTCAGCATGTCACAGCTAGGGTTGTAGGTTCGAATCCTACCGGGGATATGAATAGCTGAACATGTTTGACATGTTGAAATCACGCACCCTGTGTTCCTTTGTTTTAAATACCTACTCACTAATCCACATAATAATTAGTTATGTATTTTTATGTCATAGCATCAGGCCTAAAATAGAAACCTATCGTTGAATTTTTTTCATCCCAGAGCCGTGCAAAATCTCAAAGAGTGTTTGTAAACACAGTTTACTGCATTTACTTACTGTAATATTTTTAGAACAGTTTGAAAAAAATCTATTTTTTGTAGAATCTTCATCCAATCCCAGTAAACACAGAAAGCCATATTTTGAAAAATTACTCATGTAAATGTTGCACAGAACCGAAGTATTACTCAATGAAAATGTATTAAAGATTGACATATTAAACATTTAAATGACAATTTGAGTAGTGCATTTTCGGAGATTGACGTTTCGTTGTCTGTAAAACAGCTCCCTCTGTCAATTGATTTCACATAAAGTTTGTACCATTCCTACAATATTATTATTGAAGTATTTTTCCCTTTTATTGAACAGTGTAAGTTGTAACATACACAGTTTTTTCCATGCTAGTGGCAGACTATAATTTTTCTGCTAACATTAAAATCTACATTATTCTTTTTTTTTCTGTTCATGAATTTTTAAAGTATGATTCTTCTTTTTCTTTGTGTATGACAGTTACATAGAGGTCTCTTAAGCAATATGAAGCTAGACTCTTAGAACCTGTTTAATTACCTACCAATGGGATGTTTTTCTTCCTTTCTGTGCCGCTAGAGGCGCCCTTGCTAATCCGGTCTATTGTCAAATTCAGTGTTGCCAACGGGGGCGATTTACTTCTTCTTCTTCTTATGGTCGCTCACAATCTAACCTCCAAAATATCATTCTAGTTTATTTCAAATTAAACAACTTATATATTATTATACATGATAACTTACAATAGGTTTAGAGTAATCATTGTACATTTTTTACATACTATTACAAATAAAATTGTTCATCTTTTTTTATATACCTACCTAAATACAAATTAAAAAATACAGAACAGCACCCCTGAGATTTATTCTCAAATTTATGCGTAACAAAATCAACAACTTCTTAGCAACGCAATGGAAAACAAACTTCCCAACGTTGGCATCACTGAAAAAAAAATCTCTACGTTGGCAGCACTGAATTTGACAATAGACCTGATTAGAAGTTCTGCCACCTAGTGTGTATTGTCGGAAGCTCCCCAGAAAACTTCCCATTCGAATCAACAACGTAAAGCAAGACGGGTATTATCTAGTATTCTATAAATTTCAAAATGTTTAGCTGTTAAAATAAATAATAATAATAAATATAACTTAATTGTGAAATAAAAAACAATTATTCATAGAAACATTGATTGAGTCAAAGGGCGGACTTCTCCCGCAGGATCTCTTCCAGCCAACCCAGATAAGCCATACAATTAAAAGGAGTTAAAAGGTTTATTATATACCGAACAAACATGCATACTTGAAGTGTGCTGTAAACTAAAGTGGTTAAAAATAAAATCGTGATTTCATTACAACATGGGCGATTAAATAATTGAGAGATATACGAAATACTTTTGTTAGCAGTTTCATATTTTAGAGAAATAATGAAGAGTTAGAAATAAAAGAATTTTGTTTTTATTTACAGAGACCCAACACCTAAACAGACGGAATTGATCACCACAGAATGGCTTCCGGCCACAAGTCACAACATGCAACTTATGGAAATCACCAAAGACCTGAAAATGAAGAAGTTTCCACTCGCCGAAAGAATTGAAGTCTGGGAGAATATATATGAATCATCGGTTAACACTCCTAGACAATAATTTGAATGCAATTCAGTAATTAAACATGCATTACATTGTACTTTGCTGAATTATTATTCAAAAGAGATATTTAAAGAAACCATTTTGGACAATGCTTCTTAGTTTCCTGGAACCATGCAACATGTCATTGTGTGCCTGCGAAACTATCAAGATAAATCATTTAAAAAAGTGTTTTATTTAAATATCATTTTTGAATAACATAAATATTAAAATATTTAGAGTACTTATGTTTGTCAATGTCAACTAAATTTTTGTCCTGTCATTTAAAAAAATAATAATAACTTAAGTATTAAAGCAGATTTTTAAGTAGATATAATTTTCCAACTCTTACCATGACAAACTAGGTGAAAAGTTACGCTTTCATAAAATATTAGTTTGACAATATTTTTATTGTTCTTTTGAATTTTTTTTACATTAATGTAAATATAAAAATAATTACCTATAAATAAATTTTTGTCATGTTATGAAACAAATATCATTTTGATGTGTTGTTGTTGCACGTAAAATATGACTTATATGTAATTTAGTTTATGAAAGTAATAAATACCTAACATGCAAACTATGCATGCACTATAAAATGTACACAAAGTTTGTGCTTGTAATATTGTCAGATTTAAAAATGTAAATTTTAGAAAATGAAAAAAGAGCACCATAGCTTAATTTTTTTTATTTATTGAATGAGATTTTTCAATTTTTTATTATTTTATTAAATTATATTATTTTAAAAGGAACTTAAAAAAAACTAAATTTATAGAATAATTATAAATGATCATATTAGTATGTACTATATAGAAAAAATTAAAATATTTTGTATATGTAAGTTCATTATAAAAAAAATTATTTGTGTTATTATTTGGTTTTATTTTTTCCTAATATTTTATTCTAATTAAATAAGTAAATAAAAGTAAACCAAAGAAGAATTTCAAACATATTTCCTTCCCAAATAGATATCGAGAACATTGTTGGGTGAAGAGCCTCTTAATATTATGTAGGTAGATTAAAATCTAGATACCTCTTCGACTTTTTAACTTCCTAGTTTATTAAGTTCTAGCAAACTCATAAAATATAAAAAAAATAGCATACTGTTTTCATTGTAAATGATTATGACAGATGAACCCTTGAAAATTGCAATAAAACTTACAACGCAAACTGCCTGTATATTATTACGAGTACCTAGTTGATCTCCAACTAAAAAGCTTTTGCAGTTTTTCAACAGATGGCTCTTTTCAAGTGTCAATGAAAATAATAATGTATGATATTTTTATTTCCCATTGAAATGTCGGAAATGTCCTAATGTGGTTCTAACTCAAGGGGTTGGCATTTCTATATGGGAGAGCTATTAACATGAATGCATGAAGTCTTGTCGCTCACATTTGTACAATATTCTGTAACTTCACATATTTTTTTACATAAACACCCGTTCATTCTACATAGTCACAAGAGATTCTATTTTTATGTTTTCAATTTATGCTACCACATTGGTATTAATAGTATTAATTTATTTCTATTAAGCAGTTTTAAGACTTCTATCTCTTCAGGATGTTCCGACAGACTTCTGTATTTGTACATCCGAAAAGGGGAGCAGTCGCTCTCTATCTAGCATATTTATATTAATTCAATTAATATTTTAATAGCCCTCGTCGTTGACTCTAAAAGTTGTCAGATATGTGTAGGTATTATTCACTGAGTTGGAATAGATCTTTCACAGATTTTGGTTAGATGGCACTTTGTCAGTAAATAGATATCAATTTTAGATTCTTCTTCCCTTTATAGACCCCGTGGATCTGTCGACAGCCAACTACCTCTCCATCTGGTGGTCTTCCCAGGGGTCATCTTCTTTCAGGGTTACCTTGGAGTTTTATCGTCCGACATTCTGTTCACGTGATCGTTCCAGTGTCACCTTCGTTACCTTTCAATTTTACCATGTCCTCCGTAATGCATATGCAGATGGTGTTGTTAGATTGACTAAAAGAGATAAAAAGTTGCTGTAGGTATAAAAAATAACAATAAACCAAATTGCTTATTATTTTTCTATTGAATTGAATTAAGTTATTATCTTAATTCTCTTTTTAACAGAATAGTTGAACCTCTTGGATATTTATACAAAATTATTTTATTTTATCTCTACAGTTTACTTTTGAATTTAAAAAACTAGAATGAAAAAACTACATAATAATAATCAACATTGATTTTTAATGTTTCCAAAAAGGAGGCAAGGATGAAGCCTAAGTTATTAACTTAATGTCATTTTTTTTTTTTTTTATAAAAATGAATCTGTGCTCACTCAAAGTGAACACAAATACACTTTTGACATCTTTCACACTAAGCAAATGCTTGTGTCGTGAAAGTGGAAAATGGTCGGCACGGCCGGGATTTGAACCCACGACCTCCGCACGAAACAGTGCGAAAGCCGGCGTCGTAACCGCTGGTCTACCAACCACCTCATGTTATCACAATTGCTATCATCGAATATATGTGGGTTCTTTTTCCCTCATAAATGAAATTTCAAAGTTTCTGATTGAAAATAATGTACTATTGTACTAATAAGTACATGAATTAAGAAGAAAATTTAAATTTGATACCAAATGTAACAGGATAACACACAGAGGTGGTGGTTACTGACCACATTTACACGGCACAGATTTCTCATATATCTTCACTGTGGTTTAGACAAACTACATTCAGGTAGTTTAGTACCTCTATGGAAATACAATGAATTAGTTTTTATTGTTACCGGAAAATAAACTTTTTATTGTTTTAAATTTAAATTTTTTAAATTTTGAAGAGTGGAATAGATATCATTTTTTTGTCTTTTTAAAAATGAATATGTCCTCACTCAAAGAGAACATTAGTACATCATTTGACTCTTTCACAGTAAGCTAGGATCGAACCCACAACCTACAAAAGCCGGCGTCGTAACCGCTAGTATACCAACCACTTTGAAATCTCTTATCTTACTTGCAACACTATTCTAGTTTCTAATCTTCTCATTATTTTAATTTATAAATTATTTCAATTTTTTTAAGGGTTAAATTTTTCAGTTGGCATTGCAGTATTTTTATAATTATTCTGAGCTCACTCAAAGCGAAGACAAATTCACTTTTCAAAGCAAAGCTTTTATTTATCTAGAATTATTATTCAGTAGTATGTAAAGCAAAATAATAATAATTATAATAACAATATATGTAATAATATTAAGTTAATAAACTTACAAAAATTTGATTAAAATAATGGAGTATTCATTGTGTATTCTATCTTATGATAAATAGATGAAACTTTCTATGAAACAAGGCATTGTACAATCAGCACTGAATGGAGTGAGTGTGATACAATGCCTTCCAAATATCAAGTGAGAGTGAGCGGTGGCCTTATACAAGGGAAGAAGTCCAGACACCAGACTGGTGAATATGTCTCATTTTTGGGAGTTCCTTATGCTGAACCACCCATCAGGGACTTACGATTTAAGGTAACAGTTTCTGGTATATTTGTTTGTTAATTTACTTGATTCTTTTTCTTACATTTCAGACTAATATTTATATTTTTAGGATCCATTACCTAAGACCCCGTGGCATGACATTTTGGACACCACCAAAGAAGCAAACTGCTGCCCACAGTTGGATATGTTGACAAGAGCTTATATTGGTGATGAAGATTGCCTTTATCTCAACATACACACTCCAAGTATTCCGGAAAACTCCTCCGATGTTAAAAAATTTCCTGTGATGATATTTATTCACGGCGGAGCATTTCTTTTTATGAGCGGATCTTCAGATTGGTTTTCTCCAGATTTTATCGTCGAAAGCAATGTTGTTTTCGTAGCGATAAACTACAGAATAAATGCCTTGGGATTTTTGTGCTTAGATACTCCTGAAGTTCCCGGAAATGCAGGTCTTAAAGATCAACTTCTTGCTCTGAAATGGGTAAATGAAAATATTTCAAAATTCAATGGTGACACAAACAATGTGACAATTTTTGGATTGAGTTCTGGAGCTGTCTCTGTTGAGTGTCACTTGCTGTCATCTCTATCTAAAGGACTCTTTACAAAAGCCATAATCCAATCTGGATCCATTCTCAACCCATGGGCAAAAAGTAGAAACCCAAAAAAGATGGCTGAAAAATTGGCGAAGGTTTTGAATATCAGTGAAGAAGAACCTAAAAAATTGTGTGAACTTCTACAGAAAGTTGATATTGAAAAACTTATAGCCGACACATATAATCTAATTGATGAGGAAGACTTCAGAAATTGTAATATGTTTCCATTTACGCCTGTCATTGAAAAAAAGATGGATGAAGTGCAAGGTTTTTTAACTGAGGAACCTTTGCAATTGATAAAAGACGGGAAACTCAATGACATTCCCGTTATTTCTGGATTTTGTTCAAACGAAGGCTTCTTTTTCAAAAATAATTATCCAAAAATAATGATGAAAAATATGCACAAGAAATCTTTTATAAACTTCATTCCAAGTTATTACAATATCGATAAAAGTTTCATGAAGGATGCAATACACAGCATGTACAATGACGACAATCCAGAGGAAAACGTCAACAATTTTTTATCAGATGTGCATTTTCTATCTGGAATATATGAATCATTCATTCGAAGAACTACAATGAGTAACAAAGATAACTTTTTCTACATGTTTTCGTATGAGGGCCATATCAATTTCATGAAAAAAGCATTTAATATGTCCGGAAAAGGAGCTTTGCATGCAGATGAATCAACCTATTTATCATTTTCAACATATGTCGATGAGTCTGAAAAAACAACGGAAGATGAAACTGTTAGGAAACAAATGGTTTCAATGTGGACAAACTTTGCTAAATATGGGTGAGTAAACATTATTTTTTATTACAAAGTTATACCTTTCTTTGTCACTGCTGGATGATGGCTTATACCGTAATATGTCCAGAAATTTCAGGGACCTTAGTCAGATATACTAAAATGGTTGCTTCAGTCGACAGCTGTTAACATTTTGATTGTGTGAGTTTTTGATATCGCACAAAATTCTTTAAATTTTGACAGTAGTTGTTAGTCTTTTTGAACCATCAATGTTGCATCCATTTTGTTACATCTCTTGGTGTAATTGATGTTTCTGATGAATAAATATATTATTTTCAATTTTCTGACTTAAAATAATTATAATTGAATTTTTTTAGAAATCCTACTCCAGAGAAATGTCAATTGCTAGCAATTAAGTGGCAGCCAATGACAGGAAATGGAGATGTTAAATTGTTACAAATTGACAAGGAAATAAAGATGGTGAAATTTCCTTTTGAAGAGAGAGTTAATATGTGGAGAAATGTTTATAATGATTAATATTAGGTATATCTCGATTCTCAATATTATCAAGCATATTTTTTTACATCATCTTTTACTTAAATTTTACTTTATACTACTATGCTACATTTTATTTTCTCTTAATACACTACAATTTATCACGACCAATGGTCCCATATTTTCGATTCAACAGCGTTAAATAAATAGCATCCAAAAATAGTAAAAGTGTAATTAATTATTTACCTTGTTAGTATTATTTTTAAATCCTGAGGTCTGAGGGCTCATCTTGATAACCTGCCTTTAAAGGTATATTTTTCTGTCTCAATAATAATATAAATAAATAAATACATAATATATTTCTAAGCGCCCTTGAGGTGACTATTTTGTCACAAAACGGCGCTATAAAAATTGTCCTTATTATTATTATAAATCAAGACAATTGTATACCTACAAAGTTGAATTTATTGCCAGAAACATCTTTTCTGCCAATCTGAAATAGGCCTATTTTGGGTTGAAACTACTAGGTATGTCAATTATTTAAAAAAAATCTTTCGATTATATTTAATTTTAAAAATATATGAGGCCAAAATGATAAAATCACATAAATAAATATATATTTGAAGAAACAATAGAAGTTCTAAAAGTCACAAAAAGGCATTTTTATAGAAAAAGGGCAAAAGAATCTGAAAAAAATCAACACTTCAATTTATTATCGCTATTTTCAACAGATTTCTTATTACATTAATTTCATTAAAAATTAATAATCTACAAAGTTGTCTTTATTATAAAAGATCTAAATTCAAAGATTCATGCATATAACTATTGTCTTGAAGACAGACATCTCAGATAATTCTGTGAGACATCCTCATAAAAATGAGTTTTATTGTATGTTACATAATTATTTACTTAACATGAAATATTTTATAAAAAATCGTCCAGTCTTCTCCCGTATAAATAACTGGAATTAATTGCACCCTTTTATTGATGTGTGTTCCTAATATGGCTGCAGGTTTTATCACAGGTGGACAGCTTAACAAAATCAGCTTTCACAATGATCTCAGAAATATAAAAAAAATCTGGCAAACCATTATGAAAACCAGTCTCGTTTTGGCTTTTATAAAAATATTTTCTTTGTGAAATCAAAAAAATTCTTTCAATATGTTAGAATCCTTTTTCAACTGTATAGTACATCCTGAAACAATAAAACATATGATTAAAAATTGAGTCTTCAAACATGCCATCTTCAGGAAATAAATACAAGTATTGTCTAGACGGCAGTTTGTGCGACATCTATCCAATAATTGAGAAAGCTACACGCAAATACGCTCACGATATAACGTAACAATGATTATACTATTGCACGATAGATGGCACTTTATGAAGATGTTTTATTTTTTTCGGGATTTTTTTACATATTATTATTATTATACAAGCAGTGGCGTACCGTGGGTTATTGGCGCCCGGGGCGGGAACCGCACCCTTTGGCGCCCCCACATAACTTTTCCTAAAAAAAGGTCATTTCTAAAATTTGGTATCTGGAAACATGTCATTTCCTAAAAAAAAAAAAAAAAAGGGTCATTTCTAAAATTTGGTATCTGGAAACATGTCATTTCCTAAAAAAAAAAAAAAAAGGTCATTTCTAAAATTTTGTATCTGGAAACATGTCATTTCCTAAAAAAAAAAAATTGCCGCCCTGCTAATAGAGGCGCCCCCCCCCTCAGTACGCCACTGTATACAAGTATGTACATAAATTAAATTTAAATATAATCTATACTCAGTAGGTACCTACTCACGGAGATTTTTATGTTGAAGTTGAGGTCCCTATTGAATATAACAATATCGATATATCACATTATGTTGCAATTAACAATGTAGGTACATCCACAATATTTCCTAGGATGTGGGGCTACCAGCGACCAGCGAGAAATTATTCTTCTCCACATTTGACCATAACATCTTTGTCTGAATGGCACTGAAATTAAACATTATTGAAAAATCAATAAATAATCGGAGCTGTGTCTCAAAAAAGAGAAATTCTTATGATAAAATGATTCTTAAATTACATAAAAAAAATTACATAAAAAAAACAATTAACATTTTTAGGAAGGTTATGGTTTATTAATAAAGTAAAATAAATAAAAAGTACCTAAGTAAAATTTCAAGATAATTTTTTGAAGAACTGTAAGTACATCTACATATTATGTAGTTTATTCCTCTTAAAACTATATTATTATTATGTTACCTGAAAAAGTACCTACGTGGGTAGGTACCTACTGAAAAACTTAATTAGATTTATGTACCTATACCTACCGACTGAATTTCTATGTTATTTTGGATCAATCTGATGGAATGGGAAATTAAAGACGTAAATAAAAATAAAGGAAATAAATAAAACCAACAGATGCTAATATTTAAGAACTTGTTAACGATTTGTTTTTTTCTCAATAAAAATACCCAATACCCCCTCCCTCTATTAAAGACACATTTTATTTTTTATAATTAATTATAAAAAATAAAATGTGTCTTTAATAGAGGGAGGTGGTATTAGGTATTTTTATTGAGAAAATCACCTGATTTATTTTTTCTTTTAGCGGGACATTTGGTTATTGTGTTTTTGTGCAGTTGTCATTTTATTGTTGATCATTACACTATCTTTCTACAAATAATAATAAATAATCTAATAAACCTACCCACGTAAAAATCCAAATACTTACCCTATAAAATCAAAAAATGTAAATTTTTTGTTCGACATTTTTTTCTTCAATCAAGGAAATTATGATGTCGATGTGCATAACCGCATATTATGTAGGTATAGATAATATAACAGTGTGTTTAAGTAGGTAGGTACCTATATGCGGCTAGTTAGCTCCACAACATAGCGAGTATGTATGTAGGTGGGTACCTATATAATGTGGAGGTCATTTACTAGTCCACACATCCGTTTAATTATGAATGAAATCACGGCGTTATATTATCAACATTATACTAACCTACCTACTGCCTACATCTATACACTATACTTACTTAGGTACTTATATATACGTACCTATATGTTTACAAATAAATAGTAGGATCCCATAGGCTCTCTATATTTATGTGGGCGAAGGTATGCTCTTTACCTACCCTTTCAATAATTTCTTTTGATTCATCCATACCATTATCAATTCCGTATATTTTGAAAAAACTCCGAAAACCTTTAAAAGGCCCTAAGCCTAAAAGTCAAATGACTTCTTGTTAAAAAACTAGAAGATATGATACGCACATACTTATATACGTTATTGGATGATAATTTCCCACTTTCCACGTTATCAATCAGGTAACATGGACCACATAAGACATTATATCCAACCCTACCTTGCCTTGTACCATGTAATATAATAACTATGCGGGAGATATCTCTTATTGGAGCACTGAAGATTATATATTATGTTTGTGTTTCAGTGTTCTGTTAGTGTCTTTAATAAATAAATGAAAATGGCTGTGGACCGAGAGGGATGGATGAAAAGACTTTACTGGTTTAATTGCTTGCGGTTGTGCATGATATCCGGCATCGGAGGACCTCTACTTTGTCGCTTTCTTCATTCCTGAAGGTCGTGACCCAATGCCTGGTCTGGTCTCCGTATCCCTGAGGGTGCTTCTCCAATCCTCCCTGCACTGCGCCAGTTATATCGCCTCGGCTCTCGTTGACTTCAATGCAGCCCTGATCTGGTCCAGCCATCGCATTGTAGCTCTCCCTTGACCTCTCCCGAAGAATCGGAGAAGCCGTCCGACACAGAGAGCCGAGAGTCTTGGAACTACACCTATCTCGTTTAATATCGATGAATTATAGTCCTCCTCGCGGTCCAAGATATTTGCAGCTTACGTCTCCAACACCACAATAATTGTCCATGTCTCCACTCCATACAGGCATATGGGGAAGACAAGAGCCCTACCAAGACGGACGAAAATGTTATAAGAAAGAAAAAATCACATAAATGTGCAAAACAGTTGTTGTTTTTCTTTATTATCCCAATGTATGTTTTGTTCTGAGAGATGTTGAAAGACATTGGCAACAACTTTTATTTGAGTTTTCCAGTCCATATCCGTTATGTTTCTCAATTATCTTATCTGCACTCCGCACTGACATATGGTCATTCAAGAAGCATTCGTTTTGGCATTTTGATAAAATCCGGGACTAATAAGGACTGTCAATCCGTGCCTCAAGCATATTTCTTGGGTTCAAAAGAATGGTTGATGGTCTCTTCTCTCTTCCTTATATAGCATCACAAAGAGAAGATACTCCGTGTAGGTATCTAGCTAAGTGTGGAGTTGGTGCCATTAGGTTTATGGCACTACGAAGTACCGAGGACGCTGTCCATTATTGACGCCCCCCTGATAGCAGTAGGTGGGTATCACTCACCTACCCAATCCAGATTAGTCGCTGTTGCGATAATTGCTGTTGCAAGCGTGATCACTGCTACTATCATAGACCATAAGCGATTTCTTCATGTTGTATTATTTGTTATCCATAATTAAAAACTTTGCATGCATGCATGGGTCATATTATTATCACCCAGACTTTGCTGATCATTTCCAGAAAGAAAAAAAAACTCGAATTTCAGGCAGCTTTCTGCCCATCAGTGTAGAAGAATGAAATTTTTCAATGGTAAAACTATGACGAAAAATGACGCATTTTTTATAAGGTTCCAAAGTAGGTATTTTATAACTATCCTATGGGACTTAAAAATACTCTTTATTTAAACTATAAGTGTGCGTTTACACCAAACGAACATAGAAGCATAGGTAGAAATAGAGCATTAATCTTGACCGTTGATTTCTTGATCGTTGATATTGTCACTAAGCAAACAACAACGAGTAAGAACTAACAACAAGACCTAATTAACGGGCGATTACGATTACGCGCGCCGGAGTTGTAGCTCTTGCTCGTTGTTGTTGGCTTGGTGACAATATCAACGATCAAGAAATTAACGGTCAAGATTAATGCTCTATTTCTATGTTCGTTTGGTGTAAGCGCACCACAAGCTTTGCGACTGGTCCATACCCCTTCTTTTTTACTATGTGTCAAGCTTTGCCTTTTACTGACGGTGAGAAAAGATGATACTTTTCTTCGTGCATCCACGACTCAAGGGCTCTATTTTGGCAATGAATCTTGAAAACTACGTAAAAGGAATGCAACTGAAATTTTAAAACGACAACCATGAAGGTGTATAAGTAGATAAGTTTAGGTATGCGTAGGCATCCGCATGGTTTTCCCAAACTAACGACAAATTCACAGATTTGATGTAGGAAGGAACTTGTTATGGAGAAACGCCGAAGAAATTAACAGCGGCGTAGGAAGCGCATGATCAGGTGTCTTGGAGGCTGCACTCGAAGGTGTCGTAGCAGCGGCCACTGCAGGCTCGTAGGCGGAAGTACTGCAGCCTACTTACAAGTTATGGAGACAGGAAATAGTCGAGTGAAACAGTTAGGACATATCTTCGCGGATTGCGCAATTGACATTTGATGCAGAGAAAATCGTGTAGGCAGGAGAGTCTATGGTTAGATAGTCATCGATCCAGAATAAGAAAACATTATTTTTGTGAAATTTGTAACTTAAATGTTTCAAGAAGAACCAAGAATATACATGCTGAATATAAAATAAATGTATAGGTTTAATTCCGATGAATGATTTTGCAATAGGTATACGTTCAAAACAACAACAAGAGTTTCAAAAGGTTTTATGAAGAAAATATGAAATTCTAATTCTAAAATATGATAGAAGTTGACTTGAGACTCCCAGCTGCTTAACCCAATCTGTACCCAAATCGTTCTCTCTTTTCAACGAAGTTTTTTTAAAAATTACAAATACATAAAGTCTTATCCACTGCGACTTGGTGAGTGTCACTGAAGTATCTCAACTCTGTGTGTAGGCAGGTGAGACACCCACTATACAGGGTGTTTGGTAGAACATAAACTAGTATGGTACATAGAAGAGATCATTTGGCACATATTATTATTGCAACTTTAAATTACAAATACATAAAGTCTTATCCACTGCGACTTGGTGAGTGTCACTGAAGTATCTCAACTCTGTGTGTAGGCAGGTGAGACACCCACTATACAGGGTGTTTGGTAGAACATAAACTAGTATGGTACATAGAAGAGATCATTTGGCACATATTATTATTGCAACTTTAAATTACAAATACATAAAGTCTTATCCACTGCGACTTGGTGAGTGTCACTGAAGTATCTCAACTCCGTGTGTAGGCAGGTGAGACACCCACTATACAGGGTGTTTGGTAGAACATAAGCTAGTATGGTACATAGAAGAGATCATTTGGCACATATTATTATTGCAACTTCAAATTTAAATAGGGTAGGTACCTACTATAGGGAAAATTCCAAAATTTTACGTTTATAACTTTTTTATTCACTAATAAATCAGATCCGAGTGCAAAGGGTTAAAAAAAATCAGATCCAACTAAATTTTATTTTTGTATCAAATTTACGCAATTTTAAATTATATATGAAAGGGGTCTTAATAGAACGTTATGACTCTTAAAAGTCCAAAAATTCATTCACGTGGTTAAATTATAATTAAAATCAGTTGTAAAAATACTCAAAAAAAAATCGAGTTCCTCAAATCTCGTAAAAAAATTTCCCAATAGGTAGCTATATCCTCTTTCAAACGGTGTACAGCATGTTTGTATATCATACCTAAAAAAATAAAATAAAAACTTAGTTGCTATATCATGCGAACTACATATATTATTATTTTCATACAAAAACAACAATGTGAGTACGGGGTTGTGAGACAGACGACACATTATCCCCGTATAATGGTTCAAGTATGAAACAAGTGTCGACGTTTTGAAGTGGTTAGTTTTCTGCTGCAAGTCGTAGGTTAACCACGGCGCAATACGTTCCGAATAGAATGAGTCGCCGGTAATCTAGAAAAAAAAGTCGTAGGTTGGATCCCATGCGGCGACCATCTTCCTCTTTCAGGACACAAGCTATAAGTAGCTTACTGTGAAAGAGTTAGAGAATGTATTTGTGTTCACTTATTTGAGTGAGTATACAGATTCATTTAAAAAAAATCTAGGGTCACTGTTGTCGTGTGTCCTTAGCTTAACAGTTGGAGAAACAATGAGTAGAGCAGAAAAGCAAGTGTAGCGCAGAAGAGTGATTAACCTGAGGAGAGAGCAGCAGAGTGGGTGATGGTGATAGGAAGGTGGCAGTGGCCGCGTGATGAGTGTGTGATGTGGCCGTCACCAGTTGCCAGATAGGTATGTTATTGTTTGTTTGTGTGTCTTATGAAATAATATATTGAGCACATCCTGTTAGGTGTCTTCTTATTCGGAATAACACGCATCGATTACAGTTACGGGGATATCTCACTAAATATCTACATACTTACTTCACAAGCACTAGCTTTACACCGCGGTGAACTCTATTTTCACATCCGCATTACAACATCAAGAGCACCGACAATACAAGGCGCTCTCGTCAACTTTAGCGGTGAAAATCACGGCAACGAAAAGAGATAGTTTTGAAAAAATGTATAGGTAAAATTAACCATGTAATCAGTAATATTCCGAGGTGTCATTGAGCCTTGAGTAATAATAATAAACTTTATTACAAACAAATATGGCACATGAAAAACAATACAAACAAAATCAAAATCATTTAAGATAAATAAACACATTCAAGTGCAGTCTTGGACACCCTCACTAGGCATAGCCTGTGTCGAGTAGTGTCCATAGAAACAGCCTTCTTCTTGAAAACCAAAGGGAAAACGATACAATACACACTCAAGTAAAGGAACATCGTAATGTTTGGTGATAGTGAAGAATTATAGAAGGTTTTAACAATTTAGGTTATATCATTTACAATTACACAGAAAAAGGTGCGTTTATAGTATTTATATCAAACGAACGTAGGTATAACCAAAGTTAGAAAATAGAGTATTTTCACGATCGTTGATATGGTCACCAAAGAAAAATGACAAAGAGAAAGAACTGTCATCGCCCATTAATTAGAATTTTTTTTCATAGTATCTAGTATAACAATAAAAGAAAGTATATAACTTCATGCTCTGGCACTTTGTTCGTTTGGTTTAAATGCACCCTTAGTCAAACACAAGAGCCCTTAAATATGAATGTTCTCTATCAAGGAGCGTATATTATAAGAACCGCAAACCATAAAATACTTGTATTTTTTCACACAATTCTGGTAAAAAATTGTTTAATATTGTTAACTTTATTTATTTTCTCAGATATGTAGACAATCTGGCTTTCAAATGGGATTCACTTTATGGGATTAACAAATGATTTTTAAAGCTTAACTTAGGCAAAAAAGTTTGCTTCGGTTCTTTCAATCCATTTTTAAAAAACGAATTATTATCAATAATTCGATTTTTAATTTAAAAAAAATCAGAGTTTTTGTCTGAAAGGAAAGACACACAGATAAGCGCAGTAAAATATAAATGCGGATAAAATAATTAAGTTAGTAAAAAAACATGAATGTTTTGATTTTCATTCATAAAATATGAAGAGATAAGAGTACCTATGTTGGTGACCCCTGACTAGGTTATATTTAGGAAGAAACGTCAGTCAAGTCATTATTATTATTCGTTTTAATATTGGTAATTCATTTAATAATATTATCATAATTTTTATTTATTGTTTTTCTACAACGAGGCATTGGTGCGGCGATAGCCTCTTTAGGGCTTTGTCTTCGTTATAATTAGAACATAAGAGAGGGTAAATAATTGTTAATTTAGCAGTAAGACATCAAAACGTTCTGTGTTACTATGACTGCTATGAGGACTCTTAAGAAGATCCATTATTATAATAATTAATAACAAGTTATTATACAATGTTTTATACCGACACTTGATCAAACTATGTAAGTGTGCGAATAACAGACAAAAATTATTCATGGATGAAAATGCTTAAATTTTTAGGAATGTTTCATCTTCGCGTACCTACTGAAGGTCGTGGGTTCGAATCCCGGTGGCAACCATTTCCACACTTTCACAACACAAGCTTTGCTTTATGTGAAAGATATCGAAAGTGTATTTGTGTTCACATTGGGTGAGCCCAGATTCATAAATAATTGAAAGCCAGAAAATGTATCTATCTATGAAAACAAATAAAAGTTAGGATAACAAAAGGAAATTCGGTAAAAAATAATATTGAATTGAAAATTTGTGAAAAACGATTTTTATTTGTTTGTTTTTGATCTGTAAAACTTTAAAATTTGGTCATTAAAGTAGACTTTTTTTGTAAGCACACTTCTTTCGCTTCTTCCACCGACTTACCATTTTCTCATACAACCTCTCCTATTTCTCTTACTTCTTACCTGGCCTTCCTTAAGGACGGAATCGATGTGTTCGATCCAAGTCATTCTCGGTCGGCCGCGCTTTCTTACAGCTTTCCTTTCAATTATCTTTGTCATTCTGTTTGCATCCATTCTTTCCACATGCCCAAACCATCTCAACTTATTAACATTCATCTTTGTCATCAAACTTACTTCCATACCACATTCCTTCCTAATATTTTTATTCCTTTCCATATCACATAAAGCTTTTCCACATATTCTTCGTTGAGATTTCATCTCCACTGCATTTATACTACATTCTTATTTTTTCGTCCATGTCCACGTTTCACATCCATATACATCATCGATGGTAACAGATTGCGTTATGCACTAAGATCTTAATTTATTTTCTTTAGGTTTTTCATGAAAACTCCAAAGGTATCTCTTACAACCTATTTTTCATTTTGGTTTTCAAACTGAAAATTTTGTCGTCATTAAAGAAAAAGATACCTACAAAATATTATTTTCGCTAATTTTTAAAAAATCATGCAGTAAGGGGTTAAACAGTACCTACCCAGTACCCAATGCTACTAAACCATTAATTGTTTTGTCACACACTATGAAGAGTTATGTTATGCATATAATTTTATAATTTTTGAGTTGTTTCGTAGGGAGATTTAGAGTTTGACGTAAATCACTCTCTCGAGACTGGATTGCCATATTAAAAAAAGGCGAAGAATAATATCTTAAACGTTTGCACAGAGCAAGCTTTTGAAGTGCAAGCGAAGGAAGTTGCAGCTGGTCAAGTGACGGAAGTCTGGAAGCTATTTGAGGAGCAGCACACAGCTATGCGACCATTAGACGGAGGGTTTTCTATTTATAAAACATTGTGATGTTGTATTTCTGTCATCGTTGTCTATGATCAAGAATAGATGATATTAAATATAGCTGTACCTACGCACCTAGTCAATCCGCTATGTCTACTTGTCGTCTGGGTGGACCAACATAGCTTTGAATACAATTTCAATGACAAGGGGCCCGTTCCACCATCGTACTTTTCATTTTTCGAAATTAATCGCAATTCATTTTTTTTCGCAAAGCAGAAGTTGGAAAGTGTGGAGTGAAAGTGGACGTTTATTCCAAAGAAAATCAACCGTTTTGTATGAATCCGAATCGCATTCAAAAGTAAAGCCAAATATTTCAACGTTTTTGGCAAAAAAGTGGTTATGTTTCTTATTGTAAGTATCCATTTTTTCTATAACTAGCTTTCCCGGCAGACGTTGTCCTGAAGTCCTTAGGTACTATGAATATTGATTTCATATTAGTAATTTATACAAAAATACGTTTAAAATATGTTTTAATGTTAAAAATTATTTCTGAAAGGTCGAAAAAATTTCTATCAAACTTCTGCTCACCAATGTTTTAAAACTCAATGGTAAATAAAAATTGAGTTGTTATGAAATTTTTCACAGATGGCGTTTTTGTCAGAACATCCGTCCCATACTAACTTTAATATTATATTATTTGATATCCATTTTTCGATGATTTATTAGTTATTCTGTTATCCGGAGCGGGGAAGAATCGAAAAAATCAAGCATCATAAAAATATGTTCTGCCGATCTCGAGTTATGTGTTCGCACTAACCCGATATTCTTTTATGTAACATATTAATAAAAATTAAAATACCTATCTAAACTTAGCTACTAACGAATCTGTGTGAGATCTGGCACCTGGTTTGAAACTAAATTTCTATAGATGGGCATGGCTGGGACATGTGTTAAGGATGCCGATTAACAGTTGGCCGAGAAGAGCACTGTTCTTCTTTCTATTAGGGTCCAAAGAGGAGGAAGACCCTCTCATAATGTGCCTCGCTCTTTCGAAGCAGAGTATGAGAAGGAACTAGAGGGAATGATAACTCGTCGTTTCAATGTGGTTGCTATGGGAACCGTAGTGGTTAAGTCAATAACGTTCGATGACAGCAAGATGACAGAGTAGCAGGTCAATTTATCCCCATATTATTATAAATCCCTACTCAAGCACATAAGTAAACTCTTACATATTTTGAAAAAAGTATTTTTGGACGGTTCTGTACAGAGTGCTTAAAAAATAAATACAACATTATTATAAAAAACTAATTTACAAAACTACTTAAATAATCATTAAGGCAACAGATAAACAAATGTAATTCTCATGTCAGGTTTAGAGATTAGCAGGTAAATCTCAAAAATATATATATATTTTTTTTCAAATTAAATTGTATCTAAAAGGGCTAGGATTTGAATTAGGTTCGAATTCTCCTCCAATTTTATTCTCCTTTACGTTATGTTTTTTAAGGAGGGCAAACATTATATTTTGCTTTGATATTGTATGAGAAAACAATCATTGTAATCTTACTATAATAATTATTTAGTAAAATTTGGTTTGAATTATTTAGTAAAATTTGGTTTAAATTATTTAGTAAAATTTGGTTTAAATTATTTAGTAAAATTTGGTTTAAATTATTCAGTAAAATTTGGATTAAATGGGGTCTATTCTTTCAACAATGTATACAATAAGTTAACAGGCCTCACATGTGATTTATTTCCTACTACACCGCCATCTCTTGGATTTTTTTAAAAAGTAAAGCAATTGTAGAGGAATTGTTTTGATTTTAAACTTATGACCCATCGAACTTCAACCCGCATCCGAATCAACGATAACTATTACATTACATTACATTCTCCCTAAGGCACCCCGCACACCGCAAGCCAGCCCGGAGGAGACCAATCCGCAGCATACCCGACCCACACGAAACCGACCCCCTCGATCAAAGCAATCAAACAAAAAAGCCGGCCCCGGACAAATCATGCCCGCCGCGAATCACCCCCAAACCAACCAGCAATAACTATTACATAGTGCAATAAACTATCAGCTAAATTAAGTTTTTATGTCGTAAATCACATTTTATTTATGCAAGTAATAAGTCAAAATTATTTTTTTATTCTGGGTTAGGCGGATCAGCGAGTATTTCTATAAAGAAAAATAAATATATTAAATATAAAAAAAAATACTTCTCTGGACTTTGCGAAGTTCGCATAGAGCAGTGTGAAATGTGGAACGGGGCACTGAAGACACCATTCCAGAAAAACCCGATGGTCTTTCCTCGTCGATTTTCACACTGACCTGGTAAAAAATCAGGTCCGTCCACAAGTAAGTACGTAGGTATTTAGTGTCTGTATGTGGATGGTGGAATCCTACCTTGACCTTTTTTCATCGACAGACAACAAAACATTACGAAAAATTGGGAGCAGTGATTTTATTATGTCGGCCCAGAAATTATTCATTCACCAGCTTCATATTACCCGCGGTGTTTTTCCTTTCGTACTCGGAAATCATCGTTTACTGTTTCAAGTAGGTAAGTATCCTACAGGATGACTGGTGATTCGATGTATTCCTTGAAAGGGATTATACTAGAGCTAATTTGCAATAACTTTGTTCCTATTAACTAGGGGATTTATTTTCCAAACCTGTGGAGAAAATTTCTACCTTTTCGAAAAGCCTATAATTATGTAAGTTTTTTCTGTGGTTTTTACGACAAATTTTATACGTATCTCTCTAAAAAAATGGAAAAAAAAAACTGTCTTGAAAAATGATTTTTTTTTAACTTTCCTACCTAATTATGAATAGTACCTACTCATAATTCGATGATTGCTACTGATGGTTTTTGTTTTTTATTTTTTCTGTTAATTTTTCTGGTTTATAGTAAAAAAAATTTTTATTGAGTTTTCGAAACCTGCAAAAGAATAAAACTTCAGTTGCCAAGTGAAAGAACATACATACATGCGAACCGAACAATTGAAAATAATAATTATTATTCAGGTAAATGACTTAATATAAACCAATAATCCAGTCAAGTCAAAGGTTAGTCTTGTGTACTGTTTTTTATATGTAAATATTGACATATTTTTAATAATTAGTAAGTATACCTTCACTTACCTACTATGACAACTACCTATTTGCATGATTTTAAACTAGCTTTCCTCCATAGAGGTTGTCCTGTGCCAACAACTATGAATATTGTATTCGACTTTGTACAATGAGAAATTAATTTCCTTTTTGACCAACATAATTCCGACTAATAATTAATACATGTGTTGTAAACGATGTTTGCAGGGCATAGTGTTATTTTCACAATAGCACCAACAACTATCTAGAAACTGACACGTAGATATGTCAAACGCCAATTTAAATATTCAAAAAAAGAAGAGTTTATAGTTTATACAGTCAAAAGCACTCAAAAGGTTACAACTTTCTTTTTATTTTTCATAAGATATTTTCTGGACAATATAAAACGCAACAAATCAAAATTGGACCAGCAGTACACGCGTTATCTCGTGACCAAATAAGATAGGGCTCCGTATTTTTATAAAATAGATTACTGAAAGAAACTGATGGATCTGTTCGGTACGAGCCTGGATAAAAAACATGCATCCCATTATATGGTACAACATTTTTCTTATCCATTTATAAAGCATGGGCTCTATCGAAAAAGTTCGTTTCAATAAAGATTGCTCGGCTGAAGACAAATAGAAAAAAGCTATAAGCTTAGAACCATAAACTAGTAACAAAACTACTGGTTCTAAAAGGATAATAGTTGGTCGAATCGATGTACCTACCAAATTTTAAATTTATAATATATGTTACATGACTGTAAGTTTGCTTGAATAAAAAAATAAAAAAATACCTATGGTAAAAATAGGATGTGCTGTAGGCTGTACCCTTCGAATTTAAATAAATGGGGATGATTTTTTGATTAACAAACATGTGGTTGTTAAGTTGAGACAAACTGTGCGAGGATCCTGACACCGAAGAGTTCCTGCCTGAGGAGTGAGGATCTGCAGGACTATCAAACACTGACAAAATTTCTATCCAATGGCAATGCCATGTGGAAGTCAAAGTGTGAAAGACCTTAAAAAGAAGAAGAAGCTATACTTATAGTATACCTTATAAGACCTTCATGGCTTATAGCGTGTCCTTTCCCTCTTAATTGCTTTCTTTTCAGACAGGATTTTGAGCAGGTGCCCTTTCTCTTCCTCCTTCGATTCTTTGGAGAACCTCTTCATGGTCTTGTGGACTCATATGGTCCCTTCAGGAAATTATCAGAAGCCGTTAGTTTTTATACTTAATTTAGTTACGTTATACCAATTATTTAATTTGGCCAATTAGTTATGATTTGGCATTTTAGTTAAGATGAAGTTTTGTAAATTTGTTATGATTTGGCAATATAGTTAAGATGAAGTTTTGTAAATTAGTTATGATTTGGCATTTTAGTTAAGATGAAGTTTTGTAAATTTGTTATGATTTGGCATTTTAGTTAAGATGAAGTTTTGTAAATTTGTTATGATTTGGCATTTTAGTTAAGATGAAGTTTTGTAAATTTGTTATGAATTGGCATTTTAGTTAAGATGAAGTTTTGTAAATTTGAGTGAACAGTTTGCAAACGAAATAACCGGAACGTGTCGTGGAAAGAGACACAATATTTTCATTATCTAGGTACTTAAATAATTATTGTTAGGTACCTATACTCTAAATACATATGTATGAAAATGTTTAGGTATTGTTTTTTTTTATATTGAAGAATTAGGTTAATTTAATGTATTATCGAGTACACGATGTACGTGGGTAGGCCATAAATACATATGTAATCATATACATGCGTACCTACCTATATACCTACCGCTATGCTATGCGTATGTGTCGTTGGATAATCTAAATCCGTTTTGTGTTCAATTTTAAAGTGACCTTAGACATGGCATTGCCGATGCACTTAAGTTAATAGTCCACAAAGTTGGGTGAGCGACCTGTATCATCATCTTCTTCTTCTTATGTCGCCTGTACCGGATCACAGGACTCGATTGCACGAAACGATGAGAGTCATTGGCGGCACACTAAAGCAAACTCTTGTGCTGTGAATCTGGCTGACCCAAAGTGAACACAAATAAACATTTGGGATCTCCTTATTCATAATTTCCTTAAGAAGTCCTTATTTATAATTAAAAAAATATAAATAAAATATTGGATTATATCAAATAATGGACCAAGAGATATTTTTCGAAAAATCCATAAATAATTTTGAATTTGAATTTGTATAATGATAAAATTAATAACCCTTCTTCTTCTTTAGCTTATCGACCGTCCACTCCTGGACGAAAGCCTCCTCCATGTTCCTCCATGTCGACCTCTCCTGCGCAGTCTGCATCCATAGCACCCCAGCGTGTCGCTCTAGGTCATCCCTCCATCTCATCTGTGGTCTTCCTACACTTCTTCTCGTGTCTCTCGGTCTCCAATTCAGCAGCATTTTGGTCCATCTTTCGTCAGTAGCTCTAGCGACATGTCCTGCCCATTTCCATTTTAGAGTCATCACCCGGTGGATCACGCCTGTGACTAGTTCTATCCCTCACCGTTTCGTTCCTGACTCTATCTCTAAGGGACAGTCCTAGCATGGCTCTTTCCATCGCTCGTTGCGTGACTCTTTGTCTCTCTGCGCTGTGCTTTGTCAGAGTGACAGTTTCAAGACCATATGTACTTACTGGCAGAAATTAATAACCCATTAAACTAATATTATTCCGACTGAGTATCTGTTAAACGATGTTAACAGGTTAAATTCTGGCAATTATTGCACAACTATCACACAACTGACAGTTTCTGTCAGACGCCAATTAAATTAAGAAATAGTTCACGCGTGATGAGATTTGCAAGGAAAATAGAGGGCAATAATGAATGTAAATGATGACCCTAGGTGAGCAATTGAGCATTTTGAACATTCTTGTACATGTGAATCAAAACTATAAACTTATAAAAGAAGACTTCGGATGTTCAAAAATTGCAACCAAATTGTACGAAACAGCGCACTTTAATGCGCGAGTATTATGCTGAGGTACCTACGTGACCCAACATTTTGCGGCAGATACATAGAAGCAAGCGCCGTACACTCGTCTATGTACGCGCCTATGTTTATTTTTATGTACAAAAAGTTTGTCTAGACGAAGATGTGTAATATGGAGTGATATGTCTTAGTATGTGGGCAGAGCGCTCTACCAGCGGCACGGCCAAGTGGAGCAAAAGAGGCACCGCACTGGGCTGGAAGCGTCGCAGGAAGACAATATGACGCATGGTCCAAATACACAACTTTCTTCTTTATCACCTGGTGCGGTATTTTAGCAGTCGTTCCAATTTCCAGCTTAGGCACACGTGCGTGATAGCATCTAGGTGTTGTCTATTTCTGCGCTGGGTCAATGCACTACTTAATTGCCTACGAAAAATAAACGTTTGACCCGAGTTATTTTTACCCAGTTTTGACACTAAAAAACACTCTCCGATGAAATTATCAATGGATGAAACGAGGACAATAAATTCTGTTTTTGATGAACTCCTTTTTATCCAGCGGGCCCCTCGACAACACTATAGTAAATAAGTACTTAAGTATGTAGATTCTACCTTACACACTTCTTGTAGATCATTACACTTTCGTTCGACACTCAAAAACACTATCTAATGAAATTAGCTATGGATTGAATGGGGACAATAAATTCTGTTGTTGATGAACTCCTTTTTATCTAGCGGGCCCCTCAACACTCTGTACAGTAAATATAATAATATATGTATAAAGACTCTACCTTGCAGACTTCTTGTAGATCATTACGAGTCACATGTCATCAAAATTAACTTAAGACGTTACAGGGACATCGATTAATCTGAAACAATAAAAGTGTATCAAATTAGTACAATGCTCTTAAAATTGTGTTTATTACGTAAATCAACATCTACATAATAATTCAGAAATGTTTGTATAATATTTGCTTTTTATCGTATGTCGGAGCATCACGCTCAAAATACAAATGCTATGTCATATATGAATCTGCGCAGAGCCGTGCAAAATGCCGGAGAAGGTTCTTAAATACAATTTGCTGCATTAACTTTAATATATTTAGAGCTATTTAAAAAACTCTATTTTTTAGGATCTTCATACAAAATTTTAATAAACATTAAAAGTGTCAATCTTCTCTCTTTTTATGAATTGTGAAAGTTTCATTCTTCTTTTTCTGTGCTTATGTCAGATATAGAGGCCTGCAAAGCAATGGGAAGCTAAACTAGAACCTGTTTAATTACCTAACGATCAAGCCTGACAATCGTAATCAAAAACGTAAAGCATGACGGGTATAAGCTAGTTTGAAATAGTTTAAAAATAAGTATAATTTACAATCCAAGTATCTATATATAGTATTGAATAACGGGCGAAGTCTCGGTGTCTGAGCAAAATTATAGTTTTTTAAGTGTTTTCTCCTTCTGTCCTTCTTTTGATATTGGACAAAATCGGTTGACTGTGAAATATAATATAGGTATATCAGGCTTACACCTTGTATAGAAATAGTGTAATATAATAGGGATGTTCGTATTCTATACCTACCTACTGTTTAATAATTATGTTTCCTAATGTACCTAGAAGATTAAAAAATAAATAAATATTTTTAAGAAAAATACCGAAAAAGGAATAAATAGAAATTAACAGCAATATTTAAATACTCGCTACAAAACATTTCGGAATACTCGTAATGTGAAACGGAGATAGCGTCGTTGAATAAATAATATTATATGTACCTATTATGTGTACATAATGTGAGTGCCTTTGGAGAAATTGTGGATATCTTTTAGTTTTTTTCTCAAAAGTTAGTGATAAATAAAAAAAATACAGTTAACTTTATCGATTCATTAAATACGTACAAAATATGACATTAACATGCGTGTGTATACATTTATATATTTTAATCATAGTTCGGTCAACGAACTCCTAAGTTGGTGTTAAAAATATAATAATAATAAAATATCTAATAACGCTGATAAGCCTCGCACCGTGAGAAAAACAAACTTGTCCCCAACTCTGATCCCTGGGGCATTCCACATGGCAGGGACGTGCACAAGACTTCCTCGTACTCTCCACCGTAGTTTTGTACTGCTTCATTTGTTTGGTGTCGTCTTCGAAGTAGAGATCAGGTTTAAAGCAAAAGACCGGTAAGATTCACGAATCGATCGAATCATCTTAAAAGTTTCTTTTGACTAAACGTTTTCTGAATGCATTAGCATTGCGTGCAGATTCAGGAATTGAAGATTGATCGAATCATCCCAAAACCTTATTTTGACTAAAAGTTTTCTGTATAGATGCATTAGCTGCAGAAGAAGGTATGGGCCACGTGCTCGCAGGGGAGTAGAGTAGAGCCAGGGATGGCTAGCGAGGTGCGAGGTGCCCCCGAGAGAGTGGCGCAGCGAGTGAGCAGCCGAGTGCACGGCTCGGAGAGAGAGCGGTGACATAACTCGCGCCGGAATGTGCCCCCTCCCGTCCCCGCTCTTCCAGACTGTTGCCTTCCTTCTCGGCACAGCTGCTTTTCTCTCTCCACTCGTGTCTCGCTACTCGAGATCCTTGACCTCTCTGCATTCCAGTGGGCCGCGACACCACGGGCCGGACAAGGCAAAAGCGCTCCTATTGTAGTGGAATACTAGAATTACCCACTGCACACGCTTTGCAACTCCGCGCATAGCGACTTTAGCACGCCGTTGAAATTCTTTCCCACGGTCCAATGCATATTTCCGAAGCATTTTTTATTTCATTCTCCTTTAACTGGCCCCACGTCTATTGGGCTGCTCGCCACTCTGCCGCTTCCACACTCCACGCCGCGCCACGCCACTGTCCACTGGCACTGCTACACCTAGCTGCTAGTGCTATACACCACACCACATTGCCCACCTGACTCTCTCCAGTACCTACACTTGCTGACAGCCTCTCTCCCTGTCTCTACCATGAACTATTAGTGCATTTTCCTCTTACACCAATGGAGCTCCATTAAAGCAGCTGCTTTAGTGATTCTGAATAACATTTGCAAAAATCCATTCCTAAAATTTGCAAATTTTTATGTCATTGTGTGTCATGGTTTAATGACTTTTTTTTTCATCTGAACCTATGTAACTCTTAATTTTCTTAGGCATATCACAGCATTGTCCACTAATCACGTAACGTGCGTTTTCCAGCTGTTAATTTTTAGCATCCCTAATACAGACTCCTGGAAAGATGGACGATCATACTTTTAAATTTATGTGTCCGTTTTATTTTCACTCTTGTCACTCTTGTAAAAGAAATAAATTAATAAGTAATAAATTTTCACTCTTGTCAAAGAAATAAATTTTGAAAAAAATATTAAATCTGTGGAGCAACTTTTCTCCGCTAATTTTGCAAATCTAATAGGGAATAGGTATTCTTTATTAAGTCAAAATGTTTTTTACAGGGTTTTGGATAATTTGCCAATCAGATTAACATATTAATTCAGTGTAAATTATCTCACTTTTAGCTTCGAGTGAAAAACCAATTATTGTTATACAATATTCAGTGCATGGTGTTGAGCGATTGATAATAGGATGACATATCAATTAATCTTCCAAATCTTTTGTAATTTTTTTTGAACCAGAGGAACTTGCAACCGTTGGCCATTTAACAATTTTGTGTAATGTTATAGAATTTTTCAAGACGTCTGCCTATCGTTAGAGTAAGAAATCGAGAGTTCCGAGTTTTAACAGCAGACAGATTCCGATGAATTGGGCATGTAGTGTACACTCAGACATACGTGGACACGCACCAAAGGTACTCAATCATATTATATTTGCAGTAGTCTCCAGAGCCAGGTCTCTAGCTACATGGAGCTGGACGGAGCCCAGCCTCATTAGGACTGTCGTAGCTCCAGAGCAACAATCAGATGGAATGCGACCACACCAACACCATCGCAAGTCCAGCAGTTAGTGCACCATCCGTTACTTATCTATCTACATTGTGCAACAATTCTTTATTGACATTCCATCCATCGGCCAATAACATGTATAGAATTGAGGTATGGTATTGCCACTCGCGGGCTCAACGTTCGCCAATATTATCTAATACTAGCTTTCCCGACAGATGTGCTTCTGTCTTTACTTTTTTATAATAGAGGGTGATTTGTACCACATTGTCTTTACTAGTGGCGTTCCGTGGGTTATTGGCGCCCGGGGCGGAAACCAAAAAAAAAGGTCATTTCTAAAATTTGGTATCTGGAAACATGACTATTTCCTAAAAAAAGGTCATTTCTAAAATTTGGTATCTGGAAACATGACTATTTCAAAAAAAAAAACCATGTAAAAACCATTTGGCAACCCTATGTATAGTATAGCGCGAGCATATTTTGCCGCCCTACTAATAGAGGCACCCGGGGCGGTACGCCACTGGTCTTTACTTTTAATATTGAATTCTATTTTTAACCATCTTGCACTCATTGTTGAGTAATTTGGGTGAATTATAATTTTTATAGAGATAAATTAACTACCTATTTAACCATATTATTTAGAACGATGTACCTATTTTAAAATAATAATAAAGTTATGTTAACAGGACATATTCTGACAATCGCACAAACTATCAAACTGACAGATTATATTAATTACTAATAAGCAAATGACAGTTATGTTAAACGCCAATTAAAATTTAAAAAAAGTGAAAGTTTTTATGTCAAAAGTACGTTAAGTTTTCTTATTTTTTTTCTTGCAGAACATTCTCCTGGCAATACAAAACTCGAAACACATAAAAAACACATAGCGAAAATGTTCCAGCCGCTAACGCGTGATGCAATGACCAAAGGAAATAGAGCTCCATTTCTATATATAGATAGAGATAGCAGTAGGTACATTGATGAGGCAGAGGGAACGGAGCTCCACTCTCTTCTATCCAAGCACACTTTTTTCACTTCTTCCACTGAAATAACATTTCTCATAGAACCTCTACATTTTCTCTTACTTCTGGCCCTCCTAGAGAACGGAATCCATGTGTTCGATCCACGTCATTCTCGGTCGGCCACGATTTCTTACACCTTTCCTTTCAGCCTTATAAATTCTCTTTGTCATTCTGTTTGCAACCATAATTTCTACGTGTCCAAACCATCTCAACTAACCTGACTCCATCTGACTTTCATCTTTGTAACAACACCAACTTGCGTGCCACATTCCTTCCAATATTCTCATCTTTTTTCATATCCCACAGAGTCTTTCCACATATTCTTCGTAGAGAAGATTTTATGTGCAATCCCAATATGTTAAGTACTAGCTTTCCAAACAGACGTTGTCCTGTCTATACTATGAATATTTTAATTCGAATTTGCATAATAAATTGATTAGCTATTTAACCGATTTAATTCCGACCGATGTATCTGTTTAGAACGATATTCGTACTGTTTGGTGCGGACGTCGTGGTTCGATCCCAGGTGCCGACCATCTTCCTCTTTCACGACACAAGATTCAAGTAGCTTACTGTGAAAGAGTCAAGGAGTGTATTTGTGTTCACTTCGAGTGAGCACAGATTCATTTTATATAAAAAAGAAAAATTATGATGGCACATTCTGACAATCTTTCATCAAAAAGAAAGAATCAGCGAAATCGGTCCAGTACTTCTCGCGTGATGCGATAACCAAGGAAGATAGGGCTCCATTTACATAATATAGAAATGAAGATGCATACGATTTTGATTTGGTTCGTATTTTTAAAGCGTATGCTTACTATTTCTAGGAAAATAAGTTCTAAAAAACTTCGCGACGTGTTGTTTGATTGTGAAGCGTAAATATGTCAATTATTTTTAATATAAATCTACAAGTATAGTTAGTCATTTATACGTAAAGATTATGTGAAGGCTTAGTATAAAATTTTAATTGATGAAATTAGAAAAGTGCAAAGTTTCTACATAGCTGATCTACCGTGTCTGTGTGTGTTTCTAATCTAGCACTTGTATGAATAACAGAATAGAAGTCGAGAAGACTGACTGTTCATATGCGTGTCTGTATGTGTGTACGTCTGGTAGTAGACGAAGTGTTAATACTAGTAATAATAAGGAAAAGAGCATTGAACTCTGAATCCGTCTATCTAGTACCGACACACTCACACACACACATGATATAATAATAATAAGATTGCTTTCATTCATGAGTTTATACAGCGATTATCAAACTTTTATCTCATTATAATCTCCTAAGTAGGAATTTACCTCTGAGATGTGCTACAGGTTTCCTCCTATACGCGCCTACCTGCCTAGCCGGGTATATATACCTATACCTTACCCGCGCCATCGGTAGATGTAACGGTAGTACACATGTTTCTTTACAAAATCAACCAGTTAGTATAATGTTAGTTCAAGGATATGTCTGTCAGGATTAAGAAAATCTTTTAAGGAAAAGGGAGATAGGTTGCACATATCTTTCATCAGCTGAAAATTTGATTCTCAAAAAAGGTTGTGCAAATTTTAAACAATCTGAGTATGACATTGAATACTAAGAAATCCTCTTACAAATTTGGCGCCCAACGTGGGGTGCTGTTTAAGCTCGATTTTACGAGCACTTATATTTTTCAAGTATTCGAAAAGTAAAATATCGCGTCCCATAGTTTGATATTGAGCAAGAAATGCAATAGAATCAAATCATACTTAGTACACAATGCACACTCATACATTCCTACACATTTAAAGTGGCCTGATACTTATTTGCCTGCTTGCGTCTTAAACAAATTGGTTATTGGGTCTATTCACGACAGGATCTGACCACCATTTCCTTTTTTCTTCTTCAAGTGTTAGTGTATTATGCAGCATCAGATAAGGACATTTTCTGTATTTAGAAGAGGTATTTTGTTAGTTAACATTTATATAAGAGATCTTAAATAAAATAAATAAAATAAAATAAAAAATTATGTCGCCTCCATAATTTTCCTCGATTCGAACTTTGTAACAGACCAATGATGTAAATTTTTAGGTTTGACTTAGATAAATTGACGATTGAACTTCTAGGCTAGAAACCACTGAATACGAATAGAAAACACGATTGTGAAGCAAATAAGACGGAATCAAAGTTTGTTGGAAGAATGATAATAATAATATGATGAGCGCAGCATCACTTTCTCGATGAGTCGTCTGGCAGACGGATGGAGCAGACGAACAAAGCATGCGGATCTACACGGTCTGTCACGGCTGTTGCGACACTAGACAGTTGTTCAATATCATTTTCACGTTGCGATAATTAATAAGAGCGACACGTCCACATCGATGTGAAAATACCTATCTTTTTCTAGCGATTATATAAAAAGAAACTAGCTGACTCCACACACGTCATACGGTGCAAAGCTAATGGAACGTCGGAGAAACCCCCGACACAAAACTTTAGGATTTCAAAATAGTGAGTTATAGTTATACCATTAAGATCGTTATCATCGCCTTTCCTGTGTTCAGGAAAAATGTAGTGATAGACCTGACTTAAGATCAAAACTTCCTTTCTTTTTTCTTCCATGTTACTTAGTCCTGTTCCTCACCCTTGGCCTGCATCCCTTAATCCCAGCCGAGCCTACAAATCATTATAATTACATTTGTTTTTATGTTATTTATCTTTTACCCCTGACGCTATTAATGTGTGAGTACCTATATACTTTACTGATGTTATTGTTGTCCATATATTTTTTGTAATTACTTTTTGTATCATCACAGTTTGTATATAGGAATCTGTCTTTAAAATAAAATAAAATTATGTTGGATTAATATAAAACATAAAATGATTGAATACAAAAAAAAAATCATTTTCTATCGGCTCAAAAACCATTTTATAAAAAATAAGTCAGTCCAGTTGTTAAAGAATAGTTCAATATGATACACGCGGACGAAAGAAATTTATAGGTATATAAAGACAACGGATCGAAGAAATTATGAACCTCGCTGGCTATCAGCTAATACCATTGTTGTTATTCTGAGTCCAGGATGTGCATTTGTAGGTACGAGCCAATCACTATTTCAATAGGTGACACATACCTGGTGACAATATCACGTACCTAATAATTATCCAAACTGTGGATACATCTAGGCATCAAGGCGGAGTGACTGCAGCGGAGGTCCGTATTGTGCGTGTGTGTGCGGGTGTGTGCAGGGCAAGGAATTGTTCACTTCGAAGACTTGTCACGGACAATCAATACTGTATGTACGTACGTGCTATATATACCTAGATATTTCTACAGGAATTGGCGACACTTGCATGGCGCCAATTCCCAGATGTGAGGACTATTGTGATAATGCTAATTTCAACAATGGCAACATGTCATGTCTGTATACTTGAACGCTTTGAGCAACACATCGCTGATTTCTCAGATAAGCTATCTCTCCAACTATTATACACAGAATAGATTATTCCTTAGTATGAATAATTGTTTAATATATTTGGTTGGCTGAAAGAGATCCTGCGGGATAAGTCCGCCCATTGATTCTTTTGTACGTTTATATCAAATAGGTATCTATTACTTTGTATGGCTTCGGCATGAAATTATTTTCTTAGCAAGATTGCTGCGTCCTGTTGTCTTTTGAGATTAGATTAGATTCTCGGCTCCCGTCCAGAAAGCCACTGCACCGCCTCCGTGGTCGACTTGTATCTATTATAAATTATAAATTATCTGGTATCTATTATAAATTCAATAAATTTTTATTTATTTATATTTTTAGATGCCGAAGATGTCAACAGCACAAATTTTGCGCAAATTTATGCTGTTTGATAAATTTTGTATTTCTTAATGATAAATGATGATATTCATGGTTAATGGTTAGAGAATACGTAACTTAAGCGTGTTATTGTGTACCTACTGTTTGCAGTACCTGTTTTACCATCTGTTGATTCTAATTTTCTTTTAATACAGCTAGTACAAATTTACAATGCTTAGACAGCAACTCATGTACATAATTGTCAAAACGCTTTACTTTCTTTTTGACCTGCTGGTTCGAACACAGTTGTATAAATTTACCCCTTTCATAATATCTGACACAAGATTGCTTCGTCTGAATGAAGTGTATACTTTGGTGAACCCAAAATTCGTTCTCATTAAAAATGCTGTTTAAGTAATGTACCTAAGGAATACAATGAAACATTAGATACATATATTTTAGAGACTCCTATAGGTACGAAAACATATTCGTTTTAGATTCAAGTTAGTTTCTTTATCAAAAACAAAACTCTTCATATTTCGAATTATAAAACTTGCTTCATGTAGGTATCCAGGTTACGTGGCGATGTTTGAATTCAATCATTGATTCCCTACTTTTGATAGGAAGTCCCAAAGTAACCGGAAATACTATAGATTAATGGAAAGAGATTGTGTCCCGCCATATCTTGTCTTGTAAATATTTACTTTAAACACGAAGGTACCTACCCCCTAAAATGTTTGGCGTACGTAGATAGTGACGTACTATACCCATGTGCTCGGCAGAAGGGCTGCTTGAGGACACAGAGTTCCCCAAGTCCAGGTAATCCATTACCTCAGCGCACTTATCAGCACGTGGAGTTTTGTTGTCAATCAGTCTGCATCTGTTTCGGGAGGCAGACAGTGAACTGTTCTTCTGATAATATGAGTGTTGTAGAGAGATTTGTTATGTTACAAAGATTTAAAGGAAGCCAGGACATCTGAGTTATTTCATCATTTGGGAGTTTTTCAGGAAATCTATCTCAAATGTACTAAAATGTGTGTATAATTTTCATGGCAAAGCATTCATACCAGCGGTTTCCATATAGCTTTATCAATTATTTTCTGTATTTATTTATTTGAGTACCAAGGGTTAGGTATAAAGGGATAATATCCTTTTTTAAAACCTTATTAATATTTTTTTCCATCGAAAATACCGTTCTTCGCCACTGATAGGTTTCAAAGGTTTAATGCTGAAAAATGCAAAGTTTGTCACCTTCTTAAGCAACACACAAGCAGTTTCTCCTGGCGCGGCGCTTTGAATATATCACTTACTCCAAGGGTTTTCCACATTTTTACTCTACATTACTTATTGTTATTTCAGTGTACTTTAATGTTTCGTTTTTAGATTTTCATATTTATGTCTTTAGCAAGCATCTTGAATAATATTTAGCCAAATAGTCACATCGTATATAGGCATTGATCAGATTTCTGAAGAAACCTAGAGAAGCAAATCACTTATGAAAAAATAAAAAAATCGCAGCATAGGGTTTCCGGTTATTTGAACATTGCCACCTAATGGCGAACGTTGTTACCGTAAAGTGATCACACTAAGCTAGCCTTCGAAGCGATAGTAGAAGACGGTTTTAAACCCATACTATTTAAATAATCAAAATCATTAGTAGGTACATTTTTGGAATCATTACTTGATATACAGTGTGCTAATGAAATTTACAAGGTACATATTTTAATAAATTGGCAAGTTTTTGTACATAGACAAAAAATTATGCGATAATTTTTTTAAATCGTCCTCATGTTTTTTTTTAATTTTAAATTGTTATTAGAAAGATAAATATAAAAAGGATTATATCTCTTTCACTGCTGACAGTAAAATAATGAAAGTGCAAAAGAGACAGTGTAAGCTTTATGTGTAGTGTCATTAAGCGTAGCTTGGATACCACAGTATAATAATGTCCAATGAAATAAAATCAAAGTTAAAAAGGTTAAATTCAAAAACTTTTGCAGTATAAGTTGGTTAGATTGAAAATTTGATTCTTCTACGCATAACGGCCTAGAAAACCATTGCATTACGGCAATTCAAGTTTTAACTAGGCAATCAATTCGGTTTACTTCGCTGCACACTCGCTAGCTATTAGGTATACAATATACTTACCTATAAGTATACCATTATCTATGTAATGTAAGCCTAATGACATTACGTACCTAGAAGAGTTGTTCATATAAGTAGTACGGGATGTAAATATACAGAAGTATGGAAAAGGTTTGTGATTGTGATATAAATTAATTGAACATTTTATTTTCCCACACTTTTATATGAGGTAGGTACCTCGTGTACACACACCACATACATAATGTCCACGCATTGTGTGTACCGTGTTTATAGCGTGCATAGTTTAATACGACAATAATACATATCGCCTCTAAGATAGGCCACATCAGACAGAGCTACTATAGGTAGTCTATTTCTCAATGGGATATTCCCCTCTGCCCATGAATCAAACTAGCTGCCCCCACCCTGCAAAGCGCTTCAAATTTTTTATGATATTAGCTTTTATGATGAATTGTACGGACAAGTGTGGGTTTGTACTCCTCAGTTGTGTTTTACTAGATCTTATCGAAAATGGGGTCTTCGCAAAATCTAAGCAATGAATGCTTTGACTATAATGCTCTATGCAGGCTAGTAATGAAGCTGAAAGTGTTTTATACTTAAATCCGTTTGGAGCTCTGGCTCCGATTTTGAGCATTCACTCTTCTACATCCAAGTTTAAGCTTTCCCGTCTCTATTTAAGCCAACCCCGTACATAAATTTTATTTATTGAGACGTCGATCGAGAGACAACTCCGGTATCTCTTGGTCCAGTGATTCCCAAAATTGTTAATATCCACCCCCGATGATCTACAAGGGATCTATGACATTCATAATGAAGCCATGAAATTAGAATGTGAATAAATTGGTAAGTATAAGAATGAAAAGGTACCTATGTGTATTTTTTTAAATCATACACGCTATACCTACTGATGAGATTTTAGAAATTTAAATCTTTACAACACGATAAGGGATCTACGTGAGAAAAGCTCTGGGAACCTCTCCAACCAGAAGTCGGCAGATAACTAAGCTACCGATGTCGGTCACGATTGATAATTTTCTTATTTTTGTCATGCCTGATGTAGGTAACCTATAAGGATCATAATGACCTGAAAAAGGTCTATTTTCATTGCACTCTTCAAATATCCTCAGCAACCCGCCCATCGCACTCCTCCTGATTCCCTCGGCACGCCCTTTCCTGATTGTCTTTTCCAGAGAGATGAGATCCCTTCTAATGATTGGCCAAAAATCAAAGTCTAGACATGAC
This sequence comes from Mystacides longicornis, assembly GCA_963576905.1. Taxonomy (NCBI): domain Eukaryota; kingdom Metazoa; phylum Arthropoda; class Insecta; order Trichoptera; family Leptoceridae; genus Mystacides; species Mystacides longicornis. The sequence goes on along the minus strand of OY756421.1, from coordinate 25,311,337 downwards.
ATAGTTATTATATTTTGTTGCATAGAGTGCGAATTTCCGCAACGTCCTGTGACTAAACAACAGGGAGAATTGGTTGTTTTCACGTGTGTAATTATTTACTACGTCGACGTATGTTCATTCATTGGTGGACCGAAGAAAGAAGCAACGAAGACGTCCGAAGGCATCCGAGAAAGGCCGAGTGGAAGCGTGGGACTAGGGCGCAGACGGCAGTCGCACGCCACCTGAACACTACACCACACTGCGCACGCACACACACATAGAAATGCACCAGTGTGCGGTGGTGTGCGCTGGGAGAACCACATTATTACGGATTAACCACTATTATTGTGTTGGGAGTATGCGGAAATGTGGGACCAGCGTGTCTGTCTGAGCCCCACTCCGCCATGGGATATCCTCGAAGATCTACACCAGCTAATCACCTACGCCTCCGTCACTTGGGACACAGACGTACGAACATCAACCACAATTGGAGGGGTATTCATGAAACGGTCTAAATAGATCTAGTTGCGATCTAATTCAAATCTATTTTTTAGAGATCTAAATCTATATGGGTTGCGAATTGCTTGGCGGTTCTGCACATGCCAGAGTGCTTTAAAAATTAGGTACCACATTCTTCAAAAATGATTCTTGCACAAAACTAATTAAGTACCATTTAGCCAACAAATTAAAAAAAAACATGTCATTCGTAAGGTTATGAGATTAGCCAGAATCCGGAATTGGTACTGATTTAGTTAATATCCAGTGGCGTATCAGCTGAAAGTGTCACACCTACGGGATAGATAATACTTTTTTTTTTAAATTAAGTAGGTAAAAAATTATGTTTTGTTTTTAATGAAATTATATAGGTAGGTTCAATGGTGAGGAATTAGTAAAAACTCCTTGATTAAATTAAAAAAAATTGAACCATTACATAGGGTAATTTTGTTTATTCTAAAATTAGACACTAGGTATAGAGCAAATTGACGAATCACCGAAATATGCAAGATTTTATTTTCAACTCAATTTTGTGAAATTTCTGCATGAGTATAATTTTACATCCATTAAAATGCACACATGAGTCATATTACGTATATTTTCAACGATGATACGTCTCAACACAGAGATACATGCCTTGGCCTATGTCACTATCGGAAAATGTGAGGAAAAACATTACTGCAGTAAAGTTTTTCTTTTTATTTGATTTTATGGCAACATATTATTATTCAATTTGTCAAAAAGAACAAGTGGAAAAAATATGCACATTCTACATTTATTACTCAAATGTGTGAAATCTAAAATGTCCATTTTAGTTAAATATGTTATTGTGTGAAGTTAAATTTTCACTTTAGTGTGCACTAAAATCTCCGCATTTAGACAAGCGCTGTAATTTGCACACTGGCAACAATTGTAAGAATGCACGGAAATTGGACGAGTCCAGTTGGAATATTGTGTTAACCGAAAAACAATAACGGTTGGAGCAAAGACGCAGACCAAGATAAGACGATGCTACGCAATAGGAGACGAGAGGCCGCCCCGGGGATGTCCGACACAAATTCTAACAGACGTAATCCGTGTCGGTGTTTGTCGGGATTATTTTCTTTTATTGATGTTTTTCCCAGCACAAATGTGTCTGCGTGTAATTAACATAGACAGAAGTTATCGAGGAAAGTGGGTCAAGGAGCCCGTACGGCTACAGAGCTGTGAACTGAGCAAACTAAACAAACTGCTGGCTCGATCATTCTACCACATGTGTGTGTTTGTCTACCACATCACAGCTATATGTCCCCACATAATATACGCGCCGCGCCGGGCCGCTAAATAGACACTCGCAACCACCTACATACGAATCATAACATAGCACCAAATCTTTGTGTCATATGATTTGGACATTTTCCCACCAGACGGCGTGAGTGACACAAATTGGTGCGTAGGTAATTATCTACCATTATTGTTCCTAGACATAAAAAGCAAAACGGTTTCATGAGTTTTAAAGTGACATACATAGGTACATAGTTTTACTTTCACATGTTTCCGGCCAGACGAAAATCTCGATATTCGATTAAATTTTCCGTAAGTTATCATTATGAACTTAAAGAAAAAACACTTTAAATTAGTAACCCTAAAAATAACATGATGATATTTTTATCAAAAAAAATATACTGAACAGGGAAACGCTACAACATCCCGCACCCAGGTCTGTTTTTAAAAAAATATCGTCGAATGATTAGGAAGTCAACTGTGGAGACAAATCCAATAAACAATTGCAAACAACAATTGATTGAAGAGAGCATGAGGAGAGACAAGTTGAGAAAGAAACTAACGCTTCGGCAGATCAACCGATGATGATTATATGACGGAGGGCTGCTAATCTGAGAACTGTCTGATTTATGGTCTGTGACGTATGGGGAGACTTGTGCAAATAAACAAAGGCAAGATAGTATTAGCTGCGACAATATTGACACAACCCGTATACGTACAGTGTTACGTCTCACCTGACTACAAGGTACAGGTAGAGCCACAGCCACCAACCTCACGGCAATAAATAATCCGTTAACAAAATCATATAAATAATATTAATCAACCTGAACAAACAGCCATCAAGAAGAACGTAAATATGATCAAGGCGCGACGTCACTGCAGGTGGTCTAAGTCTGCACTCTCACCAGGGACGTCAACTGCAACAACTCTTGGTTGCACACACCAAATGGGGCATGTGGATTATTTACCGCACGACAAAATAATACAATAGTGTCTATGTGAACAAAATTGACGTTTAGCCCTACTTCATGCTAAATAAAGATAGGCCTTTTCAATTTTTGAATTTGTTCTTCCAGTAAGCACTATTCTATAATAATATTATATGTCTCGCAACTAGGAAGGTATAGCATCGGCATTTTACCTCTTAACGTATTAATGACGTTTTGCTTGAAAATGTTTACTCAATGTAGATATATTGTCATAGTAATACGCAAGCTCAAATAAATTTATGATGAATTTTTCAGTATTTGAATCCAATCATAAGATTTTGATGGATTAGTTGGGGTAGGGGTATCTTAGGTTTAAGTCCATTGAAATCTGCAATGTTGGATTCAAATGTTGAAAAACATAACAGAAATAAAAATCATCTACAGTCACGTATGATAGTCATAAACATTATACGAGTACACGTAATTGTTCTAATTTTTTTTCAAAAGGAACTTAGTTTAAAGCACATGGTTCTCATTATCACGAGCTTGCACAAATGTCTCAAATGATCAAATTATCAAAAAGTCATAAATTTTGTTAAATTTGTACTTAGGTATAATATACAAATATACACATAAATTATTCTCCCTTTAAGGCCCCCAGCACATCGCAAGCCAGCCCGGGGGAGACCAATCCGCAACGATCCCGGTCTGCACGAAACCAACCCCCAGCCTAATCGAAGCAACCAAACCAAAAAAGTTGGCCCCACAGAAATCAAGCCCGTCCGGGCCATCCCCCAAACCAATCCGCAATGAGAGTGGCCTAAACCCCACTTGGGAGCATAGGGAGGCATCAAGAACTCTCAATTGTGCACAAGCCTGCGCCGTCACAGGGGGGTCACGATCTGGCTGAAACCCTCCCTGGTGGGATCCAGGCGTCTGAGGCTTATTTCTTGTGCCTTTTATGACCTGTTGAGGTTTAAGGACGTTAGGTCAAAAACCAACTAAAAGAGCAGAGGTGCTATTCTTAGTCGCCAACCCCTCGCCGAGGCTATAGGTATGAGAAAGCGTGCACTTAATTTCCCACATGACTCAGATTGTGTGTGCAACGAAGGAGTGCAGAATGTTCGTACCATCAACATACAATACTGCACCGCAATGTATATGTATATTATAATCCCACCAGCAGATCTGCATTAACGTTTGAAGTATGTTTTGCAATAAACGTACCTATTGTATAGTGTATTAATTGTAGTCAGTGGCCCAAATAAAAATGTTAGCGCCTCTCGAGCGACAGGTGTTTCGTGTGACATATTGTAACACCAAACAACAACACCAATCGTCCAGGTCTGGGTAAGCGTTTAACTCGAGTATTGGAACATCTTTCCTGGGTTATATATTATTATATTTGCTTATAGGTGGTTCGTTTTTGTTGTTTTAATCTTCTTGGACGTTTTGGGGGGCTTCTATGGTCACCACATCATGCTAAGTATGGTAATATCCCGTAACGTATTGTGGTAACTTTTTATAATATAAACTATAGAACTCATAGAAAAATGTGTCAGCCGCATATATTGTTCCAAATAGTTATGGGTTCTTTCCCATTTTTAAGGACAAGATGTGACATTATGGAATCAACAACTATTTGATGCATTTATTAAATCGATTTCAAGAAGGTTTTTTTTTTGCAAATTTTAGCCATGACCGTCTTCTTGAACATCATCATGAAAACCAGTAACGACAAGGTGGACTTTTGAATTCAGCTCTTATTTGAACAAAACAGAACAATAATTAAAGATGGGGATGGTTTATCTATAGCATATATTTTCAAGCACAATTGTAGGCAAAGAAAAACAAGAATCTGCGGAAAAGAGGAATACATATTTATGAAAATCACGAAAAGTTTATGGAAATTGGTACAAAAATTGTCAGATATCGGTAGCTTTAATATAAAAATCGTGTATAATGAATTGTCAGATTGAGTGTTTAGACTAATTCATAATGTAAACTATCTATTCGATGGTTTTGCATTGAAAAACTTTTTCAACTTTTTCACCAACAGTTAGTGGATCTCATATTTTTAGATTTAGGCAGAAAACGACATATAATCACTTATGGAAAGGCGACTTACAGGGCGTCGAGAAAAAATATAATAACCTTAGAGATTTTGATTAATGCAATACTTATAGGTAAGTGATTCAGCAGCCCGATTCACGGAAAAGTTTAAGTGTAAGTTTAGTTCGAAGTTCGAACGAAGTTCGATTCAAACCCTCCGTGAATAGGTACATAGACTGTAGATAGTCGCCGCCTACAATAATTATTATTACCAGCAGCCCTATTCACAAAAGTTTGAATCGAACTTCGTTCGAACTTAGACTTAAACTTTTCCGTGAATCGGGCTGCTGATCAACAGTATCCATTCAAATTCTTCTTGAATCAGGTTACCACGTATTATACATATATAGGTATAAATATGACCACAAATAATTAGAACCAAAAGAAGTCTCTTCCTCGCCATTGAGAAACATATTTTAAGGTTTTAGCCTTCTTACTGCAATGTTTGACTGTTATTTTGCAATTTATTATTTTTATTCATTTTTTATTGCGTTTTAAGGTTGTCCCTATACATATATGTTTGGGAAGATCGTATACGTAACTCGATGGCTGTTGTGTTTTTTTATGGAACACCCTAGCCCCATGGAACATACAAAGGGAAGAAATGTCAAATTTTCTGCAATTCTCAACGTGGTGAAGTGAATTTGGACCCTTTAAGGGATGAAATTATGATTTATTGGAAAATAAAACAATTGATGACCCTAATGCCTGTCATCCAACTAGTTTTATAATAATTCCTAACCAATCGAAGAGTATTTTTATAATTTACTAGCTTTTCCGACAGACGTTGTTCTGTAATCCTTACTATGAATTTTGATTTCAAATTTGTAATTTATACAAAAAATACGTCTAAAATATGTTTGAATGTTAAAAGAAAGTATTTCTGAAAGATTGAAAAAAGTACCATCAAAAATTTTCTTACCTACGCAACAATATTTTTAATTTCAATGGTTGTCAGGTAAACAATAATTATTTTGTTGTTATATGACTTTCCATAGATGGCGGTGGCGTCGCAGAAAATTCGTTCCATACTAACTTTGATATTATATTTGATATCATTTCTTATCCATTTTCAACTTTTTATTAGTCATTCTGTTATCCGGAGTGGAGAAGAATCTTATAAATCAAACATCGGATGAATCTGTTCAGCCGATCTTGAGTTATAAGTGTTCTCACTATTTATTATTAGATAAGACTGTTAACTTAGCTAGGTTACTATTATCGTACGCTTTATCGTATAAATTCTATAAATCTGTGGTTAAAAATATTCGGTTATTTCAATAAAAAAATCTCAACTCGAGGTTTTGTCGCTGTTATCTATGGAATACAGTTACAAACATTTCGTTGTTCATTTTTGTGGTTTTATAAGTACTTACCTACGCATAAAACTATTGGTTACTTAGACTTAGGTAACCACAGCTATTGCGGATTTAAGTACACTCACTAACACAAATAAACGTCTATCTTTTAGTCGCATGTGGCGAACTAGCTTTTCCGACAAACGTTGTACAGTCCTAAAAATGAATATGTATTCGAATTTGTGAAATGATAAAGTAAGTAATTTACCGATATGATTGAAGTTGTTGGTAACCTATGACGCCAGCTTTCGTACTGTATTGTTCGGAGGTCGTAGCTTCGATCCCAGATGCCGACCATCTTCTCTTTTCACGACATAAGCTTTAAGTAGCTTACTGTAAAAGAGTGTATTTGTGTGCACTTACATAGAGTGAACTCAGATTGATTAATACATTCGACTCATGAATCTATTATAAACTATGTTTGCAGGGCACATTCTGTCAATCGCACCAACTATGAAACAATGTGGAAGTTATGTCAAACATCAATTAAAATTCAAAAAAAGAAAAGTTTATACTGCCACAAATACTAAGAATGTTTCCTGTGCTAAGTTTTCTTATGTCCCGTGTAGCCTTCTTAAGCTTTTTCCTTAAAAAGAAAATCCTCGGGTGATGTCGTAACTAGTGACTAAAGGAAAAAGGGATCCATTTTATATTATAGATAAAAAAAAAATAAAACTAAAATCAAAAGACACAGATGAGGAAACAACGTAATTGGCGACTAGTTACAGTTTCACATGAAATGCTTCGTCTATGGTTTATCTTGCGCTAAATAATATTATGAATGGAGAATGACGTAATGGCCTTGCCTACCAAGTATTACGATGGCGAGCATGTGCATGTTGTGACGTTGTGTTGTGGGAGGGGAGGAGGGAAATGTCAGACAGGAAGTCGGCAATTTTAAATAAAGAACACATTGTGTTTACTTCACTACCTACCTACCTACCGCAATACGTATTATGTTTATCTATTTATTTATTTACTAGACAATTTAATAATTTATTTATAATCTTATATAGTTAATAATAAAAGCAATATTTGGTTATTTAAAGCTTAAAAAATAATAATATACGCTGAAAGATTGATACTGATGTTGAAACTAAAAAAAAATACCTGAAGAAAATTAACGTTAAAACTATTGCGCAAAATCAGGAGCACAGATCGCTACGGGGTGCGGTTTAAAAAAAAGCTTAACAAATTGCGTATCTCTGTATTTATAAAAATGGACCCTTTTTTCGACCGATTTCATAATTATTATTTTTTTATGTTTTCTTTTGTTAGGAGAACGTTATTATGAAAGAAAATAATAAGAATGTAGCTTGTAACATAAGAAAATATGCTTTGATGATATAATTAATTTTTTTTTTTATTATTTTAAATGGCTTTTGATTAACTGACAGTTGTTGGTGCGATTATTAGAATGTGACCTGCAAACACCATTCAAAACAGATAGATGCATCAGTCAGAATCAAATTGATAAAAGGAAATTTTATCATTATACGAATTCTTATTTAATATTCACAGTAAATACAGGAAAACGTTGTGGAAAAGTTAGTTAAGAATCAATTCTTTGTTGAAATTAAGTTTTTGAATTTATTTTTTTAAAAGAGATTTTATAATTGTTTACCTATTCCAAAAATAAGTAGTAAATACAAAAAAAACTTGTCTGGGTTCACCGATAGTGCATATAAATACAATTTTGAGTTCTTTCGCATAAACATTGAGCAAGATCGAGCGTAATGGAGATCTATTGTTGCCTCCTTATACCCCTAAGTGGGGTGTAAGGGGAGATTAATTAATTGATTGATTTAAAAAAAAAAAAAACAATGTGTTGTGTAAGAAGAAGATGGACGAGATTGGGGATCGAGCCCACAACCTGAAGAACGAAAGGCTACCAACCATTTTAGTTTTATTTAAACTTCTTCATTTATAAACATGAATGCATGGATTCTTATTTTACTTTTACAGCTTTTACTAGCAACCATTTGGATTTTATTTAAACTTCTTAATTTATAAACATGAATGCATGGATTTTTATGTTACTTTTACAGCTTTTACTAGCAACCATTTTGATTTTATTTAAACTTCTTAATTTATAAACATGAATGCATGGATTTTTATTTTACTTTTACAGCTTTTACTAGCAACCATTTTGATTTTATTTAAACTTCTTCATTTATAAACATGAATGCATGGATTTTTATTTTACTTTTACAGCTTTTACTAGCAACCATTTTGATTTTATTTAAACTTCTTCATTTAAACACATGAAAGCATGGATTTATTTTACTTTTACTTGTTGTCAAAAGGATTTTTCACCGCACTTAATGAAAATAAAATGAATAAATCTTCAATTATTTTATATATCTACAGTGTTTTATATAAATAGCCATGTTAGTATATTATAATATAAAGAATTCATTTTATCCCCATACAATAATTACAAAATATAAGCAGGATCTTTTTGATATTTAGTGATAAAATATATGTATCTACAATAAAATAAATAAAGTTTATTTTTGTTCAGTATGAGTGGATCATCTTGAAATTAAAAAGTATACGGAGGCAATAAGAGCTTTCCACTGCGCTCCCGTACCATGCCCAAATCCCATTAATAAATTAATTGTTTTATAAATTATTGTAACTCACATGAATTTTTGGTTTTTCAGTTATAAGTGAGTTTGATAGTTTTGCTCTGAAGAAGTGACACTCCATCTAGAAAGAGAAAAAAATAAACCACAATTAAAATTTTGATACAATGAGTTTGAAAATAGATTAAAAAACCTGCGGATTTGGAAGATAATTTTAATTTATTTTAAAAAAGCTTTCTGTACTTGGTTAACTAAAACTAAGTATGATAGGTGGACTGTAGGCATTACACAATATAGTTGCATTCCTTTTTTTCCACCAAGATAAAAGAACTTTGAATTTAAGAACGATATGTAAACAGTCCAATTAATTAGGTTGTATCATATAAGATAAAATGTTGCTTTCATAGGCGTAGGTTATAAATTGATTTTTTTTCGTTTATCTCTATCAAACAACTTCGCTACATACTTCAATCAAATTTTTACACTTTTACATAAAGTATAGAGCTGTTTCTGAATTGACTGAAAAGATTGTACAACCAAAGATATCTTATGTTTAAGTTTTTTGAAGATTCGATTGTTGCAGAATCAGTATTTTGAAATTTGACAAACTGGTGGAGAAAGTTTTAAAACTCCAAATCTGGCCTCGTAGACAAATTCAAATTGGCGTTCGACTACAAACGAAGATTTCATCTATGTATAGTGCGAAAAAATTAGACCAAAGTATTTAAACCAAACAAAGACACGTAGCATAAAAATATAAAAAAAGGACAGTTAATTTTCTTTCTAATCTACATTGTCATTGTCTCAATTTGTCTAGGCCTATTGAGCATTAAAGCTGATAAGTAAAAGATATTTTTTCACTTTTGATGAAATCGTTTATTTAATTAATAATTGGAATTGACTGGAAATCACTTCAACTAACAAGTACAAATCAGGTGTCTAAAAAAGTGAATTCATCATCAGGACTAAGATGGCAGGGATTCTTCTATTATTATTTCGAAAACACTACTTGAATTTTTATTATGTACACACTAGCAGCAAAACCTGTCGGTCGAAAGGCATACCAAAGTGTAATTCATTGTTTGATTGTCTTAGAAGTCAGTCATGCCGTCTTATTAGTCAGTTAATTGTCATAGAAACCATTGAATTTATGACGAAAATTATAAATATGAAAAATATTTCCCGTAGCTGGGGGAAGTTTTTGTCTTTTTTTTTTAAATGAGTGCGTGGGGTTAGTGTTTCAACGATAATACTTAATTACAGAGGAACCTTATTACAATATAGGATAGGTTTATAACAAAGGACGCAAAAAAACAATTCATTAGCTATCTTCTTAAAAGCTGTTTATGCTTAATAGCCGTCTAAAACTAGATCATAACTAGCAATGTGTAAATAATATTAATTATTGCAGATATTAGTACTTGCTCAAGAACTTTACGAAGCGCTGATCTACATGACTTAAGAAGCCATTGCACACATGTGCAAGCCCACACGTGACGTGATGCATACATAGTTGCACACTCCTACCTACCTACTACGTATCATTACGAAATACATATCGCTGATCTGTAAGAAAAACGACACAATTCAAAAATCGTTTATTTTCGGGAGAGACATGTTTTTTTTTAACTTTAAGCCTTTCTAAGAGATAATAAATCCATATACAAAAGACTAAAATTGATCCATCAACTCATTCTGAAAAAAAAATTGTAATTTTTTGGTAGAATTTTAGCAAGAAAATCGTCAAATCATAATAACACTGTAAGTCACAATATAAATGTGGTCACTTTTACCGAGTTGTGACGTTTTTCGCGACATCATCAACACAGCCTCCTGACAATTGATGAACACAGTTGATTTGTGTCTGTCTTTTCGAAAATCAAGTAGGCACATAGCACAGTAGAAAAAAGACACATTCTCCCGCTGACTTCATATACGTGAATTATATCTATTCTGAAAATTGAGTTAAATTTTTACAATCTTTGGTGTTAATAACTAAAAATGAGAATTATTGACGAAAACAAAAGCTTGATAAGATAGATTTACATTAGATTCGCGTCCTACTAAGTTTTATTACAAAAAGAGAGAAATATATTTAATTATAAATGTAATATGTTAATGGAATGATAATGTATTTCAATAAAAAAATGAATATTTCATTCAATCGAATAAAAAAATATAAAATACAGAAATAGTTATTTACAAGTTTAAAAGGCGATCTATGTACTAAAACGTGGGAAAAATTTATAAAACATGGTAAAAATCCTGGGTACAGCTTCTGGTGGCTTACGAAAATTGAGGGACAGTTAGACGACCTCATCCCAGGAATAATACAAGTATCCGAGGAAAAACAAGACTTATTCCTATGTATATCAATAAGAAAAATTGACAAAAAATGGAATTTAGAGTTGTGACTTTTTTGATCAACGATATTTGTGGGTAAACGCGGAGAAGCACGTACGTACGTACGTATAGGACTAAAGCAGGAAAGGGGGTCTTCCGGTATTCGTGTAGCTGTAGTAGGTGCTTACACATATATAGTATACATAGTAGGACTGAAATAGAAGTGTTGGGTGCCATGCTAGCGGTACCAGCAGATAGACTTCAGCCCGCCTCGCTCACTACTTCTAATCTTTTCCACACATCCGTTTGAGTCGCCACTGGTGGTGTCGAACCTAAGATAACCAGCCACTCCATTATGTACATAACTCCGTGATCCTTTGATACCACACATTGTATTCATTCAAATGTGGTTTCAATACAAAGTTGATTCTTGTCAACTTTGTAAGACATTTCACATTCTGACTTAAGATCGATCCCGCACTCATAAGCCAAATTTTAGAACTTTTTGTGATTTTCATTCTGATTCAGTGATGAATTAGAAAACAGGATTTGCAAGAAGGTGTTAGATGGCTTTAGAAAATAATGCTTTAATTTATTAATAAGAAGTGTTTAGAGTTGTGCATCTTTTCAATTCTACTAAGAATAAATAAGGCCACTTCCAAATCTTGGACAGATTGAGATTCCTATATACGCGAACCATACACTGAAATAGGCATATCAGTCCTTCTAAGCGAGCATTAGAAAGACTGATATACTAAGCGTAGAATAAGGAGAGAAGAAGTCAAAATTGAACGAGAGTTGTTTAAGTCTTGACCATATACGGTCTTTAAAAATAGAACATGACTCATGTGCTTATTAAAGTGCATACATACCATTAACGGCTTAATAGGAGATTTTTATTAAAAAGTTACCATGTTCGAAACTCTGAACAATTTGGTTAAATTTTCTAAATAAGCCTAACTTAACTGGCATTGAAATTAACCCACGCAACATATTTTATGCGCAATGACGATATAATTCAATAACCTTAAATGGGTATTGTGGTTCAATGTCAAGAATTCAGAAATATAATCTTTAGTATAGGTATACCTAATCAAACCAGATGACGAATAGATGCAGTGTAGATCGAAAAAATCAGCATAAAATAGAATGGACACTAAAATGATATCAATATAGGTAGGTTACGCCATAAAAGAACGTATAAGACGAATTGCTCTAAAAAGCTTTTGAGATCAAAATAACATGTATCCAACTAGGTACAGTATTTGAGTAAGAGCTTTGACACAACATTTACCAAATAAACTCCTCGCGCTAGTACATTACTCTCTTCTATAAATAACGATAACGTTGGCTGTGAGGTATATCTTTCTTCTAAAAATAAGTCGGGACCCCCAATGGCTCTGTAGGAAATAAGTTGGTCGGAAGGATATCGGGAATAGGATGGTCTCACCGCATCACGCGCAGCGTTTTTTATCCTAATACTTCCAGAGAATCCTGGGGGAGAGCACGTACTGAATATTTATAATTTTTTTTACAGGTTAATACCCTTCTCAACACCAACTTAATACTAATGACAAACTATTGTAACGTATTGCAAAGGTTGTACCTAATACAAATTAATAGATACTTATTGTATCTAATTTATAGAATGTTACTTTAATGTTGTAATACCTACTTATGTCTTTACTAGCTAATATCCGTCTTGCTTTACGTTGTTGATTCTGATTTTCAGGCTTGATCGGTAGGTAATTTAACAGGTTCTAGTCTGATTTCCCATTGCTTAACAGACCTCTATGTAACTTTCATACACACAGAAAAAGAAGGATCACACTTTCACGATTCATAAACATGTGTTTTAATGTTTAGAAAAAGAAAGAAGAAAAATTATGATCTGCCACTCACATGGAAAAAAAATGTCTGTGTATGTTACATCTTACGCTTAATTCAATTTCACTGTTCAATAAAAGGGAAATATACTTCAATAATATTATTATAGGAACTTATCTAAATAATATGCAAGTTTTGTTGAACTATTTTACTCTCACATGGTTTGAGTCTTAGCAACTACATTAGCAATCTCTATGTATGGAATTGTATTAACTTTATGTGAAATCAATTGATAAAGGGAGCTGTTTTACCGACAAGAAACGTCAATCTCCAAAAATGTACCTATACTCCTCAATATTTTTTCATTTAAATGTTTATTTTTAATCAATATTTAATCTACGTTTTCATTGAGTAATAAGTACTTCGGCTCAATGCAACATTTACGTGAGTAATTTTGTTTTCAAAATATGGCTATCTGTGTTTACTGGGATGTTAGAATGAAGAATCCACAAAAATATTTTTTTTATCCTGTTTTAAAGTATTAAAGCAAATGTAGTAAACTGTGTTTACAAACACTGAGATATTTTGCACGGCTCTGGGAAGAAAATAATTCAACGTTAGTTTCGCGCGTATTTTAGACCTGATGCTATGACATATAAAAATATACTACAGAATTATTATGTAGGTACCTGGATTAATTCGATATCAAATAAGTCAAAATACAAAACAAATTCTTTCTTCATATATCATTTAGCCCCAATTCATTTTCTATTTGAACCGCTAAAGGTTTTTATTTTTAAAATAATTGTCTCCGAGAGTGCAAGCTTTTTCTACAATGCGGATGGGACAAGAAGACGAGGCAGGCCAAAATTAACAATCAAGCGGGCATTCACTGCGTTTTTACTGGATGCTGGCCTGCGCTGGGCGGGAGCTGTGCAACTGGTGCAAGATAGAGAGACTTAGAAGAATTAGTAATTAAACCTATGTAGACTCAACCAAATTGAACACAAATGCATTTTCGACATATATATTATGCAAAGCTTGCGTGGTGAAAGAGGAAGAAGTTGAAGTTATCAACTCAACAGGAGAAAGGGCATAGTTGTCATATATCAAGAAAAAGGGGTACACTTTAAATTCTCGTAAATTTTTCGTAGTAGATAATAATTTTATTCCTGCCTTATGAAGGCAATGACTTAACGTATGAAATAAAATCGAATGTCGAGGGCAGTTCGGATGAAGCGAGTAGCATGTAGCCACTCACAACCGGCAAATCCTTTCCACCTGTTGCCGGTCCTTGGAGCGCAACGTCCCCAAGTGAGGGCAGAGTATTGTCATTAGCTTGGACTAACAGACGGATGCACTAATGATGACCGCAAGAGGCCGGATATGACGGCGCGAGCACTGGCACGCGACCACGCCGGTACACGCATACCTACTGCTTATACCTACTTACTATCTATGTATATACCTACTGTATTATACAGTATACCCAGTCTCTAGATACAAACAGGCGTATCTCACCCACGTGGTAAATTAATACTGGTGCGAAAACAATATCTATGAGCTCCACACATAACTACCTGAATACTTCCTCTCGTGATATTTATAGCTTGACTTCTAGGTGGACATGATAATGCTTAAAAAGCGTTAAGCACGTATCTCTTCCCTGTTTCGTTTCCTCATATTAAACTGAGGGCCCTGTACCCTTAGTTTAAGGTAATTAAGTAGATATAATAATATTAATATGTAATAGTTAACAATATACCTGTACAGTATGGAGATACCCCATAAAAATGCGTAAGTCAGTTAACGATATCTTGATAATTATATGTAGTTCTTAATCGTATTGTATATGTGTGTCTACAGAAATTTATGATCCATTTTATGGATACCCACATAACAAGAAGCTGTTTCTTTCCTGGTTAATGTAGAATTTTAGTATTCATTTTTGGTGGTAGGTTTTTAAACGAAAACTTGTAATCATATAACTGATAACGATATTTTTTATTATATTTAATTACCGACTAATCAAACTCACCTACACGGATAAATATATAAGATATTCATAGATTTTTTTTAAAATTTTAACCGTCTTTTTTTAAACCATACTTATTTAACTCACTCATATTCATTCATTGTGTTTTTCAGACTTTTATATAAATATTTGAAAAAAATAAATGATATGAACGTTCGAACAATATTATCCCAAATAGGTACACATCTGTCTATTTACGCAAAGATATACCACGCAGTGAAAAATTGGTATTATCGATTCCGCAGTTTGAATTGACACTTTCTGTCAAAAAACTTCTCTGACACGACTATTTCCAAAAAAGTAACGACCTACTCTAACATTTCATAATAATTTATTTATTCTTTTATATTTGGCATCCTAATCCATCAGCATGCTGTGACATATGTGAAAAAGCAAATGAAGCAGCAAAGCCAAGGGTGTTTTTCCACTTTCGCCCATACATACATAAATATGTACTTTCTTTTTGACCTCACTTACAATTCATAGCTTTCCACCTTCCACCGTGATCAATCCTGGGCGGCTTCATTGACCTACTCCCACACTTTCGCATATAGATCAACATTATCTACTAGGGTTGGTATATATGTCTATGAGAGGTAGAGTGGATTTAAGTTGTGAGCTAAAATCACTTTAGTAGGTATTGGTGATATTTAACTTAATGTACTGTACCTGTAGAGGTGGCGGTACGTGTAGATTTCTTAATACTTCGTTTCAAAACGTCGACAGGTGAGCATTTTTTTTAATCAGTGACCACCACTAAAGGCCTATTTTTTAAATTGTTTATAAATTTTATGAATCTGTCGCAAAAATATGTTGTAATCACCCCACTAAAAACATATTATTTAATTTTCGCCCAGAATGTAAATACACTCTACCTACTTGATATCAAATCAAATAGTGGTACAGAGAGTCAATACTATGAAGGTACCTTCGTCCTTTATTTCGCCCTGTATTAAAAAGTAAGGAAAGTATCGTTAAAATTCAAGATTTAACTTATCAGCCAACCACTGAGAGAAAGGAGTGGTTATAAAAACCATAATATGATACCTTTGGAAATGTAATGCACATACACTGAGGAGAATGATGTCGTGATGGCATGTGCATGCTCTTGATAAAAACTCTTCACTGATGGGTTCCCATAATTTATACAGGGTACTTGCGAGGTGCATGCGAGATTATTTAATTGGCTATGTGAGTGTATGCACTGTATATGTATACATAACTCGTGTCTAAATAATGACTTTACGAACATGATCGCTCGGTTTCACACGCCTAAGTGAGAATTTCACTGATTAATTAGCTTTTCAATTAATCGGCTCACTCCCCTTTGATTTGTCCAGTCTTCTTCCAATAGGTAGTATCTAAACATCATAAAATTGAAAAAAAAATTTTTTGGATGAGATCCATTGCGGACCATTATGTCCATCTTTTAACCCGAATAGACACAAGAAGACACAATAACATTTCTTCTTCTTCTTCTTTCTTTCAACGCGGCAATCCACTCTCGAGAGAGTGATCTATGCCAATAACATAATTTCTACGTATCTTCCTAATTAAAATTAATTGCCGTGCATGTTACCAAATAAACAATCACAAGAATAAAGAAATAAAAAAATATATCAATAATATCCAAAAAGCAAAACTCGAAAATTATGCAACATGAATCAGATATCATAATACTCGTAGTTCCGAATACAGTATTTAGAAGTTGGTGACAATTATTAACCTTTATAGATGCAGCGGGTAGGTACTCAGTACTCACCCAACAAACAATATTATTATTAACAAGCGCGCGCATCCGACTTCATTCAATACACTTACAGATTACCCAAACTCTCTGCATGGGGAACTTTACAAGATTTTTGTTATTATTTCTGTTTCAAATATCAAACACAATAATTTATAAGATGATGAAACGGGTATCTATGAAAATTACAATTTAATTGTATTATATTATATGTGGTCAATCAACATGTAGGTATTTTTACTGATGGATAATTATTTAACATTTAATAGAAGAAGGGGTCAGAATTTTCTACCATTTTGCGCCACTGCACCTAGAATTGCGGAATTTACGTCGTTTCGGTGGAGGGCTAGTAGAGCCTGGATACTAGTTGGGAATTGGACGCCAAGTCCACAATAACATTGTTGAAAGCAAATTCACCATATTTATTTATTTATTTATTTATTTATTCAAGCATAAACGGCGTAAACGCCTAAATATAATAAACCATAATTTCTACATAATATAGTTTTTCGTTAGATTCAGAATAAAAATGAGCCATGCTGTAATTAATAATATTCAACACACATGCCTTCAATAATAATAAAAAATATAGACGTATTATTGAAGGTATAAGAATCGTGCTGCTGACCCAGTGGCTCGCGTCTTTATGAAAGGGAGATTTATTTAGGATCAAGTCCTGCCGGGGACATGGGATTTTTCGAAATTACGAATCTGCCTTTATTAATAAAATTTCTGGGCGTTTGAGTTTGACCACCTTAACGTAAAGCGTTCAAACTACGCCAACCTTCGTAACAGAAGTGTAGGACAGAATAGTCAAATCGAAAAAAGTATCTAATTTAAAGATTAGTGTTATGTAGGCACCATATCCATGGCGCAACAACCCACTGAGGGTCTTGCCTCCTCAAATAGTCAGACGTTGTAATTCCACCCTGTCAGCCGCTTTGCGACATATTTAGCTGTACCAGAGGTTGCAGATCTCTTCACACGCAATCGAACAATCTCTACAAGGGTCTGCCAACGCTCTCTCTTTCAGTCGGGCTGTCAAAGCGAGCATTAGTAATATAATATGATGTCTTAAACAATAACAAACTATTCTGTACTGAAAATACCCGTACTTTTACATTGAAAGGAACTAGGTTAAACTCAATCTATGAACGGTGCTTTAGGGTGCAGACAAAACATTTAATGACCCGATAAATAAGGAATTATGTTTCTTATAATAATGCATCTCTTCTCATAAGCACACAATAAGATATAAGAAGTCTATAAAGAAAAGGATGAGTATGTATTTTATTTTAAACTATGCAGCTTTCCCGACCGATTTCGTCCTGCCTTTTCTATTAATATTGAATTCGTACAGTGATAAAATTTAATTACTGTGTTTAACAAATAAAATTCTGCATCTGTTTCAAACGATGTTTACAGATGAAATTTTGATAATCGCGCTAACTATCAAACAACTGAGATATAAAAAATTCTGATTAAAATCCAACTGTCTGTCAAAGCACTAAAAAGATTAAAACCTTAAATTTTCTGAATTTTTTTTACAATTTTGCTCTTTTGAACAAGAAGTTCTTAACAGAATCAAAGAAAAAGACACCAACCTAAAATGATGCCAGAAAAACACAATATATTTTAAAAAACACTTGCTTGAGGTGACGATTTTGCTGATATGGTCCATATTTTAAACATACCTTCCTCGTTTGCGGCATTTAAAAAGTCCTAATTCGACAACTGGTCAACTTGAAGGGACAGGAAATTTAAGGTCGGCTTTTGCAAGATTATGAGTAGCAGAAAAGAACGGATGAAAATATGAAAAGCCCTACTGCAAAACAATCGTTCGTGATTTTAAGACAGGAGTTGTCAGCATCGGATAGGGGTATCGGTTATGTGATACGCTCCTACTGCTCACAGGTGTCCAAAGTCGCCCTTGAGATGAATAACAACACGAATACTCGTTAATAATTTAAAGGCGCCTGGAATACATTAGTCTTTATTCATAATTTCAGTTCAAAGCTGTGAGAAAGGTAAGTAGGTATTTGTTCTCAAAAGGTATCATTAAAAATCAAATGACAGACACATTATAATAACAAGAAGGCAATTCCGTTGGCTCCGGGTGTCGCGACGAAAATAATTAGTCCTAAATAAAAAAATAATAATACCAAACTATATTGGCTGGCCTTAGTCGTAGGATTATTCTTAACATTTAAACATAGTTTACACTATATTCGTGTACAGTTCATATGTGAGGAGAGTTCTTAAAATGAACGGCCTGCAACACACTAAGTATAGGGGATAGTTGGAAGACATCGCTGTCCATTATCATCTGCGAACATAGAATTTAATAGATCAATTATTGATTGATTTAAAGTGGTTAGTAGCCTGATGGCATTTACAACGCAGGATTTCTTGCTGTTTCGTAATGGAGGTCGTGAGTTCGATCCAGGCGCCGACCACCTTCCTCTTTCACGACACAAGCTGTTAAGTAGCTTACTGTGCGAAAGAGTCAAACAGTGTATTTGTGTTCACTTTAAGTAAGCTCAGATAAAAGAAATAATACATAATAAAAAGAACTTAATATCGTTGCTAATCAAATTAAATTATAGGTTCGTTCACACATTTGGCAAATAAGCTAGAAAACATCAGTAGTAGGGGCGATAATCTCCAAATAGATTCGACGAAATTTTGAGTGTACAGCACGTTACTATATTACAAGCTACTCAACTAAAATACTAAAAGAGTGTGAACTAGGGTTTAGATTGTTCACCTTCTGCATTTAATAGTCATCGAGCATCACATAATTACATCGAGTTACAAGTTCTAATGGTCTTTTCAATTATCTACGATCATAAAAATATTATATCCGTCTAAACACACCATTGATTTTTCGTGACGATTAACTCCAATTATATCGATACAGTTCAATACAACAATAGTTATGTGCTGCTTGAATCTGTTATTATGTACGCTACATGATGTTCACAGACCTGATTGATAGTTAGCGCACAGAGTTATCATTACCATAAACAAATAGAAATGTTGCTATTGTCTTTGCAAGTTATATGCAACCATGCACGGTGAAGATGAACAACGCTTGTCTGTACGACAGATGGCATTGCAATAATTATTTTAAAATGAACATCACTGGAGGCGTTCTGGACAAGATACGCAGGGGAGGAACATCCTTAAGGTGGTGTGATATAGTAAAGACAATAACACACGAAGCCTGAACTCTAGCCATATCAACTGCTGAAGACATATTATAGGCTTTGAAGCATTTGGTGCATAGAGCTAGCAACATACAACTAATGCGGTACGACCCTCAATAATAGGAGTGCTTTCAAATCCAGATTAAAATAGATAAAAAAATATGACAACCAGTCTTCAAATTTATTCTTACTTCATCTTAAATAAAGTTATTGCTCGGCGCAAAGGGTTTGTATCTGTTATGCTGAGTAATGATTTTTTTGATTGTATAAAAAATAAAATAAAATTTAGGAACTCAATAAGTATGTTTAACAAACAAAAACATGAGAAAATGTGTGGATAAATGAGTTGTTAATCATTATTCAAATTCAATATCCATATTTAGCACAAGACAACGTTTGTAGGGAAAGCTATAGTCTATTATAGATTGTGTACGGAATATCAAGGGTAGTTTATTTTTTGTGATAGTTTTACCTCCGAACGAATGTGGGTTTTTACTTTTTAGCACAACAGCTTAAATCTTCTACTATCCAAACCTGACTAAGTGACATAAATTAAAAAAGATTTTCCTGACATCACTGAATGCGAAGCTATTTAAACTCAAGCTTTCAGTTGAATAAAGCATTACACTTTTCTCTGCAGAAAAACTTAATCTGTACGGTAAGCAATTTTTTTTAAAATATTTTCATGAGCCCCAGGTTGTGAAACAATTAGGTATATGTTGTATATTTTGAGCATTTATGATGAATATTTTTTTTTAATAATAAATCTGTTCTCACTCAAAGTGAACACAAACACTATTTGACTTTTTCACAGTAAGCTACATAAAGCTTGTGTCGTGAAGGACGAAGATGGTCGCCACCTGGGATCGAACCCACGACCTCCGAAAGAAACAGCACGAAAGCCGGGGTCGTAACCGCTAGGTTCCCAACCACTTCATTCATTTTACTATAGTTGTATAATATTATCCGTGCTCCGATAATAACACAATATGGAGACGCCTAACAATGACCGCGTGGACTTAAAATAAACATGCACTTAGAGTGGTAACAAGAGCAAGAGCTCTCCATTGCGCTCGATCTTGTTCCATTGAGCTCTTGTTGCCTCCCTGTACCCCTAAGTGGGCTTTAAGGGAGTTTGGATTGGATTTGGATAGAGTGGTAAGTATCGTTAATAATGTCACGAAATGATTAAAGCTCATTATTAAAAAATGCCCTTCGTTATAACATGATGCACCATCATCTACACATTATAACGTAAGTAGATAAATACTAAGTTGTGAGATACATACGACTCTCTTGTAAAACTGTCACGTAGCTGATATAACGTACATACATTGTGAGCAGTTAACGTAAATGAATCATTAATGACACGCGTTAGAATAAACAGGTAATTAAATATTTTCTAATAATAACCACTTTCATAACTATAATAAGAAAGGTACCTATTTACTCAATATTAATACACAATACACATACCCCATAAAAATGGTTTGTTGGTTTATGTGTCGTATTTTTTGTGTATTTGTTATTATGTATGTATTAAAAAACTGTAAGTTTGCGAAAATTTGAAAAAAATAATAAAAAGGTGCCGCGTCAGTGAGTTGTCCATTTTGTGTCGACAATAACTTTAGGTAGCTACCTATCTACAGTCAAACAAATTTAATCAAAAAACGCACAGCATAAACCGACAGGTGACAGCCGGTGACAGGCAAGTTTGGAGGCGTTTCTTGGAGGAAACTAACACTCACCAAGGGTTGTGACGCTATAAGAAACGATGAATTAATGGATAAGGGTTGAATTGGAACATATTGGTTACTGATTCATTACAAGATTTCAATTTAATAATAATATAAATAAAATGTATTAAATTTTGCAGCTTGCATTCTCCGAATAACATGATCCCTTTTTTTTATTAATAATTATTATTACCGGCAAAATTTGATAGCCTGTGCCATAATATATTATTTAGATTTAAACGAACGAGGGTGTCTTGAAGCAAAGGGATAACAATCTTGTATTTTTAAATATAAGTAAAAATATAGCCTGCGTAAATGGTCGGGCCTGGTGCCCGAGACAATCCAAACCAAGGGATGTATGAACTTTATTTCACTAAATCGAAAAGTATTTATTTTTTGATAAGTGTTCATATTGAATAGCAGTTAAGTTTATTGGAGAATTCCTAATGATAATAAAAAAATCGCTAAATTATTGGCTCTTCTGATATACCTATCGTATATTTTTATTATCCGTCTGGCAGTCGCAAACCCAGAAGACCTTCAAAAAAATAGAAGGACCCGTGCCTTAGGTTTCGGTGCCTTAGGACAGTGTTCCGCAAATGGTGTGCCGCGGCACACTGGTGTATCGTGGTCATCGGTTGGTGTGCCGCGAAAAATGTGTTCAAAAGAAAATAATGGGTGGTAAAATTTATTTATCTGCCGGATATAAGTAGCTATTCGTCCATTTAAATGAGCACAGAGAAAAATGCAAGATACAACAGTCGGTAAAGAATTCCACCTTTAGGAAGATCAATGAAGATAGGAGAGCAACCTCATCAAAGATTGCTCCAAATTTTCACACTTTTCGACGAAAAAAGTCACACTTTTCTCATTAAACATGGAGAAACTTTAGGTACTGCGAGTTTAATGGGCGAAGGGATGGGGGGGGGGAGGGTCAAAACTTCAAAACATGACATAATATTTGAACGACCCCTATTTTTTATTGGTGTAGGTACTTCTGAAATTTACTGATTTGGTAGGTGTAACTTGAACATAAAAAGTTTGCGAAACACTGCCTTAAGAAACTGCTATCCATGGATCTATTTTATTTGGTAAAAGCAAAAGAAGTATTTTTTTTTTTTTCATAAAAGCAAGAAAAATGTAAATTAATCCGCGTGGGCAATAATTTAATTGATTCAACAGTCCGATTTCGTTTTGCAAAACCACCAATGTACAGTAGGTACATATCTCTTCCAGAACATTGAATATGAATTCGACCATGTCTCGATCAAACGTTACAGACGGAGATAATCTAATTAGGTACCAGAGGACAGGTGATTTGGTTTTCTGCACGTGCCACTGATGGACAGCAGGTGATGTTGGCGGCAAATCCCCTATGAGGAAGTATCAATCTCTAAAAAACACCTGTACTTTTAAGAAATGAGCTAACACATAAGAAAATCCAAAATCTAAATGTAGATAATTATTATGTAAAGGTAAGTGGTGGTAGCTAACATAGGTAAACCTTAACCCTAAAAAATTGATACCTATAAATATATCGATCGAATTTAAGCTGCAATTTGAGAATAATTGAGTTCGTTGATTTTTTAAAAAAAATCGATTTTTTAGGATTTACTTAGCCGGTATTTCATCAACATTTTAATCATTATTATAAGAGAGAGTCGTCATAGAATGGTCGACCAAGAATGACATTGTCGCGTGGACTCGTATCTATCTGCCCTTATGAGAAACGCCCTAAAAAATCTGATGATTAAACTGCTTACATAAAACCAAATGATCGATGGCACCCGATCAATTTATCTTGTAAAGAATAAAATATTTTAGTTCCAAGAAAGTCTCATTTATGATTCGTCAATCAACTACGATTGCAGTGAGTAAGTCATGTGCTGGCATTTGTGATACTTAATAGCCGTTACATCATACACATTACAGTGACAGCAGCTGTCAAACATACGTTTGTTGTTGTTCCTCAAAACTACAATATTTACGTGTTAAATAAAGTTGATTGTGATTTTTTAGTGGCAGTTCGGTATTTAATCACGTTAATGATCTCGTTTTGATAGTGCTAGCACAGTTTCATTTGTAATATTGCAGTTTAATGCTGTGTTCAATTCCAACTATAGTATTCACATCTTCTTGTGTTGTCAGTGGGTAGTTGGTTGTTCACCCGACTACGGTACACGCTGATCGGGTACCTACTTCAATAATTAATAAATGAGTTATTTGTCGATCCCGCCGTGCAGCGTGATAGCTAAGCGGTTTAAGGCGCGCACTCAATATTGACTCCAGATCGAGGTGCGCTGGATCGAATCCCGGAGATACCACTTTTCAAGATATTAAAATAAACATTTTTTTTAAGAATAAAATATCTGCATATCGACAATAATCATGGAAGCAAACCATAATAAAAGTACTAGACGGGGTACATACCTAAGAGGCATGAATAAGTTACCGCCATCTGCAGACGATAAGTCAAAGCGTGGAGTAAATAGAGCGGAGTCGTTAACTCCAGTGGGTACGGCAAGTTCAACAGGGGCAGTTCGTGCAAATAAAAAAAATCAGCTATCGACACCTACTGGAGCCTGCGATATGCGTGTGGAGAGTACTGCATACAGTTCAAGCTCTATGGATGATATTAAATCATGGATGACTTCGCTTTCGTCACATATACTTGAAATTAAGACTGAACTGAGAACGATGAGTGAAAGCATGTTTGCAAAAATCGATGATCTCTCACAAAGAGTTGTTCTGTTGGAGAATAATTTGACAGCCGAAAATGCAAAATTGAAAATGAGAATTTCACAACTTGAACAACGTATCGATACTGCATCGGGTGGCGTGAATGACATATGTATGGATCGATTTGTGGAGGAGTTGGAGGAGAGGGAGAGAAGAAAGAAGAACGTTATTTTGTGTGATCTGGATGAAAGCAACTGTCAAAATGTCTCTGAAGCCTTGGACGACGATAAACAAAGAGTAATACATATTTTGAAGAACGTGGTCCCTTCACTTGACGCCGCTTCTTTTCGGTGCATCAGACTGGGTAAATCATCGGATCGGCCTCGACCCATTAAGATCGTGCTCGCAGATACTGGGTTGGTCAGAGACATTTTTACTAATATAAAACTACTACCTGCAAGAGTGAGAGTATACCGTGACCAGACCGTTATGCAGCGTAATATTTTTCTTCAGATGAAGAGTGATCTCGAGGAAAGAAAGAAGAAGGGCGAGGATGACCTGATTATTAAATATATTAAAGGTCGTCCCAGAATCATTAAGTCCAGTAAATCAAAAAACTATTTTGTTACTACCAGAACGTTAGAGGATTAAATACTAAATTAGACCATCTTCGACAGTCGGTTCCAATACTTAATAGCGATTTGGTGGTGCTGACCGAGACTTGGCTGAGTCCATCTGTTGGAACCGGTGAATTGGGCTTCTGTGGATTTAACGTATACAGATGTGATAGAAGTTCTAAGAACAGTTCCAAAAAGAGGGGAGGAGGTGTCCTCGTTGCAGTTTCTGGCAGGCTCACGAGTAGCAGGTTGAGATTGGGTTCCGATGCAGTGGAGCACATTTTTGTACGCATAAAGCTTCCGCTTGAAAATTTAATTGTTGGATCTGTATACATACCTCCTGGTTCTGATCCTAATATTTATTTGAGTCATTGTAATTGTCTTGAGATCATTAGAAACAGGTATCCCACGGACAAGATCGTGGTGATTGGTGATTACAATCTGCCCAACGTTGACTTTCATTCAATACTTAGTGTATATTATCAATCAATCCCCAACTGTTCAGCCAATTTTTACTTTTTGTTGTTCTTATCGTTTTTAATTATGTTATCTTGTATTTTACTATTTTAAATCATTGTAACTCTGTCAAAGCATAATGTATAGTTTTCACTCAATTTCCTATTTCAGGTTTTTGCCTTGATTATTTTATTTATACGCCATTTTGCACATACATTTTATATCGTTTTCAATGTTTCTTGTTTGTGTTTTACTATCGTGAATTGTAATTCTGTCAATGGATAATGTGTACTCTCATTCAATTTCCAATTTCCATTGTCTATGTACATTTTACTTTTGATTTTTCTATTTATATGCCGTTTTGTACATACATTTTAAATCGTTTCAATGTTTTTATTTGTGTTTTTCTATTTTAAATTGTAATTCAATTTTGAAAATGCATAATGTATACTTTCATTCAATTTCTTTATTCTACATTTCACTTTTATTTTATTTATATGCCATTTTGCACATATATTATTTTATATCGTTTTCAATGTTTTTTATTTGTATTTTAATATTGTATATTCTGTCAATGCATATTGTATACTCTCATTCAATTTCCAATTTCCATTATCTACACTTTACTTTTGATTTCGCCATTTATATGCCATTTTGTACATACATTTTATATAGTTTTCAATGTTTTTATTTGTGTTATTCTATTTTAAAGTTGTAATTTGATTTTGACAATGCATAATGTATGCTTTCATTTAATTTCCAATTTCTACATTCTACATTTTAACTTTTATTTTATTTATGTGACGTATTGTGCATGAATTTTGTTTTTAATTATTTCATTTTGCATGCCCTATCCATTTGTCATGTATCCATCACACCAAAAATTTGGAATTTGATTAGTGTTGTTTATGGTTTTTGTTGTGATTTATACTTTGATTTAAGTTTTGAGGAATATACTTGCATTTTATAAATTTTTAGGAGTTTACCAGTTTGTGTAGTGTGTTTGATTTGTTTTTTAACATGTAATAGGCGTTTTTGTCGCCGTATATTGTATTAAATAAATAAATAAATAAATAAATAAAATAAATACTCTGCTGACTAGCAGAGGTAGGTAGGTAGGTACCCAGTAGGTACCCCATGCCTTCGAGCAGAGATTCGGTTGAGTTGCATTCGTCTACCGACACGAGGAGTCAATGATCAGTCCGCAGCCTTCTGGCTTTATGACCAAACGAAATTCCCAGGTTACTCCGGCTGCAACACCACCTATGGGAAACTTTATGTACCACCATGCACGTAGACACTTCCTTAATATATTGTTACTATCTATCAATTCTCATTAAGGAATATAAAATATGCTAAAAATAATGTCGATTTTAATCAAATTTATGCAACAAATGTTTTGGTAAAGGATTCTTAGGTACCTACAACATGTGGATTTACATATTTTTTTTATAAAATAAATTGTGTGATTTAGTATGTTTAGGCCTTTTTATGATGTTTTATTTTGGCTTCGAATGAATCTAGGAAAACTGCTTTAACTCTTTCTCATGTTTTGAGGATATTTTTTCGCAGAAGAATATCATCGGGTAATCAATTTCTATAAAAAATAAAAATTCATCACCTCCATGAGCTTTATAAGGTCTCCCTGATGTAAGCGATCGCTTCTGCAAAACCTCTTCACATTGATATGACTACAATATTATCTTCATGTTGCTTATTCTGTGTATTGACACATAGATCCTAACTATGATAAATTTTATTATGAAATAAGATTTTCATCAGCTTGGCTGATTTAGATTAGAAAAAATCAGTACAATCCGGATAAATTTAACCGATCAACTTATTTGTTTTTAACCTCGAGGATATTAATAGGCGCAATTTTAATTGGATGTTATGTGACGCCGTAGTTAAGCTACCAATCGTCCAATCATCTTGTGGACCTATTTCGTACAAATGCAGCTTCATTTATGGGAAACCGCATGGCAATTTGAAATAGGCCATGTGAGTGAGCAAATAGAGATACGTTCTTGATTACCTAGGGAAGTCCCGTCGTCCCATAGTGTTGCTGTAATTTATGAAATCATGATATGAATGTAGATAATATGTCATTGCAGATCAACCTACACTGCATAATTTTATAACATATAATATTATAAATCTGCACGTCACTGGATTGTTGAAATACCTCAAGTCATGAATGTATACAATACCTGTGTTATTATTGTACCTACCTAAGTATTTATCAATAACGATGTTATTCTAGAAACTAGATACTTACTACTCACTTTACATAATATAATAAAAATATACATTTCTATAGTTTGTTTACTGATAGTCATAAGCATTGCGCAAGATTGAGCGCAATGGAGAGCTCTCGTGGCCTCCCTATGCCCCTGTGTGGGGTTCAAAGGGAGTTTTGATTAATTGATTGATAGTTTGTTGATATGAATTACTGAATTTCGCGGTTTCAATATTTCTAATAGATAAAGTTCAAATAAAAGTGGTTGGTGACCCAGCGGTTACAACGCCGGCTTTCGTACTGCGGACGTCGTGGTTCGATCCCAGGTGCCGACCATCTTCCTCTTTCACGACACAAGCTTTAAGTAGCTTACTGTGAAAGAGTCAAGGAGTGTATTTGTGTTCACTTTGAGTGAGCACAGATTCATTTATATATATAAAAAAAAGATTGTATAATTTTTCCATATTTTTTTATTATGGTTTCTTAGTCTCCTGTGACCATGTAGGACGTGTGCCTACCGATGTGCTTGATTTTCAAATAAACTCCACCAAGAAATGCATGTTCATCTAGTAAATTTTATTTCTATACTGGATCTTTTGGAGATTCAGATATTTCTTTAGCATTTTCCTAAGAACTCTTCTATTCTGTTGATGGTTTAAGAAATATCCATTGACAAAAACTTCACAGCACTGATAAAGACACGGCTGAAAATGATACTGAACAGGACATGGATATATAAATAAAGAAATGAGAGAGCTTTAAGTATGGAGGAGTATAAAAAAAGTGAGCGATATGGCGACAAACAAGTCATCATTTATGAACATTTTTTTTCAGGGTACTATTGAAAAAAAAAATCTTTATCGTTATCACATTGAAAACGTACATAAAATGCAGTCAAATTGACTGAATTATACAAAATGAAATTGTATAAGTGTTCAGCATATAAAAATTTCCACATGAGCCTATCTTTCTGATTTGCAAACTGCCCCTTAATTCACGAAAATGTTTAGTTCGAACTAAAGTTCTGTTCACTTATGATGAAACAAATTCCAATAATTTTTTAAGATTTATTTTCACATTTTCCTGAACCAAACAAGCTGCACTATTTAATTAAAATGCATTCTACAATAAAACGCAAATTTAAGTTGCGTATGTTAGGGAATCGCGGACTCGTTAAGTATAATCGATTAAGAAAAACTCCCAAAACGGCTATTTTGAGAGAGAATGGCCCCTTAATTTTCAACCATTTGACTAGTTCTAAACTACTTAAAGAAGACAAACTTCCCAAGGACGGGGGTGAATTGTATTCGCAATAACGGTAAATAAATAATGAATTAATAAAACTTTATTGTTTATGGACATTTAAAAATGATGAAATAAAAGAAATTATTTAAAAGATTCTAAAGGCGGACTTATCCCGAACGATCTATTCTAGCCAATCGATAGGGACATAGTACGAACAAAAAATGATTCGTGTATAATATAAATTGGAATAAAAGAGCGCGAAAATATTGGTAAAATTGTGGGATCCCTATTTTATAATGCTGCATTCAAATGAGCTACGAATGAGGTATGAGTAGTATATCAGGCTGACAAGGGCCAGGTCCCGCCAGTGACCAGTATTCAGACGCTAACAAGATGTCTCAAAAGCGCCGATCGGACCTTTTTAATATCAGTTCTAAGAACGAGGGTAAAGGATGGCGGTTTTTTTTTATTATAAGGCGGCTGTTTGTTTTGTTTCATTCAAACCAGTGTTCCGTCCCGTTCCCTCCTCAGCCCGATGTTTTCCTCTGAGCCTCTCGTATTATCCTCCGGGCCATTGATAACATTCTCGTTAAGTATAACACATTCTTGTCTCCTAATCATATTTTAATAATATTATTATCGTTATCGTTGCGGCCCAAAGAATTCGAGTAGTGTGAAATTTTTTGGCAATTATACTGAGTTTGATGCGATAAATTTGAGGTATCAAACTGAAGTGGCTGGTAGAAAAGCGGTATCAGTCGACGTCTTTCGTACTTACAGCGTTACTTTACATTTCCAATTATACGGCAGAAGCCTTTCCTTAGCCTGAAACCTTTCAAATGTGTATTTTATGCTCACTTTGAGTTGGTCAAGATTTAATTTAAAAAAGCAAAAATCAAAAAAGAATTCTTTCTACTTCATTTTACCCTTATTTATGTGCAAACTGTAGAATTGGATGAGCCCAGATCATTTTATTAAAAAAAATCTCAACAATACATTTTTGGGCGCTAAAATTCCGACATGAAATTATTTACCATGTAAATAAAAGTTCAAAAAAGTTAGATTAAAAAATGTGTCAGTTATTTGTCATAAAATTGAATAAGCTATGAAACGTTGACACATTTAAAGTGTAAATTTACAGATAAGGATGCTCATAACTAGTTTATTCGTGAAAATGTAGGGATGAATGATGCATTTAATATCTAGCCAAAAGTACAAATAAAAGTGTTCGTTTTCTAAATGAAGTGAAAAGAGTAGCAACACTACAAAAAGAAGGTGTGACCTTTAAACGTTTCAAAAACAGGTAACAGGGAAGGGCAGGTCACTGTCGAGTTTTCGAGGTCAAGCAGGTAGCTGCGCGAATTCGTTATTCCACAGGTAGGGACTGGAGGCAAGCTACTCAATAATTGAAACTGATGTTTACAACCGCGTCTTGCTCTGTGAAGTAGAGTCAACGCTTTGGTTATCTTATCAGGTGAAGATTAAACTTGAGAGGAACTTGAAGAATAAAAATTAACGGTTACAAGATATGGAGTTGGAAACCATGGGCAGCCCAAATATTCGTGCGAACATCATCCTAACTGTAAATAAGTTTTATCCGATCCAACCTTAGTTCGTAGAAAATGCATTTAGGTCCTGAAAACAAGGAGTTTACAAAACAAAAGACGTCAAAGACGAAAAGTCCGGAGGTGCAACGATTCGGCTCTGCACACATTCCTGGTCTGTGCATTATATAATTCCAGGAAGAGACGCACGAGGTGAAACTGCGTCCATTCTGCAACGGACAGGCGATGTTTGTGATGAATGGAATTCAGTTAATTTACTCTTCACTGCCAAGGACCAGAGTCGGCGAACTAACACGGTGTTGGCGTATTTTAAAGGAATTCATTTATTCATTCAAAACTTACAAGATTTATTATTATGTATCATCCCCAAGGATATATG
This sequence comes from Mystacides longicornis, assembly GCA_963576905.1. Taxonomy (NCBI): domain Eukaryota; kingdom Metazoa; phylum Arthropoda; class Insecta; order Trichoptera; family Leptoceridae; genus Mystacides; species Mystacides longicornis. The sequence goes on along the minus strand of OY756421.1, from coordinate 25,280,536 downwards.
GTCGTGTATCTGGCTAAAGTTAGCTTTTGTCAAATACCGAAACGAGAAGTTTGACCATAGGCATAGGTCTCAGTGGTGAAAGGTAAAATTTTTCAATGGTTGGGATATTTCGAAAAATGAAGAGAGTTTTAAATGGTTCCAAACTATTTTGTATCACCACCCGGTAGTTAAAAACACTCTATCTGAAAATATGGCGTGTAATAATTTTTGGTAAAGCTGTCAGAAATATGTTTGTATGGACACTTATCCATTATAGTTATGGAGTAGGAAATCATTTTCTAGATGCAATAAGTTTAAAGAACCGACAAATAAAAATATGTAACAGTAATGCATCAGATATAAATCCATCATTGTAAGGAAAATAAAATACGCTAAAAATGAATGTGTTTTGTAAGGCAATATGTGAATATGAAAACTTTAATCAGATAAATTCTTAGATCATCTGAAACGAAAGTATTTTCCTGGAGATTTTGAGTTTGATATGGGGATATTGTGAATAAATCGAGATAACAGAATCCACATTACGTAAAGTTATAGTGCACATGGGATCTTCGTGCTAAAACCCTATAAAATTATTAAAAAACCAATAGTTCTATCCCTGGATGGTTGATCCCAGACCATTTTAATATTACCTATATGTTTGGGGGTCTTCTGTTTGAAAACATCATTTTTTATTAATGAAAACCCGGCGACGCAACTTGGTACACCCCTGGTGACTTAGCGGTCGTCGAGGCGCCATCCATTTATTACAACTAAGTACCTACCCGTCCTCCCAATCACTCTTATCACCTCAACTCTACGCATATGTTACCAAGCAAATAACTTCAGGTATGATTTGTCATCATTGCGTACGCGCATTCTCACAATATAGCTACTTACTTGTACGTATATTAATTCGCATCGAGTAGGTTACTGCATTCTTTACACTCATAATGTACTATACTCTATTTCTGGAGAAAATTATCAAAAAAGTAACTATTTGCGCATTTGGCTGGTATTAAACACCAATCATTAACATTTGACTAACAAGGGTTTATATTGGACGAAAGTGCAACAGCGTGCCTTAAATTGCTCAGAAAACTTCCATTCTCTCCAGAATTAGGGTATACCCGTGTTTCTACTGAAAAAGAAACAAATATACCTACTCAATATTATCAGAACTTATGTACAGCAAGGTTTTGTTGGCAAAAATCACAAAACCCTATTGTATCAAAGAAGTCATGTAACTAATGCAATTTTACACGAAAGAATCGAAACATGGATAGTATATACCCCTATTCTGAATTTCCGTGACATTTACGTTGGCGTCGTATTGTATGGAAACTTAAAACACTACATAAAGATCTACAGTCCATACAAAGTTTCTCACTAAGTCCAGTGAGTAATATTCCAAATAACAAAGGCGAAGGATTTCCCAGATATGAATCCAATGAAATTCGTAGTAAAGTAGATACCTAGAGTGTTTGTTAACCCTTTAAAATCCAACTAAGCAATGCTGCTTGGTTTTTAGAATAATGACAATTTGACGCTTTTGGAACTTATTTTAAGTTTTTTTAGGAAAATTTAATGCTTTTTAAAATGATACTAGTACTGTAGAGGTATACTTTCCATTACAAAAATTATTGAAATATGAAGGAAACTTTCATAAATAATGCAAAAAATCATGGCATAGCTTATAGGTAGTTTAAATATTCGTTGAATATCATATAGAGTATATTTTTGTGTTACGGTTTGTTTAGTTTTTGTTATTCGATATTTTGACGAAAGTAGGAAAATAAATAGAACTATTCTACTTAGTTGACCAAAACGTTGTCATAGTCAAACTACTATCGAGAACATTTTCATTAGTAATAAATTACCTTATAGAATGTGTTTGATGGGAAATACGAAACCTATGAATTTGTAATTTAACCATTTAACAAACTTTGTCCACGTTAAAATGAACACGCAGAGCCAGTATCGGCGTCCGAAGCAATGATTCGAAGACAAACCTGCTCAAAATTAAACAAAAAATCGAACACGAAAACGAAACGTAATGTTTCTTTGAAGTTGTTAAAAGGCCCTGTCCTAACAAACTGAAAAGTGATCGCGCGATCATGCAATGAGCGATCATATACGTTCTCAATTTGAACGATCCGTCCGCGTTTGAGTAGGTACTTATATAGAACAGAGGGTAATGTAGATATCGTGCACAGAAAATATGGAAGAAAAAAGTATGTAACTACCTACATTTAAGATATGACCCATTTAGTTTTGTATTAATATAGTGACGTAGATCCGTCTGTTTGTGAAGATGACTTTTTCTAAGTAATGTAAGCTTCAAGTAAACAAACAATATAAAATATCATACATCAAGCGCAAGTGAGTAAGCTCAAAGAGTAAAAAATTCCAAGAATTTCCACGCTTGATGTGTCAACCGTTGTATTGGATGCTTTCCCTATGCAGTTGCAGGCTTACAGAGTGCACTCGAGGAGGTAGATGTGACTCCTTGCTCACCTGCGCACACACACTAGATAGGTAGGCATAGGTACACAGACTCACACGAAGACAGATAGAAAGAGGCAAATACTTACTAAATAGACATACATAAGAATAGGCAATAGCTAGTAGGTAGGTATATAGTAGCAGGCAATAGACAGTATCGTCCAGCATTCCATTTGATAACGGTATTTAAATACCTAATGTGGCATGTACTTACGCACAAGAATGTGTAGGTGTACCTGTACGTATAGGTATGTCAGAGTCTACATAAACATTCTTTTACATTCATAACTGTGGCGGCGAGCCCCAATACATATTTCGGCCTAAACTTTACACGTGCGGTCTAATATTTCTCTTTTTCGTTCTTTTTCCATTGCTATCTTATCTATAGGTTCAACAACAAAGGACTTCCTCATACAATTATTATTGGTAATTACAAACTCGCTTACGCACTATGAAAATTTTTTATACATAGAAAGCCACGTTTCACACTAATTTTCAATACTTACGAAGGAAAGGATCCTAAGAAATATGATGACAATGTACCCTATTGTATGACTAATAAAAAGCCTTTTCAGAATAAGGAAATATCTCATAATATCCAGTTTGGGAAAATCCAACTGATCGTGAGAAAATCTTATCAAAAAATATATAATAAAATAACAAGTCTTATACCTCTTTAGTAAGGAGATCAATTCAATTGAGAAGAATTAATAATAAAAAAAATGATGAATTCGTTACATTTTATGACTCTGATTTTGAGGTTATTTATGAAGAATACAACAAAATATTGATTCATTTTCTTCTTATATGTAAGCTTTTTTTTTAAAATTAATGGACCAACGTAGTAGATAAACGTATTTTTGGAACATATATATAAAAATTGTTACACAACAGGGGCGAAGACTAAAATGTTCATGGTAAAGTTGTGGTGAAAAAGATAATCAATTCATCGAATAAAAACACAAAACGCAATTTTTAGAGAATATAATATATTATAATTTGTCGGATTATTTGGTGAAGCAATGAGGAATTTGCTTGTATGGACACTTGAAGCAAAATGGCGATACATATTATATAAATAAACCTTATTATTATTCTATTTTCTAGCGAACTTATAGGATGTGGTTATACTTGTGAATATTATGAAAAAAAAACGCCATTATCACCTATAATCGCAAGATTTTACTTTACCCAAATACAGATCTCATAAATACTAACTATGGGAGAATTAAGTATAAGTATGCGGACATCAACCGTTACGACTAGACGCAGATTGGCAGGTGGAAGAATTAACGGGCTGATGATACGCCAAACTGAATATTCCGCGAAATCTACAGACAGTATGGAGCAGCAGTTTCGCGCAATTTCCATGACGAGGCATAGACAATAAACATTCTCTCCAACTAGATTTAGAGTGAAGACAGTTTTCCAATGATTGCTGTTTGATGTGGAAACTGTTCTTGAAGACTATTCCTAAGTCGCTGGTTGATGAATGTCCATCACCGATTTGCTTCGCCAGACACATCCGAAAGTTAAGCAGTAAATTCCGCGAAATTGTGAAAGGCAAAGTGTGGTCATTGAACACTGTGTTGTTCTTGCATTATTTATTTCTAACATTCTTACTGTTATATTAATGTGGCTGGATCTGAATTCTACTCCGAGTTCTTTTTATCATAAGTAACGATGGTAGCTACTAAAATAGGTATTGGCTTATTCAGAAAAAGCACTTTATCTAGAATATGTTAGCTGTGAATTTGCACAGAATAATATACTACTTAATAAAATTGGTTTGACAAATGCATACAGTTTTTACTACATTATTTAGAAAAAAATGAGCTTTTAATCATACTTTTCGTAAATGGAAAGTAGGTATAAGTATCCATAATTATACCAAAGTCTTTCTTCAGTAGTTAAATGTACATTAAAGGCCTAGTATATATAAATAAATTATTAAAGACGATTTAATTTAAAAAAACGCATGTTTGATTGAAATATACCTAATTGTTTTTCAGTAATCCAAGTAGGCATTTTGTTATACTCTAAATTCATTTATTTGGGGGATCAGGAATGAATTTTAATCTAAGGGATGCTTTATCCCCGTGGATTTGTTTCAGGTAATTCACCTAACCTTTTTATTGAATATATAAGAAATTGAGGGTAGAAATGTTAAAAAGAATTCAAAACAGCCTAAAATCAATGTATTCTTTTAAAGTTTGCTTTGAAGGAGGTGTGAAAAATTACGTTTCTTGCTGAATAAGATTCATGATTGCTGAAGAAGTAAAATATGTGAGATGTATACTGAAGAAGATAAATGATATGAGGTGCTTCATGAGATTTCATGCTTTATGCTGGCGAGAGCAGAAGAAAATCTGAGGTGAGCACCACGTAGGCAGTAGCTGGCAGTAGCCTCGCCGTTCAGGAGCGTATCGGTTACTGAACTTTGGGTGGTGTTAGAGCGATGGGCTCTGAGCACCACACTCCGACCACGATGGGCTCTGAACACTACACTCAGACCAGTACGCAGGTCCAACACCAACTTGCGGACTGGGACAACCACGTGGTCGCGTAGAAAATTATTTTTTTCCCCTTACGTCGAGGAATTTTCCAATATGAAATTATATTTTAATTTAAATTGAACATTTCAAATGACTAATATTTATACTAAAAAATACATTCAATAAAATTTTGTAGGATTTGATAAAAAATATGAGGACTATGATCCTGAAATTCGACATGTGTGAATATTATTGAATTAAAAAATATTTGTTTTTTAGTCGATTTGAAGAATTTCTACGATTTATTTGTAATGAGTTATTATTTTAACTTGAGCATTTAGATCACTAAAATTATAAATAACGATAAAAGAAAATTCGCTTTTCAATTGAACATAGCACGTGACAGGCAATAAGTATGGTGCAGGCAGGACTTTGGTTGCATGGGATAAATAAAGTTCTTCAGTCTCTTCGCGTGGTGTTATCGTTATTTTTGTGAACATTTATTGAGTCGCAAAAAGCATGTTTGTAGAATATAGAGTAGGTACTCACCATCAGGGCAGTGGTTGCCACTGCGCCAGAATCCATCCCAAAATCCAAATTGCTCGATTGCACAAAATATAACACATCCTTAAAGCAGGTAGATTAAATAAAAATTAAAATTCAAACAGGAAAACATTCTGAGTTGCACGAGAGACGGGTGGCGCTACTGGCGATCAATTCGGGATCGAGACGAAAAAAATATTGCGCGAAATTTGACTTAAATTTCAGACTGAAAATTAATAATTATTTTGCGCGAAAAGTTCCAATTGTCTGCGTAGAATAAGTGCGTAATGTTTAGGCATTCTACTGCGCATATCCGGCGGCCGTGGCGCTGAATTCGAAAATTCAAACAACTCTTCTTCCTGAGAATATTCCCACGCGCGACATTCTGGAGAGGAAGAAGCACACGAGGGTCTCGACTCGATAAAGTGAAAAAATGAAAACATTAAAATGAGGTGTCATTACGATTGGCACTGCAGATAACGTTAGAAGTAGAGTAGAAGACAAGGAGAAGCACCGACCGACCTCCCCGCCTAGAAGTGACTGACTTGCGACTAGGAAGGGAGTCGGACAGCTTAGCAACACAGCCAACAAGTAGTGAACACTCCGATAATTCTCTGTTACATTCAGACCTCCGTGCGCGGGGAACTAACGAAAGAGAAGATACATGCGATCGGCGCACTGCGATCTGCGGCCAGCGGCGTGTGGCGCGGCGGGGCTCGGGGTCTTCAAATATTTGGGCTCACTCACACACACACAAACATCACTCGCGCACTTGCAAACGTTACAGAAAACATTTTGTTAATTTTTGCCATCGCCTCATTCAAATCTTCCACTAGGGGACCATCGTCCCGGCCACTGTCCCACACTCCCGTGGGGATGACAAAATAAAGATGAGGAAAATGGTCGTGAAAATTGGCGAAAATCGCAAACACGATTAGAACGGTCGGAGGCTTTGTATGTGTGGTGGCGTAGCGAGTGCGGGCCAGCGTGCCGACACGACGCCCCTGCGGTTGTGTTGGTGCGAGGAAAATGGCTGACAGCGTCGGGTCGCTCCTTTCAACATTTGGAAATTATTTCTCCAATATTTAACGTAATTTTTTCACTCCAAACAATTTCTATAAACTATTTTTTATGCTAAAAATTTATGAAAGTCTAAAAGATTGCGGAAAATGTTGTATTTTAAGAAAGCGTTTGCGGATATCCTTATTTGGCACATCAGTCGCAATCTAAGAACAATCCTTACAAATAGATAAATTAATGATTTTTCTAATAATCATATGCGCACCGAGTATGAAGCACCCTTAAAAATTCACAAATTCATAAAAAGGCGCAAAGGAGCGCATGGATTTGTTAGAAAGCAAAAACCTTCCTAAGGTTATTAATATTTAATGATCCCACAAATAACCTACTTCATACCTGCATTAAGACATCTTGTTCACAAAATGTTTTTCCTAAAAACAAAAAAAAATGTTAGTGAAAGCTTGATGAAAGCATCGGATGAAAAAGTTCACCAGCAAGTAGGTAGGTAAGATCTATTTGATCGGTCACAACCGAAAAAAGTTCAAGATTTCATATAAAAGATTTGAAAAATTCAAAGAAATCAGTTGGTGTTTTATAAAATTTTTTGTACCTAGAGCGCTTTCATAGTGCATGCGACTGTGTTTCTTTAAAATAAACCTTTGCCTACATTAACCAAAAAAATACGTTTTCCTAGATATAAATTGTTATAAACGCCCTTACCTAAAAGTTGGTAGGTAGAAAGATACCTATTACTTTGGATAAAAATCATTCTAGATTATCTAGGTATAGGTATATTAATACGTGAAGGAAAAACGTTATACATAAGATGTTTTGCACTTTCACAATTCTTTTATGTTGGATTTTTCTATCTATAGATGGCAATCAAGAAATTTTCATTATTTTCAGAATGATTCAAAGAAATACGAATAAAGCCATAGGTATGTATAAAAAGTTGGCAAATATATAGATATTCTGTAGGATAATGTGCTTGAAAAGGTCTCTTTCGATATTGCTGTAAGCGCTTACGTATGTTAGTGTAACAATAGTGTAGGTATAATTTCACTACTAAGTTTTTGACAAAGTAGTTTTCTTCAATAAGGTATATTACGTCTATTCAACTTTGTTGTTTAGTTTAACATTTATTTACGTAGATAGATTTTTTTAATTTTTTTAAGTGACATAAGCACTACATGAATATATGTATTTCGATTAAAATCATTACATCTCGGCAAAAAGTCGTCGAATATTTTAAATTAATATATTTTTCAATAGTTAAATTATTTGAAAAAAATCCAAAGGAATATTCTTCAAATTTTAATGGTTATATAAACACGGACTCTAATGGTGTTTTTGGATTTAAATAGCATCCTTGTCCTTCCTTGGAACCAGTTGGAGATATAAGATCTAAAAATATCAATGAAGACAAAATCGGTGATAAAAATATAAAAAATCTACGCTCTACTTTGAGAACTTTCTAAAAGTATAAGCATTTTGGCAATTTCGAAACGGTAATTCGCGGTGAAAAACATTTCTTTTTCATTTTAAAGTTAGAATGTTGTTTTGAACGAAATTAAATCATTTTTATCATCGACTACCAACTTATATACGAAGATAGGTACTTATTAAAAATACATACATATTATTTCAAAATAAGAGCTTTACGTCGAAACCATTAGGAATTTTTTAATGAAACTAAATTTTTACACATTCTCGTGAGTTGACGAGCTAAATTATAGAAATAATTGTTGTTGATGGGGCATATTGTTGAATTAAAATAATATTGTCTATTATTACTTGCTGTAGGATAGTTTTTTTCTAGCATTATCTTATTTTGTTTAGTATACCCATACACAGGCTTAGCCTGGTGGGATCTTTGGTATCAATATGTGTTTTATTTAAATTATAAAATATGTTGTTTATATTATACTACTTATTGTACCAAAGTTTGTTAAAAAAAAATAAAAATAAAAAAAAAGACAAAAATAAATTTAATTGGAAATGTGCGTGTAGGTATGTACAAAATGTTATTGCCGAAAATGTAAAAGCGCAGATATGCAGAATCGAATACTGTCGCTAACCCGCCAAGCATGACATTTTAGGGATGTTTGTGTATGTTGAGGCTTATCGGAATTATTTTAAAAAGTTTTCATTCATTCTCCCTTAACACCCCATTTAGGGACATAGGGAGGCAACAAGAGCTATCCATTGGGCTCGATCTTGCGCCATGTTTATGATCACAGGGGGGACATCAGCTGTTAGCCAGCATAAATAAAAAAAAATTAAAAACTATTACAATGAAAAGGTCCTTTTTTTCTTCACAAATTACTATTGTTAAATTATCCCCTAGTACCATTATGCTGCATAAATCTGTAGTGGCGACGATGGCTGACCCCAATCAGGGATCAAGTTTCAGTTGTCACCCTCTGGTACGAAGGATTTTAAAAGGATGCTAAAAGTTAATTTAATTCATTAATAATCATCATCAAAATCAGAAGACAAAGGTTCATGCGTTAGCCGAAAATTGCAGAGAGTGAGAAAACAATTCTGAAATACCTAGTGTCCTAGTAGGTACTAATAATTTAATCAAACATTAATGCACTCTTCAGGCAAGGCTTCAGTTTGTCTTTAAAAAATCGCATATTTTGCATGAGAGACTATATTTTGCCACATTTCTGCGTTATTAAATCATTTGGTATATTTTCGGAAACAATTTTAACTGCAAACGACTATCTAATCTCCGACTATATAAAGGGCTGAAAACTGACAATTAGTGTATCTAATCTCCGACTATAGGGCTGAAAACTGACAATTAGTGTATCTAATCTCCGACTATAGGGCTGAAAACTGACAATTAGTGTATCTAATCTCCGACTATAGGGCTGAAAACTGACAATTAGTGTATCTAATATCCGACTATATATAAGGCTGAAAACTGACAATTAGTGTATCTAATATCCGACTATATATAGGGCTGAAAACTGACAATTAGTGTATCTAATCTCCGACTATATATAAGGCTGAAAACTGACAATGATCCTGTCTAATCTCAAAAAAAAAGAAAAGTGTCAATCTCCATCGACAGGGATCCTTCGATTTCAATTATTAATCTATCTATAACTATAGTGATGAATAATTATTATAAGTATAACGATATATTTTTTATTTCACTTAATGTTTTTTCATCAACTATAACGATATTTATCCATTTTAAAAAGTTTGAAAATAAAAGGGAACTTTGCAATATCACTTATTTCAGTAGTAATAAGTGGGGTTAGTTGTTAGAAACCACAACTTCGTTGCGGTAAGCTTCTTTGTCCTTAGCAATTTCTCGGGTCACCCTTCTCATTAAAACACACAAAATGTCATTCGTCGCACCGAATCTTACCAAGACAATAGACAAACCGTAGATTTTTTCTCCATAACTATCTGTAATCTATACACAACATGACATTCATGCGACCATTCATGTAGTCATAAATGTATATAGAAGTGAGTCACTTCTAGGAGCGCATTATTCCTATATTAGGTACCTTATTACACTCTACATATTATATGTGTCTGTAGGTACCTACTCTCAATCTCATAACCATGTATGTCATATATATAATAATATACAGATATTCTCTCTAGGTAGACGAGCGTATGGAGTGGAGTCTGCGATGGACAGATACTCTACTCTGACTTACATTTGGTGCTCCATCATCGTCTGCAAATTTCAAATTTTGCTCTCATCTACTGAGACCCGGAAACTAGCCGGCACATTGAAAAATGTTAATACCTACGTCTACTATGACCAGAAAATTAGACGACATATCGAATTTTTTTACGAGTAGATTTGAATAAGATCTGAAAGCTAGGCGACTCATCTAAGTTTTTAATATCTACGTTTACATTTATTATGTAGGTACTATGACCACTTAACTACATGGCGTAATATCGAACTTTTTTATACGAGGAATAAAATATAAAACTAAATCAACTTGATAGTAATACTTGAAGGTTGGACGCCACAACGAAATTTTGAAAGGATTACTTTCACACTTAAAAAATTACGAGAAGGTATGTTTTGTATGGGGCTCCAAATCATCAATATGACAGTCGAACATTATATATTCTAGGCTTCAGCCTAGAATGTTGGTCTTCTTCAGAAGACCAACATTTTGGATTTGCGATAAACTGTAGTTAACTTAGATAAACTGTAGTTAGTTAAGTTTAGTTCTTAACCTTTCACATTTTTTTTGGAATTTCTTCCTCTATCTTCCTAATCTTATTTAAAAGTTTCCAAGCAGTGGTCGGCGACAATATTTAACATTATATAGATTCTAAATAGGTGATGTGATTTAATAAAGTACAAGTGGTCTGTCAGTACCCGAAATTCTTATATTAGTTTTAACATTATTAAGATCGCTTTGTCAAAGACTGGGCGAGCGCTATTAGGTAGGTAGGTACACAATTTTCTTTAAAAAAAAATGACATGGATACGTCAAATTTGAAATGTTGATATGTTCAAAGTTTTTTCTATGGTTATTTAATACAAAAAATATTAATCTATTCTCAATTTGACCACAGATAAAGAAAAGATCTGTGTCAAATAATGTCAAATACATCGAAGTGTGTGCGAGTATGAAATTATTATCGTGCTTAGTATTTTTTTTTTATTGATTTAATCAATTTTTTGCATAATTAAAAAAAAATATTAGCATTCGCCCCCTTTCCCTATACCTATAAACTATAAGCGTGCGAAATTTCATACTCAACCGTCCGCGCAATTTTCGTAAAAATAGTCACAAAGTTTTTCCTTCACGTATTAATATATAGACATTAATATGAAAAAATTCACAAATCAATACATGAAAAAAATTTTCAGCATGTCGAAGTAACAAATACGTAAGTATGCATACCTACCTAAGTTTTTCATTACGAAAATTCATAACAATGTAGGTAATTTGTACATAATATGAACAACTCTTATATACTTGGTAGGAAGTTTTGATGATAATCGCACATTTTTATGAGAATCGAGTTTCTAAAATACATACATAAACAAAAATTATTTATGAATTTTTATCGCCAATATCGTGTTAGGACTTCCTCAACTCTAGACCACTGGCCATTTTACACGAAAAAAAGGAGTAAGAATGAACCTAGGGATGAATTTAGTCTTGAAAAACCGGGACAAATTTCCTTTATGATCGGATGAATTGTTTATCTCTGTAAAGACTGATCCTTATTAAATAAATAATCATCATGGTAAGTTCTGAAATATCAAAATCTTCCTTCTTTTTGCAAAATATATACATACAAAAGCGCACTTTCATCTTTTAATGTCAATAAATTTAATAAATCTTGAAATCAAAAAACTATGCGTGAAAAAAACTTCTTCAAAATGCGTGAAATGAAACAGCGCAAACGGCGCGGCGTTTAAACGTCGAAAGGCCTCTCAGGAGCAACTCAACGACCGCCAAAGCGAAAATAATAATAGACATGAGCACCTACTCTATACATATTATTGGAATTTATTATAAAAAATAAAATCAATTACAGATTTTTTATTATGACAATTATTTTATTTATTTATTTATTTTATTCCCAAAAAATACAAAAAAAACATAAGCATTTTACAATGTGTGTTTATATATAATTTGTATAAAGGGTTTATTACCTCACTAGACGAGAGTCTGTGCTGAGGCAATACTACTTAATGTAAAAAGAAAAGAAACCATGCACCCATCAACCATATATGAAGTTTTTAACTTGCATTAGAAAATCGCAAATAAAGAATAAGCACGCACACAAAATAGAACACACATACATTCATAAAGTCTTTTCAGCACACTTCACAAGCATCATCCATCACCAATTTAACCATTCGTAACTGCAAAAAAACAAAAATAATAACTACTCCGCAACACGTCGTGCAACTCAGAAGTCCCTATCTTAAAATTTGCATTAGCGCACTCTCCGATTCGTCAATTCCAGCCCGCATCAGCCATTGGTTAACTACCCTCTTCAAATTCGTTCCCCCGGCGTTCAGAGACTCAGAGATATCCGACATAATTTTATTGTAAATTCTAGGTCCTAAAAATGAGATGAATCTTTGGGAAAAAGTCGTCCGTACAGTCCGTGGTCTAATGGGTTGTTTTCCTACGGATACGCCGCTACAATAAACGGCGGTGGATATGTCAGTTGAGAACATTGCCAATATGGTTTCCATAGTAACGAAAAACATTGTCATATAATTTTGAAAGACGCCGTCTTGTCAGATGACGGCCGCTCCCTAGGAACCCAACGCATAATGGTCTGGGTTCCTACGGATACGCCGCTACAATAAACGGCGGTGGATATGTCAGTTGAGAACATTGCCAATATGGTTTCCATAGTAACGAAAAATATTGTCATATAATTTTGAAAGACGCCGTCTTGTCAGATGACGGCCGCTCCCTAGGAACCCAACGCATAAGCAAATGTCTATTATTATTTATTCTATTATTATTGTTATTTATTCTCATTATAACTACTAAATTTACATTTACAAAATGATAAAATAGATTATTTAGCAATTTTCGTTTCCAAAACATTCCGAGTTTTGACGATTAAGAGAAAATACAATTGAGTGCGAGTCGTGGCATTTTGAGAAAGAAATTAAATCTGGTCTTATTGATAATTCATTAGTTCGTGGCGCAAGGACCCGCTACAAGTTTTCGTTATACCTGCCTAACCTTTGGGTGATTTGTGTGTCAACGATGGCATTTTAACCTGAAATCTTTGTGTCATTTATATTAACGATGCCATTTTTACCTGCAATCTTTGTGTCATTTCCGTTATACCTATAGACCATCAATCTATATGTTTGAACCAGTGAAAAAGAGTGATAATTATCTATAGAAAAACTAAGACCAAAAATTATCATTCAAAGTCTTCAAGCTACTATTCTTGGTACTTTAAAAACAACGTTTCTGAAATTATGGACAGGTAACAATTGGTAGAGATATAAGGAAACCGCTCGTATATAGACGCTTCGCCACTGGTTTGATCTGTCTTCATCACCTTTGGGAAATCGAAGTGAATCTAAAAAAAAATCATGAAATTTTAACCTATCCGAACCCAGATGATACAGGTGAGTGGAAGGTGTGTGTGTGCATGTGTGAGAGAGGGTGTGTATGTGTGTGTGAGAGGGTGTGTGTGTGTGTGTGTATGTAGGTGGCCAAGTACTTGTATTGTTTGTACAATTGTCGTCATGAAGATATGCGTATTTGTAACAAGGCTGGTGGGCCTGCATTGGCTGTCCACACGAATCTAGGTTCCTCAGCTACTTGCATGGTGCCACGAAAACACATTTTAACCTTCTTTTTGTTGACACTTAATTAATACTAAAAATACCTTCGTATATTCATCCAAAATGCATCAAACCTCCTGGTAAAATAAGAATATTGTTTAGCATGGATATTTTTGTTAGTTAAAAAGAAGAATTAGTGCCGAATCACTCGAAAACAAAAGTGCAGGGTTTCAAAAAATATTATTTTCTACTCGAATGCTGGCTAGAGATATTCCTACTAAATTTTCAACGAAATTTCCACCAAGCTTGATGGATGAGGGTAAGGTGGTAAAAAATTATCTACAACAAAACGTTTCATAGTATCTAAGAAAAAAAATGTAAAAAAGGACAAAGTACGCAACTATTTTGTTAAATAAGTTAAATAAGCGCTTTATTTGAAACTGGAAAGAGATTTCCACGTTTTTACTTTATAAAAATGTAATACTTTATTTTCTCTAAGCCACCCTGCGAAGGCGTTTGCTGAGGAAGGCCAAGACCCACACAGGGTTGTAGCGCCACTTAAGATGATGATGACAATCACCCTACTTTTAGATATCTACGTAGATTATTATCATAAATGAAAAGATAAACGTAAAAAAGCGATATTTAAATGATACCTCCTGAAAATCTCGCCCTATACGTGACTTTTTGGTCAACGGATTTTATAACAACTACATAATAATAACATTCGTGCGTACGAGTGCTTTCTATTGTGTATAAGGCTATAAGGCTTATACTACTCGTATTGCCTGATCGGGAATCCCGCACATGTTTTGCAATTAACTGATTTATCTATCTTATAAACGTAAACATAGCAAATTTAACGCGCTTGTTCTTTATTATTATTTATTTTTCAAGTAAAATCATTTGATATCAAAATATTGTTTCACTTTAGAACGCCGCTTAAAGAAAAGGTCGCACCTTAAAATGACGCCCGTTACAAAGTTCCTGATGAAAAATAGCTGTACGATATACTTTACACTCCCTCTGTTTAACAGTTTCATAATTTCTGAATAATTTCAATACGATAATGGACCAAAATGATGTGACATTCTAAATGAAGCGTTGTCTCTATTTGGGTATCATCTCTAAAGGTATTTTCCCGGCTTCTGCACACTGAAAGAAGTTTCCTTAATATTTTTTTCTGCTGGTTTGGTCCGTCTAGTATTTCCATCTCCCGATTGTAACTATCCCTTTTGATCACTGATGTGGAAGATCTGGATATACCTATCTTCAAATCTGTTCATATCTGTGCCAGGTGAACCCCTTTAGCCAAATTCTGCGTTTCTGTAACAAAATGTCTAATTATTTACTTTCCTTTTGGTTTGCCACTAAGAGCAAGGAAAATAAACTATAACTTTTGGTGCTAATGACTGATTTAGAATTGGGAACTTCTTGTTGAACTTCAAAAATGTTGTGCAATCACAAATTTATCTCGGATTTTTTGTTAAGCCTGAAAATTCTGAAAAGAATTGATGAGTTTAATCAATGGTGAAACGGAAATTTTCTTGGTCTCATCTTATTGCTAGACTTTCCCGGGTGTCGGGTCATCAGCACATAGAAGCCCGTGTCTTGCATGCAGTGGTCTGGTGGTGATGCTGGCGTGTTTGCTGGTCCTAGTGGAGCGGTAATTGCGCGAGTAGGCCGTGGTACCATTGCCAGTAAGTACTAGTGGCAGTAGCAGTACCAGCAGACTGGCGGAGGCAATGACTGTCTGCTGATCTACCTGCAGGAGCGTGCAGAGCCACGCAACACTGCGCACCGACATAAACAACTGGAGGGCCCTGCCAGTGACGACACTCCATCCAACTACTTCCTATCTCTTTCAACTTAGCCATTATTCTCAGAAAAGCATTAGTGCGCCCACATCGGCCTACACAACCATCACAACAATTTACATCTAAATGCAGGTTTGAACAAAAAACGATGTGCTAAGCTAGGGAAACTTCATTTTCCTCAAAAACGGTTCTTTCTTATGTGTAAATTCGTTCAAGACAAAATACTCAGCTATCAATCGATGTCCAACTAATTTTCCCAGTAGGTACTTATTTCTATAATTTATATATGTAACATCAATAGACAGACAGTGCATACACTTGTCTTCTTCTTCAGTTAAGGCTGCGTCCTCTCTTATTTCGGATCTTTATTTTTCTGGGAAGCGGTTATCCAGCTATCCCTCCATTTCTTGGCTTGTTTGCCTGATAGTGGTCTTCTACCAGTAGCAACAGAGACAGATGCTATTTTTATAGAAATCAGAATCTTCTCTCTCTACGTGATCTCTCCAGAAAACCCCGGACTAAGTGGAGGGTTACGGTATACGGAAGAGGGTTCTCAGGAAAGGTTAGCTGCCTGCCTGAAGTAAAAGATACACTTATCTCACAACCAAGCCTCGAAACAGGACAGTGCTCTAGTACAAAAATATAGAGTTTCATAACATATAAGTAGCTATAGATGTTTGTAAAAAAGAGGTGTAAACGCAATAAGATGTCTTTCATTAGGTAGACACATGGGTATTTATGGGTAACTCAAGATACCCTGTCATAAAAAATACTACATCTTTACATACAATTTTTAAACTGAAAGTATATTTGTTTGGCTTAAAATAAAAAAAAATGAAAATTTAGCCACCGTGGACAATTTGATTTTGGCGAACGAATTTTTCGTCAATGTAGGAAGGCGAAAAAAGGAACTGTCCACTGGAATAAATAAACAATTTTTTAAACCAAACAATGACACTTATATAAAAATATGTATATGATGTGGACAGTTCGTTTTCTTTCTATTCTACATTGACGAAAAATTCGTTCGCAAGGCTCAATTTTTCTAGAGCCTTCCAAGGTATGTAGGTACTGCATCAAAAGTGACACATTTGTCGTACCTAATCGAGTATTTAAGAAAGCCCAGAATTAAGGTTATATAAATAATGTTTTTTTTTTTTTTTCCTTATACTTTATTTTAATTAAATTATTGGAAAAGATAACAGTTTGTAAATGTTAAAAAGAAAAAACATACCTCACATACATTATTGACAAGTAATTTTAAAACTTCAAAGAATAACAAAATTATAAGTTTTTTTTTTTAATCGATGCACTTTTTTCAAGAGATTCGCTTCCCTGAAACAGCCGTTCTTCACTTGAATGGCCCTGATATAATGGAGTATTTAAAGCAACTTAATTATATCAATTAGAAGGAAAACCTTCCTGTCACTTAGCAATGCATTTATTTAGGTAGTAGGTACTCTATTAGGTACATTTCTTTAGAGGAGATTTTTCTACTTATTTTGATCAATATTTATATAGGTTTTGCATTTCATCAACTTAGAAAGGACCAATTTTGACATTTAATTATTTAAATTGAAAATTTCAGTTTTTTTTCAGCAATAATGAATCCGTAAATTTTTATATAAATCAAAATTTCGAAAATTCAAACTCTGAATTTGTAATGCATAGGTACCTACCTTAGTACCTATTTGCTGTATTTTCTATAAAAAAAAAATAATATTTTAAATGTAGAATTTATTTTATAAATGTGATAAATTATGTGAGTTTTGTTCTAACCATCATGTATTTTTGTTATTCAAATGAAGTATTTTAATCTATTTTAGATTAAAAAAAATATGTATTTTTAACTTTTATTATTTTTAAGTAGGTACATATTATTTAGTCCAATATTTCAGTGAAATATTTTTTTAGATGTTTATTGTATATAAAAAGTATTTTCTTCCATCCAATAAATACATTCTGAAATGCATAAAACATTTTGTATTATTATTGTAGTCATGAAATTAATAATTGAACTACAATCGTGCGATAATATCTATTGACAAAAATACGTTCATCTTCTTCTAACGCGTATAAAAAACATCTTGAGGATGAAAGAAATGGAGCTAATGCATCAACACCCGCGCACGAATAAGTGTAAGAAGCAATATATGTATTTGAAATATTATTGAAGAAGAATATACATACATGTGTTTGTGTGAAAAACAAGAGCGCCTATCTCCAGATGGTTTGGTTGTATTGGTGGCTACTTCTGTTTATCTACTCACACACGGAACCTTTGAAATGTGTGTGAGTGTGTGTACATTAGGAGCGATAGAGCACACAAGTAGTGTGAAAGAGATAACCCTATAGGAAACTATCAAGTGGTTTAGTGTCTCCTCTGTATGTGTTTGTATATCTATGTTGTGTTGGAATTTCTGAATGGATTTTCATATAATTGTATTACCAGCATATAATAATAATTGTAACCCGGTTAAATTGAGAAATTTTCACGTCATAGTTTAAATAATTATTGTTCTTTACTCCTTGTTTATGTCAAACAGTTTTTTTTTAATTTCGAACGAAATGTCTGGTTTTCAGAAAACGAATTTGAAATTCGAACAATTTATCTGAATTTCCAATACTTGGTGATCTGTCAAATGTAATCAGCTGTTAATTTTTGGCCATCTTGGATTGAATGTTAAAAAACGGCCTATAATCGAATTTTCATTGAAAAAATATGTACCGACATATCTGACACTTAAGCGCTTCCATTTTGGTTTCATTTTTTGAATGGTTCTTTTCTGCTTCTATTCGTACCATACTTCGGTTTCGAAACGAACCTACTGGAACCATATATGTGTTAAAAGCTTTTCTTGTACTTACTTAATTGGGAGATGCAATAACGAATAACCTCAATTAAAGGTTTGTTCGATTTTCAAATTTATTTCTTGATATTTGTTTAAATTTCTAATTATTGTTTTTAAATTATGATGGGCACACCAACACTTTCGCCAGCCAGACAATTTTTACTGAAAATAAAAAAATACTAAATCCAAATGCACCACTGATCATTTCTTTGATGGCACAACCACTACATTCTCAGGTCTCACACACACACACACACACACATAGACATTCTGTTCTTTGACTTACCGAGGCATGTTGCGATTCAAATTCTTACAAATAATAAAAAGGTTAGATAATTTGTATATTCGTCCCAGACGTAACCATAATATTGGTATACAACTTTTGAATATTGAATGGAACAAGAATGGTTATTTATTTAGCCGAGGAGTCGGGAATCTATATTGTAGATTATCGGCCTCAAGTCACCCGACTCTAACTCCGGAAGCCCAAAATCTTCAAATACTAGAATATTGTATTCATACGCTTCGAACAATTAGATCTTCTGCTGTGATAATACCCTTGTGTAGTAGGTACATAGTACCTACCCTTCGATTTTAGATGTGTGTATTTATTTGCCAAGTATAAGTTTTATTTCGATCTGGAGAAATTTTATGAAACAAAATCAAGTTATTTAGAATATCTACATTTTAGGTATATAGGTATCATTACAATTAATTATAATTTAATCGTATTTTGGAAAAATAATCTAGGAATTTTCTATTGTATTTTCGCTAAATTCTAGACATTTTCTTATTTTCCGGGAAATTCTAGAAATTTTCTTTTTTTTGTTGAAATTCTAGAAATTTTCTTTTTCCGGGAAATTCTAGAAATTTTCTTTTTTTTCGACAATTTCTAGTAATTTAATTTTTAATTCCGGTAAATTCTAGAAATTACCGCGTTATTATATCGTGTTATCCTAAATTTCCTCTCACTTGGAGGCCGTTTAAATTGATTATCAAGGCTTAATGAATGTATTTTTTGTTTGCTTTTTTAGATTTCCCAGTAGACCCGAATACACGAACATTTTGACACTGGTATAACAATTATTATTATAAGAGATAGTGTTAGAATGAATATTTTGGCATCGGCGTATCTATAGGAGGTACCTACATAATATGTCTGCCTTATATTGTTGTATATATTTATGTACTTGTGGTGGTGGGGCCCCATATAGGTGGCGGTCCTGTACAAAGTCTACGGCGCATGCGTCCCGCTCTAGTCCGGCCACTCACTATTCCTATCCTACACGGCTAGCTACTAGGTACCTACCTGCCTACACCACGTACTAGCTCTATAGCCTTACTGCACTATATCACTTCCTTTTACTGCATTGTATTCGAGGAAACGACATTTGAATTTGGAACACTTTCTTGAAAAGCGAGGAAATTGTATTCAGAACATTTTCGTGGATTGTAGAGATAATTTCTTAGAACACTTTTCGGATGGTATACATATTAATTTGAATTTGGAACACTATTGGATAGTGATGTTTTGTATTTAGAACACTCTATCATATAATGAAAGTGTGCTTTAGAAGATTTTTCGGATATTTTAGATATTTGAAAATAGAACAGCGAAGCTTGTTTGAAACTTGTTGGAAAAGGGAAGAAGTTTGTTTTTAGAACATTTTCTTTATTTCTAGTGTAAGTGTGGAAATATGAATTTACAACACTCTAAGACAGTGAAGAAAAATTATTTTTTTGAACTCTTCTATGGATTATCCAGGATTATGAAGATGAAGAACA
Source organism: Mystacides longicornis (assembly GCA_963576905.1). Lineage (NCBI taxonomy): Eukaryota > Metazoa > Arthropoda > Insecta > Trichoptera > Leptoceridae > Mystacides > Mystacides longicornis. Next base: position 25,260,264 of record OY756421.1, on the reverse strand, counting down.
CTTTTCCGATAGACTAGATATTTGAATTTAGAACACCACTGTATAGTGGAGAGATTTATTACGAAGTCTTTTTTTTTTTAATTTATTATACTTGCGTTTAAAACATATTCTTGAATATTGAAGAAATATGTATTAGAATACTGACTTATTGGATAAATAGAAATAAACTTTCAACATAGAATTTTTTTTATGGCATAGAATATTTTTGTAGACAACAAATAAATTTATACCTACCTGTTCAGATTATAGTTTTGGTAAACCTGGATATTAAATAATTACTTAGAATTTTTTTATGTATTGAGCATTATACCCTTGTTTACCTACTTAGACATAAGAAACAGTAAGACATAATATCTCAAAATTATACTTTAATTCATAAAAAATGCAGTTAGGTACCTACCATACATTGACTTGTAAATTTATAAAACCTTGTTTATTAATTCTAACATTGGATAACATCGTGATATGAAGTCAATCATAACTAACAGGAATGCATTTATTAAAAATAAGCACAACTAATTATAAAAGTTTATTAAATCAAATTATTAAGGCCGACACATTCGCACGAATTTTCCATATTATATTTTTATTATTTTCGAAAACGTTTCAATTCTGTTTGATTTGGCGTGTTGCAAGCACCCATACAAATAACAACAAACAGAACAACGAACACTTTATCAAAACGTCCGGGGAGACGCCTCCGGGAAGCTGAAGAAATTCTAATTAGACGATAAAGTGCCTCCGAATTAGAGGTCAGTGTGTTCGCACCGCGGCCGCAGACATCAGAGGCCCCTCTTGTACCGGGGTCTACTGCTGTAATCACGCAGCCGGCAGGCGTGTGATAAAAATGGTCGAAATTCGGTATTTTATAAAAATATTTTTTCATATCTAACAACACCGTTTGTATATTCATATATTCGATTCGATCTTTTTTTGTTTTGTTTTGAATTGTAATATAAACGTTCATTTGTATGGGTGATAAAATCATTAGCACCCGTTGCTGTCCCACATTGCCCTAAATTCATTCCCCCTACTTCAGATGCTCACTCTTCTTCTTCTTGTGCCCTACCAGGTTTTTCTGGATACAAAAAATAACCTCCCTGTCCTGTCTCAGTCTTTGCCGCCCTCTCTTTGATTATTAGCCAGAAGATAAGCTATTATTTAGGTATCAGCCAACAATATCTGCGTGGCATTTATAAAAAATCTAGTATATCCCCCAATTCATTAAGAGCAATAGGTACCTAATATTTCAAATAAGAAATAAAATATAAAATTAAGAGAAAAGCAACTGATTCGTTTATAAAAAGAGAAAATAAGGTGTACCTTATAATAAAATTTATATTCTTCACCTCATTCAATCCGACATGAAGAAAATGCAATGTTAAGAATTATTAACTTTTGTTAATTTGAGTTTTTCCCTAAAAACATGTAATAAATGTTTTCGCCCTGTGGAGTAAATAAATTCGGATATTAAAAATATGTTTTTTCGTTTCTCTATAGGAAACTTATTGCATACAACAACCAATTATAATATTTAAATATTTCCTTTAATACTATATAATTGATTGTCTTATAATGAAACCTATGACAATTGTTATTTTCTTATTCTTAATGAAACCCTAAAATAAGAAAATATTTTCTTTTTAGGTAGATAACATGACATGTTGGTGTGTTTATAGGAACATAGGAACAATAATATCTGTCTCTGTTTCCTCACCGATATTTTTCATTTTCACGGTCAAGTTTGCATAACGATTATATTACCGTGGTGCGAGTGTGTCTAGGTATAACGACCCGAATCTATACATACCAGGTAGGTAGGCAGGTACCCGTCTGTCTAGTGGGGAGGTAGTTGTTATACCTTGACTACTAGGTGAGTATAAGATTGGAACAATAGGTATCGTCTATGACCCAGGATGCGAACCTCAGGCCTCATATAGCAGGAAGGAAGTTACAATAAAAACTGTTTACGAAACTTTCTAAGCATTTGTTGCACAATGAAGTACCTATAAAAACTTTAAATGTTTGTTTTCATGTGTTGGAAGAGGTTTTGTACTGTCTATAAACTATTTTATTCAATTAAAAAGGTTTCTTAGTGACTTTATTACTAGGTGCATAAAATTATCTAGATACTTATGAAAAATTGCATTGGTTTTGGAATTTATTTTCAGGTGGTAAGAAGGCCAGTTATAATCAATCGACGGCTTCCTACAGTTTCCTGAAGGTCGTGGGTTTGAATCCCGGTGCCAAGCATTTCCGCACTTTCACAACACAAACTTTGCTTTATGTGAAAAATGGAGAAAAAGTATTTGTGTTTACTTTGGGTAAGCCTAGATTCGTGTAAAAAATTATACTATGGAGTTTCCTGGTGTTATAATTGTTGCCATAGAAGAGGTGGTTACCAAGCAACGAAAAGTAAAAGACGAAACGTTGGTAGACTAGCGGTTGCGACGCCGGCTTTCGCACTGTTTTGCGGAGGTCGTGGGTTCGATCCCAGGTGCCAACCATTTCCGCACTTTCACAACACAAGCTTTAAGTAACTGAAAGAGTGTATTTGTGTTCACTTTGAGTGAGCACAATTTCATTTAAAAAAATCAATTATTAATGTACCTATTTGATTGAATAAGAAAATTTTAATGAAATGGAAATTTTAAAGAAAGAGAACATAATTATTTATACCTATACTTAATATTTACCTTTGCATTGCTTTTTTTAAAACATGTTTAATGTAGGTAGGTATATATAAGATAGACCGTTTAATAGAATTTTATGCATGAAAATGTTGTCGTTACGAAATATTATCTACCTACTTGCTTATTAATAGGTAGGTACCTAAGATTCCTACATATTTCCAACTTACTTAGTAATGTTAAAATAAAAAGGATGATATTTTTACTTAAATAGGGTTAAAATCGCGAATATTAAATCATTTATTTGATTCCTAATCATTTAAAATTTTATTTTATATAAGAAAATCAATTCAGGAGAAATTACTGATAATCTGTTTTTTTTTTCTTAATTTTGAATCAAGAAAGAACATTTAAAAAATAATGTTCTAAAAACATTATTTAAAAAAAGAACAAAAAAAAGAATAAATTTAAAAATGTCGCAAAGGACCATAAAAGGAAAACATAGTTGCCTGCACACCTACACCATAGCGGCATGCAACTTGACGGTGTGGGAATGAAAATCTCTACGGCGCCCATCAAGCTTAGGTATAGGTAGGTAGGTAGGTACTTTTCTTCCTACGTGGTTAGTAATATATCAGCCACCTCATGCGGTTTCAGTGTCATGTACCCACATACCTTCACTAGCGCCAACCTATGGTCCCGCTCTGGGTAGGTACTTACAAGGTTTGAGATCATAACAATTAGCATTTTGATGTCATTGCCTTGATGTACCTACCTTGACGTGGGTACCTACCCAGTAAGCGTCAACTTATACCAACATCTATGTAAATAAAAGCTGTATATTTCTTATCTTTGGTTCTACGCAATGCCTACAAAATGTCAAATCTTATTATAATGAATTTCGAAATTCTCAGAATAACGAATCGTAAGATATATCTACATATTCCCGAAAACAGTTAATAGAAAAAGTACCCACTGAATAAAATCCGTAGTAATAAAATTGACCTATAGGTAATGAAATTTTTGACACAATTTTTTTTTATATTTTTACAAAATGTGTAAATTTGATACCTACCCGGGTACCTAAGCGCAATAGTTTGTCTCCTTGATTTATCTAGATTTTCTCTCTCTTAACATTCTGGAATTCAAAATTACCTATTTCATAGTTTTTTTAACTATCATTCATTCCGTATAACGAATAAAAAAACGGTCACGTTATATTCAGATTTAAACTTTACTAATAAAGAATAATAATAATCCCAAAATAAAATATTATGTTATTTAAAAAATGTATCGAGTCCGACCCTGGAGTTGATAAAAACATTCACACAAAAATACACTACCAACACAGTCGCAAACACCCGCGCTCACCAATACATAGAAGCGTTCTAATGCCGCGTTCAAATCGCACCATATTAGCGATATTAGCGCGAACTAAAACTCTAATTATTGGAAAATATTATACAGGAAATGTATTTATGTCATTTTTTAAATTCTTATTGCATTATTCAGAATTTTGAGAATCTGTTGGTGTAGGACACATTCCCATTAAACATCGTTTTATATTGCAAAAAAATAGAATCGCAAGAATGTAGTGGATCGTACATTGCGATTTCCGAAGGTTTTTCAATTTTTTTACAAATATATATTAGAAAAAAATCAAAATTCAATTTGCCGTCATGTAGAATAGATATTCACCTACCAAATGCAATCTTAAAAAATCAAAAAAATCTCATTATTACCATGATAAATTAATATTTTAAGATTCGATTCCGCGCCCATTTTGGATTATTATCTCTTTACAATTTTTTTCCAAAAAAACTGTAAAAGATACGCAAATATTTTTAAAGGCAAAATTTTTATACATGTATATTAAACGATTATAGAAAATAAAAAATCACGAAAACATTTTGGATATTGTAATATAACTCATTTTTGCACATGAGATCTGAAGGGGAAAATTCGCAGTGTGTTCAAAAGTTAAATAGTCCAATAAATACTGTCATTCATTAGTTGGAATAAAATATATTATAAAAATTAATTCTTTAAGATATTTTTAAGCATATAAAAATATAAAAAATTACACAAATATATCATTTTTTTACATATGGACGATGACGTGTGAATTTAACTTAATTTGTTTAAAAAAAATATTAAAGTTGATATTTTGCATTAAATTATTTTTCAAAATATATCTTGTATATTTTCTCATTAATTAAAAACATTAAATGAATTCATTTAGGTATTAAATAATTTTATATTCTAAACTTGTGCTATTTTTTTTTGTAATAATTAGGCATTCCACCCATAGAGGGTGATTTGTGATAAATTAAGTAGGTAGGTAGATACAGATTTTCCTTAAGCATAGAAATTTTATTTTTATCATTATTATCAAATTTTTATGAATTGTAAAAAAAATATATCTATTAAATAAGGTATTTCTTCGGCACAACTAAAAAAGTGAGTGAAAATTCTTATTTTATTTTTACCGTTCCTTCAGTGCATAGGTACGATAACTAGGTACGTACAGAGAAATTCCACTTAGGTATAGATATGCTTTACTGATAAAATGGATTTGAAATAAGTACCTATTTAACTTAAATGTTGAAAATTTAAATGTCAAACCCAAAAAACATAGGTAGGTACCTACTTGTTCATTCACACTTGTTTTTCAAATCAAACTAAACACGAAATATAACGTAGATATAGGTAGGTACCTAATTCAATTTTCTTATGAAAATTAATGTTTATAGGTATTATATAGGTTAATTACTTATTGTTAATCCCTAATGGTAAGTAGGTATGCCAAAGTTGTACGCTATAAATATAAAATAAGAAAAGTTTCTGTACCCTTCCCCATTCTATAGGTATTAACAACCTCTGATTATGATGAATCAAAATTAGCCATAATTAATTATTTATAAAACCATGCTCATTAGGTATACATAGGCTAAACTAAATTATTATGAATGAATGCGTTAGATTTGCCTATAATGTCGCAAAAATATATTAGGGGAGCGCCAGTAGTTAAGGTAGCGGAAACTAAGCATTCACGTGAAGATAAGTAGGTAGGTACTTACCATTTTGAAACGTTTAGAACGGCTACAGAATAGGATTTCAATAAGGCATACCTACAGTTTTGAGAAAATTCGCATCTTCTTGTTATCTGTTTAAATTTGTTTTGATTTTGGTGTGCCTACCTATAGGTATAAATATACGCAATTGAGATTTATCAGCTCTTGATTCTAATAGGTATAAAGGATTGATGTCATGTGATTTTTCTATGGGCAGGTTTAAAGGACCGATGATGCATGCACCTTTTAAACTCTATCAGAATCTATCTGAAATGGTAAAACTAATAATAATTGCTTTTATCGGTCATTGAATTATTCAATACTATTTATCCCGTTTTCTTTTATTGTTCGTTCGTTTTTTACTGTGTTAGGTTTACCTAGGTATTAAGTATGTGAAAATATAGCTTAATTTTTAATTAGGTAGATAATTTATCAATCTTTATTGAAAGGCTTCTGATTGGGTACCTACCTGAAAAATTTAGGTAAAGTCGTAAGTAGGTACCTAAAGTCGGATTAGTGCGAACACTTATCACTCGAGATCGGCTGAACAGATTCTTCCAATGTCTGATTTATTGGATTCTTCTCCACTCCGGATAACATAATAACTATTAAAAGGTTGAAAAATTCATAAGAAAGAATGTAAAATATAGGTAGGTAATATGAAGTTAGTGTGGAACGGATTTTCTGCGACGCCAACGCCAGCTATGAAAATTCTATATAATGAAGAGATTGATTGAGGAAGTCATTTGATGTTAGAAAAACATGCAGAAGTGTCATACATAGATGTAGGTATGCATGAAGAAGTGGGGTGTTATCATCATAATATATGATGTCTCCTGCAGATATGAAGAAACCCAAAAAACCAATACCTCCTCGTCATCCAAGATGTGCATGTGATATGCGATATAAGCGTCCAGTATCTGAGAAAGATAATGCTAGGTATAGAGGTAGCCGCTTGTTATTAGTCTAGAATGGAAAAGAGCTTAAGCAATCTAGGTTGCTTCTTAAAATTTTAATTGTAAAATGTCAACGGGTTACCCTTTCATTCGATTCTATACTTTGTAAAAAATGGAACATTTTTTCAGAATTTTAAAACATAGTTCAGGGGATGGGCTGTTGAAAATTTGTATACAAAATGTATGGAGACGGAATCTTAATTGTGATTTTTCCTTACAATTATTATTATAATAGATAGGTATGTACCTACCTATTATCAATATTTTTTTATATTAAAGTTTTTGAGGGATTTAATTCTTTAAAAAAAAAATATTCCGACTTGTGACATTTTCTTCATGAGGTAGCGACCCCTAAAATTTAGAATAAAATACGGGAATGACCCTTAAAAATAAGCACTTTAAGTAAGGATATTGTCGAAACTTATTTACCTAATGAGGTGGTTGGTAGACCAGCGGTTACGACGCCGGCTTTCGCACTGTTTCGTGCGGAGGTCGTGGGTTCAAATCCCGGCCGTGCCGACCATTTTCATTATTACAAAAAAAAACCTCTCTGCTATCTACAATAAGCTTGTTGGTAAAATGAATCTAAATAAATGTGTTCAAAATGGTTTGACCACGCATTTTACATTTGATAAGAATGAATTAGGGTAAGGTTGCTTATGTCGTACCCCCTAAGGAAATAATACTGTAATATTCAGTACAATTAAAATAAAACAAAATCATCTGCATCTATTAAACCTTTATTTAGTTGCCTTTTTATCAACAATCATAGAAACTCGAAATTCGTTTACCAAAATAGGTATTTTAACGTTTTTCAAAAATATACCTTCGGTACGATTAAGGCGCCTAGTCGCCTAATTCGCCTTAGTCGTACTTAGAAAATATATTTATTGAAAACATAATAAACTATAGAAAAGTAATTAGGTAATAACCAGAAATCAAATGAATAACTTAAAAAAACACTAAACTAAATTCGGTCTGAGATCAACTTAAAACAATCTTTTTGTGGTCAAACCTATAATTACTAAGTACCTAAATAAAATGTAGAAAAAAGAAAATTAAAAAAAATTGAGATTAAGATTAAAAAAGATTCTAAATTCAACAAATATTGTGCTAATATCTCTTCCATGTCTGGTAACATATCATTAGGTCTTCCTAATTTGATTTATTTATTTATCAAAAATTTTCAAATTTCGTCGTAGTAGGCTTCGGTAGGTACCTATATTAAATTTTCTACAGGCTTCATTAAATCCATTTTCTCCATTCCGATGTTTCTACAAAGCTTTGTTTATATCCTCCTGCTTCTAAGTATTGTACTTTTTTCGCCATATTTAGGTATTACCTGATAAAAAGTTAGGTAAATTATTAAACAATTTTCTTAATACTTAAGTCGTACCGGTACGAGTAAGGAATTTTGCACAGGTAGGTACGACTTAAGCAGCAAGGTGTTCTACATATGTTTAAAACTAAAACCACTGACATAACCTAAAAATATTCTACCCTTTGAATATGCGTAAACTATTGCCAGATAAGTCTTACAAATAGACGTTAACAAAGAATATATGTAGGGATCACATTCCTGCCATAAAAAAAAGCATGAGTCAAGAAATTTAATGAAGACTGTACAAAAAACTTGCTTTTTCAATATTTTTGCTTCACGATGACAGCCGGCCGTCCAGTAGTTTACGTTCGCTCACTCAACTAAATAGTTCAGCTTGACGTCACTAGATGGTGCATTTTATAACTATTAGGAAAGATATTGAGGGGGTACGACTTAGGCCGTGGTACGACTAACGCAACCTTACCCTACTTACAAAGCTACCTACTATTAATTATATTAAAACAGTAGGCTTATAATATTTCGGTTAAATGTATTAGGTATACAGTTATGCACTTCATCAAACAAATTAGGTAGGTATCTTTCATAATTCATAAATATATAGAAATGTAGGTACATACCTGTCTTAAAAGCAAAAAGTTGACTTTCACATATAAATACAACTACAGATTACTTTTAATTACTACATTCTTTTAATCTAGCATACCTTATATAATTTCCAATCACTTAACCGCTCGCTTTCCTTGCTATAAAGTTAATAATATGCCCACTTCGACATATACCTACGAACCCTTTATTTAGATAATATCTTTACAAATATATGCGGTTAACTACTTTTAGACATTTATAATGAATTGACTAACAATGCTGTTAAAATTTATCGAAAACAATTTCATTTTATTGGTTAATATCAATTTCTTTTTCTTTACAATTATCCGGTGTGTTTATTTGTCAGCGGGGGGTTGGGAAGGGAACGAATCGGTCCGGATTATGTGCAGTAGATAGGTAGGTACTTGACCTAGGTGGGATTATCAATGCGAGTAAGTACCTTATAAATTAATCACGCTGGTTGCAAAATAGAAATGCGTGAATCAGATTGCATAGTTATCCAATCCAAAAAAAAACAGTTAAAAAATATCTTCAATGTAAAATATATGTAAAGAAAATTATAATTTTCATTGATTTGGAACATATTCAAAATTTTACGAACAAATGACAAATTATGACATTCGTACAATTGTTGTTTATTAATCAATCAATAGTTATTTTATTTCAATTCAATTTCATTACTTTTAATGTCGTTTCTTTTCAGGTTTGTTTTGTTATTTTATTATTTGTACACATTATATTAGTAGATCAATTAATTATATCAATAAATATTTATTCTCTTTTCAGAGAATGAAACAATAAACTGTATTGAATTTAATAACAAAATATCTTATATATATCCTACTAGCTTATACCCGTCATGCTTTACGTTTTTGATTCCGATCGTCAGGCTTGATCGGTTGGTAATTAAACAGGTTCTAGTCTAGCTTCCCATTGCTTTGCAGACCTCTATAACTGACATAAGCACAGAAAAAGAAGAATGAAACTTTCACAATTCATAAAAAGAGAGAAGATTGACACTTTTAATGTTTATTAAAATTTTGAATGAAGATCCTAAAAAATAGTTTTTTAAATAGCTCTAAATATATTAAAGTTAATGCAGCAAATTGTATTTAAGAACCTTCTCCGGCATTTTGCACGGCTCTGTGCAGACTCATATCTGACGTAGCATTTGTATTTTGAGCGTGATGCTATGACATACGGTAAAAAACAAATAAAAAACATTTCTGAATTATTATGTAGATAGAGAAGGATAATGCGAGTTTTATTTAATTTCCCAATTTACTACGCAACTTTCTTAATTTTTTCTTTCATAAGAACCTTCTACTGATAAAAGCCAACACGAAAAAAAAAAGAATTAGTGAAATCGGTTCAGCCGTTTAGGCGTGATGCTCTGACATACGATAAAAAGCAAATATACAAACATTTCTCAATTATTATGTAGAAGATAAATAGGCCAACATGCACCTGTGGAGGATTTTTTTTCTGATTTCCTTGTTATGAAACATCTGAATTTGAGTCTTTGAATAAAAATCTGCATGGGTATTCACTAAAAATTTTAGTTTGAACTTAACTTATTTTTTTACAGGGTTATGGTATAACGCTGAAAAGAAATGGTTTTTAAGTAAATGAGACGGATTCTAATTATTATTAAGATTCATCTTCACATTTTCCGCATCTTACGTTTCTATAAATATAAAATTTTTGGAGTTAGGTGCCTATGATCTGAAAAGAAATGGTTTTTAAGTAAATGAGACGGATTCTAATTATTATTAAGATCCATCTTCACATTTTCCGCATCTTACGTTTCTATAAATATAAAATTTTTGGAGTTAGATGCCTATGAATCGAGAAAAAATACGAGAGACTTTCTAGAAAAAAAAACGTACCTACTCAAAAAGCATCATAAGCCAGCTAAACTATTTAGGTAATTCATTCTATATTCATTTTGGTGCAAAGTACCTTTATATTTCAAATATTTGATTAGTTCTCGACTTAAACTTTTTCGTGAATCACCTACCCTGCTGATTTTGTCTCTGTTTTGTAAGCTTACTTTATCTCAATAAATACTGAAAAAAACTTAATAAATACTGAAAAAAAATCGTGTCTAGAGACTTTTAAAATTTAGCTACACTTAAAAAATATTTTCCCTCCTTTCAGAACTTACTTGATAGTTCGTATAAGTCGATTGGTAATAGCAATATTTGTATCTTCCTATGCTATACCTACTGGTACTTAAATTGTTACTACTTGTAACACTATATTCACATAGCGTTAAAACTTTCAGAGGCTTCCTCAAATAACCACAGCATTATGGGTGAATGCCATTAGTTTTGCGAAGATTTATAAAATCTGCACACTTGCGATTTGCCGTTAGGTGTCTTATAAACCCCTGAAATATTTTAAATATTTTTAAATTGTTCAGAAAATCGATAAAAGATAAACGATGTCATTTAAAATTCAGAATTCCACAAAATATCTTAAAGTGTTTAGTGTAACTGTAACTGATAAACTTATTAACATTCCGACTGTGAAGAACGGGTGGTGATAATGAGAAATAAATGCAGCAAGATAGATATGTCGGGATGATGAGTGTGCGCGTGAGGAAGCGCTCTGAAAGATCAGAGAGGAGTTGTGGAAAGAAAAGATTAGAAATATAAGCGACACTAATGGAGGTGGGAATAAGTATGTATATGATTGTGTTGGAATTGTCGTAGGTGGCTATTGTCTGGAAGCTTGCCTTCCATCCCCACGTCTGGAAATACACACGCTATTTCTGGACGGAAATAAAAATACACCAGGGAACAGCAAACACATTATTGTTTTATGAACTGACTTGCGCACCAAGGAAACACGCGCATGTGTGAGTTGGTAAGTACACCATACATAGACGAGATGAGATCTATTTTAGAGATGAAGTGCACGCAGTCCAGTGGATGTAGCGAGCAGGGGGTCCCCCGCGAGATCCGCTGGGGGGATCCGGAAATAGACCCTGCGCACCATCGAGATGGATGGAGAGATTATGGAGGCATTTAGTGACTTGTTTCGTTTTCACATCACGCGTCATTCCACGTGGTGCGATGATCTTTCCGGTCTGCCCAGGGGTGTGTTCAACTCTACGAAAATATTCTATTCGTATTCTAGTTTGAATGTTGACTAAATGATTCTGTACAGAAATAACATGCAACTGGTAATAGTCGACATGCTCAGCAAAATAACTGCAAACAGGAAGAAAATAAGAAAATATCTATGCTTGAGATAAAACATCTACATTCAAACGCAATGAAGAGCATATTGGTGCAAGAGCAAACAAAAACTTTTTTTTTTTAAATAAGGTGACATCTAGGTTTACTTTCAACAGCTAGTTTACAGTGTTGTCAAAAAATCGTTTTATCATGAAACAACTTTAAAATTTCTGGCTAACCCTTTTTTTAAATTTGAATTCATTCGAAACAGTAACTATTACATTTTTTTCCACCCAGCACTTTTTTTAAGGTGGCAATACACTCAAGAGAGAAAGAATGATTTAGGACAATCATATGAAGAATAACTGCATTCTATAAAAACAAAAATATTTTTTACCTGACAACCATTAACATTAAAAAAATTGGTAGGCAGATGTTTGATAGAATTTTTTTCAGCCTTTCAGAAATAATTTTAGGTATAACATTCAAACATATTTTCAATATTCATAGTAAGGACTACAGAAGTACGTCTGTCGGAATCTATTTGGTAAAACTGCCAAAAACGGGTGTTTTCGGGGAAAGGCCCCTTAAATATAATCACAAAACGAACCACCTATCAGCCCTAGTATGAGAAAAGGGCGATTAAAAGTTGCCGCTTTGACTTCTTAAGACATGCCTGCATGCGCGCACATAAAGTTAAAATTGGGTTATGTACAGCGTGTAAGTGTGCATGCGCACTTCAAATAACGACGTACCTTGATGCGTAAAAGCTTCGGGTGCAAAGCTTCAAACGGATTGTATAAACAACTTTTTGAATTTCAAAGAAAATACTGGGCATCTTGATATTATAGCAACGTTCGAAGTTAATGGTTATGTAGGTACCTACCTAAGAATTTTTTATAGGGAAAAAATCTAGATAATATTATTGATTTCCGAGAGAACAATAATTATTTTTTGCGCAACGAAAGGCTATATAGTCTTTCAACTTTCGTCCAATAAGAACGCTTGCATGTCAGTCAGTTGTCATGTCAATGATAAGCGAGTTTGTTTGCTCAAAAAGTTTCGAATTCGTATATCTTTTTGGTCATCCTCTCCAGAAATAAATTATAGTATTAAGTTAGATATCTATGCTTTATCATTTCATTCCAAAAAGTTTGTTCATAATTTTCGTGCTAGGTATGGTTTTTTTTTTATTTAAAGCTACTTTTATTTAATGTCTTAAAGATGCCGATAACAGTTGGAAAAGGAGACTGCTTTTCTTCTTCCTTTCTCATCAGGGTCTCAAAGACGAGATAACTCTCTCACACCGCGTTTAGTTCCTTCGAAGTCAATGCAGCTGCTCAGGATCGAGCGCAGAGGGGAGCTCTTGTTGCTTCACTATGTCCCTGAGTGGGGTCTCAAAGTGAGTATAAGATAGCATACAATTCAATTCACAAGTTTTAATGAAACTTACGGAAGAAACTGAAAATACGTTTCACAGAAAGTTTGTATTTAATAGGAAAAAAAAATATTTAGCACCTACCCTTAAAGTAGATGCTAGTCAGGTAAATTCACAGGTTTTCTGTTCCAAAATTAAACGTCATAAAATTATTTACTTATCGAAGTCTCTGAGCATACCTATACTCTCCTACCATGCAAGCTTGATTGAGTGCAGAGCTTTCGGGCATAAAGATAAAACATGAACGTCTTCCAAAGAGGTAAACGTGACCAACTCCTAAAGTAGATGATGAGTGTAGTTACATGTGATCATACATATAGAAGCCCAGGTATATAACTTTCTCACACTTGCAGTAGGAACAAGAATGTATGTAACTTCAGCTATTAACTATATTATCCAACATGGTGCCTGTGTATCTTATAAATTAAAATTTAATATTCTGGTAAGAACATAACATAAAATTTTATGTCATTCTTACTGTTGTGTGCATACAATGTATCTAACGAGTGCGTGTAGTCAATGTACCAGTACCTCTTGGCGAGTACCTACCGATAGAGAGCGCCTTCGATCCATTGATTTGAATGTACTTCTAACTCGATACGGCATTCTGAACAAAAAATTCAAAATATTATGTCGCATACCTATTTGTTTATTAGGTACGTAGATGTCGAAGGGAAGGAAAAGTATAGTGACAATGGCAAAAATCATGGCAGATAGTCTTGCTTAGAAAAATAATGACTATGCAAGGCATGTGCGCTTTTGTTGCCATCAATACGAGAATACTTTATACTGTTAGGACATAATTCATATGCATATTATAATTTACTGTTATTATGAAAATTATCACCCATCAAGCGGGTTTGTAAAGAGGTTAGTGAAGGGTTCACTAGAGGAACGACACCAAATCTATTTGAAAGATGTGATCTTAGATCTAAACAAAGAGGAAGAAGAAGAAGCAATGTGTTAAGGATTGATAAGGATCACGAAAGAGCCTTAATTCAGAAGTTAGCATGTGAAATGTGAGAGATCCCATGTTGTTAGTTAAAAAGGAGGTTCTTCGACACGTTTTTCTATTAATTATGCACTTTAATCATTTGTTTTGCAAAGACGTTAATTTTTCCTACACGCGACAGTTGATAACGTTCTAACATTTTAAAAAAATCAAGTATATCTTACCTATTCTATCAATTTCCCAAGCTTACTTTTAAGTTTTTGACGTATGATAACATGAGAACCAAGAGTATTGAAACCCCTACTTATGCGAGGACACAGAACACAATAGGTTGCAATTTTGAGCTAAAAATTTAAAGAATAGGTACATCGTGCTTCAGATGAAAACAACTAACAAATTTAATAATGATTGAATGAGATAGTTGATCACAAAAATAACATCTAATGTGTTACGTTTCCACTGTTTATTTCTTCACAATGGGTTTTATTTATTACTATTTTATAATCTACAAGCTTTCCCGACAGACGGTTGCCTACTTAGAGTTAATAAAATTAATAATCACCGATGAAGTGAGATTATTAAATCAATTTGTCGGTTTGCAATAAGCACCAAATATTGGAGAATTCAATAAAACTCATTATCAAACATCGTTTGTCTCCGAATTTTTAACATAAAAAAGGTGTTTACAGCAAAACCGTAATTTAAAATCATTTTTTTTATAAACCATACAGAGAAATGGATCTTCCTAAAAAAAGTATTTTTCAGTAGCTCCTTCGAATCTTCCCAATGTTCGCGATAATTTCAGCAAATCTCAATCCATGCGACACTTTATCTGCATCATGATTTGAAACTTTACTCGGCATCAAAATTTCTTTTTGTATGCTCACCTTACACGAGTGTGCGTTTTATAATTATAAATTGTATTGTGTTGTTTATGTTTTTGTGTTCAACAAGGAAGAGCTGGCCAGCAGAAAGAGATCACCGTGGAGTTAAGGTTAGTCCATTCTTCCAGATTCTTTTTCTTTTCCAGCTGGTCACACCACTCCTCCAGCACAGTATGCCACGCATATAGATACAGTCCACTTTAGTCATTTAATTTATATTTAATTAATTTTATCTTATTTAATTTATACCGCGCTAACCCATTTTATGGTACGCACACACAAAACTTTTTGAGAAAAAAAAAACGTAATTATGTTTTGCGTGAAAAACGTCCGCGGAAATTAAGTAAAAGTAATAAAAATAAATAGAGACTGGAAAATTTCGCGATCGCGATATAACGATTTTTTTCGCGAATTTTGAGGTTTCTGTGCAAATAACGCGAATTTTGAAGTTTTTGCGCAAATGGCGCGAATTATGTGATTGTTGGAGAAAAAATGCGAATTTCATGCCTAATTTACAGAAATAATGTGATTTTGTAAAAATAATATTTATTTATTTAGCGTATGGCCAGTTCATCACAAAAGATTATAATACAATCGATAAGAAAAGTACATTTTTGTATGTAGTAAAAAGCAGTAAAAAGGATTGGAGCGCAGGAAATTTTTTTTCTTCTTGTCAGACTCAAATACCCTGATTTGTGCTAACAAATCGAACTAAAAAAATTTAACTAAGACAATCTTTCAAAAAAACATTTTTTAGTGTTTTTTCTGAGCATATTTTCTATTATTGTATAATTTTCTTTAGTATTGAATTTTTATTTAAAAAAAAATTTATTAGATTTTTTTGGAAGTAACTATATTATTATACTACCTAATTCTGTTGTTTTTTTTTTCATTCATTTGGCAATGTTTGTTCATAAATATTGTTAATTATACTTACTATAAATTCTAAAAATTACTATTATTCTTTTTTTTACTATAACAGCTACCTTCATTTTGAACAAATCAACGTTGAAAAAATAACGCGAATTTCCGTGTTTTAGAGCAAAAATAACACCGAATTTCTCCAAAAATAACACCGAAATTCACAAAAAAATAACACCACTATTTTCCAGTCTCTAAAAATAAAATATTATTATTATAATTATTTGTTACGCCTTAAGTGTAATTTGATACGAACCACTTAATAACTGTACCTTTATAGTTTGAATAAGGGTTGCCGACCCTTTGCGGTATTTCTTCGGCCCTCGGGTCATTGATTCATAGAAGTGTTCCCTAAAGGTGAATGCCTGGAATCAGCTGGGGGTGGCCGCATACGTTATCCAGGTACTCGATGGGCCTGTGTGCACCGATTATAATAACCTCACTATCTCTACACAACATGTAAGTAGGTTCATAAGCGGGGTGAGATTCTTAGGGTAAATCTGTGTTTCTTAAAATTTAATCTAGCAGCCGCTTTCATAAAAAAATAAAGGAGACTTTAGGTTTCCTTTAAAAAATAACGCGTTTCATAACAACAAAATGACATTTAAAGCTGACTTTATGGTAAGGTCTCGTTATTGGCACTAAATTCGACTTTAGTGTAGTTCAATCTTTTAACATCGGAGTTCATAGAAAATATCGTGGCGCTTTAACTGTCACAAATGATGAATATTTTGTATACGGTGACACTGTGGATAAAAATGACCAAATTAGGGTGGAAAACGGGAAGAATATTATTGTTTACTGATTTCATTTACGAAAGTCATAAACCATAATAATAAATTAACAACAATAACGACACATTGATGCTTTATTGAGAAACGAAATTGACGGATTAACAGAAATTCCGCGAAATTATTAGTAAACAACCTATGTTTTCCATAGATTTCCATGGTTGCACTATCAACTGTTACCAACCTTCAAATATTTTTTTATGAAACGCGTCTACCTAAAGGAGACTTTAAAATTTAAAGTTTCCTTTACCTAAAGAGTTCTTTAGTTGCTTTTTTTGAAACCGGGCGTAAGTGTTTTCTAATTTTTGTTTAACCTTTAAAATTTTTATAGCCAAATAAGGATTCTTTTCTCGCCAAACTCGGATACTTATTGGATTGGATGCTAGTTTGTGACTATGAAATTCAAATTGAGTCTATCTGAATATATAGGTAAGCAAATCATATCTAAGTAAAAATGTATGTAGGTATGCATCGAACGATAATCAAAATTTATTACGATGAACTAGGTAACTAACTTTCATACTGAAGGTTTTAGGTTCAATCCCCGGTGCCGACCATTTTTCTCTTTCTCAACATACAATATTTATGATGTTTATTTCTGTTTACGTTTGCGTGGGGCGAAATTCCCAACTGATGGGGTAGGCAATAGGCATCCTGAATCAGATTTGACGGGATCGGTATATCGGTATAAAATTCCCAACACCTTTTGTACTTAAAAGTGACTACTTATCTATTTATTAAATAATCAGCTAATATTTTTTTATTTATTTTCTGTCAAAATAAAGCATTGCTCACCATTACAGAGTAATCCTTTGCGGTGAACAATGCACATACAATACAACACAACAATAATACATATTATATTTCTTTCTTCTTTGAACTAAAACATAATCCATTCAATATATTCTCACTCATCGCAAATTGTTACATTGGAATGTGATAGGTAAACGCAACTAGAGACTGTTCTAACGAATTTATCTTGGAAACTAGGCTTAGATTTTGAAATGCATACAATCTACGAGAATGAGGTTTTTGTTGTTTTTTTGTCACTTTTCTTTTGTACATGATTTATATTGTTAATGGCACATTGCCGTGAATAAATAAATAAATAAATATATAATATATTGATTAGTGCTAAAAAAATTAAAAGTTATAAAACGTTGGAGAAATACTGGTTTAACATTTGTCGGAAGGTTCTTAGCAGACTGTGTGTTTTTACTGCAACAGGAAGATATAAAAATTTACCTTATAAAGGTCCTTGCACTCGGGATGTGTTCGGGATAAATGACGGTGTATAGGTAGGTATATATAGGTGGGACACATACCTACCTGCTCAATAGATAATATATCTACCTACGCATAGGTACTTACCTACCTACAAATGGACACGCAGGATAAACTAGTAAGAGTAATATAATACTTGTACGTAAAACTCGATTTTTTTCTAATTAAGAGGTAGGTATTATTGAAGAAGAAGATCTGTCAGAAGATCAGTTCGGATTTAGGAAGAGACCAGGAACAAGAGATGCTATACTGAGCCTGAAACTTATACTTGAAAAAAGAATAAGAACACATATGTAGCTTTCATAGACCTGGAAAAGGCCTTTGATAGAGTTACAACAGCTATTTAAAGTATTACATGAAATAGGTCTAAGTTTTAAGGATAGACGAGCAATATGGAGCCTATACAAATATGAAAGCGCAGTAATAATGATGGGAGAAAGCAGTGCTGAGGCAAGTGTTGGTCAAGGAGTGAGACAAGGCTGTTCGATGTCGCCAGCATTATTCAAATGCTATATACAAGGAGCTATTGATCAAATGAGAGAAGAAATGCGAGAATGGCCTGGTGTAAAAGTACAGGGGCAAAAGATTGATATGGTTCGATACGCAGACGACATTGCATTGATCGCAGAGACAGAACAAGAACTGAATGAGGCCCTAAATAGGATGGAAAATATCTTGAAGGCTCACTATAATATGAAAATTAATAAAGATAAAACAAAATGTATGGTTGCTGGAAGAGACGAGGAATCTGCGAGTGTGTTCCTGGATGGCGTTCCTATTGGGCAGATAAAGGAATTTATATACTTGGGCAATAGAATTTCGCAGGATGGTCGCTCAAAGGCAGAAATAAAGTGTAGAGTCCACCAGGCAAGAGTCGCATTTAACAAAAGATCTAAAATATTTGAATCCCCCAATATTGGCATCAACGTGAGGAAGAATTTGATCAAGACTCTTGTCTGGAGTGTACTGCTATATGATGGAAGTGACACGTGGACCATTAACCAGAGCGAGTCCGGGCGATTAGCAGCCTTCGAAATGTGGTGCTACAGGCGCATGCTGGGGATCCATTGGTCGGAACTCATCACAAACGACGAGGTACTGAGTAGAGCCGGGGAAAAACGGCAGCTCCTAAAAAGAGTTGCCCAACAACGTGTCAAATGGATAGGCCATAACATCAGGCACCCGGGTCTGCTCTTTACTATCGTCGAAGGAATGATTGAAGGCAGAAACCACAGAGGCCGCCCCAGGGATAACTACATAGACCAGGTGATCGGAGACATGCGCTGCAGCACCTTCCAAGAAATGAAAAGGTTGGCCAGTGACAGGGAGGAGTGGAGAAGAAGAGTCAGCATGCTTGGTGCAGACCAATCCTAGGATTGTGACTCAAAGAGAGATTATTGAAGAATTATCAAAATTAGTTTATTTGGGTAGGTACGCGTGAGGTCATACAACTGTTCGAAACTGTGATTTGAAAAATTTATTATCGAACAATCATTTTAGGTAGGTACCTACTATCATTTTTCGAATAATTTTCATGTACCCGTCTAATTTATTTATTTAAGTAGGTACCTACCTAATATAAACGGCTTTCGCCTTTAATTACATCGATATCATTTTAAATACATCGCATCAAAACATAGCATTAAGTAAATCGTTCAGATTATAATATCATTTAAAATTAAAACTTAAGTAAGCATATTTGCAAACAAATTAACTTTTGTAAAAGATTTAAAAAAAATTGTGTCGAAGGTAGGTAGGTAAATTTACAAAATAATTCCTACAAGTACAATAATTGAGCCTAGAATAACCTAGATTTTAGAAATTCACCTAAGTCAATTTTCAAAGCCTTAGTTTGAACTAGCAAAAGATAGTAGGTAATTAGTAAATCACCAAGATGTCTAATAGTATTTGGATACTAGGAGCCATATGTCGTACGTATTTTGTATGTAGGTACGTGTTAAGGTAGGTACTTACTAAACACACACTCAAATTTGTATTCGCCAAGGACAATAAAATTGTCTGTAGATGACACAATTTTGTCATGTGTGGTAGGTATCTACCCGCCAGCTACTCTAGCGAGACACCTGCTAGGGGCATTTTAAGGTAAAAAATAAACATTTTATTAATTAATACAGGCAGAGAATTGCGTTTTAGGAAGGAAACGACAAAGATGTTCACTTTGCCCTGCCTAACAATAATAATATTATGCTTTGCCCTGCCTAACATATTTTGTTACACTTTGCCCTGCCTAACAATAATAATATTATGCTTTGCCCTGCCTAACATATTTTGTTACACTTTGCCCTGCCTAACAATAATAATATTATGCTTTGCCCTGCCTAACATATTTTGTTACACTTTGCCCTGCCTAACATATTATTTTGTTAATCGAAATCCAACAATTTAATAAAAATCCCTTGTGGGAGTCTAATGATTATTTTTCTTTTGTTGTTTCTTATATTTTTTTTTCTAATACCTAAGTGTAAACCTATTAAGTACCTACCTACTTAAGTGTAAATATTTATTTGTAAAATAAAGACCGTACTTGGCCCTATATCATACCTATAATAAATAAATACTTAGGTACTTATTTACTTACTTAATCCACTTTCGCTCCCTAGGTGGAGCATGTGGTCGCCACAAAGCCTCGCCAAGCATCTCTATCCTGGGCCAAATCCAGGGCGTCATTCAAACTTAAGCCGGTAATAAATAAATTAGTAAATAAAAGTTGGTACCTATGGAAACTTAAGCCAAAATCATAATATTTTCCTTGGAAGCATGACGCTGATAAATGTGCTCAATCGCATATACGTAAATAGTGTGAAATTAATGCAAATGCATTGGGCTTACATGATTATATAAACGAAAATTTTAACAATTAAAAGTTCGTTCGGTAGATCTAAAAGCGTTTTTTACGACGATTTATTAAATGTATCGCAACTCAAATCACATCATAAATATCTAAAATAAAATCCGTACATGAACTATTAGAATAAAAATAGCAGTAAGTATTAAAATACATACATAGTACACTGTAAAAAAACCTTAGGTACTATCGTAAAATTGAGTGTAAGTAATCGTTTTCCCCCACAGAAAATTCAGCAAAAGTCGAGGATGAAAGGGGCGGGACTTGGCTATATCTCCACCCCTTACGGAAAATTGAATGATGAAAATGCATTACTACCACATGCAGAGCATAACGGGTTGAATGTATGCGTATGTCGATATACACCGCGTGCACTCTGCACACATACATTACCATCAAGAGGGAAAAATGTTGAAGGCCCAAATGTCCGGCCCAACAGGTGCATAGTAATGTATCACACCAAAGCTCCTCCTCCAAAAGAAAACAGAATATATATGACGCACATGCGCATTGGTTTCAAGGAAAATTCAACGCTATTGGCGCATATTTTTTTAAATAAATATTATGTACAAACTCAACATGAATAAGCTGTACCCAATTTCCTATAGACTCTTTCAGGCCCTTGAGACTGTCAAAATAGGCTAAAGACAATAATTCACGGACTAATTGACAGAAGCACAATCAGGAACGCTGAAAATCGTTCCTGCGCCAAATTTGCAATTACCTATCCTTAATATCTTGTTTCAACATTTAAAGATTGATTTGCAGCAAGGTAAACTATATATTCTTACCGCTGCAGTCCGTTCATTCATCAGCTAGATTAACCTAGTCCCATACCCCCCACCCAGGTGTTGGTCATGAAAGTCTCCATACTTTCTTTCTCTGTCATATCCTGAATAATTATCTCATACAATAGACCTTCTTGTGCAATACCTAACCAATAGAAGAGTGCTTCTTACTTCCACATAATTATCTCATACAATAGACCTTCTTGTGCAATACGTAACCAATAGAAGAGTGCTTCTTACTTCCACATAATTATCTCATACAATAGACCTTCTTGTGCAATACGTAACCAATAGAAGAGTGCTTCTTACTTCCACATAATTATCTCATACAATAGACCTTCTTGTGCAATACGTAACCAATAGAAGAGTGCTTCTTACTTCCACATAATTATCTCATACAATAGACCTTCTTGTACAATACGTAACCAATAGAAAAGTGCTTCTTACTTCCACATAATTATCTCATACAATAGACCTTCTTGTGCAATACGTAACCAATAGAAGAGTGCTTCTTACTTCCACATAATTATCTCATACAATAGACCTTCTTGTGCAATACGTAACCAATAGAAGAGTGCTTCTTACTTCCACATAATTATCTCATACAATAGACCTTCTTGTGCAATACGTAACCAATAGAAGAGTGCTTCTTACTTCCACATAATTATCTCATACAATAGACCTTCTTGTGCAATACGTAACCAATAGAAGAGTGCTTCTTATTTCCACATAATGATATTCCTAGAATTTTTCCAAAGGAACACATTTCGAAGTTTTCTGGTCAATGTTTATCTCTTTCAGAAAAATATCATATCACATGGTGTAAAAAATTAGATTAAAAAATTAAATACTGTATGCGTTTTGACTATGTGCTATTCTCTAAAAATGTATTGAATATAATTTATAATTTTTTTTACATCATGTGAAATGTGCACCAAGATTACCGACTTTTCGTTGGAGATGTATGAAATTTTTAATTACAAAAAATGTTGATGGCTGGGTGTAGTATGTAGTGTAAGAATGAATGTAGACAGTGCGTGAGGACCGAGCGAGTGATGAAGATATTTAGAATAAAATTAATATTAAGAAGACGTAGTAATAAGTTAGTGTTAATTATATATATTGTTATAAGCTATATTGTGAATATATAATATAACTTAATAAAATTATAAAATAAATAAATAAATGACTTAAATTGGCCGGTTCAATGAAACGACAAAAAAGAAGATAATAGATTTTGTATAAGCCCCAATTCAGGTCCCCCCGACGTAAGATTCGACTCTTGTGTAGGCTTTATAAATAGTTCCTTCATGCACTCACTGGATTGAGATCAACAGCCTGATAGGTTGGCCTGCAATGTATCCCTTGATCATGGTCTGAAACAAACCCTACTTGGTGTTGCGAACGACACTGAGGCATATCTACCCAATATGGAGATATAATATGTTAGAGGAAGCAGGCGATCGTGTGAGAGTGAGCTCCAAAAATATTATGTAGAAATATTCCGCAGCCAGACTAAGAAATAACAGCGGTGTGGAATACGATTTGAATGATGAAGCAGATTACACTACTTGATAACAACAACCTTGATACATACTCGCTCCTTTTTCACACACTTACACAGGGTGCCCTGCGCTGAACTCGTCACATCGTAGAAATATTAAAAAAAAACTGAAAGGATAGTCCCTTACCTGAATGTAACTGTACAACTCCAAAATTTGTACTAGCCTAATTAAAAATGAGCCTATTTCTAATTAAAATGAGAGATTGCAGAATCAAAAGAGCATTCGATAGAGTCCTTCAAGATGCTTTCCTCAACTGGAATAATTGCCTGGAACCAGCCTATGATTAAACTTCAAGAAACTTTATGACTTCAACATGCTCCACATAGAAAGCAAATGTGGAAATAAATTACAGAAATGTGTATAGTTTTCTCGGATTTCGATTGTCCTCTTTCAAACCAGTTAATTAAAAAGTCTTTCGACATCTTCAAATTAACAACCTACAGAAACATATATAGAACCATAGATTGATGCATCCATAAAATAAATTAGTGTTCGATATTTAGAGGTAAACTTTTACAAATTTGACCCACTATGGGCTAATAATCGTCTTCTACTGCTATTTCCACCCATTAAAGGAAAAAAGGCAGTTACAAAGAAACAAACTAAAGGTGTTTGTAGATCAGAAGAAGTTAGAATAAATATCAGAAAAAGGTTCTTTTTGGAGTCTTTCGTGTATATACCCTTATTTTATATATTCTTTGAGTATAAACATTCAATAAAATACAACCAATAAATCTCCCCAACTAGGCCAGGCATATCTTGGGGAGAATTATGAAAAAGTTACAAATATGACGAACTCGGTAAAATTGATATGTACATAAAAAAAAAAAACTTCAAAAAATGTGAAATCGTCAAACAAATACACAGGAAAACCAAAAATATCGAGTGAACCAATCTGAAATTAAAATATGAAATTCCTCCTGTGCCGTATTAGGTCTCCCCGACGTTGGCAACCACTTCTGCGAAGGCTCCTCTGTCTCGCGCCAGCCGGAACAACTCTTCCACCGTTCCTATTCCAGTCCATTCTCTCACATTGCGCATCAAAGGTATTTCCCTTGGGGCAGCACCTCTTCCATCCTTCACCTTTCCCATCAGCAAGAGTTGGACGATTCCGTATTTGTCTCCCCGCACAATCTGACCGAACGACATATTAAAAAAATATTGTCGGATATATGGAGGATTTACATGCAGGTTCGCTTATAAAACACATACCTAATAAAATTCAGCTGAAACTGTGGTTAAGTTAAAATTGCATACTAATGCCACATCAAAGCGATCCATTTTGAATATAGACCCCAGACCACACACAACAGAAGATATGCGAAGCATTTTTTTATGGAAATCCAGGCATGATCTAACATGAGATTTTTCAGATTTTCTTATCCTAGCGACATGATCTTATCAGAGCAAAAGTCCTGAAAATGTACCCATATTTAAGTGTAGTTATTTACCACAAGGATTGTCAATCACCCTATGTATGAATACGTTTATCCGCACGAACATACGAATGTCGCCTGTAAGTACTTTGCTTTAGTACCTACATTTTCAAAGGCCACCCCAAGTCCACGGTCTGTTATGTAAGCATGGAGCCGTGGAAATTATCATATTATTTGGGTTAACTCTACGTATAACTGCCTAGATACAGTGTAGGTGTAGATGACCACATGCCCACACTTCCTCGGTTACCGTAGAACTCAATTCAAATCGCTTATCAATAAACAAATGCATAACAATAAAAAGATTAGAGTCACAGAGACTTTTCAGTACACTCAAGGCTTGCGCAATGAATGTTTGCTAAATTCTGGTAAATTTTGTTTGCGTACACTAATTGGTTCAAGTTAATGTTTGAAGAATAAAACCATCTTATCGTAATAGCAAATTATCAATTATGCTTATTAACACTTTTTTTTAATTTGCCACTGTTTGCTCTATTCGTCAAGAGTCATATCTTAGGCCCAAATTTCAGTTACACTTTACTGACGGAACTTACCGATCGTTTGAATTTCAGCTAGCCATAGCCACTGATGTTTTTTCCTATTTATAAATAAAACAAACTTTGCAGTATTACAATAGATTTTTTTTTCCGAAAGATATTTTCGGTCGACTATGCGACTATCTTCAGCGGAGAGTTTTTTGGACCGAGTGCTCATGCGACCATCTTCAGCTGTGAGTACAAAAAACTCTCCGCTGGAGATGGTCGCATAGTCGACAGAAAGTATATTTCGGAAAAAAATATAATCTATTGTAATACTGCAAAGTTCGTTTTATTTATAAATAGGTATAATGACTACAGCCTGAGGACGAGGAGGGCTGACCCTAGGAGTCTTCATAGACGATAAGCTGGGAGCAAGCCAGGCAGACAGAGAGAGAGAGAGAGAGAGAGGTATAATGACTAAGTACCTATTACAAAGTTACAAATAATGTGTTTGAAGAATGATGTTTTTTATTTATTTATTTATTTATTCACATAACATAATTTTAAAATTTATATAGACAGAAAGTTGCCTAAACCCTACGGGATTTTTCGGCTATATTTTGACAATTCTCTGTTTTCGTACCAATTTAAGCTTTTTGAGAAAATTCTTCTTCTAATCGACACATCGAATACTGCAATAAATAAAAGAGCACTACTAGTCAGTAATTGCCAAAATCTAGACGACGAATGGAATATTTTTGCCCCAAAAATCAGTGAAAAGCGCGAAATATTGTACGATTTTTTTTTTAATTTTAGTGCATTTGGAACCATAGTAACCAAAAGTAAAATAATATTTTTTTAGTTTACAATCAGCCTTTTCATTCTTAAAAAAACTTGTGTAGGTATTATGAAAGCTGACTGACTTTTAATTGAATTTCCTTTAAAGAATTAAGTAGGTACCTAATTAAATATTCAAAATATAACGTAGGTATTGTCAGTACTGCTGTAGAGTTCAGAAACATGGACACTCGTCCAAAGAATGGATCGGTTGGTGAAACCTTCGCAGAAGTGGTTGCCAACGTCAGGAATGATCTGATACAGAAGCAGAAGAAGAGGAATATTAAAAAAGAAGACCTTTTCTACAGTTGGTCTGTCACTCCTGAATCTAAGCGCCGTTTTTATTCTAGGTATATACCTACTTTTTATAGATATTTGACAGACTTTGTCATATAATATAATAATAATATAACACTTTATTGGGTAAAAATATACATAATTAACCAAAATTGGCGGGCTTATTGCCTAGGGCAATTTCTTCCAACCAACCTAATGGTCCTAACTATTAATATTGCATGATAATTAATTACCTATTTAACCAATGTAATTCCGACCGATGCCGATGTACCAATTATGAAACATGCATTTCGCATCCGCACTCGCTATTATGAAAAAACTGATAGTTTCTTATTTGTCAAAAAAGTATTCAATTTTTAAATTAGAATTAAATTATATTTTAATAGGCACTGTGAAGGATACATATTTAAGTTTTTTTAAATTTTCTAATGACTCGCGCAAATTTCTCAATTTTTTCATTGATAGCAACGTTCTTTTGACAAAACCAATACGACAAAAAGAAATTATCAAAATTATTCCAGACGTGATACGATCTCCATGTAGGGGTACATTTTTTACAAACAAAAAAGCTTGCTTTGTTACAGCACATAATTATTGTTTTCACTATCTTCGTCTCAATATACACACATACACATAGCAAGCCAGCTCGGAGGAGACCAATCCGCAGCAATCCCGACCCACACGAAACCGACCCCCTAGCTCGATCAAAGCAATCAAACGGAAAAGCCGGCGCAACACAAATCAAGCCCGCCGCGGGTCCCCCCCAAACCAACAATGCGGGATGCCTAAACCCCAGGAGCATATAGGGAGGCATCCAGAGGTCTCCATTGCGCTCGAAGGCGTCCGAGGCTCATTGTACCTTTTCTGACCGGTTGAGGTTTAAGGACGTGAGGTGATCAACTTCACGGTCCCGATCTGATTTTTAGATTTCTTGCCTCTTACAGGATGCTCGCAAAACCAGAAAAAAGAGCAGAGGTGCTATTCTTAGCCGGCAACCCCACGGCGAGTTGCTACAATATAATCATAGAATTAAAAATTTTATCAGTAGTCGTCGACAATTTGAATTTTGCGAAATTTAGCGAAATTCCAAAATCACTCGATTTCGGGTGGAAGGCCTCATTAAATAAAATAAAAATTGCGAATTGGAAGAATTTTCGCTAGTGTAGAGTGCGAAAAAAATGAACTGTCCAATGGAATATATACGAGAGGAGTTCGGTATTACAACTTTTTTGTTAGTAATGAGTATATGTACATTTTGTCTATGGTTCTCCTTTGCCATTATGCAAAGTAACAATTTTAAAATTTCATCGCTCAATTTTCATTTTTTTCACAAGTGTGTTTTGAATGTTAGAAAATGACTGACGCAAACATTTTGACCATAATCGAACACCGCGCTGTTTTTAAACTCCTTACAAAATGAGGGAAAACTCGAAAAAAACATCGATTAAGAGATACTGGTAGTTTAAAAAAACTGTGAAATATGAAAAAAGTAGAGAATATTGTACTCGAATATCATCATCATCAGCCCTCCTCAGTCCAGTATTGGACATAGGCCTCCCTTCCCGACTTCCATTGCTCCCTGTCGGCAGCCACCCTGTGCCACTGGTGTCCGGTCACCTTTCTTATGTCGTCGGACCCATTTGTGGCCTCTCTGGGTTTCTGCTACCGATTCTCGGTCTCCACTCCAGGGTTCTTAAGAAAAAAAAGAAGAACTCGAATATGCTCGTAAGAAATTCGTAAGCAAAGATCATCAACCTGTCAGTGGATATCAAATAATCAATAGTTCATTACTTTTTGAACCTCAAAGTCTGGTGAAAGATGCGTGCCACGAATCCTCCCACTATCGCAGAAACAAACCGAATTGCATTTTGTAAAAGAGTTTGGAGCTCTGTGGTGAAAACTTGAAAGGTTTTTTGAGCACATTTTTACTGAAAAGGAAACGTGAGTTTGTCATTTTCTCATAAGAGTAAATACAGTGGGTAAAAAAATCTTCAGGAACTCCGAAGGAGTTAAAAGTCATAAAATCGTTTGAAAATCTACTTATTACAGTATTCTGGGATACAATGTATTCAAGAGTTATTGCATACCAAGAAAGTACAATCTGCAATTTAAAGATGATTTTCCATTGATATGGGGGAGTTTTATTAGTTAGTGTACCATGTCTGAGCACCAAACACTCCTAACAATATCCATCTGAAAAAGGCAAACAGATAATAATGAACCGCTGAAAAAGACTATGGGTCGATTGGTTTCGAATGTAAACAAACCTAGGTAGGTATAGATATAATGCAAAGCTCTTTTCGCAAAGTTTGCCGACACGCCAGACAGAGAAAGACTATACAAAGCACGAGTGGCTTAGCTATACTTCAATATAATACGTAGGATAGTATACACACAGATATTGTCTAATATAAATAATACGTACCTACCACGGTATGTAAATATATTAGAAAGATATAGATGGGTAGGTATAGAGTGGTATGTATGTACGAGGTAGATAGAGTAAGACAAACTTATCACCCCTTCAGGCCTCATATAATATAACTTGTTTGGTATATGTAATATTCCGCGCGGCGTTAATGTATGTATGTGTAGAGTCGGCACACACAGAGAGTGGGCTTAGCTATCTACAATATAATATAATAAAGTATGGTGGTAGGTGTGCAGTATCTGTATCTGCATCTTGTCTGTGTGGCCGTAGTGCCGCAAGAGGGTACTAGTATTGTTACCTCGGAGTCTGGTGCTGTGGGGCCGCTGCGGTGTGCTGCTTCTTCACGACTGGATATCATTTCTTTCCACATTCCAATCGCCGGCTCGATTATGTATCTATGTAAATATCTAACAGTAACAGTCGGCGAGCCTTTCCCCACCGGCATACCTCGGCCTCTGCCTCACGCTCTTCCTCCGGCGACTTACTCGACCACTATCTGGACGTTGGCTTTCGCTGGATCCTAGAATGCCGAAAGGCCCTAAGAAACTCATCCACATGCAATCCATAGGTCATACTTAGGGAACACGCACCTTATTTTTGTCCCCGGAAATACGTCATACAACACGCATTCGTTCAAACACTAACTCAACGTAATTTTTTTTTTTTCATATAAAATCAATCAAATCAAATCAAATCTCCCTTTGAACTCCACTTAGGAGCATAGGGAGGCAACAAGAGCTCTCCATTGCGCTCGATCTTGCGCAATGCTTATAACCTCCTCCCACACCAAGTCCATTTCCCTCAGCTCTGCCTCGAAGGAACGGAACACGGTATGAGAGGGTCTTCCACGCCTTCGAGACCCTGATGGGAGGAAAAACAGCGCTCTCCTCGGCCAACTGTCATTCGGCATCCTCAACACATGTCATCATGTTGATTTTGATTTTGAAATCGACACTTTCTATGGGGATTAATAATAACAGGTGTCCACAGATTATATTGTTCCTTCATAGATAGGTACAATTGTTTCTAAGGGAAGAAAAATGTCCACAATTCTCAGCGTGGTGAGTGAGGTTAAACCACCCTTGCAGGGAAGATACAATATAACTGAATTATAGTACGATCAAATTACAGTAGGTAAAATTGTGACCTATTCCTATGCTTTAGTCTAACAGGTTTTGCTGCTAGTAATGAAATATTTTGAAAATTATTATGTAGGTACCTACAACCAGTAAATTCAGTTTAATTTTCAGATAATGACTATTATTCTGAAATGAAAAACAGACGATTGAGTTGTGTCGTATCCAATTTTTATTGAGACTTTTGACATTTCTGTATTCTGAAAATGTTTTATCCAATACATTAGATGCGTAACTACTGGCAACCGTTTAAGTTCTAAGCAAGAGCTTCTTGCGTTGAGTTGGAACGTGAATTAGAGAATACCAGTCAATATGTCACAACTCCCATATGATCCCATCAATCGATTAATTTGAACACTCCGACCTCAACTTTGTTCAACATGGGTATTGGGTACCTAAAGAGTTTTATTTTTAAACCTTCAATCTTGTTTTCTGCCACTAAATTGTCTAGGGCAACAACTAATTCAGTGGATTACGCGTTGTTTTCCAATACAGGTATCAGTTTTCAGCGGTTTGAAAATTGTTTGAGGAATTTCACGAAAGAAATAAAAAGTACAAGTATCAGGCCGGTGCCGGTGCCAGTGGATAAATAGAGAGATGGAGAGGTGGCGTCAACTGTATTTTTATTGTAAACATAAAACTGAAACAAACTAGCCCGTAAATTTTGTGAAAAAAGTGTGTCGAGGTCGTTGATAAAGTGTTTGGTGTTTTCATTAAATTCGTCGGCATTGTGCGCGTTACTGGCGCACGACCGCATTTTCTGGTAGATTACTTACTTTACTTAGAGATTTACGGTATTGCTTTTGGGATTTGGACGAAAACATTCTTTTCTAGATCCAAATATAGCTCTCTGCTTATATGAAACAATCCATAGGCGATACAATATCGTTTACACTTTCAATCTTTCCTTTTCTTCTTTTGAGCAATGACCATGCACTGCTGTATGATGACCTCCCTCACAATTATGTTCAGGAATCTTTAGGTAGGTGCATATGCGAAGGGTAGTTCGCATTAAAACGCCACTTTGCCAAGCGGGTTGGCGAGGACGTCCTTCCAACCACAAGGTGTTTGTAGCCTACCCCTCAAAAACTTATATGTAGGTAGCTAACCGTATAATGGACAAGATTTATTAAGGTTTTGAAAAAGTTTACAAATTAGGTACCTTATTTTATAAAATCTTCAAACAATAAAACAAGCTTAATGACAGAGTCAATATTATGTCGATAAATCAAATACCAACACTGACATAATATGTAATTGAAAGATGTGCTAATCTGCCGATATACAAAGTTGTAGATAATTAAGATCAAAAAATACCTACGAATAGATTTCAACAAAGCACATTCACCTCACTTCACTCTCCTATTAAACACCTCTCAGGGACATAGGGAGGCAACATGAACTCTCTATTTTGCACTCGATCTTGCGCCATCACATATTGGATACCAGCTGGCTGAACCCTTCCCGCTGATGATTTCCAGGTGGCTTAATCTTAATTTCAACCACATCAATGACGATCCAATTTCAATCTTAATAAAGATGTCATTATCACATTTTTTGTTTGCTATGCATAAAAATAGTTCCACTCAGGTCTATGTTAAATTTAGTATTGCTTTATGAAAACAGTTAACGAATTGAACGTGCATTCTTGGTGGAATTATTTAAATAAAATAATTTAAATGAAACAATTAATTTGTTATTCCACTATATATATTCCACTATATTATGAAAAAAGGTATAAATGGGATGTTTTTTTTCCTTTTTGTGCCGCTAGAGGCGCCCTTGCTAATCCGGTCTATTGTCAAATTCAGTGTTACCAACGGGGGCGATTTACTTCTTCTTCTTCTTATGGTAGCTCACAATCAAACCTCCAAAATATCATTCTAGTTTATTTCAAATTAAAAACTTATATATTATTATACATGATAACTTACAATAGGTTTAGAGTAATCATTGTACATTTTTTACATACTATTACAAATAAAATTGTTCATCTTTTTTTATATACCTACCTAAATACAAATTAAAAAATACAGAAAAGCACCCCTGAGATTTATTCTCAAATTTATGCGCAGCAAAATCAACAACTTCTTAGCAACACAATGGAAAACAAACTTCCCAACGTTGGCATCACTGAAAAAAACATCAAACATCTCTACGTTGGCAGCACTGAATTTGACAATAGACCTGATTAGAAGTTCTGCCACCTAGTGTGTATTGTCGGAAGCTCCCCAGAAAACTTCCCATTGGATTAATATACAAGTACTTGTAGTATTAAAAGTATCGACGTTCGAGATTGAGCTCGCGGGATTGACTTTCAAGAATAACCACCAAGGCGTCGAAGACTTATTAAGACATTTGAGGCTTGGGACCTATATCCTAAAATTAACTTCCCAAGGGTGTTTTTTACGTACATACTCGTAATTTAAAAAAATGCACACGCATTCACACATTGCAATCAAAGTAGCTGTACACTATTTACCTTCAACATTTTGCAGAAAATATCTCAGTTAGGTATTTGACCAATAATTATTGTACCAACTTGTATGCACTAAAAGACGGGATGTTACCGCCTATCTATATAGATATTGACCGCAACCTTAGGAATTTCAAATAGTATTTGGTTGAATTGACCGCAGATCGACATGGCGAGGCATTGTTAGATAACTTTGGTGTATAATTGAACTAGGCAACTTATGGTTTATACTAATCATCATTATGTCTTGTATTTCATATCGCTGCAACAGATTAATCTATTTCAATATTGTATCATATTATATATTTTATTATCTATACGTCTGTAAGATTATTATGCATGGGTTTATTCAAACCTTTCAAACCTATAACAGTGTAAGAATATAACAGAAAGTAAAATTACAGAAATATTATAATCTAAGTATGTACCGAGATTCAAATTAGAACAGATATACTGAACGTAAAAAAAATACAAAACGAAGCAAACCAACATTTGGAGTTCGCCAAAAAGATTAATTCATCAATTTCCTTCAAGAATCTTAAAATGTGAGTTAAATTTGTTATAAATTCCACTAGTTAATTAAAAAGAAATATCCATTATAATTTAAAGAAAGGTAAAATTTTGTACCTAAGTAGGTAAGTGTGTATTGAGTGAAATAATATTATTGAAAAAATAATTAAAAAAAATATAAAAGCATGATTTAAAAAGGTGATTTGGGAGAATAAGGTTAAATCGGTAGTATAACAATCAATCAAGTATCAGGTGTCCATCCTGGAAGGCATTAAAAATGGAGTTGAAAATCCCGTATATAGAACTTATCGCAGAGCAAGGAGATCATACATTAATATTAGTGTCTGAAAGAGTCGATGGCTCTACAGTTACTACAGTGTATATTATTTTCAGTCGGTAGATATGTACAATTAGATCTAATTATCAGGTAGGTAGGTACTACAATTAAATTTGGCGTCGATTTTTATGGATATATTCTAAGCTTATTTTGCCAAGGTATAAACATTTGATTATTTCGATGTGAATAAACAAAGAGACAAATGAAATGATTACAGGATATACCGATCTATAACTTTAAACGAAAATCGGTTTATCGATACACATTTATTGTAAAATTCAATAGCATAAAAATGAGAAAAAAGAGAATGCAAAAACAGATATCGCAAAATCGTTTCTAATTAATAACTGAATTTTGCTAATAAGGTAAATACTATTATAGGTACATACTCGTATTATTATGTTTTGGGCACGATATAACAAGATTATGCATGAGTCCCCATTCTCCACTGAAAAAAGGACAAAAGTATTTATTTTGTTTGGAAAAAAAAATTTTAAGACCTAGAAGAATCTTAAATAAAAGAGAGATGTTACCTACCAATATAAGATATTCTCTTCAAGTTGTTAAGATATTTATTTATTACTAGCTTTCCCGACAGACGTTGTCCAGTAGTCCTAACCAAAGGCGGCCCGTTCATAATATATGCACTGTGCCCCCAGAAATAAAAATACATAATTATTAATCAGATTAAGTTACTAATAAAATAATAATGTTAAAATTTTTCTTTAACATCCATATTTGATTCGTATTCAAAGCTCAAGCGGGAACAACGTGAGACTATGAATTAGACTAATTGACTTAGACTAGTCACCCTTGAAGTAGCGAAACGAATGTGCCCGATAATTTTGTTGACTTTGAATGAAAATTTTCTAAAACGCTCGAATTGGTGGGGTGGAGTAAGTGGGATGGGCTACTCTAAGAGCGGCAATCACGTATGCGAGAATGGGAGGGAACTACCCGCGATGGCGTTGGCGCGTCGCAGGTGATCCGTTCCATACTAACTTAAATATTTATTTTATATCATTTCTTACCCATTTTTTTCAATGTTTTATTAGTTATTCTGTTATCCGGAGCGGAGCAGAATCCGATAAATCAAACATTGAAAGAATCTGTTCAGCCGATCTCGAGTAATAAGTGTCTATCCCGACTTTCATTTATAATAGAGATTTTTTTAAATTATTTTCTTTAATATAAATTAAAGTCGGGTTAGTCTTCCCCAATGTGTGATTTATTGGATTCTTCTCCACTCCGGATAACAGAATAACTAATAAAACATTGAAAATAGATAAGAAATAATATAAAATATAATATTAAAGTTAGTATGGAACGAATTTCATGCGAGCTATCTTTAATAAAATCTAACAACAAAATTATTGTCTTCTGCACCTGCACCCTCTCATTCTCGCATACGTAATTACCACTCTTACAGTAGCCCGTTTCATGCACTTACTCCACCGTTTCGGGCGTTTTAGAAATTTATCAAAAAAGTCAACCAAATTGCGCGCATATAATTATATTCTCGCGTTGATTCCGTCTGAGCTTTGAATACGAATGAAATATGGATGTTTTAGAATTAATATTTTAATTTTATTATTTAGTTTATTTTTGTTTCTGGAGTTGCAGTGCACAATGAACGGGCTGCCTCTGGCTAGAACCAAAGGGTCCACAGGACAACGTCTGTCGGGAAAGCTAGTTATAAATAAAAATGGCTTATCGTATAGATAAAGATCTTTTTCTTAAATTTGACAAAATTTTCTAAAATATGATACGACTCAACACATTACCTTCACAATTCACATACCTATCAAGATCAATGTTTCTTGATATGTGAATTGTGAAGTTCAAAAATTCACTTCCTGTGCTAATTTTACAATATCTTAGGTATTGGAAGTTTCTACAAATATTCTACTAAATTTAAATTGTACTATCACAAAATAGGTATCGGGAAGAATCCTATTTAATATTAATTAAAATAGGATTCTAATAATATTTCGGAGTTGCATGAAAATTTAACTAAAGTCCATGAAAATTTTTTTTTTACCCATTTTATCCATGTAAAATTACTCTATGCAAATTTTCTGTCAATAAAGAAATGGTTAATGTGTCGAAAACGCTTTCTTGTATACTTGGATAATTTATTATAGTAAAATATTTGAGCTTAAGGATGTCACAGTTAGGATTGTGTGAACCGTCGATGTATTGTATTTTATAGGAGTAAATGGGTATACGCAGTTCTTCGGTGCACACATGCATCAATATGTATAGGTACCTACATATACCGAAGATACATCCATACCGACATGGTAATTACATTGACGACAACATTCCTTCAAAGCAGTGAATAGTTCGGTTGAGTCGAGCTGTATAAAGGGGAAACCGGGGTAATGGGGACCTGTTGAGCAAAAGCCTTGTATCTAAAAGGGCAGTGGCAAAAAATAAATAAAACAAACAATCACTGCTTGTCATAAATGCACTGATTTTTTTTTCCAATTCTATACTATGAGGGTAGTAATAAAAGTGTCAACACAACATGGCTGCCTAAAAAGGATGTGTGGTGACAGAGGCAACTGTCACATAAGTCATTTAGACTAAGATAACGACTGGTATTCTGAAATTCACGTTCCAACTCAACGCAAGAAGCTCTTGCTTAGAACTTAATCGGTTGCCAGTAGTTACGCAACTAATGTATTGGATAAAATATTTTCAGAATACAGAAATGTCAAAAGTCTCAATAAAAATTAGATACGACTCAAAAGTCTGTTTTTCATTTCAGAATAATATTCATTGTAATATTACATATCTTAAAATTAATAAATAAACGCTGGATGTTCACTTTTACGATAAACTTTTAAAAACAATACAGTGAGTTTATGCCAAAAAAAAATGAGACTAGACCAGAAACATCAAGAGCGACTGAGATGAAAACATAAAGATGCATTATGGACCGGAATAACGTTAAGAAATCGAATCAGATAAATAGGAATGTAAAACGGAAGACATCGTCAGGATGTGATGTGGAAAACAGCGAAAGCTCACACGTTTTCATCATGGATGTAAAGTGATTTTCGCACATCATTCTCCAAAAATTTGGCGTCACAGGAGATGGATGTAGCTATAAAATTCAGATTCTTGGATTATAAAAAGAATTATTCCCTTTTATAATACCTACTTATGAAGAAAAAAATCTTTGATTTGAGTGTTTTGAAAATGATCATATTATGATGAAAGAAGTATTAAACAAGTCTCTTGAATCATTATAATTTCGTCTTAAAAATGCCCCTAGTTACCCGCTGTCCCCCATAGAAGTTTATTTGAATATTGCACCGAGTTAGTACTAAGGTTACAAAAGAACGTGTCAGAGGCGTGAACGGTGAAATGGTTGAATGGGGAGAGTTGCGGGCGCGTGGACTTCTTGATTGTAATTTATGGCTTATGGCTTAATTCAATGTATCCACATCAATTCCACTGATTCAGGGAGCCAGGGTATTCATTTCGGACGAATGCTGGTCGTGAACCTCATCTTCTAACTATAGATCTTCCCCATGCTATCGCGTTTACCAAATACAGAACTATTCTCAAGAAGATATACTACCAGTTCAGTCGATCATTTTGGTACTGAAGTTCGTGAGTTCTTTTTTTGAAAATTGTCGTTTTTCACGAAACTCTGTGATTAATGTTGTAGATGTCAAAACTTTATTTTTTTTCTCTTTGGATTAGTCCAAATTCATTTTAATAAAAAAGGACCTCACACTAAGTTTTTTTTTTTTACCAGCAGTATGAATACTAAGTGAAATCGATAGCACAGAGACAACATACTGCGAATGGGCTGAGCAAGACTTGAGCTCTCGTTTATCCACTTTTCAGCACAAATGTGAACATTGTCATAATGAATCAACAATAAATAGCTTAATATATTATTTGATGGATAATTGACATAAC
Organism: Mystacides longicornis; assembly: GCA_963576905.1. NCBI lineage: Eukaryota > Metazoa > Arthropoda > Insecta > Trichoptera > Leptoceridae > Mystacides > Mystacides longicornis. Next base: position 25,223,104 of record OY756421.1, on the reverse strand, counting down.
CTTCTTCCATGAATTGTCAAGTCATTTCGTGATAATATATAATTACAAAAAAAAAACATTTTTTTCGGACTGGAACAACTGGTTGATGAGACTTTCGATAAACGACAGAATTTCGTGCTATATTACTTTTCTTTTGCATATCTAACCCAATTTCCTTCCCGAATATCACTCCTCAACTTTTAAAGATTAGTTATTATTGGAGGGGTCGTAGTTACGCGGGAAAGTCGCTGGCACCACGCGATTAAGTGGCGCAGTATAAAACAAGAATCCAAACAACAAGAAAAAGTTGAAAATCTACACCCAGGAATATGAGGATGCCTAACAAGGCAGGACAAACTCCTAACAAAGTTTTGGGCATCTCTTTGTCTACATGTTTCTTCTTTCTTTTCACAAGCCATTGAAGGCACTCATATATACTTACATTCCTAATAGGTATTCCTATATTATAATTATTGGTAAGTTAATCCGTTAAATTACTTTAGTAATTTCTTTGAAAAACTAACTCCACGAAATATTTTTCACACAAATGACAAAATCACTCCGACTACCTACGGGAAATATTTGTCGAATATGTAACAACTAATGACTCTGACAATTCATTGTTAATGTTCGATTTTTAAATGGAACAAACCACTACGGGCTTACGACCGTCTTCTACTGTTATTTCGAAGGCTGGCTTAGTGTGATCACTTTACGTTAACAACGTTCGCCATTAGGTGGTAATGTTTAAGTCTCCGAAGCTCCTAATCATGAGAATTCTCAACATGTTCAACATGTCGAAAAATCTCATGTATTCAAAAAGTAGAAATATAAAAATAAATGAAATATAGAAATAAAAGTTGGAAATTATTGAGAACAAGAGAGCAACCTGCTGTCATGTATTTGACGCCATGATGTGACTATATCCATTTTTGTTACTGTCTCATCTTTATTGCCTACTAGCTAATACCCGTCTTGCCTAACGTATGTAATTCCGATTGTCAGGATTGATTGGTAGGTAATTAAACAGGTTCTAGTCTAGCTTCTCCACAGACTACTTATAAGTATTAAGCTTCTCATTGCTCAACAGACCTCTATAACTGACATAAGCACAGAAAAAGAAGAATTACACTTTCACAATTCATAAAAAGAGAGAAGAATAACACTTTTAATGTTTATAAAAAGAAAGAAAAAAAAATTGTAGTCTGCCAATCACATGGAAAAAAACTGCATTATAATAATATGTTACATCTCATACTTGATTCAATTTCACTGTTCAATAGAAGGGAAAACTTTCCTTTATTAATATGCAAGTGTTACTCTCAATGTGGTTTGAGTCTTGACTATATTCCCTAAACCCTCTACCTATGTGTAGAATGGTAAAAATTGAATATTCATTTCAATGTTGATAAAATGTGTTTTATATGGTTTGAATTACATTAATTTCTATTTCAAAACAATCTTGAATCTTTAAAATACATTTTTATTCAGTCAAATTTTGGTTCTAAGCAACATTTACATGAGTAATTTTGTTTTTAAAAGATGACCATCTGTGTTTACGGAGATTTTACTATGAAGATTTTATAATTTTAGAAATTTATTAATTACAGTAAATATACCTATTTGAGATTTTGTAAAAATTTGTATCTTTGATTACCATAAATATACCTGCAAGGATCCACGACGATTAATTAAAATCCAATGCAAAACCTACGGTTTTATGCTCCAACAATATACAAAAAATAAATATACAATATTAAATAAATAAACATTACTGAATTATTATATAGATTATATTTCAAAAATTTGATCAATTATAAGTACTTAATTAATCTAAATAATAAAAACTGCTGAAACAATTAAAATATCTCTCTCCATTAAAAATATTGACTAAAAGTAGACATGAATTACCATAAATATACCTGCAAGGATCCACGACAATTAAAATCCAACGCAGAACCTACGGTTTTATGCTCCAATATACAAAAATATAAATATATAATAACAAAATAAACAAACATTACTGAATTATTAGGCATGTAGATTATATTTCAAAAATTTGATCAATTATAGGTACTTAATTCATCTAAATAATAAAAATTGCTGAAACAATTAAAATATCTATCTTCATTAAAAATATTGACTAAAAGTAGGCATGAATTTTCTAAAGACTGTTCAAGTTAAGCTTCTTTCTATGGAATTTATGTATATAATAAAAGGAAACTTGTCTTTTCCTATAAATACTACGGTAGTAATATATTAATTATAATCAGTGTAGCTCCTGAATCAATGTATTGTATTACGTAAGAAAGCATCTATAAAACTTTGATTCCTCCAAAAATAGAACCCAGGTCCTCATGATCAGAAGTCGATATCTAATTATTAAAACTTAATGCACACAACTGTTGAAGAACAAATTTCAAGGTGCACGTCAAGTTTTAAACCAGCATCTAGCTCTACATAAACTGATAATTTCCTCTAGATGTGATTGTATAGAAGAATGCTGAGCATATCACGTATTGACAGGGTGTCTATAGAGTCCTGGAAATGATACAAAAGTAAAAAGAGAGCTCCTGACCACTGTCAATGCCTCATACTTTGGCTAAATTCTCATTACGCTGTGATGAATAAGTTCAAATGTATATACTTCACTGGTGTATGTTTCGTAATATATTGTCCTATTTATGTATCTAAATAAATAAAATATTCCCTCTTCCAACTTAAAATTCAAGGAAAATGTGGTTTTGAACAGAAGAGAGTCTTCTGAGAGAAGGCTGGCTCAAAATCATGAAAAGTTTGCAGTGATGGTCACCAACTTCAGTTAGGAGAACCACACGAAGAAGATATTTTTATACGTCGAAGCATGATCAATTTATAACAACTAATAAGTCTAACAATTCATTACTGATGTTAAATTTAAAAATGGAATAAAGCACATTGTGGGACATAATAAATTTATAAAGTATTTTATATGAAATTGACTTGCTAATAAGACCATCATGTTATCTTCTTGCATCTCAAATTTACAGAATATCTTTTTAATAATAATGAAGTAAGTTGTGTTAAAATGTCACATTATTTGATAGTTATTTTAACATTAACATAAATATATTGTGTAAAAATACTTATAAAACTCCATGAATTCTCATAATTTCTTTTTGCTGTTGGCATCATTTTTAAATATTAGTGGTGTTTGAAAGAATATATTATTATGTTTGATGAAAAAAAAAACATTATGTTATTTCATTTAGTATATTTCTGGTTATGAATAAAACAATTTTGTTTATTTCATTTCAGTCATTTGACAATATTATGTCATTGTAAGATCTAACAGATAAAAAAATAAAATAAAAAAATTCCTATACAAATGAAAAAACGGGGTTAGTTGATAGAAACTCGCCCTCTGTATGTTGATTCCGTGATGTCTTTGTTATGTTAAGTTTTTATGTATTGTCACAGCATATCTTATCCGTATGACAGCCAGTTCATTATTACTGATTATGACTTAATAGTTGTATTTTTACATTTCAAACTTGGCAAACATTGAATATTTTTCCTCCTCATTGAACTGGTAAATTTTTAGGTTCTTTAATCTGTAACATAACATTAATGAGTTATACACACAAAATTAATAGAATTAAATAATGATAAGATACTACGTTACATACCGATTTTGGTTGATCTTCTCTTGAAATATGTGTTTTTACGTTTTAGATATTCACCGGTTAGTTGTTATTGTTGAAAATGCTGCCGAGCCTGTAAAAAATATAGTTACACAAAAATTTGTCAATGACATTATAACCATAATGTCAACTAATTATTAATATCCTATTGTTTTGAAACAAATAAATATGCTTACCAGTAGATTGTCCATTAATATTCCTGTTTGTTATTTATAATTAAAAAATAACCAGAAAAATAGAAAGTTTTTTACATCTCATCGAACAAACCACTACGGGCTTACGACCGTCTTCTACTGTTATTTCGAAGGCTGGCTTAGTGTGATCACTTTACGTTAACAACGTTCGCCATTAGGTGGTAATGTTTAAGTCTCCGAAGCTCCTAATCATGAGAATTCTCAACATGTTCAACATGTCGAAAAATCTCATGTATTCAAAAAGTAGAAATATAAAAATAAATGAAATATAGAAATAAAAGTTGGAAATTATTGAGAACAAGAGAGCAACCTGCTGTCATGTATTTGACGCCATGATGTGACTATATCCATTTTTGTTACTGTCTCATCTTTATTGCCTACTAGCTAATACCCGTCTTGCCTAACGTATGTAATTCCGATTGTCAGGATTGATTGGTAGGTAATTAAACAGGTTCTAGTCTAGCTTCTCCACAGACTACTTATAAGTATTAAGCTTCTCATTGCTCAACAGACCTCTATAACTGACATAAGCACAGAAAAAGAAGAATTACACTTTCACAATTCATAAAAAGAGAGAAGAATAACACTTTTAATGTTTATAAAAAGAAAGAAAAAAAAATTGTAGTCTGCCAATCACATGGAAAAAAACTGCATTATAATAATATGTTACATCTCATACTTGATTCAATTTCACTGTTCAATAGAAGGGAAAACTTTCCTTTATTAATATGCAAGTGTTACTCTCAATGTGGTTTGAGTCTTGACTATATTCCCTAAACCCTCTACCTATGTGTAGAATGGTAAAAATTGAATATTCATTTCAATGTTGATAAAATGTGTTTTATATGGTTTGAATTACATTAATTTCTATTTCAAAACAATCTTGAATCTTTAAAATACATTTTTATTCAGTCAAATTTTGGTTCTAAGCAACATTTACATGAGTAATTTTGTTTTTAAAAGATGACCATCTGTGTTTACGGAGATTTTACTATGAAGATTTTATAATTTTAGAAATTTATTAATTACAGTAAATATACCTATTTGAGATTTTGTAAAAATTTGTATCTTTGATTACCATAAATATACCTGCAAGGATCCACGACGATTAATTAAAATCCAATGCAAAACCTACGGTTTTATGCTCCAACAATATACAAAAAATAAATATACAATATTAAATAAATAAACATTACTGAATTATTATATAGATTATATTTCAAAAATTTGATCAATTATAAGTACTTAATTAATCTAAATAATAAAAACTGCTGAAACAATTAAAATATCTCTCTCCATTAAAAATATTGACTAAAAGTAGACATGAATTACCATAAATATACCTGCAAGGATCCACGACAATTAAAATCCAACGCAGAACCTACGGTTTTATGCTCCAATATACAAAAATATAAATATATAATAACAAAATAAACAAACATTACTGAATTATTAGGCATGTAGATTATATTTCAAAAATTTGATCAATTATAGGTACTTAATTCATCTAAATAATAAAAATTGCTGAAACAATTAAAATATCTATCTTCATTAAAAATATTGACTAAAAGTAGGCATGAATTTTCTAAAGACTGTTCAAGTTAAGCTTCTTTCTATGGAATTTATGTATATAATAAAAGGAAACTTGTCTTTTCCTATAAATACTACGGTAGTAATATATTAATTATAATCAGTGTAGCTCCTGAATCAATGTATTGTATTACGTAAGAAAGCATCTATAAAACTTTGATTCCTCCAAAAATAGAACCCAGGTCCTCATGATCAGAAGTCGATATCTAATTATTAAAACTTAATGCACACAACTGTTGAAGAACAAATTTCAAGGTGCACGTCAAGTTTTAAACCAGCATCTAGCTCTACATAAACTGATAATTTCCTCTAGATGTGATTGTATAGAAGAATGCTGAGCATATCACGTATTGACAGGGTGTCTATAGAGTCCTGGAAATGATACAAAAGTAAAAAGAGAGCTCCTGACCACTGTCAATGCCTCATACTTTGGCTAAATTCTCATTACGCTGTGATGAATAAGTTCAAATGTATATACTTCACTGGTGTATGTTTCGTAATATATTGTCCTATTTATGTATCTAAATAAATAAAATATTCCCTCTTCCAACTTAAAATTCAAGGAAAATGTGGTTTTGAACAGAAGAGAGTCTTCTGAGAGAAGGCTGGCTCAAAATCATGAAAAGTTTGCAGTGATGGTCACCAACTTCAGTTAGGAGAACCACACGAAGAAGATATTTTTATACGTCGAAGCATGATCAATTTATAACAACTAATAAGTCTAACAATTCATTACTGATGTTAAATTTAAAAATGGAATAAAGCACATTGTGGGACATAATAAATTTATAAAGTATTTTATATGAAATTGACTTGCTAATAAGACCATCATGTTATCTTCTTGCATCTCAAATTTACAGAATATCTTTTTAATAATAATGAAGTAAGTTGTGTTAAAATGTCACATTATTTGATAGTTATTTTAACATTAACATAAATATATTGTGTAAAAATACTTATAAAACTCCATGAATTCTCATAATTTCTTTTTGCTGTTGGCATCATTTTTAAATATTAGTGGTGTTTGAAAGAATATATTATTATGTTTGATGAAAAAAAAAACATTATGTTATTTCATTTAGTATATTTCTGGTTATGAATAAAACAATTTTGTTTATTTCATTTCAGTCATTTGACAATATTATGTCATTGTAAGATCTAACAGATAAAAAAATAAAATAAAAAAATTCCTATACAAATGAAAAAACGGGGTTAGTTGATAGAAACTCGCCCTCTGTATGTTGATTCCGTGATGTCTTTGTTATGTTAAGTTTTTATGTATTGTCACAGCATATCTTATCCGTATGACAGCCAGTTCATTATTACTGATTATGACTTAATAGTTGTATTTTTACATTTCAAACTTGGCAAACATTGAATATTTTTCCTCCTCATTGAACTGGTAAATTTTTAGGTTCTTTAATCTGTAACATAACATTAATGAGTTATACACACAAAATTAATAGAATTAAATAATGATAAGATACTACGTTACATACCGATTTTGGTTGATCTTCTCTTGAAATATGTGTTTTTACGTTTTAGATATTCACCGGTTAGTTGTTATTGTTGAAAATGCTGCCGAGCCTGTAAAAAATATAGTTACACAAAAATTTGTCAATGACATTATAACCATAATGTCAACTAATTATTAATATCCTATTGTTTTGAAACAAATAAATATGCTTACCAGTAGATTGTCCATTAATATTCCTGTTTGTTATTTATAATTAAAAAATAACCAGAAAAATAGAAAGTTTTTTACATCTCATTCGTTTGTATTATTTAATTAGTTTTTTGACAACAAAATAAGAAGTGTCAAGACAATGAATCCATAGGGCATAGACAACGCAACAAAATATTTCTTTTTTAGCACTTCGTTTTCGAGCAATTCGGCTGGATAATAAAAAAAGTTTTGTAAAAAATACGTAGGTGTGTATCGTAAGTAATTTGAGGTAAGTATTTTTTATTAATTTTAAGAATATATTATTCACACAAAATACACATTTAAAAAATCATTATCTTTCACAATATTTCATTTTAATCATAGTCTATGGATTCACGGTTGTCAATAATTTTGACACATAGGCGATGTAAACAAAACAAAAAGTAAATTTAATAGTTGTTCGAAATTTGAATAAGATTGAATAAATTATAATATAGGAATATTATTGCTGCTGTTTATTTTTTTCTAAGTAGGTACCTACTTTATAATATTAAATTAATGAAACTGCACATAAAATATTTTGTTGTGAATTATGTAGATAAAAATATGATTTGGCATTTAACTTGCATCTAATGTACCCATGACTGTATGTTTTTAATTTGATTTCTTAATTGTTATTGATTTCATTGTGATTTTATTCATTTAAATACTTTTAAAAAATACCTGTAATAAAAAGAGTGTTGATTTTGGCTACTTATAGGTGTATTATATACCTACAATAACTTTAATTAATGTACACAATATTACATAACAAAAATTATGTGGAAGATGAAATGATATTATATGTCGTATCATAATAATATTGTATTTATTCTAGGATGAATGATTTGTCACAAACCTTTGAGGGTCGTCAAGTAAGGCTTCCAATCAAACCTCTTATTGGCCGCTGTCTTTGAAGAATACTTCTTTTAACACAATTGGTTTAAAGTTAAGTATGTGACACCCTATGAATATTTTTTTAAATTAATTTTCACGCCAACAATACGACCATGAGTCCAAATTTTTAACAGTACTTTTATAATATGCAGGATAAAATAAATAAGCTAATGTGGTTTTGAGTTTATTTACATACTAATTTAGATACAATGTAATACCGCTGTTGAGTGTGATTAATTTCAATACAAATATTATATTTCTAAATTATTATGTGGATAAAACAAACGTTTTATTAAACTGATTAAAATCCTGAAGCCATTTAAAGATTCTCAATTATTGTCAATTTTATTTCTTTCTCTCAACAATTCTGTCAAGTTCACTGTACGTTATGATCTAATTTATCGGCTACTGTTTTACCGACCAGTTTGTTTATGGAATGTTCATACCAATTTCAACGATGATTTTAAATTTAATCTTTTTCAACGATGAATATAAGATTTAAACGTTATTTATATTCCAGGAATATAAAATGATTCAACAATTATTTTTAAATTATTTAATACCTATCTACATTAGAATATGATTTTATCAGGCACCTACATAAATACTTATCTATTATCAGTGGCTACGACGCTTTGTAAAAAACTATGGCCATAAATTTTCTAAAATATGTCAAACTTCAAAATGGAGGAATGATTTTTACAAAATTTTGCATTAAATCTTTATTTATTGAGAATAATAAGATTTGAATAACATTTATATGTATTACGAAACAATCTCCAATTATTTTATTACATTTTCATACCGTAATACCAAGATTCCGTTCAACGTTTACATGAGTAATTTTGTTTCCAAAAGATGTCTTACTGTCTTTTTTGAAAAATTTGTATGAAGATCTTAAAAAAATAAAGTTTTTTAAATAGCTCTAAATATATTAAAGTTAATATATCAAAGAGTATTTAAGAACGCTCTACGGAATTTTGCGCGGCTTTTCGCATATTAATATCTGACCTTAACGTCTGTTTTCTACGATTGATGCGCATTCAAAAATATAAACGGACTAAAATATTATGTAGATTGGCTTTGTTGGTGCACAACGTTCTAATTATGTCTAGACTCTTGTGACCTTTTTTCAGGACTAGATCTTAAAGAAAAAATATTTTTCACACATATATTATTCGTCTGTAAGTCGATAATCGTTGCTATGGCAATAATAGTGTTCGCTGGAAATGTTATATCGACGAAATAATACATGAAGAAATATCTGTATCAAATTGTCTGCACTTCCCAACGTGGTAAAATAAAATTGGGACCATTTAGGAGAATAAATAAACAAAAAAAATTGCAGCACGCCCCTTTTAAAATCGATTTGATTTGAACTGACATAACTATCTGATGTGAGAGCGAGATAGCATGACGGGAGGAAGCGAGGTGCAGCTTATCTATTTAGTTGACTATTAATGATCACTAAACTAAGCTTGCAGTCGGAATCACCCGCATATAACTTAATAATTACAACGGCGGTAGGCAGCAGTCTAATACTGTTAGGTTAGTCCGCAGGTCCTTGCACCGCAGCGACCAGTGTGGGCCCTGCTAAGTACCAAATAAGGATATTTCACTGGGGAAGGTCAGCTGATATCTGATAACCATACAATAACTAAAAGGGGACATTGCATAGATATATGTCAACCAAAGAAGAACACATGACATAAAGTTGGTAAATTTAGTTGCATCATCACTATGTGTCTATCCACACTATGATTTTTAAACCATTCAAAAAATTCTTAGCAAGTAGCTTATATTATTATATTGACACTTGTAAACTAGAAGGCAACAACAAACTTTTCGATATGATAAGAAACTGAAAAAGATTCTGAAACAAATACAAATTGACTGGAATTAAAGTTTTAAAAAAGTGGTCAATCTGTATCTGTATCAAAACGCTCCAAGAAAACAATTACTTTATCTTAGCAATGAGGCAAAAAAACACAGCATCACATAAGGTAACATTTCTGTATTAATTATTGTGAATTGAATCGCAAAAATCCTTTGAATAAAGTCTGCCTTTATGATGTAGCTACCTAATGTTTCTCTTTATTAAAATATTAAATCATTGTTTCTTTATACTTTTATATTTCTTTAAACGTTTTTTCCAGAATAAGAAGTAATCAAATTACTATAATTATTCATTAGAAGTATCGCGTATGTTTCAATAATTTTAGGGCAAATATATTATAATTCTGTTCAAGATTTTTCGTAGAGAAAATTGCCATTAAAAATCTTCAATTGCTTTTCCACTTACCATCAAACTTTACAGAGAATCATCAATCTAGAATAAGTGGGCAGTGCATCGAACTTGAAACACATCTGAAGCAAAGCACATAAATAGGGATTTCACTACAAATGTTTCATACTAAAGTTCAACCTTACACTCTGCTGAGGAATTAGTCTCATTTGACACTAAGAAAACTTAAGAGAATTTTCAGTTGTTTAATAAGAAATTGTATTTCTGATGTAGGTAAATGTTCGAAACAGTTTCAGGTTTTGATCTTTTTCTATAGACTTTCCTCTGGGGTAATCATCGAATGTTTATGTTCGGTTGGAGCCAAGTCTCAGCTCCATCGACCACGTGTATGCAGTCTAACTGCACGTGTCGAAACACACTGTATGTGCAGAGAGCAGCGAGGACCGCTGTGCAGTACGTCCGACGACATATTGTTATTGACACAACGAAACGGTGGCATGTTCACGTGAGCGCGTCCGGTTGTAGACTGCATCCTATCATTACGCTACAATACAGTGAATGCATTTTACAATGCATCCCGCGCGCTCGTTATGATTTGTTCGGCGCGATGTATTCCTCAAACCGTGATGGAAATCTAACCTTTATTGGTTTTGACATGACATTGATGTTTGAACTTTAACATGTTTTATAAGCCACTGGCTCTAAATGGCTCTAACTTACTGTGAGTTTTTGGTGTGAAATGGTTCTATCTGATGACCAAAACTCTCTGAGGCAACTAAATAAACCAATTAATATATTTTCAATAATTTTAATACCTAGACATATTTTTTTCCATAACACTTACAAACAAATGAAGGCTTAAAATACCTAATTACTTTCATAAACACAAAGCATGATCTTAAGATACACGACAAAATTAGTCAGTTTGAGTTTTTTTTTTACCTACCTTTTTTTAGCAAACTGAATCTGAGCTCCTCCAAAATAAACACGAAAACACTCTTGACATCTTTCAGAGAAAACAAAGCTTGTGTTGTGAATGAAGATGACGGTCGACATCGGGGATCGAAGAGACTACCTTCAGAACAAAAATCGGCGATGGAACCAACGAGTCTTAGGACAATAATGTAAATAAATAAAAAACTGAAAAAGGTACAGTGAAGATATAAGTATCTTAAGTATCGGTCCTGAGTTGAGGAGCACGGAACCTCTCCACGAACCCGCATCTTCTGGTTCGGGTTCGCATCACGCTGCCAATGGCGGCTTGTGTGACACAGAATTCTTGTAGTGTATAGTGTAGCCACGTCATGTCATGTGGGTACTGACGTACCTACCTACCTCGTGCAGCGTGCTAGAGCTGCACACAAGAGAACGGGAAGGAGCATGCCGCGCCGCGACAGGCAGAAGAAGATGAAGTGATGGGTCGTTCTGAACGCAACAAGGACGGAGAAGGGAATTCATTCATGAATGCAGCGCGCACACACACAGCTACACGACTAGGTGTGTTGTAACAAGACGAGTTGTGTCGCTTGCACCTCGCGCTGGAATGTCAATTACAACTAAAATAAAAATATTGTATTTACATAGTGTTAGTACCTACCTACCTTCTCGAAGTTTCCTTTGAAGCTCGCATCTCAGCGGCAGCGCATGGCTCCTTCAACACGTGGCGCTAAACGCCTTACTCTAAACATGAACCTACAACTTTGTCAATACTTTCACATAATATTTTCCAAATCAACATCCTCTTTACCATAGAATTATAGGTACTACATACTAGAAGCCGTATTCGACTTAAATAAGTAGACCAGTGGTCTGCCTTTAATAGCGACGATCTGTGCTCATTTACCTACATTTTCTTAAAGTTTCTATATCCTTTTTAACATGAATTTGAAACAACACAAGATAAAAAGAAACAAGAATTCGTCTGAATTAAATATGGATTATCCTCAATATTCGCTATGGAAAGACACTTGCCTAGCATAGGCGTCATCTCAGCGTAACAACCTATGGTGGGTCTAAGCTACATGTAAAGAGCTTTCCCGTCCTGATCTAGCACTGGCTGTCATTTTCCAGTAATGCTGCTCCAGAGCCCAAAAGTCTACGACCACGCGATACAATTGTTATTAGCGATCTCTAAATACCTAATGTTGTGCAATTTCTAATTTTCGAGATAAAACACTTTTTTGTCGTTATACAGGACGTTGTTTGTTGATAAACATACATACATATACATTCTCCCTTTAAGGCTCCCCGCACACCGCAAGCCAGCCCGGAGGAGACAAATCCGCAGCAAACCCGACCCGCACGAAACCAACCCCCTAGTTCTATCGAAGCAATCAAACCAGAAAGCCGTCCCCACACAAATCAAACCCGCCGCGGATACCCCCCCCCCCCCCCCCCCAAACTAATCCGCAATGCGAGGGGCCTAAACCCCACTTAAGGGCATAGTGAGGCATCAAGAGCTCTCCATTGCGTTCGAAGGCGTCCGAGGCTCATTGTGCCTTTTCTGACCGGTTGAGGTTTAAGGACGTGAGGTGTTCAACCTCACGGTCCCGATCTGATTTTTCGATTTCCTGCCTCTTACAGGATGCTCGAAAAACCAGCAAAAAGAGCAGAGGTGCTATTCTTAGCCGGCAACCCCACAGCTGTTTGATATACAGGACATTAAAATAGTCACAGATACACCATTTTTTAAGAACATACTTTTTTCCTGTAAAAGGTAAATAATTGTAGATACAAAAAAATGCTTTTATTAGTCTTATTGGATCCGTATATTATGCTCTCTATTTGGCACTATTTTTATGTAGATCACCTTCAATATTATTTGTAATTCGCTATCATTTCGAACTCAGGACTTATTAATTTCCATTGTTTGCAGAATTTTCACCTTATTTACTTATTACCTACTAGGTACATTGTGATCCCCAATTTAACCTTTCTTTTGTTTTGTTTAACTTGCTTCTTATACATAAATAATAATAAACTATTGATTAAGATTTTTTTTCAATAATCATATAACAAGCTAACCACGGCGCAATATGTTCGCAAATGAATGAGTCGCCGGTAATCTAGAAAAAAATATATATATCAAGCTTGTGGGTTTAGTATATTTTAACTCTGTAAAACACCTATGAAAAGGGCTATTCATAGGTGTCCGCTTTTATCAGATTAAAAAAAATTAGATTTCAATTTCTGACCTAATTTTCCTGTCCTCTTTTCTTAGGAACACCTTTAACTTGAATCTCTATATACGTCTTTGTCGAGCCCCTGAGAGAAATTGTTTTTACTCGTAATAGGTATGCCGAGTTCCTATACGAGTTAAGTACCAACAAGATATATTTCCTTCTTATTTCTTGACCAAAATGCAGATCACTTCGCAAAAAAGTAGCGCGATAGCAAAATATCTGCCTTTTTATACATTTTACCACGTTTTTATCCAAACTTCAATCTAATTAATTTTCAGTACGAATTGAACAGCTAGAAATAGACTTCCTCTAGTGTTGCAACATTGTAACTTTCTAAAGTCATTTAGTTTCAAATCTGTACCATCTGGTGAACTAATTAGGCGAATATATTATTCTAAAAAGTAAATAACAATTAAATGTGAGACGTGGCTCCATAAAGGGACCACACCTTATCACGTACAGCCACTGGTAGCGGACGGGACAGCCGATTAAGCACCGCCAAGCTCACACAACGTAATCCTCTGAGGTATTTTTAAACCTACAAAAGTCGCATAGTCTCATGCGCTATACGTGACTGCTGGCATTAAATATCTACAAACATCCGTCCCATGGAATCGCAGGCAGTAACGGTGCAGAAGAGGATTCTAGAAGTGAACTCAACAAGCGTTTGCTATGAGTCATATTTCTCTGTCACTTCTTTTCGTCAAGTCACCCTGGTGTTGACTACAGCCACCTTTGCCTTCCCTCTCCTAAAAACTACCCACAGCGCCGCATTGACTACATGATACTCGTCTTGCTTTTTATCTAGAAAAGATGATTAATTTTCAAAGGTTTTTACTGAAAAGTTACTATCAAGATCCTTTCATTTTAGACATTTATTGACAACTATGAATATACTCGAGAAAATAGAATGAATTGTTTCTGATATTACTACAATTATAATTGTATGGTTCATCAATTAGTGAAATTGAACGCAAAATCTGCGGGTTATCCGTGATGCAATGACATGTTGAGAATGACTGAATTATCATCTGAAAGAGGTGCTTTTAAGGTAGGTATCTAGATTTAAAAACGGGCATTCTCTCACGGAGCTGTCAAACAGTTTTCACGTGAATAGCCGCCATTTTCAATAAGTCATACTCATATAAACAATTTATTGTACCATATTATTAATATTTAATTGAGAATAATAACACACCGCAGTAACAGATTAAAAATGGCGGAGATGAAACTATGCCTGTTTATCTCCAGCTATAGGTTCCTTTGGTGCTCTTTTTCTCCCCACACTACGCAACTCACGATAAATTCTATCAAGATATTTCATAAATTTAAGTACACTCAACAGCAGTCTGATGTTCAACTTTCCAAATAATTTGAATTTTAGTTGCCAAAAATCAATTAAGATCGTCAGTTCAAATTCTTTTTTCGATGAGCAACTTTGAGAAACGTTTTCATTTTGGTTAAAACGATACCTATCGAATTCAAAAATGATTGAACACGTTTAGTAGATGCTTCAGAAAATTTGGCTTTGGAATTAGCAATTACATATAGGTAGATAGTATCAATTTAAACAGTTTAAAATTATTTATTTAAAATATTGCAGATTTTTACCAATATAGTTACTTATTTATACATGTGTTGTTGAAAAATCAAAATATTCTTCTGATATTTCTTTTGGCAACCCCTTCGCGGACACTGATCTACCCGGTAGTTCATATCTTGTGGAATACCATCTGTCTGCCACCTTGATGAACGGTCACCCCCCATTCTGCTGATCCGTCCAATGTCTTCGTCTCCTTCTTCCCCATCTCACGACATCGTCTACATTGCACATTTCTCTAATGGTGATGTTTCTTAGGATTTTACAAAGTGTTCTTTCGTTTTTTATAAAATTGTATATTGTATGGCCCCTCATGTTATCGCTTTCACTCTAACAAATTGAAGGGTTTACCTACGGCTCAAACAATAAAATTGACTTTTCGAGATTTTAATCCCCTCTACAAGAATCATTATTCTATAATATAAAAGAAAATCGGGTGAGTCCGAACATTTATAACTCGAGATCGGCTGAATAGATTTTTATGATTTATTTATTGTCTTCTCCGCTCCGTATAACATAATAACTATTAAAAAGTTTAAAATGCATAAGAAATAATATAAAACATAATATTTAAGTTATTATCGAACGGATTTCCTGCGACGCCAACGCCATCTAAGTACGAAAAATTCATCAACAAAATTACCTATTGTTTCCCTGACATTAAAAATATTGGCTCGCAGATTTTTGACGGATTTTTTAAGAAATAATTATTTAACATTCATAATATTTAAAACGTATTTTTGTATAAATTACAAATTCGAATTAAATATTCATAGTAAGGACTACAGGACAACGTCTGTCGGGAAAGCTAGTTTGATTAATAAATAAACGATTGAGAAGCATTCCATACGTTTAGTTTTTTCCTGGATCTCCTGTAAAATGTGATTTTATCAATGAGCTTATTCTTACCACGCACCCTTCATATGAGAATTAGGTAGGTACTGACATTTTCTACCCAACTATGGGTACGCAGTAGGTACTACAAACATATTCTGTGATGATACTTATTGAACTCGTGTAAACAAACATAAGAGGTAAGTGAAGAAGCTGCGCCACTCACATCCTTTTCCACCTTCATTCATGCCGTGTGGCCTCCATTACTCATTCATTAACCATGCTACAACTAACTCATGTACTTTACTAGCTACTTTTAGAATATTAGCACTGTTGCGAAAATAATAACATTATAATATGATCAACAACCCGCGTACACTCTGCTTAATTGTTTTTATATAGCGGAAGCGGGGTTTATGACGTGTAGTTAATTAATGAATGAACACATAAGCTAATGTACTTAAGGTTACACATTATTATTGTATTGGTCGCACATACGCCCAACCACATCCTCTGGCAATCCCGGCAAAAGGCACTGGCAAAATTGGAAATGGTCGCCGCAATCTAATCAAAATGAGAACGATAAACATTTGGTTTCGTAACATACAACTACCTACTACTTAAACAGTATTCTGGAATAATCAATGAATTCTGCAGTTACATTATTTGATTCAACAAACATGGTTCAATTATATAGTTATAGTTCTTCTAAGACCCTCTGTAACAAGTAGAAACGTAAATACGCCGCCGCTTGGAGAATCTACAGCCATTTTGACCCAAGACCTCTAAGTCTGATAAAGGTTTAACCAAGATAGTCAATAGATAGAGTATAATCAAATTTATCTGTTCAGTTTACACAGTCGTATTGATTGTGGTCTAACGCTTGTTTTTTTTTTATTATTAAATTTTATTTCACCAAATAAACTGCAGGATGTGATTTGCATCCAAATCACTCGACAACGAATGCAGAGGGTTAAAAAAATCTTATTAAAGGTATTATTAACAATTAAAACCATAATTTGTGTTCAATTTGAGTGAACACTGATAAATTTTTGAGCTAGCAGTCTTACGTAGTGTTTCACCATCAGCACAGCCCCACATTCACAATAGGGTCACTCCTTTTTCCCTATTTCTATAGAAAATGTCATTCCAGATATTTTGCGAGTTGTAACCAAAGGGTTGGTCTGAATTACATTCAATATTTTTTATGGGGGTCTTGCACGGTTACATTATTGATGATATAAATAATTAATGAAAGGAATATAAAAAAAACTCTATCATTAGATAAACATTTTATTAAAACAATTTCTAAATTCAATACAAACATCATTAGGTATATAATTATTATTGGTTTAAACTACCAAAAGTTGTTCCTGTATGACACCACATAACAAAAATATATGAAGAAAACATCACTATAGTATTTCAAAGTTTAACATAAAATATGAGTAACATGTAAATCTAAGTGCACGCTCTTTTTGATAAAATTTGAACTTAAATCTAATTATGAGTGCTCATAGTTTTACATATGACTCACATTTTATGTGAAACGAGTGTTTTCTAAGTAGATAAGAGTCCAGTGATTCCACGAAAAGAACGTAAACGCTAATGCGATTGTGTATTGAACATTTCAATGGGTATGTAATACTACTAGTAAGAGAATTGTTACATACATCATCTTATTTTGAGCCTTTTAAGTTTAACTGATAAATTATAAATGGGTTGACAACAATGCAGATTTGTGCAAGAAAACAATAGTCGATGACTTCTGCAAGATTTCGTTCCGGGAACTATGGTATAATTTAACGATATTTATGGTTGAAAACGTGTACATAACATCGCTACTTAAGTGATTTTAAAGAACACGCTTACAGCGCGATTCCGCGTAAATTCCTCTAAAGCTAAAAATGATCTTAAAACTGTATGGAAAAGTACGTTTTAACTAGTTTGGCTATATATTGTAATCCCACAGGAACGACCCGCTATTCTATCAATTTATATGGCAACTGGGAAAGACCACACAAAACTTTAGACGATATATACCGATTAGATGTCAAAAAAAAATTCTCAGACACCTTAAAATCAAATATTTAAAAAAAAAAAAAAATTATTTAATAATTCGTATCGCGTTGTTATAGATATTTCTAGATCAAGATAAATTTGTTTGAAAAACGCTTAATTTAAAAATTTTTGTTGAAACTAAATTTTATCGGAACTAATGCAGAATCGACCAGTGTGTGTTTTAGTGCTGAACAACACAGGAAACAAAAAATATCATGACTACCTAACTCATAATGAACACAATTTTCAAAAATTTTATAGATTCTTGTGCACTTTATAGGTCTAGCTAGACTCTACATAGATATCAATCAGGGTTGCCAGGTGTTCGGTATTTTAGCACCGTGTTCGGTATGACAAAAATACGTTAGTTCGGTATTTTTTTCCGATAAATTCCTCCCTAAAATAAACCAGTGCTTTCCGGATACCAAATTTTCGAAATGACTTTTTTCTTTTAATAGTGAATTTATAACTTTCTTGATACCCAAATTTTGAGAATGACCTTTTTTGGTGATCTTTCATCTTTTCGGATACCAAGTGGTAACACTGGTTCGGTATTTTTTTGCAAAAGACCTGGCAACCCTGATATCAATACATTTATACACTAGCAAATTTTAGAGACAAAAATTAAATTTATGACATTTTTCATATTATGATCAAGATTCGCGTATAAGATCGGAAAATCATTAGTAGATAAAAATATTTTTTGTTGATTTTTTTGTACAATAAAGCATAAGCATACAACATAAATATTTACGATATGTTTTTTATAAGTTGTACAAATTTTAATTCAATATTCATAGTTAGGACAAGACATTATTATTGTATATGTCGGGACAGCTAGTATAGGTATAATATAAAATATAAAATGTATAAGGTTAAGAAATTCTGAATAATTTTGTATATCGCGTTTCAACCTAATATGATTCATACTTTGTTTAAATTCAACAACCTAATTTTTGTATAAAAAAAAGTTGCTAATATACACATATATCGCTAAACTAATTATTATCAAATAAATTAACTACAATCATTATAAAAGTTTACAACAAGAAATACTTTCCCATACACTCAATGAAGGGATGTTTGAAAGAAAAATAAATTTATATGAACAGTTTTTAGCCAATACCTCCCTATTATTTGTAGGGGATATTGTGAAGATACAAAAATATATTGGTTCTTTACATATAACTATTCTAAAAGGGTAGGTTAAAATAATTGACGCCACAACCTTCATAACTGGAGTCTGGAAATTAGAGAACCTAATTTAATTTGCAACATACGAATATGTAGAATGAACCTACATAAAATGTCTTTTTATAAGATTTCAAAAAAAAAAAAAAACAACTTGATTTGTTCAAATTTTTGTCAAACCTTAGATAAAAAAGCATTTCGTTATACGAATGTAAAGTGCAATTTTAAAAAATATCACATTATACATTCTTGAAAAATTATCTTCTATATTCACTTCCTGTGACGTCACTTATCAAAAAAAAAAAAAAAAAAAGGAACTAAGCCCCATTCAATATTGTGTCAAAACATGCCGCTATACTAAAACAGACGCCGTTAAACAGAGTAAAATCAACGTCAATTCGTTATCAACAAAATCAATGGTTGATTTTACTGCGAAAATCATTTTTTTCGAAATTTGATATGTAAGTATATTGTTATATCTACTGTCATTAATTTGACGTATTATCAATAAATTACATTCAAATTTGTATCATGTACTAGATGCAGCATACAAAAAAGTAATAGGTAGATAGTTTAAAACTTCGTAACAACTAATTAATATGACCTTTTTACGCGGAAATCGCTCTCTCAATTCTTTGTTTTAAAATAACAATAATTTATACCTATGTAGGTAAATGAATTTTCTAGAGACTTTTGAAAAAGGTGTAAAGGTACAAAAAGAGCCTCCAAGAAAAGGAAACGAAGAGTCTTTCTATTCATAGTATTTTAGGAGAAGATATACCTACCGTTTCTAGTACGTAAGACATAATGATTCAACGTAAAATGTTGAACAAAGCATTAAAAGAGTAACAAGTATAGAACAAATTGTAAATTTAAAACATAATTAATCGTAAAACAACATAAAACATCATTGTATTTAGTTTAATTTAAAACTTCATTGAATACCAACTTATGTCTACTTTTTAATCAAACAGTAGGCAATGGCACGACAGTCTGAACGAGACAATTTCGTAGATCACACCTTTCTTTTATTTACACAACCAATTTAAGAGCACCATGCACTACAGGTCCTCGTAAACATGCCTGCTGTCAATAACTCTAAAATAAATTTCATACACCAACCAAACGCCAACAATATCATACCAAAAACATGCCACTAAAAACATTTCAAAATCTTATAAAATTTATTGAAATCTTTTTTCTTTTCAAACGTCAGCTTAACATTTACAACGGGAATGTTTACAGTAGCAAAATAGTAAGAAAATCGTAAAAAAGAGATCGTTATAATTATAATTCATGCGTGCTATTAAATTTTCTGTCTAATCAAAAAAACTTTTTCGCCACAAATGCAGTGAATTTCATACAACCGATATTTTTTTATATAAAAATGATTTCATATTTGGTAAAGTACCTATGGCTAAAACTATTTAAAAAATATCCATTAAAATAGATTCAAAGTTTAACTTGTCAAAAAGTTAATATTCAAATGGCAAGATTAATCTATAGACAAACAAGAATTTTAGGTAATGAAACGTTATTGATAATAAGAAACATGGTTTAAAAAGCGTGTTTAAAAACACCCGGAAACGGTGAGAACTGATGGAAGTATAGGTAAAATATAATTATTGCACTTTTTCTAAAAACAATAATTCATTTAAAACTGGAATATCCCAGTACTTCAACTATAATTATTATGTACACAATATTCTATTATACATGTTCACTAAAAAAAGGACAAGACATTACAAAAGTAAAGATATGTCTATGACCTAAGCCCAAACAATCGCTTGGCATAAAATGATTTCTGCAATCAAAACTAAGAGGTATCGAAAATTATTAGTGATTTTAAGATTTTTCGAAAAGGTCAAAACACCATTAGGATCGACCCTACCAGAGGTATATGATTTTTCACCAACGTGTTAGCGGGATGGGTCGAGAATTCGAAATTTGCGCTGCTAATGGCAAACATCGTAAATGTAAAAGTGCTTACGCTAAGGCAGCTTTTAATACAGCAGCAGAAAACGGTATTTGGCCCGTGGTCATTCAAATTTAAACATCAAACAAAATAGATAAATTACCATATTATGTAGATATACCAGCATTTCCTAAAAACATGGTACCTACTTTACCGGAACTTTTAATTGGTCAAAACCCAGGATTGGTTAATGGTAAATATATTTTGAGAAAATTCTACTGCAAAAACTTTCGCTATGCCACTTCAATTATGATTTAAGCTAAAATTAATCAACTTTACTATTCAATTTGTAACGCATCAACCAAGTCCCAAAGTATTAAAAATTTCAATATACGTAGGTAGGTACCCACACATGAAATTAACTTCTGGATTCACGAACTTTACGAGTTTTTTTTTTCTGCTTTTGTAGGATGCACGGCATTGGCAATCTAGATATGGGTAGAAAAATATCGGCGGTGACAAAAAAGTTGGTGCATCTCATTTCAAATGCCAAAAATTGTACATAATATAATAAAATTCCATCCAGTTATGATGAATTCTTGAGGGATAATTATTATTATAAACATCATAATTTACACGTCACGTCATTAAATAATAGTCATATCACATTAAGTTAAAATAGGGTATGTTTTTTTTATATAAATCACAATTCAGAATCTATAGTTAGTAGAAGTTTCTGGGATGATCACCTAAGTCGTTGCACACAAAATTTGAGTTATGTGTAAATTGAAGTGCTTGCATAGTTTTATTAACATGAAAAAAAACTGTTCTCAAAAATTTCCACATGGCTCACATTTTGTGTGCAAAAACGAAATAAAATTAATTTATTAGTAAAATATAGTACTTCAATAGTCTGTCATGGAAAGTGCGCGTTACGCGAAACCCACATCCAGGCACATCATGACCAGGAACCCCGCTATACAGCCCCAAGTGGCCAGCTTGCCGTTGCCCCTGGAACAAAAAATATAAATAATCTAGATAAATATCTCCATTTTATTTTAAAAAAAAATAGGATGATCATTGAAGTGGTTGGTAGCCTGGCGGTTACAGCGCCGGCTTTCGTACTGTTTGGCGCGGACGTCGTGGTTCGATCCCAGGTGCCGACCATCTTCCTCTTTCACGACACAAGCTTTAAGTAGCTTACTGTAGAAGAGTCCAGGAGTGTATTTGTGTTCACTTTGAGTGAGCACAGATTCATTTTTTTTTTCAGTACTTAATATGTTTGCCAGATCAAATTATCCATTGGTTATTTTTTAAAAGGTATCTTAAAAAGGTATATTTATAACATTAAGCACCTTTTGTATTTTACGCAAAAAAAATCTACAACAAATTTAAAAAATAGGTAAGTATCCTACTTAATTCTAAATTCGAAATATAAATTTTGGCTAATGTTAGGTTCCTATATTTGGGTTCTGTTTTATACTGTTTTGTTGTTTTTCAAACCAAAATATTTAAAATATTCGCAATAGAGCCCCGATCGCTTTCGTCAATCACGCGTTGACCAAAAATTACCAAGAGACGAGCCATCATTCATCTCTACGATTATTCTTCGTCATTTTGGGTTTTATATTAATCCAAATACCTATTTTAAGGGATTTTTCGGAAAGGCGTATAAGAAGAAAATAATTTGGAGTAGAGGGGTTCTTTGAAAGCAATCCACAACGTCCATTGATGCAATTAGGAAGCTGGGTACAAGTCGTTATCACGTAAACACGACCCGGGCGCTATCAGAGAGGAGAGGAAGACCGTTTACCAGAGATAGTCCCTAACCTTTCAGCTGACACGCTCTTATGACGCAACCACGCACCAATCACTCCAACCATCTTCAGTTCCGTGCCCCTGATCCAACTCCAACAAATAAACGCTGAAACGCACTTTGACTAGAGTCCAATGCCTAGCATGATGAAATACTTGCCACTACATAATATGCCTACTGGTATGTGTAATGAAATATCGCGTCATCCTCAAATAT
Organism: Mystacides longicornis; assembly: GCA_963576905.1. Classification (NCBI taxonomy): domain Eukaryota; kingdom Metazoa; phylum Arthropoda; class Insecta; order Trichoptera; family Leptoceridae; genus Mystacides; species Mystacides longicornis. The sequence continues at coordinate 25,199,996 of OY756421.1, read as the reverse complement.
GCGCGTCATTATTGAAGACACCGATTACCATTAATGCTCAACTTCAAAAGTACATAGGGGGTGATGAAAGATATGAATAAAATGAGCCTTAAAAGACAGATCGAGGATCACTTCAACAGCAAACCTTTAAGACCCACAGCATGAAGCCTTAGAGTTTCAAATGTTTAACAGTATTGATCATGAGCAAAACCCTTAAAAGCCTTATATTTATTTGTAAGACTCAAGCATGAATGAGATTGAGGTATTTGAACTCTTGACTACCGGAGAATGCTCCGCATCTCTTGGAGGGATCCCGTTGCCAAGGAAAAGGTCCTGAGAGTGAAGAATAAGGAAAGAGAGCTGCTGATCACAGTCAAAAGACGAAAAGCCGCATACTTTGGCATAAAATGTGCTCTCCTACAACTGATTGAGGAATAAAAGGTAGAGGGCAAGCGAGGTATGGGACGTAAAAGAGCCTCGTGGCTTAAGAATCTGCGACAGTGGTTTGGTGTGCCAGGGGCTGCAGAATTGGTGAGACTTGCCCTGGACCGTAGGACATGGTCGCCAACCTCCGATAGGAGTGGCACTTAAAGGAGAATATTTATTTATTTTTCACCCATAGGTCCATTCAGGCACTTGAGGGTGTGTGTTAAGTTTTACTCTAAAGAAACTCATATAAACATAACTTTAAAAGTAATGGGGAGGGACAATTAATCAAATTTGCTACCGAGTCATGATAACTGTATTTCAATGACTCAGAGAAACTTTCAAAATAAACATTTCTGTAATCGATGATTAATAAACATTAATAATTAATTAATCGACTTGGTCATAAAAACAGTTGAATCACCGGAGCACTGGCGACATGCGCTAGAACCAGATAGTAAAATATGCATCACGCAGTAAATTGGGTTAAAATGGAAGTGTAATAGATTGGCAATAAATTCAGAACAAGCATCAGCAGAGTTCTATGCAAAGAAGTACGATAGTATGTATATAGGTGTATTTAATGATCTATAAATCTTGGACAATAAACAAACATTACAATATAATCAACAGATTTTTATTCCAAAAAAATGTGCGGAAGACAATATAGGAATCATATGTATTGATTGCGTATAAAATACCTCTATTTCGATTTACACTATCCGATTCTTCCAGTAATTGGTCCCTCTGGAATCCATACAGTATACAGTAATAAGTTATAGTAGCCAAAATCTGTATTAATGTTCAAAGATTGAGAGAATTGCCGTGTTTAGATTGATGTTCTTAGTAAATACACTGTAAAGAGGAACATTGGACATCCCAAGCTGAGATAGCTGAAGGAGCAAAGACATTAAGCTTGATCGGCGTCAGAAATGCTGACCCGGAGGTAGTCAAGAACCATGCAGGATTGTAGCGCCAGAAATATACACGATGTAACAGAGATAGTGGATAACCCGAAGCAGGGAGGTAGAAGACCTCAATACCTATCGATTTAACCCCCATGTATGTTCAGCGATATTGGGTGGTTCAAAAGTTATTGCGTTTTTGTGAATTTTGAACAAATTCCCGATTTCACACTAAAACACAGAACTGTGGCCAAACCATTGATTTTACGATATTGATTTTTTTCTGAGATTGGTCCAATAGTGGCACTAATGTTATGGATTATCATTGTAAATCAGCACCCGATAGCTTTTGCTTTAAAAATTTTTTCTTCCAAGCTAAATTTTCCCACAACCTTTCAAGGGTTCTATGAACAAATTTTCACATAACTTTTTTTCTACCACTTATCTTAAAAATTGCTACTATTCATGGAGAACTACCCCTGAAAATTGCATTCGGCTGGTTTAATGGGATCATGCTAAAACGCTCTCATAACTTGTGCAAGTATCAATATTCAACATTTTTTCATGAAGACACAGCATTGCTATATGGGTGGTAAAAGCCAATTTTTAAATTATGTATTTGTGGTACCTACCTGCATGATTTAATGTGATATTTAAATAAAAAAAAATTATTGAAATAAAGATAAAATTATATTGTCAACACTTTTAAAAGTATAATTATAATTGTTGTACTTTAGAATAAACAGATGGTTACTTTATTTAGCCTGAAACAAATATTTCCCCTTGTTGTTTATTGATAGCAGGTATTTATTTTTATAAAATAGATTTTAATAAAAACATCCAAAAGCGAAAGTCCATCGGATTTATGTTGGGGATCTTAGGGGGCAGCTTATGAACCCCCACGGCCACTCCATCGGAATGGGTAAATCGTGTCGAAAAATCTTCTCACTTAGTGATACCCAATGTGGTACCTTTGAATCATTAGGGGTGTCTTAAATCATTAACGGGGTCTGCAGAAAATGAAAATCCATTTTTTCCTGAACAACGTCAGGGGTCCAACATTGATGATGGTTTGTAATGAATTGTACCCACGATAAATTGCACCTTCGAAGAATTATTCCTGCGACGAATTGTTCGCGATGAATTTAGACCCGTAGATGATAACGCCTGAAGAGTGCAATAATTATTATCCATGAAGTAAGTAGAACATCGTTTGTAATTCCCTTTTAACAATGGCTGCGGTAGGGATATTCGATATAAAATTGTTATAAATGGAATAAGGAAAAGGTGTTATCACACCGCGATATCACGTTTTCCTACGCAAATGAGCTGGAATGTGGTAGATAAATTGTTCATCCGCTGCCTCGTGACGGTGGCAAATGAACAAATAAATAAATAAATAGTATCAAATATGAATGAACACATCTTCATTCATATTCTCGTTACATAATAATCGGTGTAACGATTTCATAAAATTATTTGAATGATAGTAGCGGGTACATACGCCCCGGAACGGCGAGGTTAGGTTAGGTTAGGCAAAACAAGCACAACTTCTATCGGCCGTCCGTCATTCGGTACTTCCGTTGGTTTATTGTTATTTAGATAAAGTTCTGTAGTTCGTGTCAAATTTACTATGTTCCGATATAAAAACGTGCGTAGGCGCAGCGCACTCGAGACATCTGAATGCGCTTTGAGGGAATCCACTGTCGGTGAGTTGTGAAAGAATACCGCGATTCCGAACAGTCTATTGAATTATAAAATGGTCAACCAATAAACCAAACAGGCCAAATCGAATCTCTGCGGGTGGAGGGTAAAATTGCGCTGCTTAAGGCATTGTGTCTGTCACACCCACACGCCTAGACAAATCTCCTGAACAATCTACACGACTCTTTAAGAGAATGGGACCACCAATATACGAAGGAGCTTTCCTTCAGGAATTGATGGCAACAGTGTGAACTAATAGAGTTAAAACATGCTATTTTTATTGTATTTCTATGAAAAGGAGACAAAAAGAAAACGCGGAGTGTTATATCTAGTACTTATCTACACGAGAACGTTGATTCATTTGTTACAAATAAATAAATTACCCAAATAATTTAACTTCTCCGAATGAGGGGTCAAACTCTTATCTAAGAAGTGCCCAGCTTCAGTAATAATAAATAGACTCGAGTAGGTGGCAATGTACCTACTTTGGGTGTTTTATGATAGATAATAAATAAGTGTTTTGTACCTACTGGAAATACCTATAGAATGAAACTTTTTAGACAGATACCTACAACCACTAACAGCTTCATCCCCTTCAGCGGGTCTACTACCACATAAACATTATTAAGTTAAGTTAGAAGCAAGGGTTTCAAAATAATAGCGGTTGTTTATAAGTTGGTCCTTCGTTCTGGATTTCAATATATGTGTATGTACACAATCTACATGCAGATTTACATACATGTCTCTATCAAAGCTACTATTAATGGCGCCCACCACAAAATTCATTTATGTATATAAAAATGCGCAATGTGGCGCAACACATAGTCATTTCGGGACGTAATTTTGTATAAATACATCACTAATAGCTACATCCCCTTCAGCGGCCTGATTGGGACTTAATAAACTAACGTCCGAAGCTAGATAATGCGCAATGTGGCGCAACATACAGTCATCGGGGAGCAATTCGTCCTCCACGTCATGCGCACTCATAATTATAATGTAGGTAGGTATGCAAATCTGCGATGATAACTAGATGGTGCTAACATTAAACTCGTTCTTGAATCATGTGAGAATAGCAATAAATACCGACAGTTAATGATTCACACACATAACAGCCAGCGGATGAATATTCATTATTCCTTGTAAAGCGTGCGACACACCGACAACACATGCAGCAACTTTGATCTCAATCGACCTTCGTGCAAGAACGCATCATCGAATTTCTACAAAACAAGTTCGATTAGTCAATATTTCTACTAAAAACATCCATTCTATCAGTGGCTCCAATTTACAGTGATTGTCCGTTTTATGATAATATGAAAAATGTAACCATCGCAGGTTGGTTATACGAAAACACTAGAAAAACCAATCTGATTAATGTTTTTGGATGGACTCAGAGTCTACTAAGAATTTCAAAATGTCAGGGCCACCGTGCGTTCCACGGGAGCGACGCAATTTGCTTATCAAATGTGTCATCGGGAAAAAATACACTTCCTCATTAACATATTGTAATTATGCAAAACTATTAGATTATTTATCAGACATGAGTTAAATTAGCAGATAAATGAAAAATAGCATTTGCTAGATTTCTTATCACCCATAACATTACTTGACACAAATATTAGAATAAATTAAGCAATATGGTGAAAAATATTAAAAAGAGCTTGGTGTAAATAGAGAGAAAGAGACTATTGATATAATTTTGTTAATTAAAAATTTTGTTAAAAGGTCAGTAATGTTGTTAAATTTTAAGTGTAACATTTTGGTACCCCCAAAAGGTGACATTTTGTCATGGTGCAAAATTTTAAGAAAGTTCCTTTCTCTGAAGCTTTTGAATCCCACATGATTTTCGATTTTTTATAAACCTTTTTTACCAGTGCAAGCTAAAAACGTCAACCTTTACCATTGCTATCGATCCACGTGATCTACCCCTGTGTTCACAGTGAACTTGAGCTTTTGTGGTCGCTGCTATTGATACATAATGCAGACTGACATTTTCAGTTGAAAACCAGGACCTCTCCTATCAAAATGATCGATACGTAATACGTTACTCACAGTAGGTATCGTCCTTTAAGTAATTCAAGTTAGTAAAAGAAACATCTTGTTACGTACAAAGTGTACCTATCCTTATCTTTAGTACAGATATGGGATATCTTGTGAACTATTTATTAGGCCTGCCTAGCCACAACTACGCAATATAAATCATGCCCATATAAGATACGGTAGGTATCACATTTTAGATTCATACACACAAACAGTGGACAGCTAAATTATAAGGAGCAGCTTTCAGGAGAAGTTTCATAAGAACTTACTATACAAATGTACGATGATAATAACGAAGAGAAAGGGAACAACCAGTGTCAAAAAATATTCTGCACAACATCCGACGGAATAAGAAATGCCTTGATGGCGTTGAATGGATTTTTGGTCTTTTCAGAAAAAATTGCTGGAATAAGTTTCCTGAGGGAGGCAAAGTACTTCATAGGGCTGTAAGCGCCAGTGACTCAAGAATTAAGGTAACTCCAAACTAGACAATAAAAATAAATAGTTGAATAAGCTTCAATAAATAAAATCATGAAACTTGAATAAGTTTGAAGATGTTTTGGGAAATTTAATACCAACCTAATAATATGTTGGCAAAATTTCGTTTAGGGCGGAAAAATCTGAAATAATGTATTTCTGTTCTTCTAAAGTTCTGATTACCCATCATTGTTTTTTTTTAATCCAAATCGGTGGTTTCCACCACACAGAACTGTTTGGAGCCTGCTCTTAAAATCTCAAATTACATCTCGAGATTTCAGTCTGAAAGTGCAAATTACATGGGTATAGGGTCACAGAATTTAGTTAACATCCAGTAGACGTATGAACAGATAGGAGCGTAGTGTTTGGGTGTAGGTATGTATATGTAGAAGGTATACCCGAAACCGGAAGCAATGATAAACAATTTTCAATGAAATATTACAAAGATGCACGAGTGCGTGAGCGTGTTATCTTCGCGCTGTTATCGTGTAAACAAACAAGAAGTGCGAATGCTGGTGTCCGCTTCACTCTTTCAACATCACAACAAAATCCATCAATGTGACTTGCTTCTTTCCTCGCATATTTTGTGATCAAGTCCCCTTTACAAATATTCTCAAAACCGTCTTGAGATCTTCGTCACAGACACATGAGCACTTTTAGGCACCAAGTAGATAGCTACTCTTAAAAGTTGAAAACTTCGCCACCTTGGATTTCCTCCTTATGCTGGACTCCCTGAAATACCTGGATTGGGAGGCAAGCTCTACTTGGGGGTGGAGAAGCACAAGAGGACACAATACTTTAAGATCCAGTTGCAAAATTCCAGCAAAAAACATGATACTAATCTTGAAATGTTACATTACCAATTAAGTTCACTAATACCACTTGTCATATAATCTTATATATAAAAATGGAGAGCTATTTCGCGTTGTCATCGGATGGCGCCTAAACGGCTGGACCGATTTCGCTAATTCTTTTTTTGTCGTGTAGGCTTTTATCAGGAGAGTGTCCTTTTAGAACAAAAAAATTAAGAAAAATGCTTGGGAAATTAGAAAATTTAAGAAAACTATAAAAATGGAGATTTATTTCCCGATATCATCGCATCACGCCTAAACGGTTGGACCGATTTCGCTAATTATTTTTTTGGCGTGTAGGCTCTTATCGGGAGAAGGTTGATTTAGAAGAAAAAAATTAAGAAAATTTCATGGAATATTAGGAAATTTAAGAAAACTATAACAATGGTGAGCTATTTCCCGATGTCATCGCACCACGCATTAAATGTGCTTTTTATTTATTTCCATTGTTTTGAAAGAGAAGATTTAAGAACGCAATGTTGTGTGAAAGTGAATGTCGAGAACTTGGAAGTATGTCTATTTAGGTAATTTATTTAGAAGAGATGCAAGGTGTGAAAAAGAGATTGTAAGAAGGAAATTGGCTGGGAGAAGGGTTGGCGGTGCACTTAGACCTCTAAGAAGATATCTCTGAAATCGACAGTTGATGTACAATGCAATCCTGATACTATCCATGATTTATGGGAGTAATGGGAGTGAAACTTGGACATGGACGAAAAATTTGGAAGTTGGAATAAATGCTGTGGAAATGAGATCACTGAGTAGGATATGCGGAAAGAGACTTATTGATAAGGTGAGGAATGATAATATTAGAAAGGAATGTGGAGTGGATGTTAGTGTAGTGACTAGAATGAAAGTGAATAAATAAAGAAGGTTTGGGCATGTGAGAATGACTAAAAGGATATATAAATCTGAAAGAATCGGTGCACGCAGACGAGGCCGACCTGCAATGACATAGACCGACCATATCGATGCCGTCTTACGTGAGGGCCAAGTCAGGAGCAAGAGGAATATAAGAGCATGTATGCGGAATGTTATGCGTTTGGAGGAAGCGAATGAGTTTGGATTGGAAAGAATGGAAGTCCATGCTCTCTGCCTACCCCCTTCGCGAATCAGTGTGATGGGCAAAAAAGGTATTGACACCTCAATGCGTATTTTGAATCGGTACGGAGATATTCCTTATCGTACTTTGATCAATCAATCAATATTAATTTAACTGAGCTACATAACCATTAAAATATCGAATATAATGACAAACCTAAATTCTCTTTTTTACATATTAACATCAAATCAATCAAAATTAAAACTCCCTTTGAACTCCACTCAGGAGCAAAGTGAAGCAATAAGAGCTCTCCAGTGCACTCGATCTTGTGCAATGATGACCTCCTCCCACACCATATTAACATAGGTTAAAAGTTTTTGAAATATAAACTCAGACCCAATGAATGCAGGTTTTGCTAATGCCAGTAAACAGTTATTCGTGTTATATAACTAAAAACGAATTTGAGCTCTGTTGCATAAAATCTAGAGTTCCCATATTATTTGTTTCGATACGAAGTTCGACGGGTCAGCTAGTATTATAATAAAAATGAAAGTCGGGTTAGTGCGAACAATTATAACTCGAGATCGGCTGAACAGATTCTTCCGATGTTTGATTTATTGGATTCTTCTCCGCTCCGGATTACATAACTAATAAAAAATTGAAAAAAAATGGATTAGAAATATTATAAAATACAATATAAAAGTTAGTATGGAACGGATTGCTTGCACCGCCACCGCCATATATGTAAATTCCATAACAACACAATGTTTATTTACTTGACAACCATAGAGTTTCAAAACACTGGCAAGCAGATTATTGATAAAATTTCTTTCAAGCTTTCAGAAATAATTTTTAACATTCAAACATTTTTAAACGTATTTTTGTATCAATAATTACAAATCCGAAATCATATAGTACGGACTACAGGACATCTGTCGGTAAAGCTAGTTAATAATGCATTTGGAGTTTTCAGACTAAGCATTACGCTTTTCAATAAACTACAAAAATTAGTTTTTATTGATAAGATAAATAATAAATAAATAACACTTTTCTATAAAAAGGTGTCAAGCCGGCGGAACTTATTGCCAGAGGCAATTTTTCCAGTCAACCGGTCCCCTCCAATCTAAGACAGGCCAACCCCGGCCCCGGGTAGAAATTTCAAGTGAAAAAACACTTTGAAAAACTCTGACCCGACCAGGAATCGAACCCGGGACCTCGTGATCTGAAGTCCACGCCAGTAAAACTAGGCTACCGAGGTCGGTCGGTATAAGATCAACTGCCTTACCATGGCCCATACATAACGTTTCAAAGAGTGAGTAAGCTCTCCGCCTTCACGCAAATAGACATTTTCGTTACAGTAAAACCAAACACTCCTGCACAAACCTTTCATCCTTTTAATATGTAAAGTACTTTTATTATAATCCTTATTTATACGCTTTTTTCGTAAAGCAATTCAGGATTCGAAATAGAACCTACGAGAAACTATTTTTATGCTTAGCAAACAAAAATCTAACTGTCATAATGACATCGTTATTGCGGTTTGAATTGGGTCGGATTCGCGATGTAATGCAGAGTAAGGACCCTGCTCTGTGGTTCTTACGAAAAGATAGAGAGGCTGGCGGATAATAGGGAAGCGTAGAGAGGGAAATTGGCGTTTGAAAGAGATGCATCGACAGAGTGAGGTTAGTTTCAAAAATATTTCATAAAGAAATAAATATATTTTTAGAAAGTAATTCTTCAAAACGGTAGTTAAAAAGTAGCCCTTTGCAAAGTAACGTGCAATGACATATTCTCATTGATATAGATTTTCTTAAGAATTGTATCATCCACAACATTCCAAGGCTGCTACTCTCACCGCTCTGCGCCTTAGATTTATGCAACCTCAACAAAGGTTTTACCGGAGCAAACGAAAAATATTATTTTAAAGATATACCTACCTACTAAAAACGTTTCGATGACAAAGAAAAGAATCGTGAAAAATCCAAACCTTGCAAAATTTGACCTAGGGGTAATTTAGAAAGATATTGACAAGGTAAAGGATAGAAGGTAATTATATAATATAAAAAAAGTCGAGTTAGTGAGAACTCTTATAACTCGACATCGACTGAACAGATTTTTATAATGCTCGATTTTTTTTATAATGCTCCGGAAAACAGAATAATAATTATTAAAAGTTCGAAAAAAGGACAAATAAGAAAAAAAATAATTAGCGTGGAATGGATTTACTGGCAACAACGCCATCTGTGAAAAATTCCATAACAACGCAATTTTTATTTACTTAACCATTAAGTTTCAAAACATTGGTACACGCAGAAATAGAAATAAGTTCAGAAATAATTGTTTAACACGGAACTTTTTCTTACTCCATAGAGCGCGTCCAGCACAAGTTTTTGAGATTGATCAATTTTAAATTAAACATTCCCATTCACGATATAAACTACGATTATCTTTTGTTTTAGTTGAGATTGCAGAAACTTTGTGATAGAAGAACGGTTACGGATCTTGTGATGCTGTACAAGATAGTGAACAGTATTTTTCATTCCCCTGATCTTTTACATTTGATAAAGTTTCATGTTCCGACAAGATCCACGCGCCAGAGCATATCAAATACAGAGCATACGAAAGTGTGAGCACTAATTATTTGTATAATGCCATGATACGAAGACTCCATAAATTGGGTAATGACTATGCGTTTTGTGCGGATGTATTTGGTGATTCCTTTATATCATTTAAGCGCTCAATCTCCCACCACTTTAATCCGAACATGTATTGAGATTCTTCTGCTTTGTAAATTCTTTAATATGATGGTTCGCATTTTGTATTGTTGGGGTCTTGTGCTTGGTGGTGTGTGTGCGTTTGTGGTTATGGGTTGAGGGTTGACAATATTATATATGACTTATATTTTTTATTTTTGCTTTTATTTTTACTGACTTTTACTGTTGTATAATTTCTGTCTGCATCAACTGTTTTTGTACCGACTGACTGTATGATTCTCACTGGCTGACTTTTCTTTTCTTTGGTTTTTTGTTGTGTATGTGTTGATTCAGCCTTTTTGTATGTGTTTTCTTTTTGCTTCTTATATTGTATATTATGTAATAATGTTAATGGCCTATGGCCGTATATTATTTAATAAATAATAAATAAAAAAATAACATTCAAACATATTATAAGCGTATTTTTGTATAAATTACAAATTCGAACTCAATATTCATAGTAAGGACTACAGGACAACGTCTGTCGGGAAAGCTAGTTAAGAATAAATCACCGCGTTTACGGGTGTGAAAGCTTTTGTTGAAGGATCGGATTTTTTTTTCACATAAACCACGTTATGATGTTTAAGTAAAGTAATCGACACTTTTAGCCCAAGAAAACGAACGGAACGGGTTAACTAGAAGAAAGTTAACGTGAAAGAATGATGGCATTGCAGATGGATAAATTTAGTAAAACTATAAGGATTGTTAAAATTGGCAAATCACTGTACCTAATTATCATTTGAAACGGTACCAAAGAACGCTACACAGAGCGTCCTGAAATCCCTTTCACCTCCTTATATCCCGGGCTTCAGGCTTCCTTCGCTTCGCCTGCCTACCGTTTCTTTGCTCGCTATTAGCATCCATTCTTCCACAAGAGCCAGACGCCGAAGTCAATATATGTATGTATTTTGATGAGCTTGATGATATTCAAACCTTGGTACAACTCGCCTGGCGTTAATGTGAAACTTAAGGAGTACCTACCAATATTAAGAATCATAGTAGCAAACATTTGCTTCTTCAGATACAACTCTAAATATTATAGACAAGAGACTAACTATTATCTCGTATGTCCTACTCTTGAGTATATCAGCGAGGTAAACAGTGATAGCTTCAATCAAGTGTTATCGCAAGATCAGGACATCATAAATAACGCCACGGTGGGCACTCCTCTTCGAGTAATCACCATCAGGCAAGAATGTGGTAAGATGTCGGCGGTTGCACAAGAGAAGGGCAAACAACAACGATCTCGTATCTCGTGGAGCCAGGGCCCTAACCAGTGTGTCAACAAGATAACCTCGCTGGCGGTGTTATCAGGGGACATCACCCAACGCCCAGATAAAGTATCGTGTGAAAGACATCCCGTATCCCAAATATCTTCTTCAAAAATATTTACATTCCTCCAAAATGATGACATAGCCAGAAGCCATAGGTAACGGAAAATATAAAGTTGATTCAGATATAGGATCATAATAAGTGAACTGGATAAAACGATGAGATACTACAGTCACTTAACCCTGAAATAGGGATTCCGCAGGGGTGCATTTTTTTGCCATTTCTTTTTCATTTACAGAGAAAACATTCTACGAATTGAGAACGCAGCATATCTATGGAGAAGTAATAAAATCAACACTTTGCGGGACACAGACAAGAAATTTCAGGCATGCATCGTCTTAAAATGAACTGGCCGAGGAACTTATCAAAAGAAGAGGGGATTGAAAAAACAATATCGAGACAAAAATTATGATTATAGACATAACTGGTCGTCACTTCCACTGTATAACTATAACTTACTTTGAAGAAAGTTTTGAGATGGTTCAGGAGCTTTTGTACCTCGATTTACTAATAGCGATGGTGGAAGCGGAAACCAGATATCCAAAACTCCTAGCACCAAACTTACTCAAGTCACCGCAGCGTTTTTATTGTATTCAAATATACAGTTATATACATTAAGTATAACCTTTAGGGTCTAACAAGGACATAAACACGCACTGCATACACACACAGCGTTATCACAAAGTCGACGCTTAGATAAAGTTGAAATATGTCCATTGGCCACGTGATAAGATAAGTTGTTTTTTCTAGAAACACCAAGTCTACTTTGATTTTACCCAAGAAGCACGCAAGATTATTTTTTATGCCTAACGCCGTGTTCCTAAAGGGAAAACAGAGATAACATATCTTCCCTGTTTTTTATGCAGACACACTTATTTTGCTCGTCACGAAAAGCTCCCATCTCTTTAACGTTTATATTAAGAAATAGTTTAATATCGAGGTGGTCCATCCTGTCGCATGGAAAGGAATTTCAGTTAACGCTGGACCGGAAGCTAAATACAAAGGAAAAAGTTCCATCAACAGAGTGCGGCAAAAAAACAGCGATTTAACTATTAGTTAATGAGGAACGCTGCCAAAGATTCCCAGACACTGCAACACATCTAAGCGGGCAGCTACGTGGAACCGCCAACGACGGCGACCGACTCGACGCTATTTTTCTATTTTCAGGCGTCGTCCGTCCAGACGGGACAAACGCACAGAGGACGAGACACTACTTGTTGCGCTACAATACGAGGGGCGATGTGTTTGAAACAACAAAGCCCACGCCGTGACTCTTAATGAGCTGGGAAATATTGGTGGGCCGCTGGGCCAGAAGCATCAACAACATTACCTGTTCTTTAAGAAATATCGATGATGGAATCTAATGGCTCATTTGAATGAAATTTGTACAGCGTCATCGATTAGTTAATGAAATAGTTAACGCTACAACATCACCAGATGTACTTGTTTCTTCTATGTGAAAGTGTCCATAATATGACCACTGTTTGTCCGTATCTTTAAATGTATATCCGATGTGTGATTTTTTTTAAATACTATTTGTTTTATTAAAGAACTCTATTCGGTGTATCCAATGTGCCTTGAGGTGGAAATGCCCAGTCTCGTAAGCCTGCAGCTCCACTGCTCATTCCAGTATTTCTCTCGAGCCTTTTCTGTAGGTATTTGTAAGATAGATACACGTACGCATCTAGTGGGCCTAAGGCCCCTTGTACCAACGCGACCAAAGTAGGTCTACTGAGGCATTCTTCAATTTGCTCTTAGAGTGCTGCCTCTTATTGGTCCTCGTCTCCAGACGCCTCTTCTCTTTCCGACTCTAAACCGTATTTTCGCCCTCGAAAGAAAGGTCCTAAATGTTCCCGTCTCCCAGTAGCATCAATTATAAGTTTAGAACACGAACTTCTTTTTAAGACGTAGTCGTACATCGCGAGGTGTTTTTCTGTACGACAACCGATTCGAAACCATCTACAACAGCAGTCCTGGATAATATTCATCTCCAAAAGTTGAATAAAGTTTATTCCACATATAAAGTTGTAAAAAAATTATTGCACGAAAATGCTCCTGATTTTATTCTAAATTATACCGTTTAGAGATTTTTATTATATTGTAAAAACGCAAATAGCACATATTCGCTAAAAATTTCTGAGTAAGGCTTACCTCAAAAAATATCAAACGAAAGGTTTTCGTCAGATGGAAGCACTAGGTTAGGAGAATCCCAAAATAAAAAAGGCAATCCTTATAGCAATAGAAGATAACATGAACAAGAAAGTCCTACGATCAAACCTGAGCAAGAGACACCGAAGAACCTGCTGTATGAAAAAAGAGAAGTGGAATCTTGGTAATACAAAGCGCAAGCGATCTTGAATGTCAAACAGGACTTGTATAAAAACCTGCACGGAGAGCACATCCTAAAACCACGCAGGGCAGTCAAATAACATAGAAAACTATAGACCAATAAGCTTGCTCAGTGTCCTGTACAAATTATAACTAAACGATTAACAACAAATTTGACCTCTCTTCAAAAAGCCGGATTCCGAAGGGTTACAGTACACACAATCTGATTCAATTCTCACAGTAAAGACAAGACAATACAATGTATATCGGGAGAGCTAGTACATACCTACCTTTATTATTATTATTTAATGACTGAAACACATATTTTAATTCCACGTCATATTGCAAAAGTTATGACGTGTACATAGGGTCCACATGATCTGAAAAATTATTGTGCAATCGGTAACATACGACTGCTTAATATTGCGGTAAGGGCCCATGCGCCCGAGTCGACGGAAGCCACGCTGCCAAGTAACTAAGTAGGTACACACGAGTGACAGTTATCACTGATCAGATACCACGCGAGGCAATCAGACGAGGATGACACGTCGCTCTGGTCTGCTGTGCTGGGGCTGGCAGGTTCCGCATTCCTATCTCATTGTTTCTTGGAACCACAAAACATAAACCACTGTCAGCGTCTGCTGCCTTCTTGGCGACGAACACTCATCCTAATGAAATGCAAACTAACTACCTGTAAACCTATGTGTATGAATAGTGCTACGATGTATGTTTGGTAATATGGATATTATATTACTAACTAGCCGACTTGATTTGCATCTTGTATTTCTCATGGTTTAAGTCTTAGCCACTTTGGTTCAAAAACAACCTCAATGGTTGGATGCTTAATCTATAATATAAATTAAAGTCGGGTTAGTGCGAACACTTATAACTCGAGATCGGCTGAACAGATTCTTTCGATGTCTGATTTATTGAATTCTTATCCGCTCCGGATAACAGAATAACTGATAAAAAGTTGAAAAATGGATAAGATATAATATAAAATATAATATTCAAGTTAGTATGGAATGCATGTCCTACAACGCCATCTATGAAAAGATCTAACAACAAAATTATTGTCTACTGCACCTGCATCGTTTGGGGCATTTTAGATCATTTTCATACAAAGTCAGCAAAATTGTACGCATGTTATTGTATTGTATTCTCGCGTTGTTCACGCCTGAGCTTTGAATACGAATGAAATATGGACGTTTTAGAAATACATATTATTATTTTTTATGTTATTATTATATTAGTTTATTTTTGTTTCTGGGGACGCAGTGCACATTATGCACATATGAACGGGCCGCCTCTGGTTAGGACCACAGGGTCCACAGGACAACGTCTGTCGGGAAAGCTAGTTAATTAATAAAGTAACTGTTTACCGACCGGCCTTGAGTTAAGGATTATGTGGAAAATGCTATTTTACGTTTATAGATATAGTTTATAATAAGATATAAATTATATTTAGGTATTTTGTATTTCAAATCAACTTTCAATCTTTCTATTACATTTTTATACCGTAATAGGTACTACGATTCCATGCAATATTTACGTGAGTCATTTTATTTTCAAAAGACGGCTGTTTGTATTTTTTAAATATTACTATCCAAATCCTAAAAAAATCATGTTTATTTTATATTGCACTTTAAATATATCAAAGTAAATCCAGTATATAAACTGTATTCAAGAGCGTACTGAGAGATTTTGCACGGTTTTGCGTAGAATAATATCTGAGGTACCATCTGTATTTTCAGCGTTCAACGTACTATGAATGTTTGGGGAATCTTAAATGTTGTGGCTTCAGTAAAATATGTACGAGTTTTTCGCAAGCATTTGATTGCAAAAAAGTGTCACAGATAGTGAAATATCAGTAAAAGAAATAGCCAACTTTTGAAAAGAAATCTTTTTGAACATGTAAACCATGACGGGCATCACCTAGTGTAAAAATTCATTGAAAGTTGTAAGCGGCAAAAGGTTCTTGGTAGTGATAAATCTGTATCCAAATAGATAACTCAAAAATATGGCAAACACAAACATGCTGGTTTGAACAATGCTGAATAAAGAATCCAGATGCGAATGCTTAAAAGAGTAACATAGTTTCCAGAAACATTGTCATCGCATTCCTCACAGCGCAAAGGAATGCGAGCTATCGACAATGATCTATTATGCGAGTAGAAGCAAGCCACACCTTCGATACTTGGCGTGGCATCTTATAAACAAACAAATCAATTGTGTACTACCAATGGCAATACATTATTCGATGTAAACTAACGTTAACATGAAAGTGGTCAAAATTCCTAGAGGACAGCACTGTATACCTACTACGCATGCATAGTAGTAAACCTCGCGCGCTCTAAGAATACCACATAGGACCATATTATGCCATTCCACAAGGGTACTGTGGCAAAAGTGCCTCGCAAGGGGCCTATGGGGTATAAATAAAGATAAAACATTATCGTATTTTCATCTTACCCCACGTAAGCTTACTCTCATTTGAAAGAGTCAACCGATACAATCCACATAAGCCTAAACAGGGTTTTTAATTATACCCAGATACCGTTGTAATTCCTTTCAGATCTAACAAACCTGAAGGGTATTCATGAATAGGTCTAAATGCGATCTAGTTGCCACTTCATTAATACTTTACTTTACTTTTCGTATGGCTTTTCCTGAAATAATCTTGACCCGTAGAGGGTTGCGTCCCGTCCTCTTCTACAGTCTTGGCTCCAGCGCCATCAGCCAGTCCACTGCTTCTGGAGTAGCCTCGTGGATGTTTTGGAGGCTTCCTGTGAACTTTTTGAGCTGGCAGTCTTGCACAATGTGTCTTGCTGTCTGCACAGCCCCGCACTCACAATCGGGGTCAGCCCTTTTTCCCCATTTCTAGAGCAGGTAGTTGCAACAACCCTGCTCTGTTCTCACTCTGTTTTGTTGCACCCACACCCTCCGTGGGAGATCAAACCCAGATATTCGGGTTGTGGGATCCAGTATGAGGTGTTTATTTACTGTCTCCTACATGGCCCATCTTTCCTTCCATATCCTTTCCGTCTCTGAATTTGCGGTTTCCCTAATCCATATGGGCTTTCGGGACTTTAATCTCTTTGAGGGTGGGTGAAACACATCGTCAAAAGCTGGTAATTGGGGGTTTTTCTTAATTTTTTCTATTTCCCTGACTGTAGCACTTCATTAATAATTCTCGTGCATAAAAATTAGGCAAATCTTCCACTTTTATGTTGAAGATCCACTTGAGGAGACGTAGCGCAGCGCAGAGAGAATTCGATGCTTGGCGAAGTGTAACAGCAGACAGGTCATTATGGTGAAGAACAAAATCCAAATAGGACTGAAGAGCCAAATGTGCTAATGTATACATACCAGCCTTTTTGCTATAATTACAACACACGTATTTGCAGAGAAAAGAAGATCAGTTTTGATGATAAAAAACATCCAACTTAGTTACACCCTGTATGGCGGCATTCAGAATAATTGGTAACTAACATGATTGCCGAATTTATGTTATGTATTTCTCGACTACCCAACTCGTTTGGGACATAAGTAATCAACTTTAGAGAAAGAGTGGAACGGCCATATATAAAAACGATCTTTGGGAAAAG